>OY757312.1:77153225-78353225 GCA_963583905.1 Stenurella melanura
TTCGGCGATTTCCACCAGTCCAATTCTGTGTAGGTGATGCCTTAATCTGCAGTGCTCAGTGTATAGACCAGTTAGCGTTCTTAGGTGTAGCCTATTTAATTCTAATAGTTTATTCGTTCATTACAATATACACAAGATATATTAACTTTGGGCATAAACTCGAGAAAAAGTGCAGAGGTAAAATTTAAAAACACAAGTGATATTCGTGAAAAATATTTTACGAAATAAAATATACCATGTGTCAGTAGCTACAACGCGATTTACAGCAATAAATAGAGAGTTTACGCTGATTTATTTAGTTTGTTTTACTGATGACGGCATTTGATTAGTGCAATGATCTCAAAAATGGCATATAATTTGCTTCCTGGTTAACAAGTGAAATAATCGTCACCAGATCATCTCTATTGCATTAAAATTTCCTTTTTTTCGTGGATATGTCAAAAATCGGTTAAACCCTTCCTTTAATCAAAGAAAATATATTAAGGGATGGGTGTTTGAGAACTTGGAAACTTTGGATGCGAGGAGATAAACTAGGAGTGGTTCACAAGGAAGTTGTTGGACAACTGACTGACTGATAGTCCCAGTTTCTGCTTTTTTGGATGTCATGCAACTGGCTGAGCACGCTCAGAATGTAATTAAAATTAAGTTGACCATAAAAATAAAATAATAATAATTCCTTTATAATTGAAGCACGTTATTCAAAACTCAAGATGTCGTTTATAAAATATTCAAAACGTTAAAAATTGATGAGGTAGGTTCGTAAGCAACAGCATATCTGGCTTATTTGGCATCGGAAGGCAGACATACAGCTTATCTACCTATATAAACAAGAAATATGACACACTAATCTTATTTAGATGCAAACTTTTGTGAGAAAACATTATCTGGTAATAGTACCGTGTTACGTCCTTTTTTACATTAGTAACATAAGGTATGTACGATTAGACACTTAGTGGAGTCGGGGGTAGATAGTAATTCATTATTTCTTAAATTAGTTCTACAACTATTATCAGCGTGTCAAGTAATTTTTAGTTTACATAGGTACGTACTTTAACCAAGAAATGAAATTATTAAAACTTATATCATACAAAAAAAAAAAACAAAAATACAGTAATTACACTTCAGTAAATAAACAACCAAATAAAGAAATACACAATCTATTTATTGTAGAAAAAAGAACATATATTTTTTTAACTTAACTTTGACTTCACTAGCGGCATCTTTTCCGAAACTTACTATACGTTAAAATATACAATGCGACTCACTTGAGATGAAGACACCATATCTCGCTCATTTGATATCCGAATACTTCTAAAGGGTATAGCCGGACAAGAATGGACGATTGCCTCCGATAGGAACTGCCTATAATATCTCTGGTGTCGTGTAGGTGTAGATGAACCTAGTATCGTTTGGTCTGAAGGACACGAGAAGGAGTGTATATAATTTAGGCCGGAGCCGTGTCGCCACTACGATACTGATCAACTCTACTTACAAGGGGGATTCAAGATACCCTTCAGACTCCCCAAGACGAGGATAGACAAAATTATACTTATTGTGATTGCTACAGTCTACTCTTATGTTGGTCGGTGCACTTCTGATGAATATAGCTTATAATTAACACTATCTCAGAAACACTTCTTAATAATTAAGACCGTCGATGGATTCTATGATTATTCGGACAAGTACATAGACTTGATGGGATCAAAGGTGACCCGCGGAAAGTAATTGTCCGACTCACGCCACAGAATCGCCCGTTGGCCACAAATCTTATAATTAGTGGATCAATAAGAAATCGAATTCAAAATATATTCTAATTTATTGAAATAATTCATAAAATGTAAAAAATATAAACATTCAATATTTAGCTAATGTGTATAAGGCAAACATCAAAGAGTACCACCACTCGGCAAGCCATTACCTCCCGTAGGAGTGTAACTTATCCAGCGTCGAGAGAACTATGACAATCGACTGTACAAAAAGATTCAGACTCCCAATTAGTAATATTTTTAAAATGTATGCCAAACTTTTTGAAAATTATTCACTTTGAATTTGGCACTAATATTATCGAAATTATTATCAAGATGCTATAAGAAGCTAAATAACTCAAAATCTAGTTCTAATTCTACTAAATCTGTATTAAATAAGGAATCTAACTCTGAATCTAATCTAGATTCATTTGATACAAAATATCACTTAAAATCAAGTTCTAATTCAAATGATAATGTCATTAATACTTCACAAAATTTAAAAAACGAGCATAGCCAAACAAAAATCGAACCACTATCGAATAATTCAATTAACATTTTTCTTACAAATGAAAACACCTCATATATCATAACTCGATACCAAGACAAAGAATTCAAATCTTTAATTGACACAGGAGCTAATGTGTCTCTAATAAAATTAGATAAATTAAAGCAAACTAAATCACGTTTCAATCCTTCGGAAATTTTAATTTTGAACGGATTAAGCGCTAATTCGCCTGTGAAAACAATTGGCAGTACAAACATTTCTCTCTTAGTTGATAACAAACCATTTAATGTAAAATTTCACATAATCAAGGAAAATTGTAATCTCCCTTTCGACGGTCTAATAGGAGGTGATACATTAAAAAATGAAAATGCAGAAATTAGTTACGAAAAACGCCAAATTAAAATTAAATCACTCCCTTTTCCAATACCGTTATATTTAAATTCAAATCCAACAATTCCTGATATACATATTCTAAATCCACGTTCGGAGACCTTAATTCAGATTGATGTCTTAAATAGAAATATTACACAGGGAACTTGTCCTGAAATCACTGTGTGTTATGAAGTGTATCACGTTAAAACCATTCTTAGGGTTGATGAACATAATAAAGCTGTGATAACTATATTAAATACTAACGATCATAAAATCAAAATTCACTTAAACTGTATCTTGAACCTTTTGAAGAAATTGATTCATATGTATTTAACGTAGAATCTATACATATGAATAATTTGAATGATCGCATTAAATTATTAAAAGATAACCTCAGATTAGAACATCTAAACATCGAGGAAAAAACATCCGTTCTAGATACGTGTATAGAGTTTAACGACATATTTTATTTACCTAACGACAGACTTCATGAAATTAATGTCACCGACCCAACTCCTATTCGTTTAAAAATATGTCGCTTCCCAGAGGTGCATAAAGAGAAGGTAAATAATCAAGTCGAAAAAATGTTAAAACAGGTTAATATTCGCCCATCTGCTTCTCCATATTCTAGTCCACTTTGGGTAGTCCCCAAAAAGACCGATGCTTCTGGCAAGAAAAAATGGCGAATCGTGTTAGGTTATCGTAAATTAAATGCTGTTACCATCGGAGACGCATATCCATTACCTAATATCGAATATATACTCGATCAATTGGGTCATTCCAATTATTTCACATTAGATTTAGCAAACGGTTTTCATCAGATAGAGATGAAACCCGAAGATATTTCTAAAACAGCCTTTTCTACTTCATTTGGACATTACGAATACATTCGTATGCCCTTTGGCCTTATAACTGCCCCTTCTACCTTTCAGCGTCTAATGAACTCAGTTCTTACTGGTTTACAAGGATTGCAATGTTTTGTATATCTGGATAACATAGTTATTTATGCCACTACAATCGAAGAACATACTTTGAAATTAAAATCAATCTTTTCACGGCTTCGTTCTATCACTCTTTTGCTACAACCTGATAAATGCGAATTCATGTGACGTGAGGTCACCTATTTAGGTCACGTTATCAGTGAAAAAGGAGTTACCCCCAATCCAGAAAAAACGAAAGCTATTTCTACTTATCCCACTCCAAAAACTTCAAAACAGATTAAACAATATTTAGGATTAGTAGGTTATTACAGGCGCTTTATTCAATATTTCTCGGAAATTGCAAAGCCTCTTACTTCTCTGCTAAAGAAAGACGTTCCATTCGTATGGTCAGAAAACCACCTCCTTTGACAAATTTCAAACAATTCTCTGTTTTCAACCAATTTTACAATATCCTAATTTTAGCGAAACTTTTATCCTAACCACGAATGCTTCTAACTATGCTATAAGCGGTATATTGAGTCAAGGAGAAATAGGCAAAGATCTCCCCATTGCTTATGCGTCTAGAACTTTAAACAAAAGCGAAATTAATTACTCAGTCTCAGAGAAAGAATTAGCTGCAATTATCTGGTCTACGAGCCATTTCCGGCTTTATTTATTCGGCAGAAATTTTTTAATAGTAACTGATCATAAGCCATTAACCTGGCATTTCAATAGCAAAGACCCTAGTAGTCGTCTCGTGAGATGGATACTGAAACTCGAGGAATATGACTACGAAATTAAATATAAACCGGGACGAGTAAATGCCAATGCGAAATACTGTCCTGTCGTGAACGATAAAAAAGAAACATGAAGATTTTATAAAGTATCATTATATGAATTTTAAAATTCCCGATATCGAAATAGTTAAAGACGACATATTTAATAAATTCCCCAATGCACTTATTTATTCTAAAGACTTAGATGAAAATAATACTTACCCTCAAAATTTGAGTTCTGTACAAGATCTTAATGCTATTTCGTCAGATATATCAATATATGATTCTGTTTCTCTGCGAAATGCACAAAATCAGCTAGCTTTCTTATTAATAGCTAAATTAAACCATTTCGATAAAGTAACTTACAAAGATCTGTTTTATCCATTTCAAAATTTGCGAAATTCCTTACGAACTCATAAAATAAATTGCATCTACTTAATAAACCCTGTGGAAAAGTGTAATAATTTGAAACAGGATATGTTTAACCAGCTTCTCGAATTCATATTTTCTAGAACAAAAATTAAAATAATTTCAGTCAATAGACCTAAAATACAACCCCAGACTAAAGACGAAATTAAACAAATATTGATTGAAAATCATGATAATTCTATTTCCGGACATTAAGGTTATTTACGCACATGCAAAAGAAAATTACAAATGGCCAAATATGAAAAAGATATAAAAAACTATATTAAGATTTGCCAATCTTGTCAATTAAACAAAACAAATTGTAAATCTGGCAAAGCTCCAATGGAAATTACTACCGATCACTCAAAATGGCAACAGATTTATTTTAACAACTCAAGACGATCTCACAAAATTTTCGTACGCGAAATCTATCGAAAATCATGAAGCCACAACTATAGCTTCTAAATTGCTAGAATTTATAACAATATTTGGTACACCGGAAACTATTCTCTCCGATCAAGGTAAAGACTTTTCATCCGATATTATTAAAGAGTTAAATAAATTATTGAAAATAAGGCACGTATTTAGTTGTCCTTAGAAAGAAGTCACTTAACTTTAAAGGACTATTTAAAACACTATATAAATCAAAACCAAGACAATTGGGATGAATATGTTGAATTAGCAATGTTCACATATAATACACATATCCATAAATCCACAAGTTATACTCCATTTGAGTTACTTTTCCGGACGTAAGGCAAAAATTCCTAACTCGATCTCGTCTCCTCCTGAATTTAAGTACAGCTATGGGGATTATTATTCAAATCTAAAATTAAAATTTAACAGATCGTTTGAAATTGCCCGCGAAAACTTAGAGAAATCTAAACAATATTATGATCAAAATACTCGAGACATTACTTATAAAGTGAATGATCTAGTTTATGTACAAAACAAACAAACCAAAAGCGGTCTAAGCAAACATTTGTCCCCAAATTTTAAAGGTCCATACAAAATAATTAAAGTAAATCCAAATAAAACTGTAGTACTAGAGATGAATCGAAAAAAAATGTAACATATCATGTAAATTTACTGAAACCTTTTGTTTCAGGTGCTGAGGATGAATCCTAATTACTGCTTAATTATCCTCACCCAACTACTTCACCTAATTACTCCGATCATCTCATTACCATATAACATAACAACTGTCAATGACAAAGCCGGTGTTTATTATCATAATTTAGGAACCGCCAGAATATCAAATGATCATTATACGTTACTCTCTTATATGAATATCTCTTTCTATCACACTAAATTGAATATAATGAGAAATATCTAGGATCAAGCAGCATTATTATGATTATCACATTCAAAAGAGACCACTGCTTGTCAAAATTCGTTAAAATTATCTCAGATTCACATACCCCAACTCGAATCGAAATTTGACACTACTGCTCATTTAGTTGGACACTCAAGTTCAAACAATAATTCGAGAAAACGTCGTGGATTATTTAATGGGGCATCCCACGTATTTAATTGGCTTTTTGGTATGCCAGATGCCGATGACGCTCAATATTGCACCGAATCTATCAATAATATTCTATCTAGTGAACATGATACACAAATGCTTATGAAGCAGCAAATTCATATTATATCTAGTGCTATAAAACATTACAATGCGTCTGTCCAATCATTAAAATTAAACGAAGAAAAACTCAATGAGAATATAGCAAAATTTAACCAATTTAGCAAAACAACAATTTGTGATATAAAGTTGTTAAAGCAGACAATCTGTTATCGATTTTATCAGCTTATTATTTCAAACGTCTAATGAATTAAATGAAGAATTCGACAATATTGTTTCAGCTATTTTATTTTCGAAACAAAATAATTTACACTCATCTATAATCAGTCCCAAAGATTTCAAAACAAACTTTCACAAATAAAATTAATTACTGATGTTCAATTTCGAATATCTCTTTACAATTATAATGATATTTATAAATATTTTTCAATTTGTGACATGTCAGCCGTGTACAATAATGAAATTTTAATGTTTACAATCAAAATACCACTAGTACATGAGCAAAGCTACAACATTTATAACGTGATTCCTTTACCTATCAGGCATTACAATACCAGTGCTTATTCTTATATCGATTCCCCATTCCGATACCTATTGTTAAGCATGACTAAAACTCAATGTGGTCGATTGAGGGATCTTTCCACATGTAAAAAATTGTCTAGCAAGGATTTCATTTGCTACATTCCTACTATATATCTTACTGCTGAACGCCCAGTATGTGAAACGACTTTAAAAAAACAAATTTCAAAACACTATTCCTAGTAATTGTCCCACTCGTACAATTAAGGCAGATATTGAAACATGGCATCTATTATCTACGAATACCTGGTTGTACGTAACATCGAACAAAACTGCCGCTTCTGTAAGCTGCGACAAGTCAAATTCGAAAATCTTCGCATCGGATTAAATGGAATTGGAATCTTTGAAATGAATTCCAAGTGTAAATGTTATACCTATTCTACAATTCTGGTGTCAACTTCAAACCAAACTTCAAAATATGAAAATTATGTCCCTGATGTAGACATCGTCCCAGATGACTGCTGTAGAAATCATCGTAAAATATTACACGAAGTAGAAATCGAAATGGAACCTATGAAACTAAAATAATCTAAATTTGGATGATTTACGTCACTCACAACACAAATTGGAACGATTTGACCAGATTTTGCAAGCAAATCTTAATAAATCTCCTTTTCATTACAAGTCGTCGGGATTTAAAATAATCCTCTCCATTGCTGCTCTAATTATGTTTATTTTCTTGTGCTACTGTTGCTGCAAATGTTCCTGGCTCCCGTTTTAAAAAAAATTCTTTCCCAACAACCGAGGTTGCTGCGGTTTTCCTAATGTCTGCATAACTAACCACAATGAAAGGTACGAAATTAATGAAGAACAAATGATGAGACTCAGTCGCCTTCGCAGGATATACGACGACCAACTAACGTATCTTCAAATGAATTAGTGCCCTTATCATCGAGTGTGAAAGACATTCCAGACAATTCGACAATTAAAGAGACCCGTGTAAGAAAGTGCGGTGAAAAACGATTCCAAGTGTAAACTAACTTATTTGGTGAAATTATTTAGTACATTTTTTATGCTTTTGATTATTATTATTTTTCATTTATATATTTAATCACTTACATGTACTTTTATCCAAAATGAAATTTGGAATGTTCTATTTTTTGTTTTTGCTAATGTATTAAATTTGATCTTTAATTTCATTTTTTTCTATTTTTACCTTAGGTTCTTGTATCCAAATATAGACATTCTGTATAGCATTCATGTGGTTTTATCCAATTTAAACTTTTAGTCCTTCTAAATTTTGATTAATGTTAGATATCAAAATTTTTCCCAAGGGGGGAGGTGTTAGATACCCACTCTGCCTAAAATGCACGTATACATATTTCCTGTTACAAGGGTTTGTCTCCTGTAGATTTAAGCACTTCCTTCAATAAGAACTAACTTAATATTCAGTGTTGACTATTATAGTTAGAATATAAAGGACTTAGTTATCTTTTTATTTCAAATATCTTATTGCATAACGAAAGGTGTGATTTCCTAATTTCATTAAAGTTTGCATGAGTTTCTTTTAAGATTGTTATTTTCGATGTTATCGAGAGGAAGGTTTTATTCACCCTTTTTATTGTAAAACTTGTAGCTTAATAATAATAACCATTTCCACTTCCTAGCGAGTAAAACTTTTGCATTTAAATTATTATTTCAAGTAACTTCCTTCGTATAAATATTTAGGAAACACCTTACTAAAGTTAGTTGATCATTTTATTATATCTTAGGAGCTAGAGCTCTGTCCGTGCTATAGTTTAACGATTTATTGTTAAGTGTAAAATAGACTTATTAAAATAAAGTACCTATTTACAAATCTGCAATCATTTTTCGTTCGTCGTCCTGACAAAGTAAAACCCGTGTAGGCATACACGGTGTACTTCTGGGACACCCTGTATAAAAGAATAGAGTTGTACTGTGTTTCTGTAGTGAGAGTTGGGAACTTATTTAATCTTTCCTCCAAAAAGAAAATCCTAGCGACAAACTTGCCAGGGTGGTTTACTGTAAATGTTTACATTACCCAGGATTAGAACGGAAATAATCTTGGTTTCCTAACTCAAATTACTGCAAAAGTATGCTTTTCTTCACGGAAATAGATTGAATATTCTAAAGAAAAATATTTATCTAGCATGAATGTTATCACGTTGGTTAATTTAAACTATTGGGAAAAAAATACTATTACTTTTAAATTCACTAAAACTTGATTATTTATGTAAAAATAAACATTAACATGAATGAAATATTTAAATTTAACTTTTAAATTTGACCCAGAATATGGGAGAGAAAAACTTGTTAAATAAATAACTAACTAAACCAACTAACTACAAAAACGACAGCAAAACACCAAACAAATCGACTAACTCGACTTTCAGTTTCAAAATTCCATAGCATCTCAGTAGCAGGAGCACAGAATAAAGAGAATGTTGTACACGTTCTACAACAGAGTGCATGTGGTCATATTCTTAAATCGAGCAGTTTTCCTTTATACACTAGCGAGCCGCAATGCGTCTGGAAACAAAAGCAGGACCTGGTTGAAGTGGTAAGTAAGTAATATATATTTTCTCTACACGATAACGTACTATCATAATTTATTTTAAACCCTAACATGGTTCTGTCAACATAATAGACCTTTTCACAGTAATAAACCGCTGTTACACAAGCTTTCACGAGGTTATTTTTTAAATATTTGATCAGAAAACGTTACCTCTACAAAGCATGCGCCAGACTATTTTTTATTAAACTTATTAAATTATCGTAGCTGCACATAAATCTTAGCTGAGTTTGTTGTGACGCTTGTGAAATTTTAATTCAGTACGTTGCAGTCAGGGTTGCTGTCCTCCATAGTATACAAATTAATATGCATTTCCAATGTAATTAAGCTGCACGTTAGGGTCTTCACACTTTAATTTTCGTGACAAACATCTCTCAGCTGATTTGTTGTATCAGATGGTACCTGGCTCCTTTATATTTTTATATCGATTTAACTCTAAAAGAAACAAATCGATTCCTAAAACATTCAGGTTGCAAGATTAATATATTTTTTGTTAAATTGTGATTAAAAAATTACATAAAGGGTTCACAAGTGGAATGTGATGTGATGTGGTTGGATATACAGCATAATGAGTATAAAATTGCTTTAAAAAATATTGACAAAAACAGAAAAGTAATTTTCAAATTACCTACCCTATTTTATTACTATTTTATTTAGTGAAACATGGAAAACAAGGGTAGTAGACTAAGGGATAACGGGCTAATTTGCAAACCATCAAGGGCATGAGTGGAATAAGTACCTATATAATATATACCTAATGGATATTGCGTTAGGTATATAATAATAATAATAATAGTAATAATAATAATAATAATAATAATAACAATAATAAATAAACTTTATTTAACCTCGCGGGGTGTCAGCAAATGCTGGTATTAATCCCAACCAGAAACTCAAATAAAAAATTAGATTAAGCACAGAAAGTAAAAGATAAGCACCAAAGGAATAAAAAGTAATGTAAGAATAGAAAATTAGATTAAGTACAGAAAGTAGGCACAAAATCAGTGGTAAAGAAAAAGTAGGAATACAAAATAAAAGGTAGAAATATGTAGTGAACTATTTAAATATACATATAACAAAAAGTGCAAATGTAAACAATTTTAATTAGTTACTTAAAAATAATTGTTTAGCATTTTCTTAAAATCCTTGTGATGAAAGACTTTGGATGTGATTCGGAATTGCATTGTATAAGAAGGCAGCTAAATAAATGAAAGACGATTCATATTTTTTGGAACTATGACTTGGGATATTTAATGTAGTGTCTACGAAACGCAGACGAGAGCTATGCAGGGAACCCCGGAATATTAATTTCTTACTAGAGTATTTAGGCTCCTGATATATTAATATGTTGTGCACAAGATATACCAGATGTAGTTGCCATTTGGATTGCAGATTAAGCCAATCAAATTTTTTATGAAATGATGTGATATGATCATGCCTAGGTATCATTACCGAAAAACGTAAGCATGAGTTTTGCAACTTTTGCAGTCTACCGGGTGGCCACGAGTCAATGTACGCCCCCAATATTTTGATCGTTTTTGTATTTAAAAATTTGGTTTTTGGTACAAATAAATTAGACAGGGCTGTGGCGGGCTCGGAAACCCGACTGATTTTGTGGTAATTAATCATGGGACCGTATATGATTTACTAACTGCTTTAATATGATTCTTTCTAGAATTTTTGACATTATATTTAAAAGGCTTATAGATCTGAAATCAGCAGGATTTTCTGGTGGACGCTTCTTTAGCAGGGGTATAATGACAACCTCTTTCCAAGATGTTGGAACGACATTATTGGAAAGTTTATTATATGAGTTAGCGGTGTCACAAAACAAAGTTTTAACTTATTTAAGGAAAATTGGTCACTACCAGCAGAGTTAGATTTAATCTGCGAAAAAGCTTCTGATTCATCTTTTTCTTCAACACTGTGTAATTTGAATTTGGTATGAATATCGGGATGGGCAGTGGTTTTATAGGCATTAATAACTTCATTGTTTACTTCAATAGAGGGAACTGAATCCACAAAATATTTACTAAATTCATCAGGATTGCTTAAATGTTCTGGTATTACTGAGTTCGCTTTTGAGTGTATATTTAATGAGTTTATGGTTTTCCACCAGTCCCTAGAGTTTCTTTGCATTTTTAACTTATACTCAATATATGCTCTTTTTCTAGCCTAATTGACGATGTAACAAGGTTACGAAGTTGTTTATAATATACCCACTTACTATTTGACTCCTCTTTGTCGCAATTTGGTTTACGAACATATGATTTATACCTTGAAAAAGCACGAGTTCTTAATCTGATCATATGTTTTGTGTTATCTATGGAGGTGATTGTCTGGTAATCGTGACGCTCTTATAAGGAGCGCATATATCTAGTAAAAGAGTTAAGGTGTTATTTAACCATAGGACTTGTGAGTCTATATCTCCTATCATTGAAACTTCTGCCCAATCAAGTAGAGAAGCCAGATGTTTGAGTTCTTCAATCTTAATGTGTTTAAAATCACGTATTCTTATTTTCTTAGCAACAGACTTACTCGGTGGACAATCCAGACAACAATAAGTAAGCAGATGATCGCTAATTGAAGGTAAATTTACCGTTCCAGATTTACATACATTTTCACTATTACTGACCGCGATTATGTCGATGAGGGTTGCAGAGGTTAAGAAAACACGAGTTGGATCGATGGTAGTTTGCTTAATACTATAACTTTCGAGTAAGTTGTTTAAATATTTATATTCTGAAGTGTCTGTATTGAGCATTTTAATATTTAGGACGCCTACGAGTACTAGATTTTCGGAAATTGGATCTATAGTTGATAAGGTGTCATCTAAATAGCTAAGGCTGTTGTAATTTACATTAGGTGGTTTATAAATCACCCCAAGTGTAAATTTTTGTCTATTAAAAACAATTTCCACCCATGTATGTTCAAATGTTTCAGCACTTTGACTTTCTGGAATTTTCTCCATAAGGGCAACATATTTTATGTCTTTTTTAATATATATACGACTCCTCCTCCACTTTTTACACTTCTATCAATGCGCAAAAATGTGTACCCCTGAATGTCAACTGCATTTGTTAATATATTAGGCTTAAGCCACCTCTCCGTAACCGCTATCACATCAAAACTCTGCATTAGCACATAGTCTTTCAGGCAATCAAATGTATTTATAATAGATATAAAATTTACATGACATGTGTAACTAACAGATTCTTAGCATCATTTTCTAGAATATCGTACTCGGATAAGGATATACAGGGTGCAATAAGTTTCATGTCATTAAAAAAACTGGTGGTAGGAAACGACAAGACAAACAAAAAACCTTATATAACATGGGGTCTAAAGCTGATAGTTTTGGAGAAAAAAATAAACAAAAATTTCGCAAATTTTCAATAAAAATTTTTGAGAACTGCTGGAATGTTGAGGTAGGTTTAGATCTTGATAGATCTGAAGAAAACTATACTACAACTCTACCTTGTGCAATATTTTAGTTACTGCCGGTGTTTCGTTATGTTCGTTGTTTTTGTTATTTTTGAATTTCGCGTCATTGTGTATTTATAGTTAAGATTTATTTTATTGACTTACCGTTCAAGTTGTCGAATTCTTGATTACGTACAGACACAACTCACTTGTTCGGTCTTTTTGTATTCCTTTTTGGCTTTTGTACCAAGTTTTTATTTTACTTTTTTTTATTGACAACGTTAGTTGACAGTTTAGTGTTTAGTGTTGAACGAAGTGCGTATGTCCTTAATTCGACATACCGAACCGTGTATTGATAAAGATGCAGAGATTTTGAATCATTTAGGTAGGTAGTAAGCTTTTAACCCATTTATGTTACAAATGTTAATAAACCACATTTAAATTTTCTAAATTATAAATAATCCAATATTTTGTTCCAAATTAAAAAACACACATGTAAAGAAACGCTCTGTTTAAACCTCTATGGCCAGTATTTGCTTGCAATTGTGCACGAAGAGAGAACGAATTATTTACCTTTTTATACTTGCCTCAGTTCAGTTGAGGCGGTACATCAAAGGCGGTCGATGATCATTTGACATCGCGTGTGCCGGCCAGTACTTTTTTATGACAATTTAAAAGTTGTATAATTGGGAAGTACAAGTCCATCGACCAAGAAAAGCAGTGGTTCTCAATAGTTGTCTAGCATAATATTAAATATGTTAACCTAGATCAGTGTTTTTCAAAGAGCCCCTAGAGGGAAAAGTCATAAAGGTTTTTTGTTTGTCTAGTCGGTCCCCATTACCAGTTTTTTTAATGACATGAAACTGATTACACCCTGTATATAATATATTAAGTAATACAATTGATCTTGATCTCTTGATTTGTTGTAGCAATGACACTCCTTATCAAACACATCAATATTTGGATCGCTTTTTTCCTTTAGAGCGTAACAGTTTACACATTTAAAATTTTGAGACACACAATCTTCTTTTTTCTGGTCTCCACTACATACTGGACATACAAAATTGTGATTACAATTTGCATCTATATGACCATACTTGCAACATTTGAAGCATCTCGTAACAGATACATGATCACGAACTGGACATCTTCATCCCAGTAAAACTTTTTCATTTGCAATGAGAGTGTTAAACGTGCTTGGATCCACTTCAAGAATGATGTAGAAGTTTTCGTAAATACTTCCACATCCACGTAGTGGATTGGAAGTATACCTGTTATATTTGATACTTTGTATTTGTCTTTTTAAAACATGTTTATTTAATTAATTAGAGTCATCGATGACTCTGAGTAAAATATAAAATTGTAGATTTAAAAGTTTATTGTAAAGGTGAGTTAATAACTGAGTACAAAAGTGTCTGCTGCTCGTATTTATAACATTAGGAAAGCAGTGTCAGCTAGACGGAGAACAAAGGAAATGCAAATGTGCAATTTGGCATGAACTATGAGAACGGATACAAAACAATGTGTGAAATATGATATGTGAGATAAGGAATTAGCAAGAGAAGTCGTTATCAACATATGTAATTTGATGCTACTAAGAGCTTACTTATAACTCAGTGTCGTACTGTTATTTTTTAATATAACAACTTCCCCCTTAATAAAAAAGTTGATTGATATACAACAACTTTTGAAAAATGATTATTGAATACAATATAAAAGTAATAATAAAACAAAATGAATATAATGCAAAGATAATAATAAAATATTGAGTGAATAAAATAATAAGCATAAAATAGAAAGAATAAAAGTTTTAAGTCAATAAACAAAAATTAGTGGTTCACTGGAAAGTCTGTGATAACTCGATATCTTCTTCTTGAGGTTTGATACCGGGCCGCTTTCTTGGAGGGATTAGACTGGGGAATTCCATGAACTTCTTGCTTCGTCCTGGAGGAGGTGAAGGAGAATCGCCTGTAGAGGGTTCAATTTTCAGTAGACGTCTCTTCCTTCTACATTTACAAAGCACGTAAAGTAAAATTATGGAAATGATGAAGGTGATGGTGAAATACGTGAACCAGGACATATGTTTGGTCACGAAAGGTTCGTTGATGAGATCGTCCAGATCCTTAGAATATTGCTCCAATTTGTTTTTAGCAATATCCAAATCTTCGATATTTAAATTATTGAGTTTCAATGGTTTTAATTTAGGTAGTTGAATTTTGTCGGGCATCTGGTTACAACATTCAAATGGGATTTGCACAGAATGGGAATTGTCTTTAATTTCGGAAAGGTCCTTGGCACTGGCTTGTATCCTGGTAATACCTGCGAAGGCGTAACATCCAGGTTGTAATTTTATAATTGAATTTTTATTAATCAGCTCCGTTGCTGGTTCTCTCTTCGGGCAGCTAATGGTGATATGTAGAGGTTCGGAATTTATTATGAGCCACGTGTTCTCTTCGAGTTCTTGAACATTGTACCCTTGGCTAATAATGAAGGAGGTTTGGCAATTTTCGGGAAGTTTCATCGGTTGTTTCAGGATCCTAGCTTCACAAATGGCATTCTGGTCAATAGGGTATGCAAACAGGTTCGAGCATAGCTTAGTTCGAAAATATAAGGGTTTGCATTCTTTTAAATTCGCTATTGGTATGTACATTAAAGAATCATCATCTCTCGCGATAAATTTTTGAGAAATTGATAAAATATGATGAAGACCAGTTCTGTTATCAAATATTGGGATAGGGTATAAACGGTAGGTATTATAGTTTTGAGGTTCAACAAGTGGTATCTTTAAAACGAATATTAAGTTAGAATCTACTTGAAATGCTTTTAATTCAATAATATCCAAATATTGATCAACTGCCGATAATTTGATTGGAAGAGGCAAATTGTTTCTTCGCAAACTCTGTGAAATTTCTTGTAATGCTGTTACTAAATGATCGGGAGTTATGATTGATGAATGAATGATTCCCAATCGAGCAAATGTTATTGAATTTAGAATATCGTTCAAGTTATCTTCAATATACAAATAGCTTGCCATTAACTGTTCACAAATGTGTAAGAATATTAGTTTTGTTTCTACAGCTTCGATATTTCGCGTCATGGTTTCGATTGTGCGATCGATTTCTTGCATGTCTTTATTAAATGTTTCTTCGTCAATTTGCAATTTTTGAATGGTTGAATTGAAGTTTTTGATTACCGATGTTGTGACTGAAATTTGGTTTTTTATTAGATTTTCTAACTGGTGTTCGTCGTTATTTAATTTATTAATACAATTAGCGTAATATTCGCCATCTTCGGCGTCTAGATTTCCGGTTATTGATTTGAAAATTGTGCCGATACCATTTAATTTTCCGCGTTTATATCTCTTCGTGTCTAGAAATACTTCATCAAATTTAGATTCTATAGTTTTGGAAATTTGTGTTAAAAGGTTAAGATCTGTTTTGACTTCGCTTCTGAAAGTGATCATTTTTTGATGAGCACCGTCAAGAGTATTCAAAATCGTATCTAAAATTCGTTGGTTCTTATCGAAGGCTAGTTTAAGGGATGATATGTTTTTATGTACCAGTAATGTCCATTTTTCGTTTGTCACTACGATGTCTGTGTCTTTGTGATAAAATACACCAACAGTGTTGTTTATTGGTATTATTTTATATTGTGCGAGTGCTGATCCGAACAGCAGGATAAACCTGAAAATAAATTTAATTTTCAGTATATGGTTTCATTCTATCGAAGTTTACTTTAGTTTCTTGATTTGTTTCAAGATTTAATAAAGTAGCAGAATTTTGGAAAATTTCTATGATTTTGAAAGGGTCGTTAAATTTATTTTGAAGTTTGTTTTTGATTTGAGAATCTTTCACATATACTTTATCACCAACTTTGTATTCAGGTCGATTTTTCGGGACATTTCTGTCAAAGCGAACTTTCGCTTTCTCCTTTTGAGATTGCGTTCGACTGCGGGCGATTTTATAATAGTGAGATATTCTGTTGTTTAAATCTCTTATATATTTTGTTATTAATTCTTTTTGGTTGTACAAAGTTTCGGGCGGTCTAATAGACGTATGTCCGAAAATGAGTTCGTACGGTGTGAAGCCGTGTGTTTTGTTAACCGAATTGTTATAGCAAATGATTGCGTATGGTAATATTGTGAAAGGATGTTCATTCGGATTTTCAGTTTTGTGGACTCTTATCATTTCGGCTAATGTAGCGTGAAATCGCTCGAGAGATCCGTTGGATTGGGGATGTCCTACGCTTGAGTATGTTAATTTTATGTCATAGAGCGTACAAAGGTCTTTTAATAATTTGTTATCAAACTCACCGCCGTAATCGCAATGAATCCTCAACGGGGTACCGTAGTGTTGAAAATATAGCAATAAAGTGTTTACGACTGATTTCGCTGATTTATCCGGGACAGCATAGGCTTGAGTAAATTTTGTTAACTCGTCGCGGATTGTAACAGCGTAATTTCGCGTGGGAAATTCGAATAGTTCAACATTTATTCTTTCGAATGGTGTTTTTGGATTCTCGGTAATTACCAGAGGGTTGCTAAGGTTTTTACTACAGACTTTAGTTTTTTCGCATGTTTCGCAATTTTTTATAAAGTTTTCAACGTCTTTAGTTAAGCCTCGCCAATTGTATTTTACTCTAATCCTTCTAATAGTTTCGTCGATACCACGATGTAGGTTATTTTTGCCTGAATGATTTTGATCTAAAATGATTGGAATTTCATCTTCGTCGGGGGTTTTAACAATATTTTGACAGATAACTATTTTCAAGTCTTTTCTGCAAAAATAAAAGATAGCATTTCGAGTATTGGAAGATCGAAATTATTTTCTACATAGTATGTTTTAGAAAGATCCAAAATGTCTTGTCTTTTGTACAATACTATGAATAAATGTTCATTTATTGAATCTACATCAAAAGGTAAAGGAACAATAAAATATTTTCTATGCCTGACCGATTTGCTTGAGACAATGTTAATAGTGTTATTATAAAATTCGGGGTGTTCTTCGAACATGTCCTCAATGATTTTGTGATGCAAATCTTCTAATTTATTTTGTTGAAAGAATGTTATAATATTTTTGTGTTCCTTGTCTAGAAGTTGTCTGTTTGAAATTTGAATTTTAGAATAATCTATTAAGGATTTTGTCTTATACAAATTACAAAAGATATCAAATTCTTGAGAGATTTGTTCTTTAGTGATTTTGTTGTTATTGTTCGGGTTTTCGTCATTGTTTGGTTCGTCATCTTCTGATTCGTCGTCCTCGTTCGCGGCTAGAATTTTCAAATAAAATTTGGAACATTCTGAAAAGTGATTGATTTTTACTCACGATAGCGCGTCCGCGTTTTTATTGGTTTTACCGGGTTTGTAAATGATTTCGTAGTCGTATTCTTCTAATTTAAGTCGCCAACGTGCAAGTCTGCTTCCTGGGTCTTTTATCGAAAATAGCCAGGTAAGTGGTCGATGATCGGTTACTAACTTGAACTTTCTGCCGAATAGATATGGCCTAAAGTGTTTTACTGACCATACTATAGCTAATAGCTCGCGCTCTATCGTTGAATACTTAGTCTCCGCCGCGCATAAAGTTCGAGATGCATAAGCTATTGGTAAATCTTTGCCTATATTTCCTTGCGAGAGCACGGAACCAATGGCAAATGCGCTAGCATCAGTAGTTAGGATGAAAACGTCGTCAAAATTAGGATAAATAAGAATCGGAGTTGTTGTTAACGCTCGTTTCAAATTATCGAAGGAGTTTAAGCAATCATTGTCAAAGTCGAAAAGTATGTCTTTTTGTAATAATTTTGTTAAGGGTTTAGATATCTTTGAAAAGTTAGGGATAAAACGTCGGTAATATCCAGCTAAGTCTAAGAATGATTTTATTTACTCAGGGTTTCTTGGTTGAGGAAAATTTAGAATCGCGTCGACCTTAGCGGGATTTGGTTTTACGCCGTACGTAGTAATAAGATGGCCTAAATATGCGACTTCCTTGCGTAAAAATTCGCACTTGTCCGGTTGAATTTTGAGATTAGCTTTTTGTAAACGTTTAAATACTTCCGTTAGTCGCAAAATGTGGTCATGAATGGTAGGCGAATAGATAATAATGTCATCCATGTAGACGAGACACCGTTCGTTTTGGATACCTAACAAAATGTTGTCCATCACTCTTTGAAATGTTGATGGAGCGTTTTTCAGTCCGAATGGCATTCGTACAATTTCGAAATAACCGTTTTCTACTGTGAAAGCAGATTTTTGAATATCTTTCGCGTCGATTTCGATTTGATGGAATCCGGAGGCAAGATCTAAAGTCGTAAAATATTGACACTTGCCCAATTGATCAAGAAGATCCGAAATATTTGGAAGTGGATATTTGTCGTCAATAGTCAGTTCGTTGAGTTTTCTGTAGTCTACTACAACGCGCCATTTTTGTTTACCGGAGGCGTCAAGTTTTTTAGGTACAACCCAAACCGGGGATGACTAGGGTGAAATTGATGGTCTAATTATACCTTGGTCGAGCATTTTGGAGACTTGAGTTTTAACTTCCTCTTTGTGAATATGAGGATAGCGATAAGATTTTGTAAAAACTGGTTTAGAATCGTTCGTATCAATGGAATGTTTAATCTCGTTAGTAAAACTTAAATTGTCGCCTTCTAAATAAAATATATCAGAAAAATTTAGACAAAGCTCTGTTATTAACTCGGCTTCTTCTTCGTTCAAATGTTCTAATCGTAGTTGATTTCTAATTTCGAAATTTCTGTCTGTATGTTGAGGACTGTCCGGATTTTGAGAGTTTAAATTAAAAATTGATCTAAATTTTTGAACTGGTTCAAGTTTAAGATTCGAGAAGTCGATTATTTTGGGAATTGCGTTAGCGTTTATGATTGATGTTAAAAATTCTCCGTTGTCGTCGATTTTGACAATAGCATTTGGTAAGCGTACCTTTTCATTTTCCTGGGCTAACAGTATAGCCTCAGTATTTCGTAAATTACATTTTAATTTAAATATTTTTTCCATGCGTGGTTCGACTGAAATTAAATTTTGATTTTTCACGTTACATGGAATTTGACTCCGAATTTGATTTGAGTTTGTAGTTGGTTGCAAAGGTAAATTTTGTGTTTTTTCGTCACCCGTAGCTTTAAATATCGGTACGGTTTTGAAATTGGTAATTAGTCGCTTATTTTTAATATCTACCATACATTCGTATTGTTCTAAAAAGTCTGCGCCTAATAGCCCGTCAAATTCTATATCTAAATTATGGATGTAAACTTTGTGTGGATTATTGTCGGTAAATGGTATAAGTACAGTTTCGTTAATGTTAATTTTTTGTTCAGTTATGCCTTGTATAATAATATTTTCAGAAAATCTTCTTTTATAATTTTCTGCCGTTTTTGGTTTAAAAATCGAAATTCCTGCACCAGAATCAATAAGAATTTTAAATTTATTTGTGATGTCTTTGATATAATAAAGATTATTCGAATTTACAGTTAATAAAGCGTGTGAAAGTGTTTCTACATGAACTTCTGTTCTGGGAAGTTCAGAAACGGGTCGAAATTGTTGTTGAGGTTCATATTTTGAATTTGGTGGGAAATTTGGTGGGAAATTTGGTCCAATTCGCAATTCGCTGTTGGAGTATCCATGAGATACTCCGGACTTTTGCAAAAATCCTGAGGATTAGCAGTATAATCCTCCTGCGGCAAGTGAGAATTAGCGGTAAATTCTCTTGCGGCATCTGAGAATTAGCAGTATAATTCTCGTACTGTTCTTCTTGAAAATTAGATGTATAATTTCCCGAAAAATTTTGATTATCTTCTAAATTAAAATTGTCGTACATTGTATCAACGTTTTGATATTCAGGAGAATAATCTTCGTACTGATTAAAATTATATTGGTTATCATAAGGTTCATAATTTAAATGATGAGTTTTTTGTTGATTGAAACGGTTAAAATTCGGATTTGGTTGTATCGCTGATGGTCTTTGTTGGACAAAATTAGGATTTGGTCTAATTGCTGAAGGCCTATTTTGTTGTGCTTGGCTAACTTGATTATTTTGTGGAAATGTTCTGGTGTTAAATTGACTAGTTTGTTGTGCAAAATTTTGAAAATCTGTATTACCTTGAATGTTTGGTTTTTGGAAATTTTGTGAAGTTGATGGCATAAATAATTGTTGTTGCCTTGTGCGACATTCGTTTATAATAAAATGAACAAAATTTTTGTTGGAAATTTATGTTTGGTCGTTTTTGTTGAGGAGGCACTAGATTTTTAACATTATTATTATTATTTTTTGATCATTTCTGTGATTCAAAGTAAGAGAGTTGTAATTCTCTTCTAATCCTATTAATTGCTTGCAACATACTTGTTGGGTTTCCAGCCCGTATTATTTGCCCTAATTTAGACTCTAAACCCGTCAACAAAGTGTTCAGGGTCATAGTTTCAATTAAATCTGACTGCGATAATTTCTGTTCGCCGGATAGACGTTGTTTCTGGATAGCCGCGTGCATTTTTGCATTATGCGTCTGTAGACGCGCAACAAAAGTTAATGCAGATTCACCTGGCATTTGGTGAATACGCTGTAAATCTTGGATTAAAGAGGTCAAGTCGCGAGAGTCTCCGAAATGAGTTTCGAGCAAGACTCTTATTTCTGCCCATGTATCGGGGTTGCGAGAATTTATTAATTCGGCAGCTCTGCCACGCAATTTATTTTTTATATGAAGCGTTAGTAAAATTTTTTGATCGTTGATTGCCATGCCTTGCGCATAAATGCAAGAATTTAAAAAAGTTTGTAAATTAATGGCATTGCCATCGAATTCCGGTATGACAGAAAAAATTTCAGAGAGCTTGTAAGGCTCAATTTGCTCTATCCTTGCACTTTGTACCGTTTGTGTAGTTTGCGATGTTTCTGGCATTGTTGCTTTTATTTAGAAAGTACAAAAATTAAATTAAATGTTAACTTGAAATTGTTAAAAATGACCTTTTTGAGAAAAGGAAATTAGTTTTAAAATAATTATTTAGGTAGTTTGTGTATTAACTGTATAATACACGGTGACGTATTAGCAGTATAATACGTTTCTTATGCTAATTAAAAATAAATTAAACTTGTCGCGTTTATTTCGTTAAGGAATAATTATTTGATAATAGAAATGTATTTTGTTCGCTGAGTGTATATAGCACTTTTATAAAATAATTGTGAAAAATAATAAAATAAAACGAGATGATTCTTAAAATGACTTACGTTATTGTCTTCATTCGTAGATTCTTTTCTAGTTTAAGGATTGGGATCCACCGTCACAGCTAGGAAGGTCTCCTTGTTCTTCCGGTTCTTTTCCACAGGTTAGGCACCAATTCCAGATGTTCTCCTTGTTCCTTTGGATACGTTTCCCAGAAGTTAGGCTCCCGAACTTGTGCGTTTCACTAGATCCGGTACGACTGCGCCACTGTTATATTTGATACTTTGTATTTGTCTTTTTAAAAAATGTTTATTTAATTAATTAGAGTCATCGATGACTCTGAGTAAAATATAAAATTGTAGATTTAAAAGTTTATTGTAAAGGTGAGTTAATAACTGAGTACAAAAGTGTCTGCTGCTCGTATTTATAACATTAGGAAAGCAGTGTCAGCTAGACGGAGAACAAAGGAAATGCAAATGTGCAATTTGGCATAAACTATGAGAACGGATACAAAACAATGTGTGAAATATGATATGTGAGATAAGCAATTACCAAGAGAAGTCGTTATCAACATATGTAATTTGATACTACTAAGAGCTTACTTATAACTCAGTGTCGTATTGTTATTTTTTAATATAACATACCTAGTAATCGTAAAAAAAAAATATTTTTTTTTTATTCTTGAAATTGGTTTAGAATGTCATGAAACGTCGAGATTTTAAATTTGAGCAAAAAAAAATGTTTGTATGTCTGTCTGTCGGTCTCTCTGTCTGTCTGTAACTTTTTTTTGTCCACACAATTTCTCCAGAACGGTTTAAGATATTGACTTGAAATTTTGTACACGTATATACCATAACGAGAGCTGAGGGTTTTCGATGAATTCAATCAATGATGCTTTTTTAAATATATATGCCATTTAGTAAAAATGTTCAATATTTCTATATAACACTTACAAAATACTGGATTTCTTAAAGGGTACCAGGGCCGTCGAGAGAAAATCGGGGCCCGGAGGGTAGTAACATACAACTACCAGCGATCTTCAATATAAATTTCAATGAGCGGAGGGTGGCAACTATTTATCTCAATAAAGACTTCGAACAACGGAAAGGTGAGATTCTCTAAAATTCAATATTATCTTCGATCGAAATTTTGAAGAGCAGGGGGCGATACTCCTTAGAACTACTGAATATTTACCTCGATCGCAATTTTTAAAAAGCGGTGAGGGGGGGGGGGGTGATACTCCTAAAAATTCAATATTTATCTCGGTCGAAATTCTAAACAGCATATTCATCTCATTCTAACCAATAAGTCATTAGAAACTCACTATTATTTACATCACACTAATCATTTAAAAATATGCCTCTCTCATTTCGCCTGGTGATAGAGAAACACTCCCGCCCTCTCCTCTCGGCAGGGCCTATGGGGTACAAATAATCGAAATCATTTATTATAACGTAACACATTTATATTTATCAATAATTTTGAAACAGTTTTATGTTTATGATTTTCTGTAATCGCAGGAAAATGTAGGTAGATTTTATACATTTTACATGAGATCTAGATATTATTTTCATTTCATAATTCTAAAAAAAAAATTCAAGACAATGTGGTGCGGGTCACATTTTGGTGGGGCCTCGAGGCAATGCCTCACTGCCTCGGGGTTAATCCGACCCTGATTCTTCCATCTTTAGTAGTTTTGGCTATTCTTACATCCACTTTTAATTCATCAGGTCTAATTTTTGATGTTACTTCGGAGACTAGATTCTTGCTATCTTGTGGAGACTGTGCTTCTACCATTAAGGTTTGTACCTGGGTGGATTTAAGCAAAACAAAATTTTCATTTTCATTACCTATTGCCTTTAGGCAGTATGTTTTCGAGTGAAAGTCTAACCATTTCTTCGCTGGCAGTAGCGTCAGGTAGGTAACCTTTGACCGTTCTACGTCAAGTAGTAATTTAATTAATGCACCAACAGACAGACAATACACCGACAGACAAACAGACAGACAGACAGACGGAATTGAAAAACCTTCATTTTCATAATCTACATGCTCTGAAGCGTGGAAATCCGAAGCAATCTCGGAGGGTGATTTTTTCTCGAATAGAATACCTTCCTTCGGTATGCAAGGGAAGTAAAAACTGATAATAAAGCAATTCCATTGTAGTGACTGAAAAACCTTGAATGTCTCAGTGTCAATACCGAGGTATAGTCATTAGGGTGGAACGATCTGACATTTTTTCTTTATGGAAATGGCTGGGGTACCAAACTTGCCTTTTGGTATAAAACACACGTAAAAAAAATTAGGCAAAAATATTAGTGGCTTCATATTGCACAAGACCAATGACGTCACTCTTTAAAACGACAATTGTGCAGCATGAAGTCGCAAGTCCATTTACGCAAAATTGTTTTTCATGTTACCTTTAAATACAAGGGTGCTATGCCAGCCAATGGTAAATTTAAAAAAAACAAACATATCAAAAGTCATAATTTTATCGATTTTACTACTTTTAAGTTCGAAATTGTTTCTGATCGTTTGTTTTAAGTATAATAACAATACCTACATTATTATTATTTACGGATTAATAAAAACGTTGCATACATTTTTCATTTTTGGAAAATAGGTTTGAGTTAACAGGTGAAGGGGGTTTCGTTATTTTCTCTACGCTTATGTGTGTGATATTTTCGTTCTTAGAGAAGAAGTATCCAGTATATTATAGGATTAACACGCTGTGCAGCTTTGTCTGTCAGTGTCATGTTCTCTTTTCGCTAGTTGCACTTTTTTGCCATTATGTATTATTGTATTGATAGATCCTGTCATCCAACGAGAAATGGATTTCTTGGCCATCCTAAAAACATTTTGTTGACACTGCTTTCTGACGATCGCTCTGCAATTAGAACATTGACATCTTAAAAGCAAGATCAACCAAGGAGAATGAGATAAGATCCTTTTTTATTCCTGACCTGAATTTTGAAGCCTCTATTTACATTGACCTTATTGCATGGCATACGATTGAGGCATCCGCTGGCATTTCAAATAAAAGACATAAACGCTTTACAAAGAAGTACCACCGCTTCAAAACCTTTTCTGGTTTTCTATGGCACACATAGACGGTCGAACGAACAGTAAAATTAGTTATTGATGCATCAGATGCAGTTTGTGGAGAGGATTCCAGAGACGGTTTTATTCGCTCAACTCTTTAAAGCTCTAGCCATGAAGCCAACTTTTAGTACAAAATCGGAGTATAGAACACAATAAAAAAATTCTATTGGTTAACCAATAGAAACTTAACCAATAGAAACTTAACTGAGTGTCTCTTCACAAGAATGTATTTTGTGTTTAAAAACCGCTGTCTATGGAATCACTACTTCCACATCTAGATTTTCCTTCCAAGTCTCCTTAAAGATAAACTTCTTGACTATATTTGTACTTTACTATCCGGCAATAATTGGTCATGGAATTTTAATAATATTTGGGGCAGATGTCAGATAAAAAATTTTACAGAAGTTGCAATTTAGCAAGCTTCGTTAGGACATTGAAAATGAACTTGGCTAATATTCAAGCCAGACCGTGATATTTACAAAATCTGCAAAATGTACAGGGGATAGAAATAAACTTTTACTAAGCTGCGGACAAAAATTGAAAAAGTTGCACAACTCGGAGTAATTGTAATGGGTTTTACATGAAACAGGTTTCGCAAAAATACGAGAACATGAATCTAGGTATCAAAATTTATAAAATACGCAAGTTGTACAAGGCGCCGGTCAGCGCCGAGACGTAAAAATGCAAGAGTAAGAATCTAGGTATCAGAATCTATCAAATACAATATTTTTACAAAAACGACGCTAGGCGTCAGACGGCGTGGAGACGTAAAAATGCAGGAATAGAATCTAGGTATTAAAATTGATCAAATACACAATTTTTGCAAAAACGACGCTAGGCGTCGGTTGGCGTCGAGACGTACAGATGCAGGAATATGAACCTAGGTATCAAAATGTATCAAATACACAAGTTTTACAGAAACAACGCCGGGCCTCGGTCAGCGCCGAGACGGAAAAATGCAGCAACATGAATTTAGATATTAAAATTTATTAAACACGCAAGTTTTACAGAAACGACGCAAGGCGTGGGTCGGAGTAGAGATGTAAAAATATCATGTGAATTTAGGTATCAAAATAGATCAGATACAAAAGCTTTATAAAATCGAGGCTATGCGTTAGTCGGCGTCGAGACGAAAAAATGGAAGAATATGAATCTAGGTATCAAAATTTATCAAATTCCGAAATTTTACAAAAACGACGCCAGGCGTCGCACAGTGTGGCAAGATACCTCAAATACTGGCATCAATTCATAGAGTGAGATTGTCAGTTTTTTTTTAGCTGAATATAATTGAGGACGATTATTAATATGTATATAAATCAATTTTATGATATTTGTTTGTTTATTGCAATACGTAGGCATATACCGGGTGTCCCCGCGAAAAGGTCGGGTGGGTTTATTTCTGGTGCCTTTAAAGTGACAGGTT
This sequence comes from Stenurella melanura, assembly GCA_963583905.1. Lineage (NCBI taxonomy): Eukaryota > Metazoa > Arthropoda > Insecta > Coleoptera > Cerambycidae > Stenurella > Stenurella melanura. Next base: position 77,179,750 of record OY757312.1, read on the forward strand.
TAGAATTTCAGGATGTTAATTAGTATACAGGAGGATGTAATTCTGCATTATTGTCATGCCACAAACCCTCCCCTTGCCCCCCAGCTGCCCCTACTTCGAAATTTTAAATAACACGCTGTATTTTGTTTAATTATTTTTTATGTTAAAGATACACGTCCGGTAGTGTGATCCAATAGCGCTTGCAAAGTAACTTTTGCAGACGTTGAAGTGACAATTGTGTCGACTTTATTAGGGTAACAAGATTTTTCGGCAACGTGTATAACCTTAGAGGTATGAGGGAAATCTTTTTGGGTCTTTGGATCTTATCACATTATATTGGTGAGTAGTGAGTATGGCTTCCACAATGGTTGAAAAAGCCTCTTCCCCAGACATCCCTTTCACTTGAGATTCTTCTAGTGCCTCGTAAGCTTCAATATACTTCGATGCTCGTGTGGGTGAGCATGCAATCTACTCTATCAATTTTACTGCAGTTGGTTTTTTCAGAGTTCGCAAACGCATTTCAGTAACATATGCTGTTTCTGCAAGCGAGGTGGTCTCTCTAAGGTTTTTAGATTTTACTCGTTTGCTTCAAGCAGAACTCTCTTCAAAGTGTAATGGTCGTCTTCTCATGTTTTCGCGAACAACGGCATACAATTTAAATCTAATTGCTGTTTCTAGCCATTCTCTATCTTTTTATAGGAACCCAGTTGCTATTCTGTTAGTTTCAAGCCATTTTTCTTTAAAACACGACATGAAATGCGAACTATTGCTATATAATTCACTTAATCCTTCTGTTGGGCATTTGGTGCAATTTTTAACGTGTTCTCTCAAAAAATTGAATTGTTCCTTAAATTTTTGGCACTCAAATTCCCTCATTAGGGTGTATAGATCAATTGTATTAATAAATAAGTCATTTGAACGCGACCCTGTGGTAATAAATTGTATACATGTACAGCACCAGTTATTTACTAATTAAGTAGTATGATGTAAAGTCGCCGAAAAAAGCAAATAAAATGAAAATGTGTAAATATGTGTATTCGATTTAACTTTAGTATGAATCTGTTATAGTACCACTATATTAATATATAAAATTTTATGTGGGAAAGCGTGAGGAAGTAAACTATTACTCTAAGGATTTTAGAAGAATACGTAAAAATTTAGCACTTTGCAAGGGTATTTTCAAAACATTATAAAAATCGTACCTTCCATTCACTAAAAATCAATCATTCGAAGTTACATTGTACATAGCTGAGGGTATTGAGGGTCCATTTTGAAACAAAGTATTGATCGCGCGTTTAACAAAAAAACAAAATAATGCATTAAGAACATATTCACTGTACAAACGCACTAGTGAACAACAGTTATTAGGCGTTTATAGCCTGCGGGTTCGATGGATATGCAAGCACGAATCTACCTTAAGTGATGGGGGAAAATATGCACAAACTTGTGCTGATATTAACTAGTAACAATACATTGTTTGCTATGACACTTTATTTTTGTATTTAATGCCGGTATTTGAGGTATCTTGCCACACTGTGCGTCGGTCGGCGTGGATACGTATAAACGAAAGAACATGAATTTAGGTATCAGAATCAACCTAATACGCAAGATTTACAAAAAAGACGCTAGGCATCGGTCGGCGTCGAGACGTAAAACTGCAAGAATATGAATCTAGATATCAAAATTATCAAATATTCTAGTTTTACAAAAACGACGCTAGGCGTCGGTCGACATTGAGACGTAAAAATACAAGAACATGAATCCAGGTATCAAAATTTATTAAATACACAAGCTTTACAAAATCGACGCCTGGCGCCGGTCGGCTTCGATACGTAAAAATGCAAGAACAGTTCCAGATATACCTCAATTTCATTTTATCAACCCCTTTAATAATGGAGTAGGGGTGGTGGGGGATTGAGAAATATTATAAAAAAATCTGAGACCTCGGCTTCTAGTGCATACACCGAATTTCAAGTTTCTGTACTCTTACCAGCCTTTTTACTTATTTTCCCCTATTTACCCCTGTTTAACCACCAACCCCTCAACGGAATAATCCAAAAATACAATCTAGTTCCAGATGTCATTATAATATACCAAATTTCAAGTGGATGTCACAATTTAATTTTGGGGGGTGGGGGAGGGAAATATAAAAAATTTCGAGGCCCTCTAGTGAATACGCCAAATTTCAAGTGTCTGTACTCTTACCAGCTTGCTTTACTTATTTCCTCCTATTTACCCCTGTTTACCCCCCAACCGTTCACCGAATATGCTCAAGAAACAATCCAGCTCCAGATTTCGTTATATTATATACGTGTACAAAATTTCAAGTCAATAACTTAAAGCGATCCGGAAAAAACATGCGGACAAAAAAGTTACAGACAGAAAGAAAATTTCTTTTCGTTCAAATTTAAAATCTCGACGTTTCATGACATTTTTTCTAAACCTATTTCAAGAAAAAAAATTCTTCACACTACGTGGATGTGGAAGTAAAATTAAAATATTTTTCAACATAAAACTTTTTTTCTTTATGTTGTATTGGGCCGGGGTGCCAAAAATTTGCTAAAAATTAGAAAATCCTGAAAAATATATTAACTGATAATATAAATGGCTTGATGTTGCACAAGTCACATTTTCGTTTTGTGTAGTTATGTGACGTATGCAAGATAACCCCATTTATATTTGTAGTTAATAAAATTTTTGTAGGAGTTTTTATTCATTTAGCAACTATTGGCATCCCAGCCAATCCAAATCAAAAATAAAAAGAAATCCCATATAGTTCCACACATCGTTCAACCCTTAATAGAAACAGTATCTTAATAAATATTAGAAATTGGACAAATCTATTTCAGAATTTTAACTTGCTAGCATAACAAGAAGTCAGGTTATCGAAAGAATACAAATATTTCATTAATAATTTTATGTATAGTTTTTCCTTTAGTTTTCATAGATAGTTTTGCTTTCCGCTGTTTGCAAAATTCAATAAAGAATATGTTTCATTACTATAAGCAAACAAGATAAGAGAATGAGAGATTTTATGAAAATGTAATCCATTAGAATGAAAAAAATTTTAGAGACAAGGTAGGTAAATAAATTAATTTCAGGCCTTTGTTCTCATTTTTAACTGAATTCACAAACCATAGGGTGTCATGTAGATACTAGAAGAAACGACAAATTGTCGCATTATAGTGAAGGCAGTGAATTCAAGTCCACAAAAGTTATGGGGTGTCATATATGTAGAAAATAAGGACAAGGTCTTATTGTCCCTTACTGATGTAGTGAATTATATGAAAGCTTCTAACGAATTATGAAGGAAACATATCGCAATATGCTGCATGTAACATGTCTAGCACAGGGACTCCATGGAATTGCTAAAACTATTAGAGGGTCCTACGCTAATGTTGATAACGTAATATCTAGTGTAATATCTAGTGTTTACCTGAAAGCACCACATTGTGTACGGTTATTTAAAGAAATGCTTCCAAATACACCATTATCTCCAGCGCCCATTATAACACGGTTGAGCACTTGACTAGAGGCGGCATCATACTATTTTTTCCACTTTGAAAACGTCAAACTAGTAGTACTGCAATTGAATCCAGATGATGCAGTTGTTATTGCACAGGCTCAACAGGCATTTATGGATCCAACTGTTCAAGAAGATCTGAAGACCATACACGGAAGTCTCTTGCGAATTCATCTAGCCATGCGGGACCTTCAATATATGCCAACATCAAAATTTACTGTAGTCTAGGAAATAGCGTGCAAAATCGGCTACGAAAGGTTACCGTCTGCCACTCAGTGGTGGAAGAGATTATATAACTACGAAACTTTTTTCTTTATGAAAATTTTTGGTATGGTGGGAGAATATGGAGGGGGGACATTTTTTTTCAAGGATGATTTATCGATATCTGTTCATATAAGTAGTTAGTATATGTACTTCACATACCCCAACTAAATTGACAGACGGAAATTCCGCTTGGGGCGCGGTAGAGGGAATTTTAAAGAAAAAATATTTTTCTTTTAAAAATTCGCTTTACTGCGCACCAAGCGGAATTTTCGTCTGCCAATTTAATTGGAGTATGCGAAGAACATATACTAATTACCTATATGGACAGGTATCGATGAATCATTCATTTAAAAAAAGTGTCCCACCTCCATATTCTCCCACCATTCCAAAAATGTTCAGAGAGAAAAAAGTTTCGTAGTTATATGATCTCTTTGATCACTGAGTGGCAGACGGTAACTTTTCGTGGTCGATTTTGCACGCTATATCCCTAACTACTGCAGTTGATGAAATGAACATCGTGTTCGATCTCCGGCAATATATTTTTCAATTACCTTGAGAAATTACTGAGAGGATTCAAACAAAATTCCAAAGAGTTTTAAAAGCCAATCCCGGATTTGTAACGATGTCATCTGTAACAGACCTTTTAAACGGTAGATTTTTCTACACCAGGCGTCAATACGGCAATTTCAAGAAATTACACATATTGTAAATACATGACATCTGCTGACGTTAGCTGTCTTTTTCTCAATATAAATGGATTTTTAATGACAGGCGGTGAAGGTTAACTTCAGAGCGTTTAGAACAAATATTAATAATATACTTTTATATTCGTTACATATCATGAAAAATTACATATATGTGGGTTACTTTAAGATAGTGAAAAATACACGTGTGTGTTTTAGTTCAATGTTACATCCCCATTACCTCCTCTTCGAGTGAGTGTTTATAATAAACTGACCATATTAACTTTAGATATTACGGAATTCCGTAAAAAAGGTACAAGGTAAATGAATTGTATCATACTTGCATAAAAGTCTTTCCGCGCCGGCAGAACCAACCCTGACTTTTACGTCACCAAGATAGAATTCCCAATCTCTGGAGATAACAGCGAATAGATATGTTGTGCCACCCAACGGTGGTCTAGCTCACTGCTGCCGTCCCGGTAACACATGAAAATCACCACTAAACATCCATACCCTGGCCAGTATTCGAACCTGAGACGCCCTGGTCGCAAACCAAACACCTTAGCATTGCGCCACATTCTTATAATAAGATATAGTTGCCTTACAAAAAAATAAGGATGACATAACAAAAGTTAATTATTTCTTAAAGATTCGATATTCTTCCGCAATATTTAGAAGCAATATACGAAAGGAGCATCTTGCAATAATAAGGAGATATTGCATTGTCACATAACGGCATCCGCTATTACAGGATCGCGTTATTTGACATCTAAGCATGCGCATATTTAATCTGCGTTAAGACATGCGGTAATAACTTAGCGCCTGACGTAATTTCCGTACGTTTAGCGAGCGTCGTATGAACGACGTTATCCTCACTTCGGTGAAAATCGGGAACAACCAGAATCAGCCGATCTGTATTTGTGTATTCTATATTACTACCAGCCAATATACCTGCTTCCAAGATGGAGAAATCTCCATTATAAGCCTAAATATATGTAAATATTATATCATATGAATCATATCATACAAAAATTCATCTTTGTTTTGTCTATAATCGACTCCAAAAAATTTTGTTTGAAAGGTCTTTTTGAGTAAATTGGAGCCCCTTTTTTAGAAAATTAGACCAGTTTGATTTTAAAATTAACTTACTTAAAATTTACCTTTCATAATTTTAATATTTTACAACAGGAATAATATATTTCTAAATTTGACGACTATTTAACATAAAAAGTGACGTTTTACATAACCTAGTTATAGTCTGAATCAAAGCTGTGTTATTTGCCTCAATAACGTAACGTAATTAGCTAACGCCGTGTGGTATCACTGACTGCAATATCTCTCTAATATCTTGCATTGTCTTATACCGCTACATCGTATGTTACTTGTAATGTACTATAGTAATTTGTTTCAACGTTATGAGCCACTGTTATTACATTTGTTGCATAATTCATACAATGTACTCCCAGGAAATGTTTTACTACATTCCGCTTTAAGATGCTCGCTTATTTAAGATAGTAATATTAACATCATTGCGGTTAGTCAGGATATCGTCGACATAATTTCAGCTAGAAGCCTTTGTTTCGTTCAAGATGTTACAACGTATTCTATTAACATTTTACTTATTGTGTGACTGTAACAGTTACTGTTATTTGTAGAATAGCTTCTGTCGGTGTTTCTTTGCAATAAGTTTAATATGTAACTAGGATACACCCATACAGTTTCTTTAGAAATGGTGTTTTATAAGGAGAAATCGCTGCCTAGGAAATCACTACTCCCACATCCAGATTTCTCGTACAAGTCACTATAAAGGAAATATCTTGACTCTATTTGCACTATAGTATGTGGAAATTATTGGTCATAGAATTTTAATATCTGGGACAGATGTCATAGAAAAATTTGAGGTGTTGGTTTCTACCATATACGTTAAAAATGAAGTATCTAACTTGGACTACTTATTTTGCGCTATTCACAATCTACCACCTCCCACCCCTTTAATCAGATGTCATTACTATACATACTTACGTGTACTAACTTTCAAGTGAATATCTCAATTTTATGTTATCAATCCCTTTAATAATGGAGTGGAGGTGGTGGGGGTGGGGGAGTTGAAAATATTATAAGGAAATCTGAGGCCGTGCTTTCTGGTATATACACCAAATCCCAAGCTTCTCTACTTTACTTATTTTTCCCTATTTACATCTACTTTCCCCCTACTCCTTCAACAGATCATGTCAAAATATAATCTAGTTTCAGATGTCATTATAGTACATATGTGTACCAAATTTCAAGTCAAACTCTCAATTAAATTTTATCATATCTTTCAAGTGGGGGTGTGGTGGGCGGATGGAACATTATTAAAAAAAATCTGAAGCCTTCGCTTCTAGTATATACACCAAATTCCACATTTCTGTACTCTTACTAGCTTGCCTCACTTATTTTCCCATACTTATCCCTATTTAACCCCCAACCCTTCAACGGAATCATCGCAAAATATAATCTAGTGCCAGATGTCGTTATAATACATACGTGAATCCAATTTCAAGCGAATATCTCAATTTTATTTTATCAACCCCCTAATAATGGAGTAGAGGTGGTGGGGGGTTGAAAAATATTATAAAAAATCTGATGCCTCGCCTTCTAGTAGATACATCGAATTTCAAGTTTCTGTACTCTTACAAGCTTGCTTTATTTATTTTCCCCTATTTACCCCTAATTTAACCCCCAACTCTTCAAAGGAATAATCCTAAAATATATTCTTCCTAATGTCAATATAATATACCAAACATACCAATATACCAAATTTCAAGTCAATATCTCATTTTTTCTATCAACCCCTTTAATAATGGAGTGGATAAAATATTATATACAAATTTGAGACCTTGGCTTCTAGAAGATACACCAAATTTCAAGTTTCTATACTCTTACCACCTTGCTTTACTTATTTCCCCATATTTCCCCGGATATGTTCTCTTCACCAGATATGTTCAAAAAACAATCCAGTTTCAGATCTCATTATAATATTTCAAGTTAATGTCTTAAACCGGAGAAAACGTGCGGACGATAAAAAAGTTACAGGCAGGCAGACAGACAATCGCTACTGGACCCCCGTATTACCGTTACATCTTCAATTTGTTGAACATTTTCTATGTTAAAAATTAAGGCATTGGTTTCTAGCACATACGCCAATGAAGTTTCTGGACTATTATTAGCTTGCGCTACTGATTTTTCCCAATTACATACCCCCCACACCACTTCAACAAAAATACATACGTTTACTAAAAAGTGAATATCTCAATTTAATAATGGAGTGGGGGTGATGAGGGGATGGAAAATGTTATAAAATATTTTGAGGCCTTGGCTTCTAGTACATACACCAAATTTAGCAGCTTGCTTTACTCATTTTCTCCTATTTACCCCTATTTACCCCTTTCCCCTATTTAACCGTTCACCGGATATGTTCAAAAACCAATTCAGTTCCAGACCGTTTTATAATATATACGTGTACAAAATTTCAAGTCAATATCTTAAACCGTTCCGGAGAGTAAATGCAGACAATACATACAAACCGACAGACCGCTAAAATTTAAAACATCGACATTTCATGAAATTCTAAACCTATTTCATGAAAACAAATTTTGATTTTTGTTTACGACTACTATACTTCCAATCAACTACGGGGATGTGGAAGTAAAATTAAAATTTGCAAGACTACGCACACGTAACATTGTCACAGATTGTGTGTATTATTTATTAGTAGGAATTAAGGATAGCACAACAAAAAACCGCTGCCTAAGGAATCACTATTTCCACATCCATATGTTTCATCCAAGTCACTTTAAAGGAAACATCTTGACTAGATTGGGCACCCTAGTATGTGGAAATTATTGGTCATAGAATTTTAATAATATTTGGAGCAGATGTCATAGAAAAGTTTGAGACGTTGGTTTCTACCATATACGTTAAAAATGAAGTTTTTAGTTTACCCTACTTATTTTCCCCTATTCACAATCTACCACGTCCCGCTCCTTCAATGGAATCATCTCAATGAGATGTCATTACAATACATACGTGTAGGTACTAACTTTCAAGTAAATATCTCAATTTTATGTTATCAAACCCATTAATAATGGAGCGGAGATGGTGGTGTTTGAAAAATATCAGAAAGAAATCTGAGGCCTTAGTTTTTAGTATAAACACCAAATCCCACATTTCTGTACTCTTACCAGCTTGATTTACTTATTTTCCCCTATTTACTACTATTTAACTCTCAATCCTTCAATGCAATCATCTCAAAATATAATCTACTTCCAGGTGTCGTTATAATACATACCTGTCCCAATTGTCTAGCGAATATTTCAATTTCATTTTATCAACCCATTTAAAAATGGATTAAAAGTAGAGGGGGGTTGAAAAATTTTACTAAAAAATCTTCTTGGTCTTGGCTTCTAGAACATGCACCGAATTTCAAGTTTCTGTACTCTTATCAGCTTAATTTAATTTTTTTTTCCCATTTACCATCAATTACCCCCACTACTTCAACCCAATCATGTCAAAATATAATCTAGTTTAAGATATCGTTATACGTGCGTGTAACAATGTTCAGGTGGAAATTTAAATTTAATTTTATCAGCCACCCCCACTCTCTTAATAAGGGAGTGGGGGTGGTGGGGGGTGGTGGAAAATAATGTAAAAAAACCTGAGGTCATCGCCTCTAGTATATATCCCAAATTTCTATACTCTTACCAGCTTGATTTACTTATTTTCCACTATCTACCACTATTTAACCCTCAACCCTTCAACGGAATCATCTCAAAATATAATCCAGTTCCAACTGTCGTTATAATACCTACGTGTACCAAATATCAAGTCAATATTTCAATTTTATTTTATCAACCCTTTTAATAATGGGGTAGGGAGTGGTGTGGGGGTTATAAAATATTATGAAAAAGTCTGAGGCCTTAGAAGCTGCACTGAATTTCAAGTTTCTGTACTTATACCAGCTTGCTTTACTTATTTCCCCTTATTTAACCCTATTTAACCCCCAATCCTTCAACGGAAGCTTCTCACAATATAAGCTAGTTCCAGATGTCATTATAAGACATATGTGTATCAAATTTCAAGTGTTTCAATTTTATGTTATCAACCCCTTTAATAATGGAGTAGGGGTGGTGGGAGTTGAAAAATATTATAAATAGTGTGAGACCTTGGCTTTTAGTACATACGCATATTTCAAATTTCTGTACTCTTACCAACCTGCTTTACTTATTTTCCCCTATTTACCCCTATTGAACCCCCGACCCTGGGAACAACATGTTTTGAATAAAAACTACTAAATATTGCACAATGCAACCAATTATTCCTCGTTAAGTTTGGCTTGACAACTTCAACGTACCACAAAAATATATAACAACTATTATCAGGTTAAGATTTGGACATGCGAGCTTTCCCGCTCACCTACATAAAATCGGCGTTGTCCCATCACATCTGTGCGATCTGTGTGGTGTTATTAGTGATTTTGACCATGTTTTCTTTTCATTTTTCAAAAATAAAAATGCTACAGATATATTTATTAAAAATATTGTCTCATGTTGCAACACTATGGCTCCATTTAACTTAATTAACTAACTTAGTTAATCTCCTTTCTCTTGGCACTAAGCAAATATATGAATTTATTATCGGTTTTTTGGTAGAAAGTAAAATAAAGTTATATGTTAGCTTTATTTTCCTATTGTCTTACCTCTTGTTTATACTCTCCTTCCCGTGATCCTTCTTGTGATGTTGATTATAATTTAATGCCCTGACAGACCCCAGGGCGAGAAGCGTGTGTCCCTGTAATTCCTCATTTTGTTCATTTCTCTCTACTCATTTTGTGTTAGGTTTTGTTTTAGTATTCCATATCATAAATTGCTGTTTTGTGACTGGCTGTATGGTCTATGACCCAAAGCCAAAAATAAAAAAAAACCCGACCCTTCAGCGGAATCATCTCAAAATATAATCTAGTTCCAGATATCGTTATAATACATACGTGTACCAAATTTCAAACGAATATCTCAATTTGGGAGTAGGGGTGGTGGGGGGTTGAAAAATATTATAGAAAAATTAGCTTTAGCTTGTAGTACATACACCGAATTTCAAGTTTCTGTAGTCTTACCAACTTGCTTTACTTATATTCCTCTATTTACCCATATTTAACCACCAGCTCTTCAACAGAATCATCTCAAAATATAATCTAAGATGTCGTTATAGTACATTCATGTACCAAATTTCAATTGAATATCTCAATTTTATTTTATCAACCCCTTTAATAATTGAGTAGGGTGGTGGGGGGTTGACAAATATTATAAAAAATCTGAGGCTTTGGCTTCTAGTATATACACCGAATTTCAAGTTTCTGTATTCGTACCAGCTTGCTTTACATATTTTCCCCTATTTACCACTATTTAGCCCCAACCCTCAACGGAATCATCTCAAAATATAATCCAGTTCCAGATGCCGTTATAATACATACGTGTACCAAATTTCAAATGAGTATCTCAATTTTATTTTATCAACCCCTTTAATAATGGACCAGGGGTGGTGGGGGGTTGAAAAATATTGTAAAAAAATCTGAGGCCTTGGCTTGTAGTACATACATCAAATTTCAAGTTTCTGTACTCTTACTAGCTTGCTTTACATATTTTTCCATATTTACCCCTATTTGCCCCCCAAACCTTCACCGGATATCTTCAACAAACAATCCATTTCCAGATAATAATAATAATAATAAACGGCTTTATTCCAAGGGTGTAGATGTACATTTACAAGTACATTACAAATAGCAATTTACAAGGCGAAGTTTAGCCATGTGGCTATTCTTACACTTAACCTTATAAATCACTTACCTAATTAAGTTAAAAATAAAACATTAAAATACAAAAATACAATACAATATTACAATAGTCCAATGTAATAGGCGGACGGTATACACTTTATAAAATATATTTATAGAAATACTAAAAAATTAATTACTCAAAATAACTAAATAAAAAATCGATTATAAACACAGTGCAAAATGGTGCCCAAGAATATATTCTAGTTTTTGTTGGAATTAATGAACCAGGCTTTGATTTTTTTACGGAAGATATTAACTGTCGATAGATTTTTGTATATGGGATCAATAGAGTTATATAAGGCTGCGGATGTGTAAGAAAAGCTACGTTGGAAGAGGGCTGTACGATGTTGTGGCACTGTTAGCACGTACCGATGTCTGATGTTTACAGTATGTACTGACGATCTGAAAATTAACTTGTCTCTTAAGTAACTTGGAATAGAATATTTTATTAAAGAAAATAAGAAAACTGCATAGTGGAATTTAACGAGTTGTTCCATTTTTAACCAACGCAGCTCTACATATTTGCTTGAAACATGATCAAATTTTCTTAAGTTGTAAATAAAACGACAACAACAGTTTTGCAAAACTTGTAGTTGATTTTTTGTAGCTTGATCCAGGCAGTAAAAATACATAAAATTGCAATAATTGAATACAGGCATGACTAAAGTTTCACAAAGTTTTTTACGTTGTTTAAAGTTCAAGATATGCCTGTTTGCATACAGTACTTTTAGCCGGGAGTAAAATTTTTGTAAAAGAATTTTTATGTGCTGCATAAAACGTAATTTTTCGTCTATTATTATCCCAAGATTTTTGGCATGAGTAGAAAATGACAAATTTTCTTGATTAATATTTAGTTGAATAGAAGCCTTTAAGTGATGTCGAGTATGTTCTGAGCAGAATAGAATAACAACTGATTTGGTAGGGTTAATTTTAAGGTTATGTTGATGCGAATATTGATAGATGTTGTCTAAATCTTGGTTGATCAAATCAGTGGCAATAGCTGCATTAGATGGCTCAAAACAGTGAAGAAGTTGGGTATCGTCAGCATATGCTTGCACATGCGAACTAGTTACGACATTAAATATATCTGCTGTATATACAAGAAACAAAAGAGGACCAAGAATGGACCCTTGAGGAACACCTGACGAAATAATTTTAAAATCAGATATATTTCCTGCGACTGATACGCATTGGCGACGTTCGCTCAAATAAGAATTGAAAAACCGCAGGGATATCGCGTTGAAACCATAGTAATTAAGCTTTGCACAAAGAAGCGTGTGATCAATGGTGTCAAATGCCTTGGAGTAGTCTAGGGATACAAGAATAGCTGCCATACGTTTGTCTAGTGCGCTGATGATATTATCACTAAGGTTCAACAAAGCAGTAGTGGTGCTATGTGCTTTACGAAATCCCGATTGATGTAATGGGTATAAGTTATGCAGTAAAAGATATTCGGTAAATTGGCAACAAGCTGATAGGCCTCAGATCCTCCACGGTTGTAGGATTTGCTGTTTTTGGTATTGGACAGATAATTGCATCTTTCCATTCTGTAGGAAAGTAACCCTGTTCAAGACAGCAGTTAATAATATGAGTGATATGCTTTATGATTATTGGGATGCATAATTTTAACATGTTTAGAGTTATTTTATCTTTTCCGGCAGTGTTCGACTTTATACTCTTGATAGCATTATAAACGGTATCGGTAGTAACAAGTGTGAAGGTGAACTGTAAATTATCTTTAAATTTGGTGTTAGCATAGAAGTTTATCGTCCTATTGCAGTTATCGTTCTTGCAGAATACACTAAGAAAGAAGTCGTTAATATCTGCAGCATTCTGTAAATTAGGAGGTATGATGCTATCACGTTTAAATCGAATATTTAGTTGTTGTAGCCGTTTCCAAAACTCGCGATTAGAAGTTTGATTTTGTAACGAACTTAAATACGCGGCTTTTTCTCTCCGTACCGATGCTAAGGCGAAATTACGAATATTTTTATAAGCTTCCCAGTTTTCTTGCGTCTTATTTTTGTTGTAAGCAGATAGTGCTCTGCCCTTTTCTTTTAAGATTAGCTTTAAGGGGTAGGTTAGCCAAGGCGCCGGGGGTTTGTTTACTCTCACTGTTTTTATCGGTGCATGAATATTAAATATTTCTGTGATATAGTTTGTTAACAGAGATACTTTGTACTCAATATTATTGACATAGAATAAGTTATCCCAGGGCACTTGGTTTAGATCATAATAAAAGAGCTCTTGGTAAAATTGCTTGAAATTTCTATAAGTAATAAATTTCTGAGTATTTTTAAAATGAGGAATAGTTATAAAACAGTAAGATAGTCTGTGATCGCTGAGAAAGTCAGCATTTAAAGTTCCACATTTGTTCACTATATCAGGACAGCTTATAAAAATAGGATCTAATAGAGTGGAACTACTTCGTGCAATCCGGGTTGGCTCATTTATAATTTGTGTTAAACATGAGTATCAAAAAGTTCTGTAATGGGATTTCCCAAGTTAAATAGGTTTATATTCACGTCGCCCACGATAACCAAATTATCGCAGGATGTTAATAATGTTGGTACAATATTATCGAGAAGACCTACTGCCTGCCCCACATTTTGGTGCGGGGGTCTATAAAGTACGCCCAGTATTAAGCTACACCTACCTAACTGCAATTTGACCCAAAGATGTTCAAGTACCGCTTCCGCTTCTATAGTCTCTGTTTGTAATAATTGACAATTTATACCTGATTTGACGTAAATACCCACACCTCATCCTCTGCCTAGCCGATCTTTGCGATATAGTCCATACCCCGGTATTGAGACTGCATCCGAGGAAATGTTATGCGAAAGCCAACTCTCAGATATGGCATCAATGCTAAAATCATTTTCTACAACTAAATCCACAAAATCGGCAAAACTCGCGCAAAGAGAACGAACATTTATATGTGCTATTTTAATAACGTTATTTTTTGTACTATTCATAATTAGTTTTCATAATTAGGGCTTCTACTTTTATTTTGTATACATGACAGTTAATATCTTTTACCGCGTGATCTGTGGGTACATTTGCACTATGTTTGTTATTATATTCTATACAGTTTATACATTGGTTACAATCAGAGTGGCAATCTTTAACCTTGTGTTGTTTTGCACATATCGGACAGGTAGACTTGGTGGGGCACTCAGACTTCAGATGACCATATCGAGAGCAATTAAAGCACCGACGGATTGCATAATTATCGGACACATGATACTTTTGCCAGTCAATAAATACGGATCTATTTTTCATAATAACGTTTCTAAGGCCAGCCGCCATTTTTCATAATAACGTTTCTAAGGCCAGCCGATACTTGTATAATTATATTTACAGAATTACCCTTTTCGAACTTTTTGACAAATTTATTTCTTCTTGAGTACACTGTAAATTATTTTGGTTTACCAATGCACGTAGAAATGCTTCATCGCTTTCGGCACTGGATTTTTCAACTCCAAAAATAATTAGCCTGGGATCAAATTTCTGGGGGGCACCAACCGTGTATTTGTCACCAATTTTTATATTCAAACCAGCTTTTAATTTGTTTAATGATTCTTGGTTGTCACAGTTTATTAATAAGCCATTTTTTACTAGTCTAGTGTTTTTTATAGCAATGTTAAGATTAGAGGGTTTAATATTGCTTCTTATATCTTTTTCAATCTGCGAACTGTTTGTCTTATCTTTGGATTTAATAATTAATACTGCAGGTTCCTGCTTAGGCTTATTTACGACAGGATTTTTTAATACGGAACTGAATGATGATTTTGTTGATGAACTAGGTTTTTCTAGCAACAGTGTATTTTTATTACTTACAGCGGTTATAGACTGTTCTTCTAAAATTTTTTTCTGCAACTGAATCAC
The DNA here is from genome assembly GCA_963583905.1 of Stenurella melanura. Taxonomy (NCBI): domain Eukaryota; kingdom Metazoa; phylum Arthropoda; class Insecta; order Coleoptera; family Cerambycidae; genus Stenurella; species Stenurella melanura. The sequence continues at coordinate 77,194,958 of OY757312.1, forward strand.
ATATTCTTGTTCACTATTTAACTTTTTTAAAAGTTCAACTTCACGATTCAACCCTTCGTTTTCCTTGCTTAGTACTTCGTATGTTGGGTTCTGAGATTTCGAGCGCAATTTACTGTCTCCTTCATTGCAGTATTTACAACACCAATCATTTCGATTAACTGCATTAAACAGTTTTGCAATAAGTTCGAAACATTTTACGTGTACGTGGCGATTACATTTTGCACACTTAATAGAAGATGACCTAATCTTCTCACTACATATTTCGCATGTTGACTTTTTAGCGACATCAGAGCGTTCGTACATCGGTTGACATTTCGGCCGCCGTTGCACTTCTCAGACTCATATATAGTTGATAACCGTAGTTTTTTATTTTCATATATATACATACACTTAGCACTAAACACGAGCCCTCCTTTTGCCTGTACTAGTCTTTTATAGCCGGGATTTCCAAGGCAATTGGAAATCCCGTAGGGTCCACAACCTTTTGCCTGACACAGCCACAGGTCTAAGCACTACACTATTATACAACCATTCCCTTCAGAGGTTCAACTACTAATATCTCGCTATAATATATACGTATACAAAATTTCAAGTCAATATCTTAAACCGTTCCGGAGAAAGCGTGCGGAAAAAAAAAATTACAGACAGACATACCGACAGACCGACAGACCGACTGACCGACAGACCGACAGACAGGCAGAAAATTTGAAACTTCGATGTTTCATAACATTCTAAACCTATTTCAAGAAAAACAAATTTTGAACATTTTTTTACGATTACTATACTTCCAATCCACTACGTGGATATGGAAGTAATGGAAATATAAAATTTTATAATCTTTTGCAAACCTGGGCGATTACATTTCGTTTAAAACTACGCAGTTTCCCGGTAAAAATGTGCATTATTGTTGCACATTTTTTTCGGAGAACCACACCGTCGATCGCTAAAGATGTAAGCGCAAACGTTCGCAGGTTCAAACTTTGGGGTGCTATTATTGATGCATATTTTTACCAGGCACCGCAAACGCACAGTGTGACAGAATGGACAAAATTCGCTCTAGGACTGAATTTTAGAAATATCGATTTGAATTTTTTTTTAAATAGTCGGAAAGCAGTCTGAAATATTGAGTCACTGCGGGCAATTTTTTGTTTTTTATTTTGCATATCATATTCCATAAGCTCCCATGTATTTGTTGGCAACATGCAAAAGTGGTCTTGTGAGCTGAAATTTTCAGGATCTTTTTTGGTAATGGAACCTGTGTCGTCTGACGTTTCCCTTACATCTCACCGTCACATCATTTGCCATCTAAGTATATATGCGAACCACCATATTATTGAATTCGTTGGAAGAGCATATAAGGCAGTGACTACTCCAGCCTTACTGATTGAGTTCACGAAGTAGCCACGGAACAAAACGCTAACATTTTTCTAACTCCACAAAACCCTTTGAACTCATAGAGGTTAAAAATAACGATATTAGAAAAACATATATACGGGATGATTCACGTAAGCCGTTCGTTAGAAGTCTTCCCTTTCTTCTAGAATAGACATTGTAGTGGTTAAAGTTACAACTTTTTGAAATATTTGCGATTTTCTTAAATGTTCAAGAATTTCTAATCAAAATTGCTATCAACTTAGCCATGATTAGATACAATCATTAATGTTAGTCATTCTCTTATGTCAAAAATGTCAGCTCATTTAAATTGAACCTGTAAAGACTTTTTAAATTTGTTTATTATTTATGGAGAATATGATAAGATAATATCAAGGACATGTAGCACACTTGATACTCGATACCCACAAGAACAGAAACCATCACCATACACTAAAACGCATATCGGATAATTTTAGAATATTTGGCTCCCTCAATGTAGGAAAAGGGGAGTTTAATTTTACATAATTTGATGTAAAAAATACAGGGTGTTCCATTTGAAATAAAAAAGTTTTTGAGGTTTGAATTTCACAAAATGTAACGTGAAAAAATAGAACACTTAGTACAATATTATGGAATTTATTTTTGTTGCTCATCTTGTGTTCTTTCTACGTACCAAAGAACAAATGAGAATCCCCTACGCAAAGAAAGTTATAACGTTTCTGGGAAATCGTTAGGCCTGCCATATAAAATGTCAAATATCTCCGAAACTGCTAAGTTTAGGCTTAAAGTGTGCTACATTTTTAGAATCAGAATTGTATAGTCATTTCGAAAGAGTCGAAAACATATAGGGTGTTCTATTTACAATAAGCAAGTTGTTACCGACTTTTGGCACAGTCTGTATAGCTGAAGGGCTGAACATATTTTAGGTAGGACGGGCTTGATAGATTATATCTGCATACCAAGTTTCAAGTTTATAATTCAAATGCAAGTTGAACAATTTCTAACGAACGGCCTACGTGAATCACCCTGTATATACATGTTTTTAATATCGTTATTCTTAACCTCTATGGATGTCAAAAGGTTCCTTTTACCAAAAAAATATCATCCTAAAAATTTCAGCTCATAAGACCACTTTTGAATGGTGCCAACAAATAATGGGGGATTATGGGATGGGATATGCAAGAAAAAACAGAAAATTTCAAGAAAGCCCCAGTGACTATTTCAGACTTCTTTCCGAGTATTTAAAAAAAATCAGGTCTATATATCTAAAATTCAGCCTTAGAGCGAATGATGTCCATCCTACCACACCGTGCCTCGGCGGATACATAAACAATGTAATTGTAACCGTTTACAAATAGAAATATGTCAAAGTTCCATTTTCGGGATGTTAGGTTGTATGATTGTTGCTCATTCTCGCTGTTGCAAATGAAAGCAATATAATGGCAAGCATTCACAAACGATTGTAAATATAATTTATTAAATGTTCCAATTTTGGGGGCTACCATCAAGTTTTTGCTCATCTTTTGAAGCAAGCGTTTCACAAGAAGTATTGCCTCGCAATTGACAAAGTTGAATTCACATAACATAAACGAATCTTAAGTGATCGTAAATCAAATCATTCAAAAAGGGGGTGACACGCGCATCGGCCGTAATAACTATTAACTTTCAAAACATTTCCATAACTTAGTTTGCACAACTACCATTGTATATAATTTTTCTTATCGTTATCACAATAAACACTGAACCAATTTCACGCTGATCAAAATTTAATCCCTACAGAGAACAAAATTTTAGACCTTTATATAATATAATATATTTTATATTTATAACAAAAAATCATGTTTCTCCTTTTTTATATTGTTTATAATGTTGGACGTAGAGGTTTAAACGTCTTTATATATCGATAAACAATTTCCAATAAAAGGTTTTACTGAATAAGTTCACAATTTAAATTTTAACCGTTTTAATTCTCATAATCTACTGACTGTTCTGTTCAAAGTATTCATAAACACAACAACACAACTTCAACTTCAATATATTACCTTTTATATATTTATATATTATGCTTTCCTTGTTTAATATAATTTTCATTTAAATTCCTGCTGACTGCGCAACGAGGCAGCTACAGCGTCAATGTAATCATTGCCTCTTAATGTTTTTCATCTCTTAACTATAAACCACCAACATCTTTCACAATAAATATAATAAAGCTGCAAAATAAAGACATGCATAGTATTCATATATATTTTTTTAAATATGGCCTTTTAGCTGCATGTGCAATCGATCATGCAGTATATTACTGTATTTTATATTTTTCGTCATAGCTTATTATGGGCCAAATACAAAAATTCAAAATAATGACAGGACATTTTTTTACCTAAACTACACTAGAGAGTATCAATGGTGTTTTCATTTTGTTTGTATAATGTATTTAAAAACGTGTTTAGGTTCAAATCAGTGTTAGTTTAAATCTGTATGGAGGAACGGCACAAAATATAATACACTGACAATGGTGCAAGTAATAAATGAATTGAACCAACGTAGTGTATAGAGAAAAACGTGGATAATTCTAGATTATACAAAAAGAAAACGAATATCCTACCAATTGTTATTCGTCCTGGTAATGATTCTATTCTGAATATTCAGAAAATAACTTTGCCACACAATTTTTATCTGGAAGAGTATAAACCTGTTATAAAGCATTGTGCTCCTGTCCCACAACAGTCATAGAAGCAATGCTAGATCTATATGGTCTACGTCTATACATGAGGAAGGACTCAGAACTTAGTGTTGTAAGGCTGCAACAAATCAGATGTTGTGGTTGGTCACGTAAGGATTTTGGGTCTAATTCAGTTGAAGTCCATGATCAAATCCACTGACTCAATTCAAACCAAGCAGGATTGTCCCTTTCATGAGCTATGCACATTGCACATATGTTTCAAGAGGTTGGTGTAGGTGCAGCGGAGCCTAATTGCAAGCTATTCGGATAGTCTGCAGTTAGGTCTTGGCAAAACCCTCAATCACTTTCCAGGCAGAAATCTATACTATAGATCTAAACACAACAAAATTATGTTGATGTGGAATAGAAGGGATAGAAGGTAATTAATTAGCTAGCACATTTGCAAAAAAAATATACTGAAGCCCCTTTTCTTGTTCCTGAACCATCTTGTGGTTTATCTAAGAGACATATAACGGAGAATATCCTAAAATGGGGAAAGGATGAGAACAGATCTCTATTAAAGGAATATTGTGGGCCAAAGACAAACGAAACTGTTCGTAACTTATTCAACAAAGAATTCCGCAAAGCTCCTAAAGTTCGAAAAGTCTGACTTAGGGCTATTGATCTTATAGTAGGCCCTTGCCACTTGATATATAAATTTAAGAACATGGGCAACACAGAAAATGAAGAATGCAGGTACTCTGTGATACTGTAATAGAAACAGCAGAACACATACTTTGCGAATTCATGATGTTAATCCGAATTTGACTAAAGTACTTGAAAAGACGGAATTAATGCCCGAAGACAGCTGAAACTAGATTTCTTTTACAAGCTTTGTAAAAGGATAGGAGTCCTGGGTGACAACTAATTATAGGTTAATTCGTAAAAGGTTTTCCATATTGACCTAAAGATTGAAGAGCAGAACGAGCCCTTAAACGATCTACAACCTGTTAGAAATTATTTAATTTTAGCTCTATTTCAACATTCCATCTTACTGCCATGCCTTCCATATTCCCATTCTAGCAAAATGATTCACACCTCCAAGTTGGTTTTTGCTAGATAATGAATAAAGTTTTTCATTAAACTAATATTATTTTTAATGAAAAGGGTATGTTGTATCTAGAAACTAATATAAAGTAGTAGAAGAACATTTATTCAATTAATTATATAAATTAAAAATAGTTCTAAACCTTTCTGTTAAACGCCCATGGACATGAATGAATAAATTCATGTACTGTTCCCACTGAGACTGAAAATACTATTATCCATCAATATTTTAAATCATGCTTTGATATTCTGGCACTTGTGAAATTACACTGACAGATAATGGAGTACTTTCCACAAGCTCCAAAACATTCGACGCGCTTTTGACTATATATCAAGATGACTTATTCTCAACTTTACTGTTCATTGACTAAAGTGCATTGAAATTTGCAAGTTATATGCATACTGATAGTCGAATCAATACACGTAGAATATGTAATTTATGGTAGTGTAAAGCAAAGCAACTTTAATCAATATTGCATAATATGTTAATGCTGAATCTAACCGTGCTTACAAATTCAATGAGTTAGTATTAGCCAGTAGGGAAATATGAACATTTCTAATAAAAAGTTATCGATATGCAAAGAGGCAGATTGTGTCAAAAGGTGTTGAACCCTATGTATGTTGTTACGACAAAACGCCACTAGTGGAGTCCATTAAAGTTGCACTGGAAAAATTTTACAAGTTCATATTTGCTGATAGCCCGCTAACAAATAAAAACGGCGTTATTTTTCCTGGTTTCATCATTAAATTTAAATGTAGGCTATAAGGTTTACTGACAGTCGTTCGTGTAAATTCGTGGAATTTCTAGCAGCAGTCAGAAATACGGAAATTCATCTTTGGACATGTTGAATGAAAAAATTATGGAATGGCCCACACGAGTGAATAATTTGTAGTCCGAGCCGACGCACAGTAGGAAAAAATGTGCCCCGTTTTGGACAAAAATCTGCCGACTGGAGATATATCAATCAATTTAAATTTAAAAAAAAATGGAAAATACCCTTAACACATTGTACTTTAGAGTAATGCTGCGGTAAAGTGTCTTTGAGTTAACCTAACCCTTTTAAGGGGCTAAAATAGGAGTTGAAGCTTTAAGGTGGTAAATATTCGAGATTCAAGTGAAGTTGTGATTAAAAGTTGTTCTACAGGGTTTCTTGATGCTGATCTCACTTTAAATCTTATTCGAATCATATGGATCCTTCAAAGGAATGAAAACAGGGGTTGATCTAAAAATTACGATATTTCACTTTTGGACTTGTAAATATTATTTTAATGATAGGTAAAAATAAGGACAGTTGTTAATTCATGATTTTATTCCTATGCATTCAGACTAACCAGCTTTAAACCTAAATATAACCTATAAATTAAAAAATGGATTGTATTAAATAACAGTCATACACCTAATTAAGATGGCCATTTCCTAGAAAGAGACATCCGATAGGGAAATATTTACTTTTGGCCATAATTTTTTATCTTAGTACGTATATTTCAAAAAACTATAAGACTACCTAAGTAGAACCCTAACAGGACCATTACTATGAATTTTCACTAAATAATTTCAGTGGTTTTAAAACTACGAAATAATATAATTTGTAAATTTAAATCTAAACATTTTGTAAATCACTGAAATTATTGAGTGAAAATTCATAGTTATAGTCTTGTCAAGATTCTACTTAGGTAGTCATATAGCTTTTTTAAATATACGTACTAAGAAAAAAAAAGTTATGGCCAAAAATATTATATATTTCCCTATCGGATGTCTCTTTCTATGGAATGGTCAACTTAACCCTAATCTCTCCTGCGATTTTTAGGTTAGGTTAACTCAAAGCCACTTTGCCGCAGCATTACTTTAAAGTACAATGTTTTAGGGGTATTTTCCATTTTTTTAAATTTGAATTGATTGATACATCTGCTGTCGGCAGATTTTTGTCCAATTTTTCCCACTGTGCGACGGCGAGTATTACGGTTCGCGAGTGTGGACTATGTCATTCTAAAGGTGTTGTAGACTATACTTTTAAAAATTATGCAAAAAAACTATTCAAGATGTCAAATACAAGGCTAGAAATAAATACCTTTTGTTCGACGTAACCATAGCAACTGAGCCACTAAATGTGAGATATTATTCCATCACAGTGTATTGGAATGATACTTGTTGTGTCGCAATTTTTGTAGTTGTGGAATTTATAGTTTCTGCAATAGCGTTCGAGAAATATTTTAAAGAAATAGTATTAGGCTAGTCAACTTTCAGTAATATTACATACTCAGAACTGCAAAGGGGTCAGTGAAAGGAAAATAACTTAATTTGGATCCTGGAGAAATAACCTATCCGAAATTCGTAATGTTACCAAAAGTGAGTATTATTAAGAGCCTCATTCTTAAAATTAAATAACGTATTGTAATTTATTAGACATGGATTATTTATTGGAAAATGTTTGGCTAAAAAGCCATATAAACAATGTTATGGAAAATTTCGTGATTTTATATACTTGCCAAATATATTAATCATAAAATATGTTGCAATTAATTTATGTTTGTTAAACAAACCATTATTTCTAAAAACGTAAAAGTTTACTAATTTAGCAGCAAGTACGCTTTGTTTCAAACAGCGTGTGAAAAAAAATTAACGTGTGCTTACATGGCATGTTGCACTTTAAACTCTCTATCAATAAACATGGGAAAAGTTCAATTAATTCAAAATCGAAAATTGAGTTAAGCCCCAGATCCTTACGTTTTGAGATTCGAAGAACCCGAAGTTCTGGGTTATAAAGAATATCTACTTATGTGAGTAATGAGTATGTATGTGGATACGACAACACATCCACGTAGTGGATTGGAAGCATATTACTTCCACATCCACATAGTGGATTGGAAGTATAGTAATCGCAAAAAAAAATTAAATATTTTTTTTTCTTCAAATAGGTTTAGAATGTCATAAAACGTGAAGATTCTAAATTTGAGCAAAAAAATATTTCTGTCTGTCTGTCGGTGTGTAGGTCTGTCGGTCGGTCTGTCTGTCTGTCTGTCTGTCTGCCTTTTTTGTCCGCACGCTTTCTCCGCAACGGTTTAAGATATTGACTTGAAATTTTGAGTGCGTATACATTATAACGAGATCTAGAACTGGATTGTTTTTTGAAGATATCTGTTGGAGGGTTGGGGGGTAAATATGGGGAAATATGTAAAGCTAACTGGTTAAGAGTAGAGAAACTTGAAGTTTGGTGTATGTACTACAAACCAAGGCCTCAGACTTTTTCATAATATTTTTCAACCCCCCACCATCCCTATAGTCCATCATTAAAAGGGTTGATAAAATAAAATTGAGATACTTATCTGAGGTAGGTACACGTTTGTATTATAACGGCATCTGGAACTGGATTGTATTTTTAGATGATTCCGATGCAGGGTTGGGGGTTGAATAGGGGTAAATAGGGGAAAATAAGTAAAGCAAGCTGGTATGAATACAGAAATTTAAAATTCGGTGTACACACTAGAAGCCAATGCCTCAGGTTTTTATAATATTTTTCAACGCCCCACCACCCCTACTCCATTATTAAAGGGACTGATAAAATAAAATTGAAATATTCACTTGAAATTTGGTATTATAACAACATCTGGAACTAGATTATATTTTGAGATGATTCCATTGAACGGTTGGGGTTTAAATAGTGGTAGAAAGGGGAAGATAAGTAAAGCAAGCTGGTAACAGTATAGAAATTTGGGATTTGGTGTATATACTAGAAGCGAAGGCCTTAAGGTTTTTTATATTGTTTTCCATCCCCCACCACCCCCACTCCCTTATTAAAAGAGCTGATAAAATTAAATTTGGATTGGAAGTATAGTAATCGTAAAAAAAATTTCAATTTTTTTTTTCTTGAAATAGGATTAGAATGTCATGGAACGTCGAGATTTTAAATTTGAGAAAAGAAAATTCTGTCTGTCGGTCTGTCTGTCTGTAACTTTTTTTTGTCCGCACGTTTTCTCATAAACGGTTTAAGATATTGACTTGAAATTTCGTACACATATATTCTAACGAGGTCCGGAACTGGATTGTTTTTTGAACATATCCGGTGAAGGGTTGAGGGGTAAATAGGGTAAATAGGGGGAAATAAGTAAAGCAAGCTGTTAATTGATTGACTACATAAAATTAAAATATTTACTTGAAAGTTAGTACACGTATGTATTGCAATAACATCATTGTACACGTATCTATTATAGCGAGATCTGGAACTGCATTGTCTTTTGAATATATCCCGTGAAGGGTTGGGGAATAAATAGAGGTAAATAGGGGGAAATAAGTAAAGCAAGCTGGAAAGAGTACATAAACTTGAAATTTTGGGTATGTACTAGAAGCCGAGGCCTCAAATTTTTTTATAATATTTTCTATCCCCCACCGCCCCCTAGTCCATTATGAAAGGGATTATAAAATAAAATTGAGGTATTCACTTGAAATTTGGTATACGTATATATTAGAATTACATCTGGAGCCATATTGTATTTTAGGATTATTCCGATGAAGGGTTTGGGGTTAAATAGGGGTAAATAGGTAAAAATAAGTAACACAAGCTGGTAAGAGTACAGAAACTTGTAATTCTGTGTATGTACTAGAAACCAAGACCTCAGATATTTTGTAACATTTTTCAAAACCCCACCACCCCTACTCTATTATTAAAGGGGTTGATAAAATAAAATTGAGATATTGACTTGAAATGTGGTCCTTGTACACAGGGTGATTCACGTAGGCCATTCATTAGAAGTTTTTCAACTTGCAGTTGGATTAGAAATTTGAAATTTGGTTTGCAGCCCGTTCTATCTAAAATATTTTCAGTCCTCCAACTATACAGGGTATGCCAAAAATTGGTACCAACTTTCTTATTTTAAATGGAAACCTATATTTTTCTTTACATGGTTCGATTGTTCTTCTACTTCTGAGTTTAGAGAACCTAAGTCATGTTAACTTATCTATTGCAATTTTTGACATATGTCCAATTTTTTGAAAAAAATTGCCGCTGTAGTAGTTTACGAACAAATTTGAATCTCGCAAACCTTTCAAAATTATGAAACCAAATTTGTGGAGTAGTTAGCTGGAAGTCCAGGCTAACTTTTGATGTCCCATCGGTGGTCCCATTTTGTACCATATGGGCGCAGTCGATTTTCAAATATCGCAATCAAGAATTGTCAAAAAGTCAATTTTTTCAAATGGCACCTACTATTTTTTTTCACAGCATTCGAAAGAAAATTGAATTTTAGGGTGAGTTACTTAAGCATTCCCTATATCTAACTTCACCCCATATCGAGTTATTCACTAAAAATCAAGAAATACCTTATCTTGCCGAGAGATTCCTTACTTCATCAAGTATGCCATGGAAACAAAAGACAGTTGCAATAATTTTTTAAAGAAAAATATGGATTCTTATTTAATTACACACAACACCAACAAATTATTATTAACGAACAAGAACAATGTTGACGAAATTCTGACGTAAATGTTCAATGTGACCACCATATTTTTGTTCAAATATTCTATTATTCTACTTTCAACAGATTGCGTAGCACATCTTTGCGCCTACCATTTCTGACGCCAGAAATCAATGCAAAATTGAATTTTAAGGCCACTTTTATTAACATTGTTTATGTCTATCTACAGTCGTTTTTGAGTTATTGGCATTTTTAAAAAATATATTGTTTTTTTTTCTCAAGGGTAGTAGGCTTTGGAAACAATCATTTCATTTTAATTTTTATATAATAATAACAACAAAACAACAAAATAACAACAAATAAACAAATTAACAAAATAATTATTTCAATACAAATGCTCAATGTGTGCACCGTTTTCACTGACAGAATTTCGTCAACATTGTTCTTGTTCGTTAATAATAATTTGTTGATGTTGTGTGTAATTAAATAAGAATCCATATTTTTCTTTAAAAATTATTACAACTGTCTTTTGTTTCCATGGCATACTTGATGAATGGCCTACGTGAATCACCCTGTATGTTATAACGACATCTGGAACTAGAATATATTTTGAAATTGTTCTGTTGAAGGGTTGGGGGTTAAATAGGGGTAAATAGGGGAAAATAAGTAAAGCGAGCTGGTAAGAGCACAGAAATTTGGGATTTGGTGTATATGCTAGAAGCGAAGGCCTCAGGATTTTTTATAACATTTTCCATCCCCCACCACCTCCACTCCCTTATTAAAAGAGTTGATAAAATTATACTGAAATTTTCACATGAAATTTGGTACACACATGTATTATAACGACATCTGAAACTAGATTATATTTTGACATGATTTCGTTGAAGGAGTGGAAGGAAGTGGAGTTAAATGGGGTAAAATAAGTAAAGTGAGCTGGTAAGAGTATAGAAACTTGGGATTTGGTGTATATACTGGAAACCTTGGCTTCAGATTTCTTTCTAATATTTTTCATTCTGGATGTGGAAGTAGTGATTCCTTAGGCAGCGGTTTTTTATCATATATTTCGAAAGCACATATTCTGATTTCAACGGTAACCTCTCTCAGCTCATTTCTGTTTATTTTTCGCCAAAAAGAATTGTCCAAGCCACAGTACAATAAGAGATTTTCTTGGAATTCCAATTTGTAAATCTATGTATTATGAATAATGTAGTGGTTCCTGAGTTTTTACAAAAAATTAGTTTTAAGCTAGGATCCTGAATTTAACGCCTTCATATAATTTACGATAAGTAGAAACGTCTGGGATATGAACTATATAATTTATAATCGCTATGTTATATTATAAATATGAAGACAAATAAATGTGAGTATAAGTACACTTAAATAAATAAAAATATTTAAATGTTTCAAAATAAACATGTCTCGCATGCCTATACTGATTTAATGTCATTATATTATAAATAGAGGTCACTAATCTCTTCAAGGTCAACTTATAGACAATGTAAATAATTAATCTGACATATATTTAATGAATTCCCTACGGCAGACCTACAACACAATATTGTCGCAGCAATAAAATCAAATAATAAAATAATCAATCACTTTGTGGAGATAAAAGTTTACCATCTATATTTAATTGCGATATACCAGACTTTCAGGTAGATATCTCTCTAGACATTTAGGCCGTAATGTATTTTAACAATTATTATTGTTCCATTTTAGAAATGACATTTTCTTGTACTTATCGATGATTTCTATTTGACAATAGTCTGGTTAGAGTTGGAACAGAGATTCTTATAGAAACTATAGATAACAGCTTTGTTCCAAAAAATATGGTCCTATATTTGTATTACCGACAATTCCATCTCTACCATTGCCCGTTTAGGGGTACTGGGTGTGGTATTCTCCCATCTAGTGGTATTTTTAGTTGCCCAGTATCGACAGATCTGACGATTTACATGATCATTTTTATTAAGTGTGGCTTCGTCTGAAAAAACAATATTTTTAACAAGGAGTCCCAATGACATGTTCCCATTATATTTTCATAAAACTCGACTCTACAATCAAAAACATCCTCTAGAAGTTCTTGAATGAGATGCACTTGTACAGTTGCCACCTTTCTTTCTTTAATATTTTTAGAACTGGTGTATAATCCATATCATTGTCTAAACCTATTGGCCTTGAGCTTATGTGAGGATTCTGCTGAAACCTTATCTTCAGACGTTTATTTTCTTCCAATTTTAGGAAGGTCTTTCACACTATCGGTCTTTCTAAACTGTTTTTCTATTTTCTATTTCACCGCGGACTGAGAAACTGGCTCTCAATTTGTCGACTTGTTAAAAAAATCACACTCTTGTTCTTGCGTTCGCTTTTAATCTGCGCAGCTAAGCATAGAATTCGAGTCGAACCTTCGTACAGAGTGAACGCGTTCAGGGTAGCGGCCAGACCAGGCAAAGATTGAAAACCCAACGGGATTTCCGACCATCATTGGAAGTCTCGGCCATAAAGACCGGTGTAAGTGAAGTGCGACTAAATTATAAAAGTTACGCGTAATGTATAAATGTAAAGCTTAAAAAGATCACCGAGACAATAAATTCACATGTGTGCGATTTGACAACGTGCGCGCAGTTCTTCATGCTTGTACGTGAATATGTGGTGGTGCTGGTATGTATTGCAGAAGTAAGACATAGTTGAAATATAAGTTTATAAACTATAAAAAAAAAAAACGAGCAATCACAATGACCATTTCATGCGGCATCTGTGAGTCGTCAATATCAAGAAAACAACCCTGTATTTCTTGTGCTGGTGTATGCAAGAAGCATTTCCATACTTCTTGTATATATACAGGATCAGCCATCTAAATAGCATTATAACTAAAGAGCCTGTACTCACGTGGAAATGTACTGAATGTACCCGGGACTATGCGTTGATGAGCGAGGCGAGAATAAATAGCCTCATAGAAAACAAACTAACTTATGACTATCAGCTCTGACATCCCAGTTTGAAACCTTTAAGATAGAATTTTTAAATTTTACGTCGCAGGAAGCCACTGCGAATACTATACAAAATAATACCGTGACAGCTCCTAAGTGTGCGGGTGTTCTAAAAAACAAAACGATGCTAGCTGTTATCATTTAACCTAAAAATCAGGAGCAAAATAACTTCCAAACAAAAACCGGCTGCTGCAAAATATAAATCCCGCTGACACAAATATACTAGTCACTAAAATTAAAAATATTCATAATGAAGGAGATTTAATCGGCTGTAACAGCATGGACGAAAATATCAGATTTAAAAAGATGGCAGAGGAATAACTAAATGGTGAAAAATATGAAGTCATGGAGGTGTGTGGAATTAATTCTAGAATTCACGTCGTTGGTATGACAGACAAATTTACCGAGGAAGAACTCATAAATTACATTAAGAAAATGAATAGCCAGCTTATAAAAAAAAAATCTGAATGCAAGCTTATAAAGTATTATCCTACGAAAAGAAATAACATTTTCCAAGCCAACATCTTTATGATAAGCTAATTCAAATTTTTACAATTTGTGTATCAAAATTTACACTCTCTAAAAATAAAATAAAATTTCCACCATGGTTTAACTCTGAAATTATTAAGAACATAGGATCCAAAGAAAAATATCAAAATATCTATAAACGAATGGCAGATGTCAATGCGCTAAATGAATTTAAAAGGCAAATTGGATATCAAAACTGCCTATAAAAACTATACAGAGCGAGCTGAAGACAATATTAATCATGATTCTAATAAATTCTGGTCATACATCAACAATAAGAAAGGAATGACAAATGTCTCTAAAGATATGTATTACAATGACGAACATCTTGACAACCCAGAGGATATTGTTAACGTTTACGCTGAATTTTTTGAATAATCGTTTTTAACAAGTGCACCGGACAACATAAATTCAGATGATAATAGCTTAAATAACAATAGCATTAATTTAGTTTCCTTTTCTGAAGAAGACGTCCTAAAAGCATTAAAAAAAATGAAACCGAAGCTCACCATGAGGCCGGATGATATTCTTGCATTTTTACTGAAAGATTGTGCTAATATATTCGCCCATCCACTAAAAATTTTATTTAATTTGGCTATAAAATGTGTTCTTTTCCTGACATCTGGAAGTGTTCTAAAGTCTGTCCAGTTTATAAAAAAGGCAACAAAAATGATATAACAAATTTTCGACCAATCACTATCATTTGTAACATTGGCAAATCTTTTGAAATTTTGCTGCATAATTGCATATATCCACATGTCAAAAACAGTATATCCTCTCAGCAGCATGGATTTATGAAAAGTTGATCTACAGCCACCAATTTAATATGTGCTACTCAATATATGTCTGAGTCCATTGAGATGCAAGTTCAAACAGATGTAATATATTTTGATTTCACAAAAGCATTCGACAGACTTAATCATAACATTCTTATTAAAAAACTGTCCAACATTGGAATGTCACCGAATCTTACACACTTTTTAAAATCATAATTGTCAGACAGAAAACAGTACGTCGCGTTTAATGGATTCAGGTCTACTGATTATCTTATTCTGGTGTACATCAGGGAACTGTCCTTGGGCCACTCTTTAACTCAACCGTCCTCGTTTGAAGACCTTGGAGTAATTTTTGGCAAAAAACTCAGCTTTGTCATTCATATAGACACGTTAATTTGCGACGTAAATAGAACACTTGGTTTTATTATATGCAATAGGCGTGATTTCTCTAATATCTCAACGTTAAAGCTATTATATTTTTCTTCTTTGCGAATTAAACTAGAATATGCGTTTCTTGTTTGGCAACCTGCTATAACACTCATAGTCTTAAATTAGAAGACGTGCAACGCCACTTTCTTAAATTTCTACATCTAAAATCTCATGGTATATATCCACCAATTGGTTTTCCACAAAGTGATTTACATCAAATGTTTTCAATGCGTAGCCTATCTGAAAGACGGAACTAATTTGCCACAAATTTCTTAAAAAAGGTGATTCATTATGATATTGCCTGTAGTGAGATACTCCAGAGACTTAATTTCCATATTCCGCGAATATATTCAAGACAAAACCAAACTTTTTTCCTTGCTATAGCCCGAACTAATGCTTCAAAGTTTTCACCAATCTACATCATATGCTCTAGCTATAACCACAGCCAGCGTGATATCGACATCTTTAATAAATAGGAGATCCTGTCTAAATCATATTGTCCTCTCTTTTTATTGTAAAAAATTCAACTCTTTATTCTCTCTAATATTTATATTTTCTTTTGTTGTATATCTTTATTGAAATGTACGCTATTAAATTTAAGTAATTTTTGTATGATGTATGTGTTGTTTCCCATCTTGTAAATGGTCTTGTACTGTTAGATGGTGTATGAATAAGATAAAAATAAAAATAATGAGAGTTTAAATTCTCTTTTTTTCTCCAAACTTCATTTTACTAGCTAATATGTATAACGTTTATTTTTCGTTACTCTTATTTTACCGCGCTCCAAGTTATGGCTAGTGCATGAGAGTTCACTCTGAGCATGGGTTATTAATTGCAAACTGGCAGATTAATAGCTCTCTCTTGCCTTAGCGGAGTTCCTTATTAGACGGCATCAAAAGGTACAATCAAACAAATAATATATGTGCTTTTTGATTCTCAATCTATAATCTACATCTACATAGCTGTATGGAAAATCCAGAGAAACAAGCAAACCGGGTTACCCTCTGTTTGAGCGAGCGAGACAATACAAATAAAGAAAAAACCATATATAACAAAACAATATACTAAATATACGTATGATGCACGTGGTATATATAAAAAAAAACAAAACTATCTTGACGAGTTACTATAATTAAACCCAAAAACTTAAACCGTATTATCAACTAGAGTTTACGGTGAATGCCGAACTATATCACAATAACGCATAATAAGTCACGTATATAAACAAAATTTGAATTACTAGGCTCCAACGAATTTACAGTTAATAACTTTAAATAGGTTCTTCCATAAGTCAGTAATACAAAAGGAATACCTACATGTTACAAAATATATATGACAAATGGCAACAACACTTATATCGCGCAAATCGCTTCAAGGTCAGCACCAAAAAGGTAAAAAAAAACACACAAGAGAGTTATACGTACGAACTCTACCTTTCCCAGCATAAATCATATACGTGGTGATTAAGTCCGAACCACTAATTAGATAGTTTTCATCACATGGAATGGCAATAAGGAAAGAAGCGGTAGTTAATCCTATGCCTAAAGTACTTAATTCCACAACTATTTCTGATTTAAGATCAATCAGTATTTTATCAACTACATCTAAAATCATGGAGAAATGTTTGTACAGCCAAGTTACCGCTTATTTCACGTCACAAGATATTTTACCCCTTCATCAGTCGGGCTTCCGCAAGTATTATGGGACGAATGGAGCTCTCTCTGATATTGTAAATCAGTTGGTTAAGACCTGGGATGATGGTGAAGTGTCTGCCCCTATACTATTGGATTACTCGAACTCGAACTATTATAATTTTTCTAACTTATCCATTGATCTCATGAGATCTTATCTAACAGAGCATGCACAAAAGGTGTTTATCAATGATAACATGTCAGAGAGTATTAAGTTATTGGCGAGTGTTACTCAAGGCTCCGTCATTGGACCGGTTCTTTTTATTATATATAAAACTGATATAATCAAATCTTTCAATAACTGTCACTGTCACGCTTTCGCTGATGATACAAAATTAGGTTACACATGTAACCCTAGCCTATATAGAGAAATGGAAACTCTGATAAATTCCACGATGCATCGACATTCCATAATTTAAAACTTAACCCCACCAAATCGGTGGTTATGTGTTTTGGCAGCAATGAGAATACAACCGTACCTAAGAACAATATGTCCATTTTAGTTAACAACACTATCATTCCTATAGTTTCTGAGTGCAAGAACTTGTCCAATTTGACGAAAAATTAAAATTTACTGCACACGTTAGTAAATTAATCCAAAAGTCTTATTTGGCGTTAAATTTACTACAATCCAATAAAATTATTCTTAGTACTAAATCAATAAAAAACCTAACTGAATCACTAGTCTTATCCAATTTTAATTACAGCGACTTTGTGTACGGACCTTGTTCAGATTTTTCCGATAAAGCGCGTATACAACGAGTGCAAAACTCTTGCTGTACATTCATATATGATCTACGTAAATATGATTATATTTTGCGTAAAATTAAGGAATTATCTTGGTTGAACATGCCCAACAGAAGAAATACACACTTAGCAAATTTTGTCCATAAAACTATCACCACTTCTACTCTGGCTTATCTAAAAAATGTCCTCACTTGCCGCCACACTCTTCATCGTATCAATGTTCGCTCTGCTCATACCTTACATATCTGTATACATCGCAAAGCCATCTTTCGTAAATATTTTACTTATAATGCTGTTAAGATGTATAACTCTTTACCCACTGAACTAAAGAGTCTACCGCTATTAAGGTTCAAAAAAAAGGTTAAACAATACTTTTTTGAGAGTCAGTAGATTTAGATTCACTGAGTAAAGTCTTTAAAATAATAGTTAATAGGTTAACAAATTAATAATCTCCTATAAAATTAGAACAATTTATGTTAAGTTCAATTCTATATTTACATTCTTTTGTACACTTTCTAGTAGTATAATTAAATGATCAAATGACTTGCCTGTAAGGAAATTTGATCCAAATTATACGAGCAGTCCTGTCCGAAATTATTACACTTGTAGTACTGTCCTTGTGCACGATCCGTACAACAGTTTAAAGTGAAATTTCAGTGGTACGCCACTGCCTCTATTCGTCACTTCCGTACTTGCACGCGGCACCAACTCACTATAGTTTAAAGTTCTAGATCACCTAGGGCGGGAATTTCAGGCAAAAACGTCTGCTGGGAGGGCATGTAATAATTTCGGACAGGACTGCTTGTATAATTTGGATCAAATTTCCTTACAGGTAAGTCATTTGATCATTTAATTATATTTCACAGTCCTGTCCTTCATTATTACACTTGTAGATGTTGAAAGGCCATTAGGTGATCTAGAAGATAGGGCTCTAGACAAACCACCATGAGATTAACTGAACACTTTATTAAAACTTTTATAAGGTACATATATAAAGTCATAATCAAATAATAGTAATAACTTCCTATGCTCAACTCATCATTTTGTTTGTATTCACGTGTTTTATTGATATAAAATTGGATCGTTCTAGCAAGACATAACCCTGGATTGAAATATAAAAATTAATAAGGGTTGGACACCATTTCTTCTTGAAGTTTTTATTCTGTCCGGCACTCGAATTTCTAATCGATCGGCATACGTCCGAATATTATTTATGGTAATTAGTGAGAAAGTATACACTCGGTGTGCAGAAATTAGTGTCAAAAGTGTTACTAGTTTTTTCGTTAATTATTCCAAAGATAGCTGCTCCAAGGGGTATTTAGATTCCAAATTGTTGAGTATGGGATGTGGATTCCAGGTACTGAAATATTTTGGTCTTGAGGGCTTAATATTGTAAACACCTTTCATAAATATTTTAATCATGTCATCATCTTCTTTTTTAATGGTAAATATTAATTTAATAGCTGACTTATATGAATTTATCGTTGAGTATGATTTCTTGTTTTTGAATAATTGGTTTAAGAACTCAATAACATAGTTCAGGTTATATACATATGGATCTACTTTCCTGGAATAACAAAAATTCCACCAGTGATGTAGGTAGGCACATGTTAAACTGTTTTCTGGTTCCCTGCGAAATGGAAGCAATCATAGGTTCCAGTCCTGCAGCGGGAAATACTCTACGCTTAAACGATTCCCCGATAAATGTGCTGCTATCAGAGTAAGGTGCTGCCATAACTGGTGTGGTTCTCTGAAAGGAGACAAAATTAACTTTTTATTAGGTTTTAGTATGACTGGTTCTCTTTTAATTAGTTTTTTGAAATAGGATACCAAGGCTGTCCTGGCCACTTTGGAACAACTACTATTCCTTCGGCTTGGTCACTGATTATTTTCTGTAAGACTTTTGTAACCATTGAAAAAGGTGGGAAAGCATAAAAGAAAAAGGGCGTCCAAGACACAGTAAAACTACCCATTTGAATCGGCTGTGGGTCTGGCTTCCAAGAAATGTATTTGTCACACTTTGCATTTCTTTGGGTTGCAAATAAGTCTATATCAGGTGTACCTAACTGCCTGCATATAATTTCAAAATATTGTTGCCCTAACTCGTATTCTGTTTCTATTGCTAACGATCTAGATTCCCTATCTGCTAGAACATTCTGTTTAGTATTGATGTAAAAAGCTACTAAATATAATTTTTTACTTTCACAATATTGCCAAATTTCCTTCGCCACTGAATTAAGTTTTTCAAATCTAGTTCCCCCCATTCGATCTATATATGCCACTGCAGTGGCATTATCTAGCCTAATCAGAATTTCACAGTTAGAAACTTCCTTTGTGAAACATTTTAAAGCATTTTGCGCGGCACATTAATATGGTTTTGTCCCTCCTCAAGGGTCCAAAAACCGTGTGCGGTTTCACTTCCACAGTAAGCTCCCCAAGCAGTTAGCGAAGAGTCAGAGAAAATTTCCAAACTATACTCCTGATTTCTGATAATAGATTTACAAGTATCAATTTTTTGTAACCACCACAAAATATCTGGTATAACATACCCCGGTATCTGCATATTTCTTTCATAGTTAACCTGACCTGTTTAAAGCCAACATTTTTGCCCTTTCCAGGGACTTGGTGTAAACCCAACCATATTCTACCGCTGGGTAAGCTGCCACTAACATCCCTATTACTTTTGCAAATTCTCGAATTTTGCATTTGGTTTTTTGTAGAAGGACATGTAATGATTTTGATATGTGTCTTTTCTTCTCACCAGGCAGAGCTATTATCATTTTTTCTGTATTATACACAAACCCTAAGAATTTACAGATTTTATTTGGATTTAATTGACTTTTCTCAAAATTTATTAGAAAACCTAAAGATTGTAAAAGCAAAATGGCTTTATTTGTATGTTCAAAATCTGTTTCTCTAGAGTTGGAAATTATAAGCAGATCATCCAAGTGTGACACACAAATTATACCTTGACCACGTAAGTTTGCCACCACTGGTTTGAGCAACTTAGTAAATGTAAATGGAGCTGTGCTTAATCCCATTGACAAACAGTTAAATTCATACAGTTTGTTCTGAAATTTAAAACGAAGGTATTTCTTGAACCTTTTTTCTACTGGTAACATAAAGTATGCATCTTTAAGATCTATCGATGTTAAAAAACAATTTTGGTATAATAACTTCATCACAGTTCTATAATCCTCCAACTTAAAATGTGGATGCTCAATATATTTATTTATATGCTTTAAATTAAGGATAAATCGAAATTTACCATTAGGTTTTGGCGTTAAAAAACAATGAGACCAAAACTGTCCCCTTTTAGGTTTACATGCTTGAATAGCTCCTATTTTTAGTAAGTTTTCGAACTGTGCCAAATATTCAGGCATATCTTCTTTAAGAATGTTCACCTTTGGAACAACTTTTTGTATTGGTTTTAAAGAGAAGGGAATTTTATAACCTTTTACCCAGATAAAACTAACAAGTTATTGGTTATATCTGTCCATTTGTCAAATGCGGATTTAAGGTTACCAACATATTTCCGTACCTCTAGTGCCTGTGCCTCGAGTGATGTCGTTTCACAGCTGCATCGTACTCCCTTGACGTTGATGCGTCCTGATTCTTTGGAGACCATTGTGGGTACATTTTCCTCTTGCCCCCTCCTTCTTTCTTGAAGCGGCTCTTTGGAGGCTGACGCTTGAAGTTTAAACGATTATAATTACTATTTTGGAAGTTGCTAGGAATTGTTTTCCCAACTGGTGTACGTGCTAATTTTAGCACTGTGGTAGTCTTTTTAATCTCCTGTCTCTCCTTGAGGACATCTTGAAGTTTCTCATCAAACAGAAATTCGTCCATTGTTGAATTATCAATAGTTTTCTTTAGTAGGGGGATAAGTTGAGGCATTATCAGAAATCTCCTATGGAGACTTATTGAATGCTGCACATTGCATAATATTCTGGCAGAATTTACCAGGTTTATCAAGAGAACATTTGACTCCTCTGTTGGGTGACAAAATAGCTTATTTAAGGTAGATCGCATCGCACTCAAACCAGCTGCCATTTGATCCTGCACCCTTTGAAGATAAATATCCTGGTTAATAAGGGGCTCTGATAAACACTTTTTCACTTCCTTATTTAATTTGGGTGCAAGTAAAAATTTACAATTTTTGATAGGCGCGTACTTCTGCAATAATTCCTTTCGCTCCTCTTTTTCTACACCTTTTGTTTTCCAACGATTTGAAATTTCTTCATGAATTTCTATTCCCTCATTAATTTGTTCTAAGGGGTTAGCTCCCAGTATGGCCATAATTTCTGGAGACGGCTCTGGCAGGGTTTCAGGCAAATCCGGTACAAAATTTTCTTGATCATCCATCTCAGACGAAGTTTCGTTCATCTCTGATATTTCAGATTCTGAGTCGGAACCTATAAAAGGGAAAAAGCTATCACTGCTAGTCCGGATTAAAGAAAAAATTCCATCACATTCACACAACAATATAGCCCATTTGGAGTAGAAATTTGTTGATATAGTCTATAGCCCATATGGTAATTTCCTATGAAATACCTTAACTGTAGACATTAACTCTTATTATTAGGCACCTGTGTCACCCAATCTTGTCTACTTGTGTCTGAGAGAGCTTCATATGAACTCCTTAATATATAGAATTCACCTGATTCATAATATAGACCCTTATGGCACCAGAATTTAATGAAAAACACAACACAATTTGTATCCTTCTGGAAACAGAAATTTGTGCTATCTTAGATATTTCTTGATAGTTTGACCACGCCCTAACATAATTGTGAGGTTAACTGCATATAAACTTACTTGATGATAGATTCTTCAGTTCCCTTTTCAGTTTTTTTAACTTGCGCCTAAGCTTCTCTTGCGCCTTCCGTTTTCGACTTGATTTTCCCATTTTCTTCCCGTTACCTTAAAAAAAACCTGAATTCACAAAACTTGCTGTTGTTACGAAGCAGTACAACGACAGAAAGTGAGTTGGTGCCGAGCGCAAGTACGGAAGTGACGAATGGAGGCAGTGGCGTACCACTGAAATTTTACTTTAAACTGTTGTACGGATCGGGCACAAGGACAGTACTACAAGTGTAATAATGAAGGACAGGACTGTGAAGTATAATTATTATATTTAATTGTCTATTAGCAAAATAGCATTTAAGTTCTAGGGTTAGTAAACGTTTCCAGAATATTTATTTTACTTTGCTGAGGTTTAGTGTAAGAATAGCTTTAAGTTAAACTTCGCCTCATCTGTATAGTTGTAACGAACGAGAGATCGAGTTTAATTAAGTTTAAGTTTAATTGTTATATTTTGTTCCTTATCTATACAAATAAAAGCCGATTATTATTATTATTATCAATTAATCGTCTAACTCTTTCTCATGATGACGATAACTTATCAAAGAGAGAAACTTCCTTTAAGTCCTGGGCGGGAACTTCACTAGCACAATGCATCGTGTACTAAAAACCGCTGCCTAAGGAATCACTACTTCTACATACAGATTTTGCATCCGTCACTTTAAAGCAAACATCTTGAATATATTTGCACTCTAGTATGTGGTAATTATTGATCACAGAATTTGATTATTTGGGGCAGATATCATAGAAAAATTTGAGGCGATGGTTTTTACCATATGCGTTAAAAATTAAGATTCTAGCTTGCTCTACTTATTTTCCCCTATTCACAACCTACCACTTCCCACCCCTTCAATGGAATTATTTCAACCAGATGTCATTACAATACATACATGTACTAACTTTCAAATGAATATCTTAATTTTGTGTTTCTTACCCCCTAGCTTAACTTATTTTTCCCTATTTACCTCTACTTACCCCCCACTTCTTCAACGGAATCATGTCAAAATATAATCTAATTTCAGATGTCATTATAATACATACGTGTACAGAATTTCCAGTGAGAATCTTAATTTAATTTTATCAACCCTTTTGGAAAATATCATAAAAAAAAACTGAGGCCCTCGCTCCTAGTATATACACCAAATCCCAAATTTCTGTACTCTTACCAGCTTGTTTTACTTATTTTCTAATATTTACCCCTATCTAAACCCCAACTCTTCAACGGAATCATCTCAAAATATAATCCAGTTCCAGACTTGAAATTCGGTGTATGTCCTAGAAGCCAAGGCCTCAGATTTTTGAATAATATTTTTCAAGCCGCCACCACCCTTACTCCATTATTAAAGGGGTTGATAAAATAAAATTGAGATATTCACTTGAAATTTGGTAGACGTATGTATTATAACGACATCTGGAATTAGATTATATTTTGAGATTTGGTGTATATACTAGAAATCAAGACGTCAGATTTATTTCTAATATTTCTTCAAACCACACCACCTCCGCTCCATTATTAATTAATTAAATTATTCAAAATTAAATTATCTGTTAGTATTTATTGGCTTATGATTGACTTATCAAGGTATTTGTAAAACCTTCAATAAAACTTTATAGCTGTTAAGTTCAAGTTAGGAGGATCACGTTTTATAGAGATTAAACAAATGTTATGGTTTTATCATTGCTTTATGAAATTAATTTGAGGTGGTTGTTAATGCTGGGCTATAAATCTAATATGCTTTGAAATCACTAAGTTTCAGGTCGAACCTTCATAAAACCAACTGCTCGCTAGAGTTTTAATGAAGTAAACAAACATCTGTAATAAATTAGTCTTAAACATAAAAGGATTTGGTTTACCTTTGCCCAGACTATAATGTTTTAAAATAGGTAGTTTTAAAACTATGATAAGATATATACATATTCATCGGCATTTTATTTGTGTATAGCGTGCCTGTGATGATAAATTAAAATATCACTGGTAAAACCAAGACACTTGATAAAAAACGGGAGAGGCGAGCATTTAGTGGATACCAAATAGCGTCTCGGCAAATTGAATTTTTAGATTATGTTATCCGAGTATCATAAATTCTATAGGTTTTAAAGCAATTGTGTAATGTGCTCAAATGGTTTAAAATTGGTTTCAAGATAAGCCTACAAGTTTTAAAAATATACTAAGATCAATGGGGCTTAAAATATACTTTTACAAGAATAAATCGACATACTTAAACAGCAATTGGTAATGTAGTAAGCACTTTAAGACAAAACATGTTTGAAGTAGACTTATTTACAGCTTATAGGGTTTATACATACATCCGCCATTTAATTTCCAGCCGTCGAGGAATATAACGGTCAGCCATATTGGGAATGTCCCCGATTGAACTAAAACAATGTAAAATGTACAAAATTTGTATCTAATAGAAATGTTTTATAAAAACAATTTACATACACTAAACCATATTATGAACAGATGCTAAAGCTTTCTTTACTTTTAAGTCACAAAAAAATAAATATTTATATATTTTCTAAAATTTTCTGTGTTTTTAGGGAGCGTACGAATTTTTCAGAACTATTTAATACATGTTTTACAGTAAACTTAGCCTCATTTTATAACCCACTATAAGTAGTCTCATCAATTATTCATTACAAGTAATCCATCTTTAATTGTTTCTGTGAACTGTTCTTAGTAGTCGCCATTTGTCCATTTTATAACTTACGTCTAACTATAACGGCCCATAGTGCATGTGGAATAGATTTAGATTTATTTGCATTTATTTTTACTTAATTAAATACAAAAAGTCCGCTCAAAGCATTTGTGCGTGTCTTTTAAGTTTTGATATAGTGAATATCGTAAATCAAGTATGGTTTTATTATTGTTGCGTGTTTTCCACCTTTTAGGAAACACCCTGTATGAATCCGTGGGTTCTAAAATAATTTCAACAAGAGATAAACACTAACACTTTATTTAATAATTTACTGACTATACAATACTTCAAAATAACATTTACACTTTGTTGACTTGATATTTAACATCACTTTTTCGCTACTAATTTCACTTTAATAAACTTCTCTTTTTAATAAACTTCCTCCTCTACGCCGTTAATCGCGCCTTATATACTCTGAAATTACCTCTAGATTGATCCAGAATCTTCTCACCACACTCTAGAAAAAGTCCATTTCCTTCTACAAGTTTCCAGTTACTCACTATTAGGGCACAGGCGTATCAATTTACAGTTCCAAGGGGGTGTAATTCATAACATTATACTCTTCAGATACTCTCCGAGTCAAAATTTAGATAATTCATTAAAACTTTAAAATTTTAATAGTAGTTTTAAAAATAGGCATGTAGACCCTTCTTTAGATGGGCCCCTGTACTCTTATAAAAGTTTTAAATAGGCTTCATAGAGTCCTTCCAAACTATTTACGTTTATAAGTAGTCTTGGAAATAAGTTTTTAGGATAACTTATAGATTATTTTAAAACTACAAATGTTACTTGGAAGGTGGTAGGTTGTGAATAGGAGAAATAAGTAGGGTAAATTAGAAACTTCATTTCTAACGTTTATGGTAGAAACCAACGCCTCAAACTTGTCTATGACATCTGCCCCAAATATTATTAGATTTCTATGACCAATAATTTCCACATACTAGAATGCAAATTTAATCAAGTCCTTTGAAGTAGCGTGGATGAAAAATCTGGATGTGGAAGTAGTGATTCCTTAAGCAGCGGTTTTTGTGAATATTACCTCTTTGGATGTATCTCCCAGTGTGGGTTTTCTGTTACCCAGTGCCTAGAGTTCTGAGTAGAAGCCAAACCATTAGTAGTAAATGTCATCTCTGAAGAGAACATTTCCTAAAAAATGGAATGTTGTCCTTGGAAAAATACACAGAATTCCAATCTAGATTCATTATCACCTCGCTCTAGCGTGTGCATAATTATTGGTTTAAAATGTACTTTACTTTTCTTCAAACGTATTTTTGATATACGTATATGTAAATCCCATGTAGTAGCCTGCCTCAAGTTAGGAAGCACTACTTAGTGGTGTTCCATTAATTTCGATATAACTTGTACATTGTATAGGCATTTAAAAGCATAGCCACAATGTTAATACGAAAATTAGCTTTACATCAAAAATTTCTTGTGCAATTAAAATGAAAATTACTTATACATTTGCCCAAAGAAAGAAGATTTATTATGATTAATTTCATAATAAGTTATATTTTAACTTAAATCTGCTGGTTTCCGTGGTGTATTAATGAGCAGAAATAAGAGCAGTTAAGTATGTAAATTATGGTAATTAATCTTAATAAATCATCAGCATTTCTGATGGTATTCTTGTAGTATGCATTTCAACACTTGATACTTTGTTTGCGTTGTATAATTTAAATAAAATACGAAATAGAGAACGTATTTATTTAATTTAAATGCAAAAATCTCATATTAAATTGATACGAGGTATACTACGGGAAGCTTTACATACATATAAACATATTATTTCATAAGGAAGCTGCAAATTTGATCGAATAAACAAAATATGCAGCTTTTTCATCCACAGTGGCTGATCAACCAGGTAAAAACTTGAAAAAAAATTCGTTTAAAAATTTAATAAACTGTAATTGTGCTCTGATTCAAAAACCAATTATATTAAATATTTAAAAGTGCTGGTTCATCACCATCTAAAATGGATCATGACCATGTCAAGACACATTTTCCAAGCCAATTCAGCATTTTATTTTTTTGTGTTTTCTCTAACCTAATATTTTATTTCAAATACAGTATAGTCAGTGAAGTCATAAAAATAACGGAAGGTGACTTTTGAAAGCTACACAAATTATAATAATACATCCTTTTGTAATTTTATGGTCTTTGCTTTTGTACTTCTACTACATTTTTGCAAAGTGCAATATTGTTTAATAAATTGCAATCTTCAAGTCTTTAGACAAGGTGTCCCGAGGAATTCAAATCTATTCATAGTTTTGCTGTTGTTTGCATTTGCGTGTTCGAAAACGTCATAACTTTTTTGCGCCTCAGTGTTTCTTTCTTTTTAATAAAAATACCAATTTATTACGTAAAAGGAGAATACCTTGTAAGTGTCGCTACGAGCAACCGTTTTCGAGATATTTATTTTTTAAATATTTAAGTCACTATTTTATAATTAAAAGAAAACCATATTATTGTTTAATTTACAGATTAATTGATAGTGAAAAAGATAACATGAAACTAAAATCAATTCTCTTTCATTTTTATAATTCATTAAATTCCGACACCAGCAAAACAAGTAGGAAAACAATGACTTTGAAAATGTATTTATCTATTTATTTTATTTATACTACATACAAACAGACGTCCACTTACATGTACACAGTTAGGTAGAAATACAGGAATAAACCAGATACAGAATATAAGAAGAGTATAAGAAACTAAAACAAATTAAAATACAAAAAAACGCTGCATAAGGAATCAGATTTTTCATTCAAGTCACTTTAAAGGAAGGAATAGATTTGCACTCTGGTAGGTGGAAATTATTGATCATAGAGTTATAATAATATTTGGAGCAGATGTCAGAAAAGTTTGAGGAGTTGGTTTCTACCATATACGTTAAAAATGAAGTTATTAGTTTACCCTAATTATTTTCCTCTATTCACAACCCACCCCTTTAATGGAATCATCTCAATTAGATGTCATTACAATACATACGTGTACTAACTTCCAAGTAAATATCACAATTTTATATTATCAAACAAATTAATAATGGAGCGGAGATGGTGGTGTTTGAAAAATATTAGAAAGAAATTTGAGGCCTTGGCTTTTAGTGTATACACCAAATCCTACATTTCTATATTCTTACCAGCTTGATTTACTTATTTTCCCCTCTTTACTCCAATTTAACCCTCAACCCTTCAACGGAATCATCTCAAAATATAATCTAATTCTAGATGTCGTTATAATACATACCGGGTGAGTCACGAATTGCGCTCGCCCCGATATTTCCTAAAATATTTGGAATAGAAAATTGAAATTTGGCAACCTTATTACACGACTAAAATGCCATCTTTTCAATAAAAAATCAAGTTTGGTGCACATCCGGTTTGACCGTAAATGCCCACAACTTTCGAATTTTAAATGGAACACCCTATATATTTTTACATTTTTGGAATCTACAGGAAATTTTGATTACAATACATCCATTTTGGTCACTTTTTGATAAACATTAAAAATTTTATTAAAAAATTTATGAATCCAGAGTGCTGTGGTGCCCAAAATATATTTCAGTTTGTGTGCTACGTTACTATAAAAATAAAAAGAGCAATATGATTGCATTACTTAATTCTCTAGAGGCGTTTTAAATTTTTAAATGTGATTTTTACCCACTAACTCGGTGTTTTTAAATGGGAATTTAATGTTCACCAACATTTTTAAATACCTCATTTTCATACGAATCTAATGATACCAAAATTTTAAAAATCCGCTCAGAAATATTTGAGCTTTCAGTCAAAATACAATGCAACCAAGCTTTTAGAAACATGCGGCTAATAGATAATAGATTAGTGGGCTTTGGAAACTAAAATGACACATTTCTGTGTAAATCTGGTAACCTAATAACATTGGAAAAATCATAGTAGTCACTGAATGTAATAAAACAATATCAGCTGTCAGACAGACTCGTGTAGTTATAGGCAATCTTGAGCTATCAAACATTTAATAATTGTGAGCGCAAAGAACGTTACAATTAAGTTTAGCATAGGTATGTGGAGGTAAACACAATTACACCCACAAGGACATTTGCAATGGAATGCGACATCAGTTCGGTTTTCAGAGTTTTATTTAAATGAACATAAATATCGGGCCTATAAATAAATAAAAATCAATTCCGTTTGAACGATTAAACTTAAACTAGGTAACAGTAGGTATATTTAAAATAATAATTAATATAATAAAACCATAAATTGACATTTACAGATATTATTCAAAATGTCCACCATTTTTTTCTATACACAATTCGGCTCTGCGTACAGTTGCTTGAATGGCTCTACGCAATTCAGCCGTCGTTATTTCATTAAGAGCCCATACAACTTTATTTTTATAAACTTTATTTTTGAGAGTGCCCCGTACATAATAGTCGAGGGGTGTTAAGTCAGGTGACCTAGGAGGCCACCTGATATGACCTTGATTTGCGATAAGGCGTTCACCATGCAAGTTGTTTAAATATTCCACCACTCTTCTGGAATTATGTGGGGGAGCACCATCTTGTTGGAAAAACAGATTTTGTAAATAGGCAAGAGGAAGTAAGTCAAGAAATTCGGCTGTCTGGTTTTGTAAAAATAATAAATATCGTTCGCCAGTAAGTGTTCCATCAAAAAATATGGGTCCAATTATTCGATCTCCAAGTACTCCAAGCCAACAGTTAAACCCAAATCTTTCCTGAATATTCCCCCGCACTACCAACCTCGGATTTTTTTGAGCCCAGTACCTAATATTATTTCTGTTAAACATACTTTGGTTCGTAAATCTACTTTCATCTGAATATAAAATATGAAAAGGAAAACCTGGGTTTTGTTGTACTGCATTTAAGAACCAGCTGCAATATACTAGCATCCTGTCGTTATCATCTCCATAAAGATGTTAGTGTATTTGGTATTTATAAGACCGAAACTTATATTTCTTTAAAATTCTGCAAACCGAAGACTGACTAATGTCGCATTCCATTGACAATTCCCTTGTTGATGTTGTTGGGTGTACCATCACAAATCCTAATACATTAATTTCTTTGTCCTCACTTACAATAAATGTTTGATGGTCATCTTGTTGATTGGGTTCGTTTCTTAATTCTTGTTCCACTCTGGCAAACAAGTGTCTGCTTGGATGACGTCTGTTGGGATATCGTTGCTGATACAGTTCTGCAGCTGCAGTTGAATTTTTGAGACGCTCTCCATATATCAGCAACATATCAACCTTTTCATTTCTACTAAAATTATTCATTTTCTTTAATTTTTACTCAAAGAGATTTCCGCAACACTTTATTTTGTATCTGTCTTACAGCTGATATTGTTTTTTTACATTCAATGGCTACTATGATTTTTCCAATGGTATTAGGTTACCGGATTTACACAGAAATGTCATTTTAGTTTCCAAAGCCCACTAATCTATTATCTATTAGCTGGTTGCATTGTATTTTGGCTGAAATCTCAAATATTTCTGAGCGGATTTTCAAAATTTTGGTATCATTAGATTCGTATGAAAATGAGGTATTTAAAAATGTTGGTGAACGATTAAATTCCCATTTAAAAAAACCGAGTTAGTGGGTAAAAATCACATTTAAAAATTTTAAACGCCTCTAGAGAATTAAATAAGTAATGCAATCATATTGCTCTTTTTATTTTTATAGTAACGTAGCACACAAACTAAAATATATTTTGGGCACCACAGCACTCTGGATTCAGAAATAGATTTTTTAATAAAATTCTTAATGTTTATCAAAACGTGACCAAAATAGATGTATTGTATTCAAAATTTCCTCTAGATTCCAAAAATGTAAAAATATATAGGGTGTTCCATTTAAAAATCGAAAGTTGTGGGCATTTCCGGTCAAACCGGATGTGCACCAAACTTGATTTTTTATTGAAAAGATGGCATTTTAGTCGTGTAATACGGCCTCCAAATTTCAATTTTCTATTCCAAATATTTTAGGAAATATCGGGGCGAGCGCAATTCGTGACTCACCCGGTATATAAGTGTTCCAAATTTCGAGGGAATATCTCAATTTCATTTTATCAACCCCTTTAATAATGGATTAAGAATGGTGCGGGGTTTGAAAAATATTACTAAAAAATCTTAGTCTTTGGCTTCTAGGACATACACCGAATTTCAAGTTTCTGTACTCTTACCAGCTTGATTTACTTATTTTTTCCTATTTTCCACTAATTACCTACACTCCTTCAACGCAATCATGTCATAATATAATCTAGTTTAAGATACTGTTATACGTGTAACAAATTTCAAGTGAAAATCCATATTTAACTGTATCAACTCTTTTAATAAGGGAGTAAGGGTAGTGGGGGGATGGAAAATATTATAAAAAAACTGATGCCATCGCTTCTAGTATATACAAATCCCAAATTTCTATGCTCTTATCAGCTTGCTTTACTTATTTTTCCCAATCTACCACTATTTAACCCCCAACCCTTCAACTGAATCATCTCAAAATATAATCTAGTTCCAGATTTCGTTATAATACATTCATACGTGTACCAAATTTCAAATGAATATCTCAATTTTATTTTATCAACCCCTTTAATAATGGAGTAGGGGTGGTGGGAGGTTGAAAAATATTATAAGAAAAATTGAGTCTTTAGTTTCTAGTACATACACCGAGTTTCAAGTTTCTGTACTCTTACCAGCTTGCTTTACTTATCTTTTCCTATTTTCCACCAATTACCTCCACTCCTTCAACGCAATCATGTCAAAATATAATCCAGTTTAAGATACTGTTATACGTGTAACAAATTTCAAGTGAAAATCTATATCTAACTTTATCAACTCTTTTAATAAGGGACTGGAGGAGGTGGGGGATGAAAAATATTATAAAAAAAACTGAAGCCATCGCTTCTAGTATATACACCAAATCCCAAATTTCTATACTCTTACCAGCTTGCTTTACTTATTATCCCTTATTTACCACTATTTAACCCCCAACCCTTCAACAAAATTATCTCAAAATATAAACACGTCCCACATAACAAACAAAATTTACCGTGATTCTCTAGAATTGAGGCAGGTACGTTTGCAAGAAGTACAGAGTTTAAAGCAAGGAACATTTGCCTTCCTACAACTGCAGTTTTTCGAATTACAAATTCCTTTACAGTGCCAAATCACAATTTCTGGACATGTCTTAGGAATTGGTTCTATAGTCATGAATTGTGGGACAATTCAACTACCGTCAAGAGTCCATCCGCAGTCTTCCAGTGATGGCAGCGATGGCGAGGGAACATGAGCATTCTCCCATACACATACCTGTCAAATTACACGTAGATTAAATAATGTCTCCACAGTATTTAAGTACATATTATATTTCAGAACTCACTTGATAGTGGCACCTTCTTATGTGCGGCCGAAGGGCATGTGTTGCAGGAGGGAGTGATTCTGGCTTCTTCACAGCTCCAAATAAAATACTGCGGGCATTATCTGCAGAGGTAACGCTGGAATCAACCGGCATAAAAAATATGATTGTTTTAATTTTTTATGAGGTAATGTTAACTTAATTTAGAAACGTATGTCTATACACCTTGTACAATTTGACGACGAAAGCTTCTACGTTTTCGACAACGTTCTCACCAAGTGGCCAGCATCCAAGTCCGCTCAAAGGCTTGCAGTTTTCTTAGACAAGGAGTCACATCCAGTAATTGCATGAAAAGCCAGCAAATTCGTGACTTTCTCAGGTGAAAGACTCTTGCAAATGTCATGCATTGGAATGTATTTCATGTCCCACGCAGTGCCACTTATTACCCACAGATGCGAGCATTTCATTTTGGCAAAGTGGTGTGCAAGAAGTACTACATCAGTGTCTCTGGTCATTACGACGACGGGAATCGATATTGCGAGTTGGATTGGCAGACTGAGCGAGTGACTCATCTTTGAAGCCTCCTGACAGCACCACTTCAAGGTCGCCAAAGTCGTGCTCCAGAATTTTATCTGACAGAAACCTGCACAAGTCAGCTTTGTTCTCTGAAAGAAATAAAAAGCTACTCCAGTTCTTTGGCAACGGTACGTCAGAGTCAGTAATGTGCTTGCGTACTGGAGAAAAACCCTTGGATTTTGGGATTACAGGTAGATGTTTCGGGCAATCTATTCCCTTGACAATTTCTTTCACCAAAGGAGCCTTTTCTGCTGTTCTCAGCTCACCGTTCACTGATGCTAACGATATAGGAACCTTGCAAAGCTCATGCTTTAAAATTTTCTTAAGATCAATTTCTCTTCCCCCATCATATGCTGCGATCAATACAGGCAAGAAGTCTCTGTCCGTTTTCATAAATTGCTTTCTATTAAATTCTTGGGAAATCTTCTCTTTGTAGAGATCACTTAGAGTGAGTGCTTTGTTCTTATGTATTGTTACATGAAAGCTAACTGCACACTTTCTAGTTTCTTGACATTTGACAAGCCTTTTGCGAACAAAGTCTTCAACCAATTATACGCCGCATGGTCTTGCTGTAAGAAGAGCATTAGAAATTTTTGGTGTGATGATATCCTTAGTGGCTACATTGCTGACGACTGTACATGATCCATTTACAGCACCGAGGTTGTATGTTTCCATCACCTGCAAGATTGCATCTTCATCTTGAAGATCCCTGGCACGTCGGGTACGGATTTCTTCTTTAGGACAAGTTAAATTTGATGCCTTTGTAAATAAATTGTAAGTTTGCTCTGATATTTCACTTCTGCAATGAAGAGAAAGTGCCCAATGCTGAAGTGTCCTGACGTCCTTTTTTTTCACCTTTCCGAGTAGAAAATCTAACTAAAGTTTTTATTTAGTGTATTTTTGAATTCTCCATGCTCAAAAACATGTAATTCCATATTTCGGACGCATTCCTGTGCCCAAGTGGGCCTTAGAGCACTGATTGTGGGTTTAAGTCGCCACCTTGAATATCTCACTTCCGGTCGCGATTTCGGTTCGGCAACAGGCAGATTTACCAAAAAGTAATATGAAATGCTTCTAAAAATTTCACAGAGACCTTTTTCCGATATTTTAATTAGACATTTGCGCCGGGCTCTGATTATAATTCTAGGTTAGTCACGGTTAAGTGGAAGAGCAGCTGGTATGTCACCTGAATTTTGTATATGTAATCAAACTCTGTTTGCTTAATAAAGTCATTTATTATTATTATTGTTATTATTAGTGTAAGAGACCTTTGAAATTGACGACTTATTTACTCCAGTTGCTACAGCCACACGCCTCGTACTTATTTCCCGGTTTTCTGCAAGATGGGCTAGAATTTTCTCTCCCTATTCTACAATACAACAGAATAGTATTTGGATGTGCCGCGATAGCTCTTTCCAGACGAAAGGGACCATTTCTCCCAATCTACTGTGAATATTCTGAAATATCTTAAGATATGGCTGTCTCCTGTTTGGATACATTTTTAAATATTGAATGAGCTCGGCGCCCGTTATAATTATCTTACACATATACGCTGACCATATGTGCTATGTCTACGTATGAAAATAAATTATTATGCATTGGCATTCTAAAGTTAATTTTGTTAGATAAGTATTTTCCAAAGACACACAAAATACTGACAAACAGCAAGAAAGTTTAACAGAAATTAAATTTGAAACCGTCTATTACTTCCGCATCCATGTAGTGGATTGGAAGTATAGTAATCGTAAAACAATTTTCAATATATTTTTTTTTGAAGTAGGTTTAGAATGTCATGAAACATCGAGATTTTAAATTTGAACAAAAAAAAGGTTCTGTCTGTCTGTTGCTCTGTCTGTCTGGTTTTCTGTCTGTAACTTTTCTTGTCTGCACGTTTTCTAAGGAACGGTATAAGATATTGACTTGAAATTTTGTACACGTATATATTATAATGAGATCTGAAACTGGATTGTTTTTTGAAGATATCCGGTGAAGCGTTGGGGGTAAATAGGGGTGAATATGGGGAATTTTGTAAAGCAATATGGTAAGAGTCCAAAACTTTGAAATTTGATGTATGTACTACAAGCCAATGAAAATTTTTTATATCATTTTTCATCCCCCCACGTCCCTTACTCCATTATTAAAGGGGTTGATAAAATAAAATTCAGATATTCACTTGAAATTTGGTACAAGTATGTATCATAACGACATCTGGCACTAGATTATATTTTGCGATGATTCCGTTGAAGGGTTGGGGAAAATAAGTAAAGCAAGCTGGTAAGAGTACAGAAACTTGCAATTCGGTGTATGTACAAGAAACCAAGGCCCCAGATTTTTTTATAATATTTTTCATCCCACCAATACTTCTACTCCATTATTAGAGTGGTTGATAAAATAAAATTGAGATATTCACTTGAAATTTGGTACACGTATGTACGATATCTGGGACTAGGTTATATTTTGAAATGATTCCGTTGAAGGGTTAAGGGTTAAATAGGGGTAGATAGGGGAGAATAAGTAAAGCAAGCTAGTAAGAAGAAATTTGGGACTTGGTGTATATACTAGGGCCTCAGGTTTTTTTTTTATAATATTTTCCGTCTCTCCACCACCCTTATTAAAGAGTTGATAAAATTAAATTCAGATTTTCACTTGAAATTTGGTACACGTACGTATTATATCTGAAACTAGATTATATTTTGAGATGATTGCGTTGAAGGAGTGGGTGGATAGTAGAGATAAATAGGGAAAAATGAGTAAAGCAATCTGGTACGAGTACAGAAATTTGAAACTTGGTATATGTTCTAGAAGTCAAGGCCTCAGATTTTTAAATATAACGACATCTGGAACGAGATTATATTTTGACACGATTCCGTTGAAGAGTTGGGGGTTAAATAAGAGTAAAAAAGGGAAAATGAGTAATTCAAACCAGTAGGAGTACAGAAATTTGGAATTTGGTGTATATACTGGAAACCAAGACCTCAGATTTCTTTCTAATATTTCTCAAACCCCACCACCTCCACCCCATTATTAATGGTATTGATAACACAAAATTAAGATATTAGTTAGTTCACGTATGTATTGTAATGACATCTGATTGAGATGATTCTATTGAAGGGGTGGGAGGTGGTAGGTTGTAAATAGGGGACAAGAAGTAGTGTAAACTAGGAACTTCATTTTTAACGTATATGGTAGAAACCAATGCCTCAAATTTTTCTATAATATCTGCCCCAAATATTATTAAAATTCTATGACCAATAATTTCCACATACTAGAGTGCATATCTAGTCAAGATATTTGTTTTAAAGTGACTTGGCTTAGGCATCGGTTTTATTGTTTTTGTTTTAGTCGATCTACTTAGAAAAATTGTACATTCCTAAATCATTATTAAAATTAGTTGCATTGGATAAATTAGATTTAGACATGTAAAATACAGCGCCTTCTATAAATAACAGCAGAACAATGAATAGATTTGAATTCCTCGCATCGAAAAATGAATGATCACCAAATTATGTTAACATATTTAAATTCGTTTAGAAGTTATTTAAAATAAAAAATCGGTAAAAGTATTTACACAGAACTTACCACTTTATTTATACAGGGCAATCACTCTAAGAAAATTATTAATTACGAAACGACACATGAGAATAATAATCGAAATGTAGTTATCACTATTATTACAAAGAAAACCTGTTAACTTTTGGCCAAAAAATCTACAGAGTGGTCATCCGAGAGCAAATATTCAATAATAAATAATGGTGCCAAATATGGAGGGCTTACGTAATAGTATATTATTTAACG
Source organism: Stenurella melanura (assembly GCA_963583905.1). Classification (NCBI taxonomy): domain Eukaryota; kingdom Metazoa; phylum Arthropoda; class Insecta; order Coleoptera; family Cerambycidae; genus Stenurella; species Stenurella melanura. The sequence goes on from OY757312.1 coordinate 77,231,952, forward strand.
AGCAGTAATGTAAGTAATAACACACGCAGATGAAGTGAATCATCAAGTGTGTTATTACCATTACCGCAAGTTGAATACTATACGTTATCTCGATTATAACAATAAATATTAATAGTTTGACAACGTCTAAACTATTCAAACATGTTAAATCACCATCCTCCCCTCAATAATAATAGACTATGTTATTTTATTTTCGCGTTACATCGATTGGATAGGCTAGAGCATGAAAGGTGGTGTAAAAAAAATCACTAGGATGTAATGATTACTCACAGCATTTGCTTATGGATACTATTAGATGTTCAAAAGTAGTTGATTAATTAATATATAATCTAATAAGAGTAGATAAATACCTTTACAATTTTCCACCATGCCACGATTAAATTATTTCTTAGGATGACCACTACCACTCTGTATATTTTTCCATAAAAATATGATAGGTGACTTTATTGCCAATGGTGTTAACTATATGCCAAATATTAACGCCATCTGTCAAATTTTTAGTTGCACGTAGTGGGGTGGTAGTAGTGGTTAAAAAAATTTCAATTTTTATTTTTTTTAATAGCTTTAGAATGTCATGAAACGTGGAAATTCTAAAATTTGAGGGAAAATAGTTTTTTTCATGGTTCACCCTGTATATTTTCCAGTGAATGTCTAACCATTTCATCTGTGGCAGTAGGATCCTACCAAATTCGACTGTCCTCCGTCAACTAATTTATTTAGTTAGTGCACCAACAGACAGACAAACTCACGGAATCGAAAACCTATGTTTTCATAATCTACATGATCTGAAACGTAAAAATCCGAAAGAATCTCAGAGGGTGATTTTTTCTCGTATACAATGCTTCCCTTCGACATGCGAGGGAAGTAAAATGGTAAAATTCAATTTGATACCCTCTATCTCGGATACTATAACTTTTGAATTAAGGAAGTTCAGCTGAATCACAATATTTTTGCGTAAGGAATCTGATGTTGCTCTGTCCACCATTACTTATGAGACACCTTGTATATTGGAAATTATTAATTTTCATGAAAATTGTGAACCACTTATTCTTCATACAATTTGCTATTCTATCGGATACAGTGGTTAGTTCTTGAATTTTTTGCTCACTCTCCCCCTAGAAGAGATTGGAAAGGCAGACAAATGAAAAGCTGGTATTGGGATATTGCCTGTAATTGTTTATTTGTGGCATATTCAGATTTTCTTACTTTTTATTGGGTATTTTGCCACTGAAAAATATTTAAAAATTTTAATGAAAAAACCTATGCGCCAAACGGATCAGACAGAGGTTGGTTCTTGAGTACTTGACTGTTTCAAAAAGTCTCACACCTAAATATATATAAACTAGAACAATGTTATAAACTAAAAATTGGAAATCAAAGCTGTAGGTATTGGGAGTTATTTAAGATTAATTTGGTATAGTCATGTATTTTTAAGGTGTCGCTTGTTTCATATTTTTTTAATGTTCTCAGTCTCATTCCCCCAAAAAGTTTTGGGGGGTGAGACCGAAAAAAAAAAACGATTTTTTTTCATCAAGTATTAAAATAAGGGACACCCTAAATATTCATATACTACACTCATTAATATAATATACTTCTTATTATTTAAATTTAGTTTTTGATAAAACTTGAAAGTTTATTCAGTGCATACAATTCCTTCCGAGTACTTACATATAATTAGGTAAGTGGTCCAGATAACCGAGAATAATTATCTGTTTTGCATAATTAGCGCAAGAAATATGGGTGGAATAGTGGGGAAATTTGAGAGGTATGTGTTTGAGGATTATAATCATTAGGAGTGACAAAGGTCAACACGGGCTGGTTCTCTAGAACTTTAATATCGCAGAATAAACGGATGAGAGTTGAAACTTGAGATATGGTGAAAGTTTTAATTAAGGCAATGTAGGCAGATAATTTAGCGTATTACAAAATTTTATAATAGGATCTTGTAGTGCGTTGAGTAAAGTTTGGACGTTATTGTATGGAGTAAAAATTAAGATTATTTTATTTAATTGATCTTTTATTACTTCTTGTGATAATTAAATGCATGTGAAGGCTTCATTATATCTATAAAGTCTTTTGCAAAATATGATGATAATTTGCTACTTCCTTTATTACTCTTTACTATAGACTGTCGTAAGTACAAAGCTATTGATAAGGATGTAACTCAACTATCATTCAAATTATCCAGTATGTACAGCATATGCAGTTTACTTTTGCTAATTACATTTCATTTCAATGGTTCATTAACGACTTTAAGTAGAGTTATATAAATATAACAATATATATATTTTTTTTTTGGCATTGCGACTTACGTCGATACAGCCAGATGCGAAGTTAATATGTACTTATTAATTAACTAATTGTACCCTAATTCTAACCTAACCTATACCACCGATCACAAATAGAGACTCTGGGATAAAACAAGGACACTCTCTTCTCGCCCAGGGGTCTGTCAGGGCATTTTATAATGGCACACACAAAGAGTAAGACCACGGAAAGGAAGGAATATATACAATGGGATAAAACAAGGGGTGAGAAATCTAACCTAACTTATTCTAAATATTAAGTTTAATGCCTTTAAGAAATTCGAGAATCACGTCATAGATGGGTTTTTTATTCAGCGCTAGCAAATGACAAATATTATTAGGATGGTAAGTATTTTGATCTGTTAATTTTTTGTAAAAGAGATCGCTTTCTGCTTTGTATTTTACACATTCAAAAAATATGTGATCTAAATCTGCAGTGACATTACATGTATCACATTGGTCTGAATCTGCTACTCCTATTTTCTTGAGATGCGCCGGATAGCACCCGTGGCCGAACTTTAATCTACTGAGTGTTGTTATGCCTTTTCTAGAATACATAAAATATTTATACCAATATCTAGTTGGAATGTCTGGTTAAATCGTTACATAGCGAGTAGGAATTGTTATACCATAATCTGTCCATAATGCTGACCATGCTTTTTTACTTTTATGTTCAATAATACTTATACACTTTTGGACGTGTAGTCCGCTGTTCAAAATTTCTCCTTCATTAATACTTATTGCTATAATATCTACCTCTTCATTGTGCTTTAAACCTGTATGTGCCTTAACCCAAACAAATTTTACTAACTTTCCTCTCTCTTTTAAGTTATTTATTAAAATTTTAATTTTACCAATACAAGGGTTAATGTTGTAAGTGAAGACTTAACTATTCTCGATAGTTTGGAGGACAGAAAGCGAATCCGATAGAATCGTAGATTGTTGATGTTGACAATCGACGATGTATTCTAAAGCTTTGAGGATCGCCATAGCCTCGGCATTGTAAATAGAGGTATTTTTGTCTAATTTGAATAATCCTTGTATGCCTAAAGTAGGTACAATATATGCACAGCCAATACCGTCAACATTTTTGGAAGCATCTGTATATACATCTATTGAATTCTTCGATTCCACAAGAACATTTAATAACACATTTTTATTTATTTAATTTATTTCTGAGTATTGAGGTATGACAACTGGTATTCTAGATAAAAGAACAAAAAAATCATAGCTTTTACAAACTAAATTGTTTTGATCCATTTTCTGGAAAAACTTATGTACTTCGCGATACCCCGCACATAATAACAAAATATTACTATAATGGGTATCTGAATATCAATAAAAAAACAAATCAGAGCATGTGTTCTGGAGGGTGGGCAAACAATTAACACTTTCGTCAAATAAACAAGAATATAATCAATACAGTAGAACGGATCTGAATTTGAAAACAAAAAATGGAATTTGAATTAACAGTTTGTATCATACAATTATTCTCTGAAAATCACAACTTTCATACTCGAGAGGGAGGGGAGATACTCTGCAATAACTACTTTTTTGGCGATAACTCGTAAAATAGTGCTTGTATGAAAAAAAAAGTCTAATTCAAAGTTAAAGATAATTTAAAAATACGTAATATTAACTAGATCTCTAGTTTTGGTCAATTGAAGAATTCTAGGTAAAAGTTTTTATACTGGTGGTTTCAAGTGTTATACCGTTGATATCTCCGGAAAAGAAGGATGATAGGGACCTGGAATTTTTGATGGATGTAGGGAAAGTGTAAAACTTGATTCTGATCAAGCTGGAAAGTTGGTGGGCGATTAGGCAGGGGGGAAGAGAGGGAGACGGTAACTTCGCCAAAAATCTTGACATATTGATTGAGACTTTGTGCGTATAGTCAACTTTCATAGATGAAAACGGTTCAAAAAAATTGCGCAGCTACACTCGAAAAACGATATTGCATTTTTTTCAAACCGCGTTTCTTGCACGAAAAAAAGGTTATATTTAAATATTTAAAATATTTTTTTTGCACATGGAGGAACTTTTTTCTCTGATTAATTTGAAAATAAAATCATGGCAATGCACACTGGGCCAGAATCCAAAATTTCTGGTCAAAATTCTGAAACTCTGCAGATGTACTTATTGTGCATAGGTCTTTAAGGGTAAAATAGTTTAAAAAAGTAAAACCCTCTGGGAGTGAGATATAATAGGGGTTGAAAATATAAAGGATATTTTTGAAACTCAGTTTACGTACTGTCAATACCTAAATTTCTATGAGAGAAATAAGGAAAAAAATTAAGATCCACTGGGGATGAGTTATAAGGGTTGAAAATATAAATATTACACGATTTTTTTCAAACTTGGCATATGTGTTGATTGCATTTAGGTATTTATGAGAAAAATATTTTTAAATACGGAGTGATATGTAAGTGTTCCAAAAATTATTTAAACGATGTTCTTAGAAAAAGATTCAAAAAAATTATATATTGTTAACATTGTGAAATGAAAAGAGATAAAAAGCATTCAAAACTTAAATTTATTATAGATATTTGTACAGAAATAATAAATAAATAAAGTAAGACCTATCAAAAATACATACTTGTCTACCTAATGACTACTGTCCGAATTGATGTCGTCATCAGAAATTGTGGTTTCGGAGGTGCGGTGTTTGTGTCATCGAAGTCGTTGAAGGTTTGGGTACTTCTGGTATTTGATGGATTTATTTTCTGTAAAAAGAAAACAATTAATTAATTACTAAAATTATTATAATAATACCTCTGCTTCTTATTTTGCTGGAAATAATAAAATACTTGTTTAAGAGTATTATTTACGGTTTCATTGCTTTTCTAGCAAGTAATTATGGTACTCAAGGGCTCCATTGAGGGCAACTTGGATTCCTGTTTATCCATTCTGATGAAGGAAAGCACGGTCAGGCTGCACGTATCAATCACGACTGCCTTTTGCATTGTGATGTAGGTCTTCTCTTTTATTTCCAAAGTTTTTAAAGCATTCTTGAGTGGGACCGGTATTTCCCCTGGGCGCCAGTTATTATTGGTATTATCGTTACTTTCTTCTATCGCCACATGTCCTTTATCTCTTCAGCCAGGAGTAAATATTTTGAGATTTTTTGCCTGTGTTTTTTTCTATATTTTCAGGCAGTGTGATTGCAATGTCTATAAGGTAAGTTTTTTGCGTTTTCCTGTTAGTAAAAATTATATCCGGTCTGTTATTCGGTATTGGCCTGTCTGTTTGGATCGTTCTGTTCCAGTAAGGGTATTATTATTATTATTATTATTTTTTCCTACACAGGTTGCCCTGATATTTGTTGTATATTATAAGAAGTGTTGCAAAAACCTTATCAATCACTGATATGATTTTATACTGAAATAAAGACAGTCTAACTCCAACTTTCGTTTTATTAACATAACATGGCGCAGTCGGAAATTATTTTAAAATAAAAGTGAATAAAGGCAACTAGTTTTGAAGTGTCAAAGTATTAGAAATTAAAATTTAGTAAAATTGATAAAGATGGGTGAATATAGGGGCATAGAACCTATGAACTTTACAGGAAATTTAAGTGATAACTGGAAGTTATGGCGACAAAGGTTTGAGAATTATTTAGTGGCTTCTGAAATCGGAAAAAAGGACGAAAGTGTACAAGTTGCGCAATTAATTCACTATATAGGAGTAGAAGGTATTCGCATTTATAATACGTTCACGTTAAATCAAGATGATAAAAAGAAATTAGAAAAAGTGCTAAAGTGTTTCGAAAATCATTTCTTGCCGAAAAAAAACTTATCATATGAACGATTTAAATTTTTTACTCGTAGGCAAGCAGAAAATGAACCGATAGAACAATTTATTACCGACTTAAAAAATTTGGCTTTAACCTGTGAATTAAAAGACTTAAAAGATTCATTAATTAAAAATTTAATTATTTGTGGTTTGCAAAATGAAGAGTTACGATTAAAATTACTGGATGAAGATGACAAACATGATCTAGATAGTGCAATTCAAGTATGTATACGATATGAAAATACAAAGGAACAGTCAAATATAATCACGAAAAATACAAGTGCGCTAACGACTATGGATATCCAAGCAATACACCGGCAAGGGCAACTCGACAGAAGTCGCAAAAATAAACAAACTACTGCAGCAACGATGTATAGTAATCCGGTAGCAGGGCCGAGTCGTTTGCAGTCACATGGTAAGTCCCAGGTACAACGAGGAGGTGGGAGTCAACCCGCAAATACAGAATATGGTCGATCTCATCAGAGATACACTGGACAGCGTTTGAAAATGAACAACGGAGTGTGCTACAGATGCGGCAGAGCACATGGTAAAAATCAGTGTCCCGCTTATGGTAAAAAGTGTAATGTGTGCGGTTATTTTAACCATTTCTCTAAAGTATGTCAAAATAATAAAATTCATGTTGTAAATTTTGAAAATCATGATCAATTTACTGATGATAATAATTATGTATTTATAGGCTCTGTGCATAATTGCAATGTCAAAGACAACTCAATGTACCCTACATTTCAATGCTTTTAAACAACAAACAAGAATTTAATTTCAAATTAGATACTGGTGCAATGGCAAATATAATTCCGGTAAAAGTTTTAAACGAATTAAATTTAGATGAACAACATCTAATAAAAACTGATCTAAAATTAAAATCTTACACAAATAATGAACTGCCTATTGTTGGAACTTGTTACTTAAATTGTCAATATAAAAATGAAATTTTTACATTAGAATTTTTTGTAGTTGAATCAAATTCTCTATGCATCTTGGGATTAGAGCGTTGTAAAAAACTAAATTTAATTAAAAGAATAGATATTGTTGATAATGTTAGAGAGGCTCATAACTATTATGACACAGCTGTTAAAAAAAAATGGAACTTGTTTACAGGTATAGGGTGTATGAAAAACAAATATCACATAGAATTAATTGAAAATGCTAAGCCTGTAGTTCACCCCTCTCGTAAGATACCGGTACCTTTGCTTAAACAATTTAAAAATACCCTCGTAGAAATGGAAAGAAATAAAATAATTAAAAAAGTCGACGAACCTACAGATTGGGTAAATTCTGTAGTAATAGTTCGAAAAAATAATGGATCACTGCGTATTTGCTTAGATCCTAGAGATTTAAATTCAGTGATAAAAAGAGAACACTTTCAGTTGCCTACAATTGATCAAATTACAAGTAAATTATCGGGTGCAAAATTTTTTAGTAAATTAGATGCCAATAGTGGTTTTTGGCAAATTTGTTTAGATGATGAAAGTGCAAAATTATGTACATTTGGAACCCCTTATGGTCGTTATTGTTTTTTACGTTTGCCATATGGAATTAAATCAGCCCCTGAGGTATTTCATAAAAGATTTAAACAAATTTTTGATTTAGAGGGAGTTGAAATATATATTGACGATATTATTATTTGGGGTAGATCGCAGGCTGAGCATGATCAAAGGTTAAAAGAAGTATTTCATATTGCTAAGTTAAATAATATTACTTTTAATAAAGAAAAATGCAAATTTGGCATGACTGAAATAACTTTTATGGGACAAAATTACACAAAATTGTTTCTTTCCCGATGAAAATAAAATTTCAGCAATAAAACATATGCCCATACCGAAAAATAAAAAAGAGATACAAAGGTTTTTAGGAATGATAACATATGTTGGTCGCTTCATACCAAATTTGTCAAATTTAAATTCACCCCTTAGAGAGTTAACAAGAAATGATGTTGTGTTCGAGTGGACTGACAGACATATGGAGTCATTCAATAATTTAAAAAATATATTAACCAAGAAACCTGTATTACAGTACTATGATGTGCATACACCAGTTGTGATTTCAGTAGATTCTTCGAAAAATGGAATTGGAGCAGTTTTATTGCAAAATAATTTACCCTGTGCATACGCGTCACGTGCTCTTACTGACGTACAACAGCGGTACGCACAGATTGAAAAAGAATTAAATGGTATTGTATTTGGATGTGAAATTTTTTATGAGTTTGTGTATGGCCGTGAATTTGTTGTGGAAACAGACCATAAGCCCCTGATATCAATTTTTAAAAAACCTTTAATTACATGTCCCGCACGTTTACAAAGAATGTTGTTACAGTTGCAGAAATATGATTTAAAAGTAATATACAAACCAGGTAAAGATCTATTTATTGCAAATGCTTTGTCAAGAGCTTTTTTAAGAAATCAAAAAACAGAAAACATTTTTGATACAAATATGGAAGTTTGTATAATAGATATGCCATACAAAATGACAGACAAAAAATGCAATGAATTAATTAAAGCTACATCAGAAGATAAAGTATTACAATTGTTACATAAATATATAAAACAAGGTTGACCTAAAAGTATAAACAAAGTACCTGTTGAAATAAAAAATTATTTTAGATGGAGAAATGAACTAATTGAAACTAACGGTTTGTTGTTTAAAGGTCAACAATTAATTATTCCTAGTAATATGAGACGAGATATAATAAATAAGATTCATTATGGCCATTTTGGCATAGTTAAATGTAAAAATCGGGCCAATGATGCATTTTATTGGCCGGGTATGTTTAAACAGATAGAGGATGTTATTTTAAATTGCAGAATCTGTTTAAAACATCAAGTTTCACAACAGAAACAACCCTGTGATTACCACTGTGATTAACCATTTAAAATCTATGTTTGCTAGGTTTGGTATACCTGTAGTATTAATATCCGATGGTGGCCCTCAATTCAGCTCATTTAATTTTAATAACTTTGCCAAAGAATGGGGATTTTCACATATTAAATCTAGCCCCCGATATCCCCAATCAAACGGGATGGTAGAGCGGGCTAAACAAAATATTAAAAAATGTTAAATAAAGCTCTGGAGGATAAAAAAGATTTACATTTAGTTTTATTATTGTATAGAAATACACCAATTGAGAATAATATATCACCATCTCAAATACTTATGTCTAGAAAGCTTAGAGATATATTGCCATCAACCGAAAATAATCTGAAACCGAAACCTATTGACTGTACAAAATACAATAAAAATATTCAGTTGAAGCAACGAAAACAACAAATTTATTATAACAAAAATTGTAAAAAATAAAAACCATTAAAAATTAATCAACATGTTCGGTTCCAGAATACTTTGGGTTCAAAATGGTCTTTTGGTAAAATTGTAAATAAAAAGCGAGATCGCTCTTATGAAATTGAAAAAAAAAGATGGTTCTTGTATAACTAGAAATAGGCGATTTATCGAAATTGTACCAAATCACACTAATAATCTGGAAAGTAATTCACCATCAAAAGAAAATAGTGTCAAACAATCGGACGTAGATATAAAAAATACTGACTTTGACTCAAATTCAACTTTAGATTTAAGTACAGGTGACAGTATTTATAATATTCCGGAATGTACTAGATCTAGTAGAGTAGTTAAAAAGGTGGAAAGATTAGAATATAATTAGTTTTTTTTAGGTAGTAGTTTTATGTATGTAGTTATTAAAAAAAAACAATGTATTTTCAACAAATCGATTATTCAGTTTATATTTTAATGTTTGATTTATATTTTATTATAATTAATTGTAAACAGAATGGTTTATAGTTATAAAAAGGGGAAGATGTTGTATTATAAGAAGTGTTGCAAAAACCTTATCAATCACTGATATGATTTTATACTGAAATAAAGACAGTCTAACTCCAACTTTCGTTTTATTAACATAACAGTATTCAAATAGTTCGGATCGGCTGGTTGAGCAAGACCCGAGCTATCATCCTACTGGTCTAGGAACGACCGAACTATGCTTGTAGCATCCACAATAACTGATTTAATATTATTATTCTTATTATTATTATTATTTTTTTCATTTTTATTTCACAGTCTTGCTGGTTGGTATTCTACATCAGTAGGGAAGAAATTCATCTTGTCCTACTGTGTTTAAAAATTTTCTTGTTATGTGGCATGTTTGGCATGTTTGTGATTCTCACACTTTTCTGAATTATGTGGCTTAGGTTAATTGATAAGCCCAGTCGTTTGATGTTAGTGACGAGTTGTTTGGTCATTACTCCTTCGATTCGACTTATTATAATAATAATAATAATTATTATTATTATTATTATTATTGCTTTACGGTTATTATTATTATTTAAATACATAACAACACGTAATTGCAAATTTCCTGTTTTAAAATATATGGTTTACTCACTACTTAAACTTATACGCCTCAAAATCCTAACTATCCGATTTTTTTTAAACTGTCAATGCTGCATAAAAAAATCCCGGAATAGTATTAAAAGCCATTTTTTGTGTGCAGATGCTAGCCTCCATGACTGATCAATTGATATCAAAAACACGGGGGGTATAGCGGGTTTCGATTTGTAGCTCAACAGAAACTTTTATCTCTCGTGAATTTTAAAAGCATCGGTATTAAGTAGTTTTAATGCACGTTTGACAAATTAAAAGTGATTTATTATTTAAAAAACATGTAATACTGTGTTTTACTTACCGAGAGGAAGATGTTTTATCTTAAATTTCTTTGATAACGTCTTTCAAATTCACTCACGACATAGCAAAGTTAACTTGTCTTAAACCTTTTGTATTGTGTGCTCTGGAGGTTTCTCTTTCGTGATAAAACTTGTCTGGAAACCTTCTGAGACGTTGGTAATTTGCAATTTTGGCCAGCTTTTAAGAATTTTGACCCACTGTGCAATGTGATGATCAGGACGGTAGTTAGAGCTGATAACGCTCTTGCCTCTGTGAATGAGGGAAAAAAAAGGGTTATCGACTTCGGACTAGGCTCATTTTCAAGTCTAACTCTCCATTTAACTTTTTTTAAAAGGCATGTTAAATTACGACTGAAACGGTGAGTTATACAGAGAGTTCCTTAATGACATGCCAATATTTCAGGGTGTAATTCCGTAGGCCATTTTATGAAGAAAAGTCTATATGAACATATGTCCGCAACGGCTTCAGTTTTTTGCTACAGGGTGTTTAATTCAGTTTTTTTAATCGTTATTTTTTAATATCTCAAAAAATACTTTAGATAATATTTTAAATTTTGGTTTAAGTTAATAGGATGTAAAATCACATATTTAAGTTAGAAAAGTCATTTTATAGCTCCACCAGTGACTGTTTTCATTTAGAATTAACCAGGCTAATCATAAAAAGATACATATGGAAAAATGTCAGTAGCGTACCACTCTTTTGTTAAAAAATATCAGAAGGCGTGTTTACAGGGACGCCACTGGTGGAGCTATAAAGTAAATTTTGTAACTACAATATGTGGTTTTATATCCTGTTAACACAAGCCACAATTGAAAATAATATCTAAAGTATTTTCTGAGATGTTCAAAAATAACGATTAAAAGATAAGACATTCAACACCCTCTAGCAGAAAATTGAGCCGTCGCGGACATATGTTCATATGAACTTTTATTTATAAAAGGACCCAAGAAATCACACCCTGAAATATTAGCAGATCAATAATGAACACCCTATATAACTAACCGTTTCAGCTCGAAAATATTCTTTGATTTAATCTCCCTTTTAACACAAGTTAAATAGAGAGTTGAACTTGAAAATGAGCCTAATCCGAAGACGATAATCCTTTTCGTTTCCCCTTCACAGAGGCAAGAGCGTTATCAGCTTTAACTCCCATCCTGATCATCCTATTCCATGATTTTTTTTCAAATTAAAAAGAGAAAAAAGTCCCTCCACGTGCAAAAAAAATTAAATATATTATTTTGTTCGTACAAGAAACGCGATATGAAAGAAATGCAATATCGGTTCTTAGGTGTAGCTGCGCATTTTTTTTTTTTCAAAAATCGAGAACCTGTTCACCCATAGGAGTTGATGGGATATATGCACAATGAGCAAAGACCCATCAATGTGTCGAGAGTTAGACCGAAGTTACGTAGTTCCAAATATTCTTAACTTCTCCCTCTTCCCCCGCTAATTCCCCCACCAACTTTTTACCTTGATCAGAATTAAGCTTTACACTTTCCTTACATCCACCAAAAATTGCAGGTCCCTATTTCCTTTTTTCCCGGTTTAACACTTGAAACTGTAAATGAACCTAGTATCGTTTGGTCTTATGGACACGACAAGGATTGTATATAATTTTTGCAGGAGCCGTATCGCCGCTACGATACTGATCAACTCTACTCACAAGGGGGATTCAAGATACCCTTCAGACTCCCCAAGACGAAAGTAGACAAAATTATACTTACTGTGATTGCTACAGTCTGCTCTCTCCGTCGAACTCTTATGTCGGGTAGTGCACTTTTAATGAATATATCTTATAATTAGCACTTTCTCAGAAACACTTCTTAATAATTAAGACCGTCGATGGATTCTATGAGTATTCGGACAAGTACAGAGACTTGGCGGGATCAGAGGTGACCCGCGGAAAGTAATTGTCCGACTCACGCCACAGAATCGCCCGTCGGTCACAAATCTTATAATTAGTGGATCAATAAGAAATTGAATTCAAAATATATTCTCATTTATAAATATAAATATTCAATACTTAGCTAATGTGTATAAGGCAAACATCAAAGAGCACCACCACTCAGCAAGCCGTTACCTCCCGTAGGAGTGTAACTCATCCAGCGTCGCGAGAACTACGACAATCGTCTGTGCAAAAAGATTCAGACTCCCAATTAGTAATATTTGTAAAATGTATGCGAAACTTTTTGAAAATTATTCACTTTGAATTTTGCACTAAAATTATCGAAATGATTGTCAGGATGCTTAAAGAAGCTATCTATGTGAGTTCGATGGTTTCCCTGCTTTTATAAACGTACTAACGGCATCGAACACAAATACACTTTTTTCCGTCGACTCGCCTTCTAGCGATTAGTATGGCGTTGTCCGCCTGAGCCGGGATACACAGTATTTTGGGTTCGTCGGAATCGACCCTCCGACTTTGAATTCTTTGACTATTTCTCTGTACGTTTTTGGGGTTTTGTATGAGGATTATGCTCCAACCCTTTGAGCAATATTAAATAAGGATTTTGGTTTCTATTGGAAAAACCGTCCAATTGATTTTTTCCTAAATTTTGACGTTTAAAATAGCTACTCGCTACATCCTGACTGAGGATTTCGACTTGTGAACCACCAAATTCGTGGTACTTTCGAAAACCAAATTCAGGAATAACAAAAGATCTTATCTCATTTTTCTTGGTTGATCTTGCTTTTAAGAACCGTCTATATGCCAACGAGCGAATTGCAGGGCGATCATCAGAAAGCATTGTCAACAAAATGTTTTCAGGATGACCAAAAAATCAATTTCTTTGGATGACAGCATCTATCAAACCAATAAAATGTAGTGGCAAAAAGAACGTGCAACTAGCAAAAAGATTACATGACACTGACTATCACGGTATAATATACCGGATACTCCTTCTAAAGAAAATATCACATTATTCACCCGAACAGTTAAATTATATTCGTTTCAGTCCATAAGCGGAGATGAAATAACGAAACCCCCTTCATCTGTTAACTCAAACCTATTTTCCAAAACTGAAATATTTGTGCAACGTTTTTGACAATCGATAAATGATAATGTAGATATTGTTACATTTAAAACAAATGATCTGAAATATTTTGGTTTGTACTTACCTACTTGTCTTGTAAAATCGGTAAAATTAAGATTTTTTGATATTTTTTCGTTTGTTAATTTTTCATCTGCTGTAAAAACCTTACTACTTCATGTTGCACAATAGCTATATTAAAGTGTGACGTCATTCGTCTTGTGCAACATGATGGCATTCATATTTTTGCCTAAAATTTATTTAACGTAAGTTTTATCCCAAAAGGCAACTTTTGGCACCCCAGCCGATTCCATAAAGAAAAAAAAGTCACATCGTTCCGCCCTATTATACTGGTAATGACCAAGTCCTATAGAAATTAATATATACAAATAAAACTGACCAAATTGAACTTGGTCATTTTTACTTATTTTAAAAATAGCTTTGAGGAATAGCGGTCATAACATGCTAAATAAATTCATTTACTTTAACTACATACATATGTAAAGAATGATTTAGATTTAGAAACTATATAAAAAATATTATAAAACTACCCTTTATAAATGAATTATTTGAAAAATGAAAGCCAATCGTCGTCGGAATCAACACTGGACTCTGGTCTCTGCAAAAACCTAAAAACGGTAGAGATAGAACTAAAGTAAAAGTTGTACTAGAAGCTCTTTATTCAAATCAGTTACCTATATCCGAACAAAAAAATCCAGCGGAATATCAGGAATGGTTTAAATCATTGCCCTTCAACAACAATGTAACAGACTGCTTGCCAGAACCAGATATTGCAGAGTCCAGTGTTGATTCTGACGACGATTAGCTTTTATTCTTCAAATCATTCATTTATAAAGGGTAGTTTTATAATATTTCTTTATATAGTTTCTAAGTCTATATATTTCTTTACATTTATTTGCAGTTGAAGTGAGTGAAATTATTTAGCATATTATGACCATTATTCCACAAAGCTACTTTTAAATATAAGAAAAAAAGTCCATTTTATCAATATTTCCATCAACGAATTGCAAATTCTTCAGTTTATTTTTAAGAAAACATCCTTAAAGAACACTAATATGAAAAAAAATTTATCCTATATCTAATACACTATTTTACCCACTCTTCGTTGTATTCCCTCGTAATTATAGTAGCTCAGAAGAATAGATTTAACGGACAAATTATTTTGACAGAATATAACAACAACTAATACAAAAAAATTCCATATGTTGTCAATTGTTATGCAATACATCATACATCATTAATCTCATATCATCTTCAAATGGAGTAATTCCAACACTCTCAAGTTGAAGTCAGTTAATGCTGTGAAATATCTTTAACACTCATAGATTCAATGAAGAACTAATGCTTCATTCTAGTTAAACAAGTACATCTGTTGTCATAGTCTCAGTTGAAGTATACTTCAGTTCAAATTCGTCTATTGCAAGCATCTTGCGTATAAAATGGTACCTGATGTCAATATGCTTGATTTTATGACGAAAAACTGGATTTCTCGCTATTTCACAACCACCTTCACTATCTACATGTGCAATGGGCTTGTTCCACTTTTTTTTTTTTATTTCATAAATCGAAAGTGCAAGTATAAATTAATGGATCTGCAAAGAATCAGAATCTTATTCGCACGTTTAGTATCTTAAAAAGTATTACAAATTTCCATCTCGTGAAAATGGGGCGTGGCCAGGCGCTACGTCACTATACGCATAGACTCGGCGATCTCAATAGACTTGATGCTCCTTATTGGTTATAATTATACGTCTTTTCGAAGTATTGTTTGTTTTGCTTACTACTTGACAGTAGGGGAGTACAATTTGGTGAAATGTCAAAAAATTACAATTTTCTCTCGCTCCTGCCAGAACGAAGTTTCGACTTCGACTCTGCAATTTACGATTATAATTCATCGCCGACCTTCTCCTTTCCGTAGACACATAGAACGAACTTCCACTCGACGTATTTATTTAGTTACCAGCGTTTGAAAATTCCATGTTTTTCGACTTTTCAGGTTAAATTTGAAAGGTCCCAGAAAGCCATTTTTCTTACGTCACTTGCGTATAGTGACGTCACAAATGAGCGCTCGGTTTTTGCAACTATTACTAATTTCAACTCCTTATATCTCGAGAACGGAAAAAGTTAATAATACGAAATTTTAAGTGTATAATGAGAATATCGAGTTCTATATGAAAAAGTACAAAAACCATATAAAAAGAATATCATGGAACAAGCCCATTGGTTTGCTTATTCCTTCGAATCTCAGTTTTGATAGTAGTCTACACAGGAAGGTGGCCTATTTAACTCCATCGGATTGGGCATCTGATGTATGATTTACGATAAATAATACAATTAGCCCAGTCAGCATCTACAAATCCAGTTAGATTTCTTGTGGTCTTATTGTACATTAATCCAAAGTTGTTAATTTCCTTTAGATATTTCAAGACTCTCTTATCGACAGCCCAATGCTGCAGTCCATGATTGTTATTAAATTGACTAAGTATGCTCACAATATGTGAAATATTTGGTCTACAGCCAAATACATGAGAGACCCAACAATTTCTCGATGTGGTGTTACGTTTAGATGTCTTTTATTTGCACCAGGAAATATAAGCTTGGCACCTGGTTCTCCTGGCGTACATGTAGGTTTACAATCTACCATTGTAAATATTTTCAATAAATTTGCAATATATGCATGTTGGCCTTTTGATATCTGCGTATTTCAAGTCCAAGACAAAATTTGACTTCCACTATATTTTAAACTTAAGAATTATCTTCAAATCTTGAAAAATTTCATCAGTCCATTTCAGACTTTTCGAAGCAGTACAATATCATCTACATAAACGATCACCAACATGATATTTTCTTTTTTAGTTGCATAATAAACACAAGGATCGGCTTTGATTGAAATAAGTCCTAGTTTGTCTAGTTCTTCCGTTAGTTTCTTGTGCCATTGACGGCCTGATTATTTCAATCCATAAAGTGCACGCTTCAGTTTGCATACTTGTTTGCCAATCATTATTAATACATTCAGCATTTTCGTTGCCTTTTCAGCAATGTGTCCTGACCCTTGATATTACATTCTTCTTAGCATTTCTTCAAGATATTCAGGTATCTCCATAATCACTTCTTCGTTCAGTGTACCATTAAGATATGCAGTTGTGAAGTCTCCTTGATGAATTTTTAAATTAAATCTTACTGCAATCGCAACGAGCAACTGGAGCAAATGTTCCATGATAATCCATTTCTGAACGTTGAAAAAATCCTTTAGCTACGATCCAAGCCTTTCTACTATCTATATTTCGCTGAGCACCATACTAATTCGTCAATATTTTCCGAGTCCCAACAAAGATTTTCTCAATTTGTCGATACACCAATTCCCAAGTGTCATTTTTTATCAAAATTTTCATTTCTTGATAAATTGTACTCCAATCTTCTTTTCCAGCACTCCTCTTGAATTGACATCTTAACTGCTTTAGCAATTATATCAATGATATATGTTTCAGGGCAATCTTCACATCTACCCTTGACGACCTTCATAAAGTACCATATTAAACTGCTGTGGTCGCCTTCCTCTACCATTTGCAAACGAGGACCACCGGGCCCTCTCTTCAACTGCAGATCTACTAGTTGCAGTTCCCTTTCTTTATTATCACTTTCACCTTCATTGCCTTCAACCTCCTCTAGTACTCCATTTCCACTTCTATTGTCAAGTTGAGCAGCTTCTACTTATGTTGTAGGTCCAGTATCTGTAAATATTGTTGTAATAATACCACTTCCACCAAACACAGTGTTTTCATTTAAGAAATCTCATTGCTTCTGATTGTTATGAGATTCTTCAATAAATTTCACATCACTTGCTGTGATTACCCTTCCAAGATACTTAAAACCCACACATGATATGTCTTAGACTCTGCAGAATAGCCCATGAAAATTCCTTAATTTGCTCGTCTTAGAAATGCATCTTTTTCTGGTGTTTTATCAAGTACATAGGCTTTCATTCCAAAGGTTTAAAAGCATTTTACTGCTGGTTTGTGTTCTTCATACGGTGTCTGCCCAACTAATATCTTCTTCATAGGACATGTAGGTATTTCTGATATGATTTGCTGTCGTAATTGGCTCACCCCAAAATGATGGTGGTAGACAAGATTGAATCATCAACCACTTCAACCATCGTCCTATTCTTCCATTCAGCTACTTCCTTTTTCTCAGGTGTGTGTATGGTAATCAGTTTTCGTTGAATCCCATTTTTCTTCAAAAAATCGTCATAGTCTTTTTTGCAATATTCTTTTGCATTATCAGACTGCACTATTTCCCGCTCCGACTGGTTTTCTACCACAGCCTTGTATCTTTGAAAGCAGCATATACATCACTTTTCTTTTCAGTAGCTTTACAATACACCATCTTGACTTGTATCAATAAATTCGGTCACAAAAGGGGTGGCAAGCAAGGTTGAAGATGAACTTTTTTTCGTAAAAAATGTACCGGTAAGACTCATGCTTGCCAATTTAACAGTATGTTAAGGAAAGTATATTAAACATGTTGCCAAATTGGCAAGTGGAAATTCGGTCACGAAAAGGCTGGCAAGCAGGGTTGAATTTGCACTTTATTCGCAAAAAATTTACCGGTAAGACTCATGCTTGCCAATTTAACAGTATGTTTAAAACTTTAAACATATTGGCAAATTGGCAAGCGAAAATTCCGTCACGAGGTGGGTGGCAAGCAGGGTTGAAGTTGCACTTTTTCGCAAAGACTCACGCTTGCCAATTTAAGAGTATGATTTTAATTATATGATTTTAATCAAAATATTGTTTTAACAATATTTTAAACATGTTGCCGTATTAGCAAGCAAACATTCGGTCGCGAAATGGGTGGGATGCAGGGTTAAAATTGCAACTTAGCAATCCAGCTGCGATCTCGCGCCTTCTATTTATATAGGACAACATAAACAAATTTTAATTTAACATATAGAAACAAAATTTAATTAATTACAAAAATTAATATAATTAAATGAAGTCTTATCCTATTAAATAATTATCACAGCCACACACAAAAAAAAATCTCAATGTTTTTGGGGTACGAATTCAAGATTTATTTAACTCCATCATATCAGGATTTTGCCATAACCTCAAAGAACCCATAATTCAAGCTATTAAATGCATATAACACTAAGAATGAAGTTGTTATCTGAAAACCCAAACTCTTAAACCCCATAACCCACTTAACCCCATAACCCATTTAACCCCATAACTCAATGTACATCAACTCCAAAAACCACATATGTCAGACATTTAACTTCGTATATACGTTATTTTAAGAATCTTATAACTCTGGGCATTGCACCTTTTCTCGCGCAATTTTGTCTCAGGCACCCGAAACATACATTGACATTCAGATTTCTGCTGACATTGACGACCGAGGCACAGTGGGGCCAAAGCTATTGCAGATAAATTAACTTTATGAAGGCACTTTATGGTCAAACGAGCTGATCTTTTTTTTAATACTAAGAACCAAATTCCCAATCGATAACTCCAGGCGGAATTTTCATTTTCATTATAATTTTTAGAATAAAGTGTTTAATTTCGCTTAAAAATGGATTTTCTTACTTACTCACTTAATTTAACAGATTTATTAAATATTAAAAGGGTACAAACATTGCCTCCTCGAACCGCGATCTGGAGCCAACCAGACAACCACGGCGCGTGACGTCGTGGTGGACGTTAGGTTGGACGGATCACGACCGGTTCGGTTTAATATAATGGAACAACAAAAAAAAAACAAAAGCTAAAACACCTACCGTCTGTGACGGCTTAAAATTAACATTAAAATTGGACATTGTTTTGAATTAAACATTAAGATAATTAAGAACAATTTTAAAACCATCACTACCGCACTGCTGATGTTGGCTGTTGATACGGGAAAAACTCAACGAAAAAACCCGTTCGAGACAACTGATTTCCCAACGGTCTGCTCGCCGTTTGGGAGAGTATGGAAGTAGAAGTTTATTATTTTTTTAAATGTTTAGAATTCTTAAATTTGTTGGTCTAAAGGGAATTTCTAACAAATATGACAAAAGAACAAAAAAGACAAAAACGAAAACAATTAAAAGAAGAGAAGAGGGATAGAACAGAATAGATTTGAAAGATATAGTGTAGGATTTGAGAAAGTTGTGATTAGTAAAGGTTTGGCTATAGAGGTTGCCGGAAGATAGGCAACGCCTGGTATCGTAGGGGGATTTTGGTAGGGATTTTCTTAGGTAATGTTTAATATTTTTACTTGAAATTTTGAGCAGTATTGGCAATTGACCTTCATCTTTTCTCTGAATTTCAAGGTAAAGGAACCTATAATTCTTGGGATATGATGTTTTAAAATTTTAGTAATGAAACGCTAATTGCGAAAAACCTTAAATAAAGGTTCTGGGGAGAAATTCAAAGATTCTTTACTTTGACAGTACACTTGAGAGCAGACTTGACAGCTGTCAGGTGCCAATGTTGCACTGTGACATTCGTGCTCCGCATTCTTCAAATTTCTAAATGGAGGAGTTTTCCGTTAAATCAGCTTTTTGTGGAGGCAGTCAGTAATTTTATATTTTGACAGCAGATTTGGCAGCTGTCAAGTCTTGATATTTGATATTGACATTAAATTCTTCATCAGAATTCGCAAGAGTCCCGAAATAGAATTATTGATTCTAACTCAGATACCATTGTTCGAAAAATACACAGATTTAGTATTTTGACAGCAGGTAGACAGCTGCAAACTGTCAAAATTAAAATTCTGAATGGAGAGATCGAAGAATTTGGTTCTGAGCATTTAAAAAAAAATAGCTCGTTTGGCCATAAAGAGCCTTCAGAAAGTTAATTTGTCTGAAAAAGTTCAATTTGGCCCCATTGTGGGAGGTAGGGGGCTCGAAGCTGGGCCATGTTGCTCGAGAAGCCAAATCCTCGAACCTCTGACTTTGACGGCTCACATCTAGCGTCCGGAGCGCCGTCGCCGTAAGATATTCGCGTCTCACATCATCGAATCGGAAATTTAATTTACAATCGATCCAACCAAAAAAAGGGGGGGGGGTCAAGTTTGTCTAGAAAAAGTTAGAGCAGTTAACATGTGAAGACGTATCGAAAAACGATAAAAATTTTAATACAATAGTATGCAACACCCATGAATGAATGTGCATAGAATTAGAGCATTTTTGGAGGCCTAACAGATACGCGTACATATCAAGTTGAATGTCTAATATACGTAGCTATTGGAGTTGATAGATTTTTGGTTAGGATATAGGGTTATGGGGTTAAGTGGATTATGGGATTTAATAGCTTGAGCTTTCAGATAACAACTTCATTCTTAGTGTTATATGCGTTTAATAGCATAAATTATGGGTTCCTGAGGTTATAAAAAATCGTGATGTGGTGGGTTAAATAAACCTTGAATTCGGACCCTAAAAATATAGAGGAAATATGGTCAGACCACAGAATTTTTTTTGTGTGTGGCTGTGATAATTATTTAATAGGATAAGACTGATTATTTAATTATATTAATTTTTTTAAGTTAAAATTTTATTTCTATGTATTATAATAAAATTTGTTCTTGTTGTCCTATATAAATAGAAGGCACGAGATCGCAGCTGGATTGCTAAGTTGCTATTTCAACCCTACATCCCACCCATTCCGCAACCGAATTTTCGCTTGCTAATACGGCAACATGTTTAAAATAGTGTTAAAACATTATTTTGATTAAAATCGTACTCTTAAATTGGCAAGCGTGGCTTTTATCGGTTTATTTTTTGCGGAAAAGTGCAACTTCAACCCTGCTTGCCACCCCCTTCGAGCGAATTCCGCTTGCCAATCCGCCAACATGTTTAAAATAGTGTTTTAAACATACTGTCAGATTGGCAAGCATGAGTTTTACCGGTAAATTTTTTACGGAAAAAGTGCATCTTCCACCTTGCTTGCCACCCCTTTCGTGTACGAATTTTCGCTTGCCATTTTATCACGATTTGATTCTATAATAAATTAATCTTTTTCAAAGAAAACTAGCCTTGAGACTTGCTAACGAGCTTTTTGCTGCGGGTTCACGGTCTATAAGCTGTTTTTGGCAAATTTTGTGATATCTAACTGAAAATAAGTATAAGTTGTATATAAATAAATAGTACAGGATTGTTGGAGAATATGTTTGGCTATAATTTATTTATTACAGCTACTACCCCCCCCCCCCTCTAGTTCCCATATTATTAATATAAAAGCGTTTTTGTTCAGATAACGAACATTTTAACTGTTGTGTGTGTAAACTGTAATTAAAGAAATGGAAAACTAAACAGACCTTTTTTTTCCAATTATTATTACCAGGTTATTTAAAATATACTTAATGTTATATGTCGTTGTTTGGATATGTTTTCTTTAAACTTGAAAACAATCGTTACGGCTATACGTCAATAACTACTGTCTCTTTTAACGTGTACTGACTAAACTCTTAACCAGAAATAGATTGGGCAACTCATGGTTATTACATATCTGTATTATAAATCCATTATTTTACTGGATGTTTCACAAAATAATACTCGGAGTAGATAATTATTATTGTGTCAATTAAAGAAAAAAGGTAAGAATTTGATTTTTGTATAATGTCTACTAATAGATTTATATGATTTAATCATGAAGAAGCATGATAACCGGCCAGAAATTTGTAATTCTTGCTATTTTTGTAATCAACATATGATTTCAGTTCTTTATAGATGACTGGTGGAAAATAATAATTATTTCTCTTCAACAAAGAATTTGAATTATCCGCATTAGCCTGTTAAATTTTTCAGATTTCAAAATAATTTTGACACTTTGTCATTATACTAAAAAAAAACTAGTTAGTTATAATTTGTCCACTAGAAAAATCTCTCTTGTGGCACATTGCTCTCCATCAAATTTAAATTACGATAGATGAAAAATTGTGATTGTAGACCGAGCAAATAAAAACAATTGAAACACAATGGGGTCGTAAATAGGATGATACATATAGAACATTTATTGAGATTACCAGCTACCGGGGATAATATATTCTGCAGAAAGTACAAATTGAATCGGCAGCGGAGCAAGAAGTAAAATTTAAAATGATAGAAATGTCACGAAACGCACACAGGTCATACTTTAAATGTCTTAGATTTCTTCATCGTTCTTTACGTTTCGCATACATGAACCATTGCTAGTCTTCTTGATGCTTTCGAGATCTGCGTTTAGAGACGTCTGCTATACTTACATCGTTCAGCTCATTGCATCAACAGGTCGATTGTCATGTTTTAGCTGACGAGCGAACATTATAGAACTGTTAACGGTTCATAGAAAATTTGACAGTAATAGGCAAGGAAGATGCTCTCCAAAGTCATTGTTAGAGTGATGTTGCCAAAGAGCTAATAAAGACCTTAGGTGAGGCCAATTTTATTTCGACAACACTTCAATAATGAAGTAGGGATGTTGGAGATGGTGGTGAGAATGGCAGATGTTATAAAGAAAATTGACAGGTTGACTTCTAGTATATACAAAAAATTCCAAGTTTCTAGGCTCGCACTAGCTTGCTTTACTTATATACGCATATTTACTCTCAACCCTTTTACGGAATAAACTACAAATATTATCTAGTTCCAGATCTCGCTTACGTCATCCATAGCAAAAATTCTGGAAAAATCAATAAAATCCAGATTAGTAAAATATCTTGAAAAATATAATCTGTTATCAAACAAACAATTTGGCTTTAGGCAAAACACTTCGACAAACGACGCTATAGCAGAATTAACAAATAAGATCTACCAGTCCATGGATTCCAGTAAACCGTCAATCTGCGTTTTCATAGACCTTGCAAAGGCCTTTGACACCATCAGTCACAAAAGGATACTAGAGAAACTAAACGATTTTGGTGTCAGAGGAATTTGCAACAAGTTATTCGAAGATTATTTAAAAAATCGGACGCAACATGTCAATATAGATAATTATTTTAGTGAACCCAAGACCGTTAGATGCGGACTACCTCAAGGTACTGTACTTGCTCCAATCATGTTTATTATTTATTTAAATGATATACTAACTCTTGATATAAAAGGCTCAATAGTATCATTCGCTGATGATACAGCAATCTATTTTACTGGAGACTCCTGGGATGAAGTACGTCAGACCGTTGAATTGGACCTAAAAATTATTAAAGACTGGTTTGACGAAAACTTGCTTACAATTAATATAAATAAAACAACATATTTGCCATTCTGCTCATACATAAATAATTTACCTAACTTTAATGAAATTTTCATAAATGACACCAATTTAAAGATAGAAAGCTCACAAAAAGTTAAATATCTCGGAATAATAATAGATCGTCATTTAAAATGGGACTTCCATATTTTTGACCTTGTAAAAAAACTTAGATCGTTACTATACAAATTTACTGAGAAAAGAAACATCATAAAATCAAAAAAACATTTAAAGATACTTTATTATGGTATGATAGAATCTCTATTAAAATACGGCATTATTGGGTGGGGCGGAGCAAATAAATTCAACATCAAACCTTTAATACAAGTCCAAAAACGATTTTTAAAAATTATGTATGAGAAAAGTTACCGATATCCTACAGATTTATTATACAATGAATCAGAGGTATTGCATATAAGGCAAATCTACAGCGAAATAATATTAAATTATCATTATAAACATTTTGACAGAGATCAAATTATAGACCACAGATATGACACAAGACATCGTGCCCAACAAAACATCAAGGTAAATGTCGCACAAAAGACTATTGGAATGAAAAATTATGTATACTTGGCACCCCGAATATTTAACATTCTTCCAGATGATGTAAAAAATATAAATTACTTCAAAAGATTTAAATATGAAGTTAAAAAATGGCTACTTAAACAGGACTATAAACAAATTGAAAGGCTAATTGATACTGGACAACTCTAATGAAAATAGGATCATATTAAGAGAACATATATTAAAAAAAAAAAAAAAAAGAATAAAAAAAAAAATTATAAAACATAAGTAGGTGCATGAAATTATTATGTGGGTTGTATGTGCATGTGCACAGGGGTGTGTTGTGTGTGTGATATATGTGAAATGGTATATGGATGTGTGTATGCATGTTAATTTAAAAAATATATTTGCTAAATTCCATTATGTATCTAAGAAATTTGTTATTTGAAGATAATTTGTAAAAAAAAAAAAAAAAAATGGGTCAGAACAGTTTGTATGATTGCCAAAATTAATACAAGGGGAAGTGTTACACACAAGTCAAAATTTCGTTGACTTTTGTAATATCGAACTTGTACACTATATAATGGAAATGTTCCCTCGTTTCAAGCTCTTGGAGCTTACACGAGGTACCTATTATTTATTTATAATACAGATTATACTCTACTATACTACTACTAATACCACTACTACTGTATATAAATATGCCTGTTTTGTATCATTACTTCGTATTTATAAATAAATAAATTATTATTATTATTATTATATTATTATTATTATCTCGTTATAATAAATACGTGTACCAAATATCAAATCTATATTTTAATTTTATTTTATTAACGCCTTTAACAATGGAATAGGAGTAGTGGTGATGGTGACGTCATAAAAAACTTGATACCTTGACTTCTACTATATACACCAACTCCCATACTTACGGAGTCTTAGTAGCTTGGTTTACTTATTTTGTCCTATTTACCCCTTCCAGCTAATGTTTTTAAAATATAATCTACTTCCATAAGTCGTTATGATATACATATTCCAAGGCGATTATATCCATTTTATTTCATTAGTTGCTTTAACAATGGATGATGACCATGGGGGTAGCGAATTTTATGTAAAAATTTAGGACCTTGACTGCTAGCATATACACCAAATCCTATGTTTCTGTACACTTACTAGCTTGCTTTGCTTATTTTCCCTTATTTAACTCGCAATCCTTCAACAGAATTATATCAAAATGTAATCTAGTACCACATGCCTTTAATAATAGAGTGGGGGTGGCTGTGAGGGGTGGAAAATACTACCAAAATAACTAGGCCTCAAGTTCCGGTATATACACGAAGTCCCCAGGTTATGGGCACTTACCAGCTTGCTTTACTTATTTTCCTCTATTTGCCCCTATTTACCACCCAACCGTCCACAGGAGAAAACTCAATAGTAACTTAGCCTAATCTATAGTTATACAACATTTTTTATTTAGTAAAGTCGGTAGAAAGGTAAGTAATGGTTGGGGTCAAACTGCTTACTTCACAATAGTATTAATATGAATTAATATAAGTTTAAATAAAATGAAAATTACTGACTTTAGTTAAGAAAAATATTATTAATTTAGTAGTAGAAGCCTAATTTATAGTTATGTGATACTCTACATTTACTAAAGTTGGTAGAAAATATACTTTACATTAAAACAACGCTATATAGCCGTGATATTCTTTAATAAAACACTTCTTGGGACGCATTTCTTTATTTGACTATGACTCCGCGGTTCTTAAGTGTTTTTTTCAATTATGACAGTTATTTCTGTTATTTGAAAATAATGTTAATACATAATTATTGTAGTTAGTTTAAGAATAAACGTTTGATGTACTAAATAATTGCTGTGTACTTAAATATTTTATTTCGTATATTTTTAAGTGAAAAAGTCAAAAGTGAAAACTAAAAAATAATTGCTTACTAATAACAATAATATGCTAGTGTTGCTAGGTGACACATTACAGTGTCAGATACTGTAATGTGTGCAGGTAAGACCGTACGGTATTAGATACTGTAATTTCGATTTACCGACCGCAAATGACTCCAAGATATATACATATATCGTATAGTATCAAATAAAATATAATTTACTACCAGATCTAGTTATAATGCATAAGTGTATCAAATTAACCCATTCCAGAGAAAATGTGCGCATAATGAAAGATGCAGACAGACAGACTGAGAGACCGACAGACTGAGAGAACTTTTTATCGCTTAAATTTAAAATATCGACACTTCATCACATGCTAAACCTACTTCAACAAAAAAAAATCGGTAAAGGTATTTACACAAAACTTCCCTCTTCATTAATACCGGGTGGTAGTGGTAAAAATTGTTTAAGAAATTTTAAGAATTTTCAAAAGCGTTTTTTTCTGAAATAGGTTTAGAATGTCATGAAACGCGGAAATTTTGAAATTGAGTATAAGAAATTTTTTCCACCGTCTATTCTAGGCATTGTGGCGTTGAAAAAAAGGTTTTAAGTTGCCCAAGTTGTTCAAGTGTAGGTCACCCTACGAGCGACGTGGTTAGCGTCACTGGTTTCACCTGGCTAGCACAGTAAAGATACGGAGAGCAAAAGGGCGTTGAGTTCAAGGCTTGGGCGCCATTGATTACTTAGTGTAATCAAGGAAAATTTGAAGATAAAGATAAAGATAAACAAAAGACAAATGTTACATATATACAATAGAACTATATTACAAAATGTTATATTACAAAAAGAATGAGCTATCACAGCATCAGCGATACTGTATAGCAAAATATCAAACCGAAATATATACAAGATAAACTATATTACAAAATACACTATATTACAAATTGCTCAATAGCAAGATAAATTTGAGGTGTTTACGAGACAAAAAAATATGTTACAAAAGATACGTCTCGCAACTTTACCTCAATACTTAAAATCATATATTACAACAAAATGTAAGCACTTACGAGATTTAAACCGATATATTACAAAGGTATCTCGCAAATGATCCAACAAACAATATATTTACAGCTTTAGATTTGCAAAAATGCACACAAAATTTACAAAATAAGGCCTGGGGCTACTTGAGAATTTTACGAGAGACGAAATAACTATATTACAAAAAAAATGTCTCGTAACGGTTTCTCAATACTCACAAAACATATATTACAACGAAATGCCCCAATCTTTACCACATCAACTCTATATACACTCGTTACAACAAAATGCACCACGACTATTACCATATTTAACCAAACAAATGTGCATATACAATACTACGATAAAATGCGTACAACAACGAATCAAGATAAAAGGTAACTGTGAATAATATATTACAACGAATGAAAAAAAAATCTTACAAAAGACGCTTGATTCTAAGATTTAAACTTAAGATACTTTATGAACCAAAACTAGGTACATTGCTTTCATGAAGCAAGAACTACTATAAGTGAAAATAATCCCTTTTATATGAGATAATAATCAAAAGTACTTATCTTTTGTTTTAAAAGTCCTGAGAAAAATTCCTAAGTGCGCTCCTGTTCTGGGATGAATACGGATTTAAATACTATGTAGGCTGATGTTTTGCTGACATGGAATGATTTGCTTAGTAGTAAAATCTTAAAGATGCGCCATGAGAAATTCCAAAATAAAGAGAAACGTAGTATTGTGGAATTTAATTACTAATTATTAAGAAAAGCTGAACATAGGTAATTGTTCATGAGGCAAAGGTGTAACATTGAGATCACTTCGACGTTGAAATGAAATTTGTAATTTTACTGAAAAAAAAACCTAAAACAATATTTTTATACGTTAGATGGTATTTAACGATATGTAATTATTTAACTATTACCTTATACGTCTATAAGGTTCCTTCATTTTAATGTCCCCGTTTGGGTCTTACAAAATTTCTATTACGTCCACCTCGAAGGACGGCTCGAGTGAAAGAGAAGGAATTTAGTCTAACGCGGCGTATTGTGAGATATGTTCCGGACCGACAGTAACGTGACTCCGCCCAAAAAGCAGTTCTCTTATCTTAATGAAATATTAAATTAACCAAAGGACCTATATTGTTACTGATAGTTCTACGTTTCATGTGACTATCCGACTTTATTATAAATACTCGACTCAACTTCATTTTTCAGTTAGTTTGATTTATTTATTTAATTTAATTTGAATATTATCGAGCGTGCGCTGTTTAATATACTGATGCGTAAGCATAGACTACTACCAGCTGTCATCTGTTTAGGAAAGTTCGTAATAGTACCAGAGCATAGGAGAATAAAATGTTTGATTATTAAAATTTTTCTAATAAATGTTAGAAAATGTAACGAAGGATGCTTTTGCGCATTCCGTACGTTACAGCATAAGTAGTAGTTGTAAAATAATTTTCAAAAAACTTTTTCTTTTGAAACTATTTCTGAAATATGTTTAGAATGGCATGAAATGTGAAAATTTTAAGTTTGAGCAACATTTTTTTTTCCATCATATTATATTCTATAGTAGCAAAATTTCCAAATTTTTCTTTTTAAAAAACAAATTTTAGGAAATAGATTTAGAATATCACGAAACGTGGAAATTTTAAATTTGAGCAAAAAAAAATGTTGCCATCATATATTCTCTAGTATCAAAAGAATTAAAAAAAAAATGTTTCTTTCACAAAATTTTCAAATTTTCCTTTGAAATTTATTTTATGAAACTGATTTAGAAACGTCATGAAACGTGGAAATTTTAAATTTGAGCAAAAGGAAAATTTTTCCACCGTCTTCTAGGTATAGTAGTTCTAAAATTATTTTCAAAAAACTTTTTCTTTTGAAATTATTTATTTCTGAAATATGTTTAGAATATCATGAAACGTGTAAATTTTAAGTTTGAGCAAACGATTTTTTCCATTACATAATCTATAGCAGTAAACTATTTTTTTTTTAATTTTTCCTTTTGAAATTTTTTTTTTGAAATAGATTTAGAATGTCACGAAACGTGGAAATTTTAAATTTTAGCAAAAAAAGTCCATCATGTATCCTATAGTAGCAAGAGAATTAAAAAAAAAATGACAAAATTTTAAAAGTAATTTTTTTTATGAAATAGATTTAGAATATCATGAAATGTGGAAATTTTAAATTTGGGCCAAAAAAATTCCCAATCTTTCTACTGGTAAAAAAATTTCAAAAAGTTTTGAAAAAATTGTTTTATTTGAAATAGGTTCAGCATGTCATTAAACGTGAACATTTTAAATTTGAGCAAAACAAAATTTTTTTCAATATTTATTCCCTTTAGACGGTCCACCCCGTATATTTTCCAGTGAATCATTTCTTCGCAGGCAGTAGCGTCAGCTACCTACCAAATCTGATTGTTTTTCCGTCAAATAGTTTATTAGTTAATGTATCAACAGACAGATAGACAGACAGACAGACTGACGGAATTGAAGAACCTATATTTTCGTAATCTGCATGATCTGAAACGTGAAAATCCGAAGAAATCTCGGAGGGTGATTTTTCTCAAATACAATACTTCCCTTCGGTATGCGAGGGAAGTAAAAATTGAAATCTTTTTACGATTACTATACTTGTATTTCACTACGTAGATATGAGCTTCGAATGGGTTTTTTCGTTGAGTTTTTCCCCCGTGTCAGCAACCAAAATTTAAATAGTGTTTTGTGTCCCAATAGTTTTCATAGTGTTAATTTAAAATATTTTAAATCTGTGATACAGATATTATAAATTTTAATGGTAATTTTAAGCCGCCATATGCGACGTATTAACTTTCTATATTAACTCTATTGAGCCGAACCGGTCGTGATCTGCGCAACTCTACGTACACCACGACGCTGCGTGACTTGGTTGACTGGTTGGCTCCGGATCGCGGTTCGGAGAGGCAATGCTTGTGTTTTATGAGTTTAAATAAATATGTTATGATAAAGACGTAGATATGGAAGTAAAATTATGAAATAAAATTTCACCGCCGCACCACGTGGTTAATAGAATGTTATTACCTGAATAATTTTTAGTAACCGTTTTTTACGGTTCAACTCGTTTCATTTCATTTTTATCAGTTTAGCATCTACAGTGAAATAAAATATCAGTAGTTTTGAATTTTTAGGCTTCAACGTTACTAGAATCCCGATATACCCATGTACCAAATTTCATATAAATCTGCAAGTTTATCAATTATGGCAGCCCTATTTGGTAGGTACACTGCTCGTAGCTTGATGAAAAGCTACAACGGAATAACCATATAGCAATAATACATACTGTTTGTAGAAAAATGTTATTACTGTGAATCGTTTTCCGTTACCACTAAACTATTGGTAAAAGATAGTTCTACGATTATTGTTCACTTTGTGCTTTGATGAAACTATACGTACGGGTCGAATTAATAACCTTTGTCCTTCCATTTTTTTTTAAAGAGGTTAAATATACATTTTGATTTTGATGGAAGTAGATCCATATTCTTTTAAAGATACTTTTTACAATAACTACTAATTTTATTTAAACTGCTTGCGAATATAGTGTATTCACTTTATTTCAACAGAATATATACATTCATTTGTCAGCAGGAATTAAAGTGAATTTACAAATTCCCATTAACTTGACAGGTGTGTGATTTCTAATATAATGTAATTCTTGCTTTATAATTGGTACATATTAACATTTCATTCTTATAAGTAATAATAATAATAATAATAATAATAATAAAACGTCTTTATTAAGGCGAAGTTTAGCCATAGGCTACTCTTACTAATCATAGTAATAGCCACTGGTTTAAGATGTGGCAAAGTTTTTATAGCAGAAATAAATCAAATACATATATTTTTTTATCGGCTTATAGTGAAGTAAAACTAAAATTTCTAGGGAACTGTTTTACTCTATAATATTATTGCTGGAACTTTTAAATATTACAAGAAATATACAGTGCGATCGAGAAGGAGCGATCAGATGATCGAACGCCTTGTTTTAATTGTATACTTTGCAGATTTTGTGATGTTTTAAAACTTAATTTTGGATTATTTAACATCCACAATTATCCTTAATCAATTTATGTGACCAATTTTGTTTGTTAAGAAGGAGAAGGGTTTAAATTTTACGAAATTGTCCTATGATGTACAGGTTAGGTGTATGGACAAAAGTTGGTGCTATCAATTTAAATCCCTATATATTAAATAAAGAACATTGTAGTACAGATGTCGATTTATTTTCGAATATTACATATACATATATTGTAATTAGATGATTTTTGAAAGGAGTGCATAGGTAGTTAAAAGAAATTGTAAACTTCTAAATATTTTCCTTTCCTTTATTGTTTTATTTATCACTTACTATCATTAGCAGTAGGTTGAATGTCGACTACTCTGAACTAGTACATACATGTTTGTAAATGAGTATAAAACAAAATATATCTACTAAGTAAATATACAATTATTTATTATCAACAAGTTTAACATTTGCAATATAACTTAGATGGCATTTATGCTTAAATAATTACAATTCGAGTAATCTGGCGAGTGAACATATACTGGGTGGTCCCTGGGAACGGGAAATTTTGAAAAGATCATAATTTTGAAAGTAACTTTACTTATTTAAAATAAGATATAACAATGGCTAGGTAATTATATGCATTTTTTATTTCTTAAAAATAATTCCTGGTAAATGTCTTCCCCTTATCTCTACGCACTCTTGAATATGATTGTTGAAATTTTCTATTCGGTTTTTGGTGAAGTTGTTGTGGTGTTTCGGGATTCCAATATCTGTAATTTTGTTAGTGTAGCCACATAAATGAAAACGACCCTCATCAGAAAACCACAAGTTGTGATTAATTCCACGTACTAAAATAATTTCAGAAACCTAGGCGCAACGTGGATTCGTTTTCTAACTGAATGTTTTCACTGTGTTCAACAGATGCTCTGACTCGTTCAATGTTTTCAGGGGTTCTAACACTTCTGTTGGGTCCTTTAAGTTTGGATTTATTGACTGTACCTGTTTCTTCAAATTTGCGAATCCACGATTTTATGGCATGCGCGGAAGGAATTCTCCAGTGACGAGGAATCGCAGTGTATTCGAAATTGCCGCTGCATAGCAACTACACTGTCGTTATTTTCATAATACGATTTTATTGCAAAGGCACGCTGCTCACCGGACCACTGTTCCATAATTACCATATGGCATATAATGACAGACAATATGACAAATAAATCCATGGCCAGCTATACATGTTACAAAATAACAACATTTTCAAAACTTCCTGTTCCCAGGGACCACCCTTTATTTTAAAATGTATCGTGTGGTGTTTAAAAACTAGGTACTCAACTCTCTTGTTTGACATTACAAAACTGTGAAAATGGGTTAAAGTCAGCGTTCAGGCTCAGTTTTCAAATATTAAACAACCACAATATATACCTTAAAACAATACATTTAGTCCCCGGATCATCGGATACTTTGAACTTTCATTTTTAATCTATAAACTTTATCATATTTTATATAATCTGTAACTTTTCTTTCAAGTTATTCTTGAATTGCACCATATTTAAAACAGTTATTTCTGTAATATTTTTCTCTTTCGACATGAGCCTCAACTTCACTCAATCAACTCAAGTTTAGATACATAAACTATCAGTCAAACCAATACAAACTGTTAATTTATATACCAAATTATTTATAGCTAACAGCACTTCTTTATCACAACCACTTTCAGTTTCATAGCTGGGTTTTCAGTTGCATCTTATGTTAAGAGAGGAAACCTAACTTGATTCTAGTCTTGTACCACAGCAGTGTGGCCTACAATATAAACCCACGTTAAAAATGAAATTCTTACTTTAACATATAACAATTTACCATTAACAAAATGCTTGGAATACTCCTTTGAAATCATTTCTTTTTACTGCCTGCAATCAATTGACGTGCTCCAACTTCAACTGGCGTCCTTTCGTATTTCCACACTTTCACAGTTAATAAATACAGCCAAAATTTGGCAAATTGTGTAATATAATGTCCACAAAATGAATAATTTAATGAAAAATTGGTTGGTTGCTATTTAATACTTTAGGAATTTCGATCTGTTGTCTTTAAGCTGACGAATGTCAAAATTTGTGACGTCGTGCTCACACGATCTATATAAATCAATAAGTCACTGTCGCCAACGTGCAAATATTTAAAGTATCACAAATAGTGTGAGTGGCACACAAAAATCTTTAGGGAGAGGCGCATTCAGTCTTTCCCGATCTCTTTGTACTAAAATGATTTGGATTAAATCCGTGTGGTGGGAAGCTTTTTTTAAACAAAAGAATATTCAAAATTATATATTTCTCATTTATTACTACCTTTCTTGTAGTGTTTACAAGTTTCAGCAAAGAATTGTTGTAGTATAGTTTACTGCAGACTTATTGTGGGTATAAAAAGTGTCGGGGTTTGTGTACCGACCAGATAGATAAGAAGAAGGATAATATAATTCTCTCTTAGACAATTTAGACCCTTAATTTTATTTCATTATGTATCATAAAGCGAGTGAATGTCAAAAAGATGAGAAATGTCTTAAATGTGCTAGCAAGGATCATAAAACGGAAGACTGTGTAAGTGATGTATATAATTGTTGTAACTGTATAGAGGCTAATGACAAGTTAAAGTTAAATTTAAAAACAGATCACACGGTATTTGACACCAGTTGTTCAGTTTATTTGAGAAAAATAGAAGCATCAAAGAGAAAAATAAAAATAATCACAGACGGTGATAAATAGCAATTAGACAAAACAATTCTTAAACATAAAAATTTTAAAGTTATGCATCAGAACGTGCAGTGCATCAGAAACAAAATCGAACACCTAGAAGTTTTGTTAAATTCAAATAATATTAACGTATTTTGTACTTCTGAACACTGGTTAAACGAAAA
The DNA here is from genome assembly GCA_963583905.1 of Stenurella melanura. Taxonomy (NCBI): domain Eukaryota; kingdom Metazoa; phylum Arthropoda; class Insecta; order Coleoptera; family Cerambycidae; genus Stenurella; species Stenurella melanura. Next base: position 77,266,405 of record OY757312.1, read on the forward strand.
CGAAATTAATAGCTTCAATATTAAAGGGTATAGTTTATACAGTATATTCTGTAGATCTGTTTATAAAAATGGTGGTACCGCTATCTTCTGTCAAAATAGTTTAAAAAACAATACGAGAGAAATTGAATGCCTGAAAAAATATTGTAAAGAAAAAATCATAGAAGTATGTGGAATAGAAATAACTTTGTCACAAACAATTATTAAAGTAATATCGATATACAGATCTCCAGTTGACAACAACTTGAAATTATTTTTTCAGGAATTAGACAAAATTCTCAACTTTTTGTGTAGTAACAGTAAAACTGAAATAATATTATGTGGTGATCTAAATATTGACCAACTGAATTCTGATAATGTATTAATGATAAATGCAACTAAAGAATTACGAGACTTGCTTTGTTCTTATAATATTAGTATAAAGGTAGATCAATTAACAAGGATCTACAAAAATTCTGCAACAAGTATTGATTACATGTGTACGAATTTAAATACTGCTGTTTTAAAATATGATGTAGTTCATAATGCATTATCAGACCAATCGGCTCAAATATTAGAATTTAACGTTGGTATTGATAATAATATGGAAAAAAGTTATATCATTACCAGATCGCTTAGCAAATATAACTATGATATATTTTTGTCCTATATATCCAAGGAAACATGGCATGAAGTATATAGTAGTAAATATGTTAATGAAGGGTTTAATGTATTTGTTAATACATTGAAATATTATATAGACATTGCTTTCCCATTGAAAAATGTTAGTCCTGGAAACAATAACAAAAAACCGTGGATTACAAAAGGCATTATTATTTCCAATCGAAGATGAAAAGAATTATATAATAGAATGATATTTACCGGAGATTCTAATGATATAAATTTTTACAAAAAATATAAACATATATACAGGATAGTACTCAAATCGGCAAAGAAAATATATAATGATAACCTTGACTTCAAAGCAGAAAATAAATCCAAAGCAGCATGGGATATAATTAACAATACAATCCAAAATAAGAACAAAAATCATAACAATATTAAAGAAATTCTAATTGAGGATGAAAAGATATCTGATACTAAGGAAATTACATCACATTTTAACTTATATTTTACAGAAATCCAAAAAAACTACATCGGAAAATACCTGAGAATATTGCATTCATCAATTCTAATAATAATATACATGCTCCAAGTATGTTCGTTGATCCGGCCAGTGAGACAGAAATATTCAATATAATAACTAGCTTAAAAAACTCGAATTCTGTAGGGGTGGATGGCATAAGTGCTAACATCTTAAAACACTGTGTATGCTATATTTAGTAAATATGATGTTATCAAAGGTACATTTCCAAATATTTTTAAAGAAACAAAAGTTGTACCGATTTATAAAATAGGAGATACCCGCAAAGTTGAAAATTACAGGCCGATCTCTCTGTTATCTACGTTGCCCAAAATTCTAGAACGAGTAATATCTTCTAGGATAATAAGCTTTATTACTAAATATAATATTTTACATCATGCACAACATGGATTTAGGCAAAAGAGATCTACTCAAAGTGCAATATTTAATTTCTTAAATGAACTTTATGAAAACCTTGATAAGAATAAAAAAACTATTGGATTATTTATGGACTTTGATTTAGTGGATCATCAAATACTTCTGGAAAAACTAGCTGTGTATGGTACGAGAGACAAAATAAATGAATTAATAAGAACATATCTGACAGGAAGGTCTCAGTTAGTAGAAATTAGTAAAATAAGATCCGATCAATTGAATATTGAGTACGGAGTACCACAAGGGTCTGTACTTGGGCCTTTGTTGTTTCTCTTATTTGTAAATGATTTGCCAAATATTTCTGATGGAAACTTAGTTATGTTCGCTGATGATAATAGTCTCCTATGTTTTAGTGATAATATATCTGATGCCATAAAAAACACCCAAATATTGCTTGACAAATTTACATTATTTTTTAATACATATAAATTGTTTTTAAATATAGACAAGACACTTTTTATAAATTTTACTCTTTGGTCCAAAATAATTAATGAGTCATTTTTAATAAAAAATAATGGAAAATCAATAGCGCAAGTAAACGAGGTAAAATTTTTGGGAATATACTTAGAAAATAATTTAGAATGGGAAACACATATTGATGTCTTGTGTAGAAAACTGTATCCAGTCTGCTATGCATTGTATAGATTGAGAAGGTTAAGCGATAAAAAAGTTACAATGTCTTATTATTATGCGCAATTCTATTCAAGAATTAGGTACGCTATAATATTTTGGGGCTGCTCCCACCACAGTATTAGAGATTTTCGGCTGCAAGAAAGGGCAATTAGATCCATTTCAGGACTGTCACGTCTTTCACCTTATAAACGGCTATTTAAAGAACTAAAAGTACTTAAATTAGCATGTATATGTATATTGGAAATATTGCTTTTTGTGAGAATAAATAAAGAAATATTCATTAAAAATAGTACTTACCATACCTATGGCACTAGAGGTGCAGGACAGTTATGTACACCATCCTATAACTTGTCAGTATTTGAGAGGAATCCTGTATATATGGGTATACATATATACAACAAGTTACCGGAACATCTCAAACATATAGAAAATATTAAAAGTTTTAAAAAGCATGTAACAGATTTTTTAGTACGCGAATCCTTTTATAGTGTGACTGAATACTTAAATTACTGAAGGTGTCACTTGTATGTACTGTTTGTCTGATTATTTGTAATATTTATTTTACTTGTATGTGTATGTTTTAGTTACATTGTAATTTTATTTCGCATGTTTTTTAAATGCAAATGTAATTTGACTTGTCCTATACCAAATATGTATGGTCCTACAGAATGAATAAATTATTATTATTATTATTATTTTTTCGCGTTAGCGATGCTGGACAGTTCTCCCGTGTTTCCGATATTCTCACGGGAGGAGCGCCAGCGAATTATCTACAACCACTCCCCACATCCCGCAGGGTTAGTAGTTGTAGATTCCAGAATCTCTTATTATTATTATTATTATTTTCTCTCAGATTTCTCTGGTTTCAGAAAATCTAAATCGGCTATTATTAGCAAGATCTAGACTTCGACCCTACTGCTCTAGGAAAGACCGGACTATGTTTGTGGTGTCTAAGATGGCTGACTTCTGTATGGTTCGGTAGGTATTCCAGGGTATTCCTATGTTGTTTAGACCGTCCTTTAAAGTTTTCGGAATTAGTCCCATGGAGGAGATTATGATCGGCACCACCTTTACAGTTTGCAGCTTCCACATCTCTTGAATTTCGCGTCTCAGGTTGGTGTACTTCGCCATATTCTCGTTGTACTTTAGCTCTATGTTGTGGTTATTGGGGATTGCGACGTCTATCAGAAGCTCTTTCTTCTCTTTCTTGTGTGTGATAGTTATGTCAGGTCTGTTATGTTCGACCGTTCTATCTGTTATAATACCCTTATCCCAATAAATCTTAACTTGTTCAGTCTCTACTACTGGTGGCGGCTTATACAGATAGTATGGCTTGTTGTTATCTGGCGTTATTTTATGCAGGTTCAGGAGTTCGAGGTATATTATCACAGCTGCTTTGTTGTGCCTTTCCAAATATTTTGTGCCTGCTAAGCTTTGGCATCCAGACAGGATATGTTCTATGGTCTCTGATTGACTATTGCACTTTCTACATTTACCCGTCGTAACCTGCTCTTTTAGAATGTACCTTTGGTAGTTCCTGGTGCTTACAACCTGGTCTTGTATAGCGACCATGAATCCTTCTGTTTCCGGATATAGTGTTCCGCTCGTCAGCCATCCTAGAGATGCCTCTCTGTCAATGTGATCGTTCTCTAGGTTGTAGTGGTAGCGTCCATGTAGTTCTTTGGAGGCCCATTATTATTATTATTATTATTATCTCTGTTGTTCTCAGCTCTTTCTATGCTGGTAATTTTTCATGAGGTACGGGCCAAGCCAAGCACCCTCATGTTTGATTCAAGAACTTGCGGACTATTCTTGTTGTTCCTAGAATCACAGCTTTTTGTAAGTTTATATAAGTACCCTTGTGTAAATTTAATTTTTTGATGTTTTCGTGTAAACTCATAGGGATGACGCCGGTGGTTGACAGTACAATGGGTACTATATATACATTGTCCATACCCCACATCCGTTTTATCTCTTCCATCAATTCCGTGTACTTCTGATGTTTTGCTGTTATTGTTTTTTGAACGTTGTTAGTGTTTGGGATAGCAATATCTATTAAGTAGGCGGTCTTTTCTATTATTATTATTATTATTATAATTATTAATAATAATAATAATAATAATAATTATTATTATTATTATTATTATTTATGTAATTGAAAAATGTTTCCAATTTGATTATGCAATGCACATTACAGATCACAGTTCTTAGCAGATCCCTATTTCGAAAGATAAAAAAATTTCCCGCTTGCATATTCTTACTTTTACCCAAATTATGTTTTATGTGTCCATGGAAATAATAAATAACAAATTGTTTTAGTTGACGGCCTAAAAATTTTGAGAACGAAAATAAAGCATTTTTCCAAAATGTTAATTGTCTTTAGTTTTCATTGTCAGTATTTATTTTATAACCTTGTTCTAGTTTATATATTTTTTGGTGTTAAACATTTTATAACAATTATTCAAGAAACAACCTTTGTCCGATCCATTGCTGCAGAAGTATCTTTTATTATATTTTTAGATATTTTTCAGTGGAAAATAAATTAATAATAAATTATTAACATAGACTTAGAAAAAAATGCTCAACATTTTGACCAATTAATAATAATTAATATTAATTAGTATAATATATTTTGTTAACAAATATGTAACGATAACAAGGTAAAAAATAACAGAGTACGAAAGAAATAGTTTGCGAAGTAAGGACATAGCATAATTTCTATGTGGTAAGACTTTTCAGACAATAGCCTCGTATCTTTATGTTCTGAGACACTTTTTGACGAATTTCTTTTCACAATTTGTCATTTTGGCAATAGTATAGAAAATTTCTTTGTTTTCTTACAAGCCGTTCTTACATAAAACCTTCCAGAAGTTTTCTCCATTTTCTTGCCAAGGAAGAAGGGAATCTGAGATTTTCCGTGAAATTATTCATCCATTGACCAAGTTTCGCAGTCCTGATCTCATCATCACTTGGCAAAAGAAGTGAATTCTCGCAACTGCAAGTACCCTCTACCAGTGCATTAATTATCATGATCATTTTTAAACTTCTAAGACTGCATTAATAATGGTTGTATGATTCAGTATCACCAGTAGAATCATTACTAAGGTTGTAAAATTTTAAAACAACCTTTTTAATTGGTAGATATGATAAGATCCATCGCTGCATGACTCCTTCCCGTATTATTTGTACACCCACATAGTGGGGTGGAATTATAGTAACTGTTGAAATAGGTTTAGAATGTTTAAAAGTGAATTATTATTTGTTTGCTTATAATTGCAATGAAACATATTCTTTATAGGATTTTGCAAACAACAGAAAGAACTATCTATAAGAACCAAAAACAAAAACTATCTGAAAAAATATTTATGAAATCTTTGCATTCTTTCGATAACCTGAATTCTGGTTATGACAGCAATTAAAATCCTAAAATTAATTTGTCTATTTCTTATTTGAAAAATCTCATTGTAACACTAGTATCCATGTAATCCCCTACGGCTATGAGAATTAAACTAGTATCTGCATAACCCCTTACGGTCATGAAGATTCAGTTAAAAATGAGAACAAAGACCTAAAGAGTTTATTTACCTACCTTGTCTTAAAAATGGATTACATTTTTCGTTGAAGGGTTGGGGGGTAAAAATGTGTAAATAGGTGAAAATAAGTAAAGTAAGCTGGAGGGAGACCAGGGACTAGGAATTTGGTGTATATATACTAGAAGTCAAGGTCTCAAATTTTTTTATGACATCTACCACTTACCGCCACCACCCCAATTCCATTATTAAAGGTGTTCACAAAATAAGATTAAGATATTCACTCGAAGTTTGCTACACGTATGTGTATAATAATGATATCTGAAATTAGATTATATTTTGATGTGATTAGGTTGAAGGGTTGAGGGTAAATAAGGGTCAATACATAAAACAACCTAGTATGAGTCCAGAAACTTGGGATTTGGTGTATAGACTGGAAGCCAAAGTTTCAGTTTTTTATGACATCTGCCAACCGCACCATCACCTTTAGCATCCCCACTCCATTAATAAATTTGTGTTTTATTATGTCTATGATAACAATAGTTCTCAAAAACTATTTTGGCATCAGCCACACCTATTACCAGTAACTATGCATATACTTGTTAATAAATGAACATACAAATGATGGAAAAAAAAAGAAATTTCATAATTTTATATACAAGTCCAATGTGTAATTTTCGGGCGAGACCCAATCAGTATATAATTCATGAACCTAAGGGTCACATTCTGTACAGCGATACCATAGTTCACCACTTTTTCCAAATTCCTCATATATAAAAAAATCTGTTTCTGTATGATCTTAACACAGACTTTCTTCACCTATATCTGTTTCTTCTGAGTGGCTTTGTAACAATGTCTTCAAGCTTTTCTTAAAACCTTTATTCTTTTTTGGCATCAATTTTGTTATCTTCGTTTTATCTTGACCAGTGTTGCTCCTACTGCTTTGGCCGGCATTCTCCGAAAGCAACTTTTAATAGAAAATGTGACCTCAGATTTGAACATTTCTATTTAGGGGGCTGTAGATGTAGGATATGAAAGACTTCACACATTTTAACAAACACCCCATAAAAACGGGCAAATATTTTTTTTTTGCATAGTGTAAGGATCAAGGTCCCCACAGGGCCTCACACCCATGAATAATATTTATTATAAACATTGGAGGAATATATTAATTCCTGCTCACTGGCCTAAATGAGCAATATTTAAGTTTGAAAGAGTTGGTTAGAAATAGTTTGGCAAACTGTTAAGTAATAATTTTGTGAATTGTGTTGTGTTCTTTGGATATGCCCTATTTTATTTATTAATCGCCAATTAACCTTGAAGTCCCACAACAGATTGGTCCAAATTTTCTAAAGCAATATAAGAAAATTGTGCAATAATACTTCGACGTTGCTACACTCATCACACTACAGCTTTTGTGACGAACCCTACTGCACTTATTTTCTACCTGCGAATACCAAATTTTGGCGCTAAATTTATTTGAATAGGTTCCATGGGAACATAACTCTGACCTTGATCGTAGACCTGACTGAGATTTTCCCACCTTTCCCTTAATGCGCAGTTTCTGCTCCTGGCATCCTTTACCTTATTATTGTCTAGGAACACCTAAATACAAATCCAAGGAAAACAGCGTGACTCAATTTTTTCATACACAATATTAGTCTACGCCTGATCTATTATTTACTCAACGTCGATGTTAGCGACGCGACGCGACATGTTGACCGAATTGTAGTATAATCACGCAAATCAGATTTCATTGCTGGAGTGTTACATTAAAATGAACTATTCTAAACAAATAATAGATTATAACTTAAAAAATGGTTTAACTTCGTAACGTGCCGACGTACCTACTACCGCAACGTAAAATAAATAAATTAAAATATTAATCCTTGAAATGTGCACTGTAAAGATTTCTATAGCATAATTTTGTTTAGTTAATTCATATAAGGAATATTTTCAATGTCAATTTAATCTAAAATCAATAGAATTGAACAATGTGTAACAGCCAATTAATTAGGAAATTTGACTCCCTTATTGATAACAAACAATAGCTTTATTTTCAATGAACTAGTAGGCATTCATTTTATAGTAACAGATTTTGAACTTTGCACACTTGAATTGATTTCTAGTCTGCAATGAAGCCTAGGGTAAAGACATTCAGTTTTCAGCATTCAAGTTTTGAATATAAATATACAAAAGTGTTTATTGTGTACAAGAAAAATGAGTAGGAAAATTTACTGCTGCAGGATTATTCTAAAGATAATAATGTTGCGCTATTCTCACGTTGGACAGATTCAATTAATTCTGAGGGAGTGAAGGTATGACGTTTTAATTTATTGTTTTTAAATTAATCTTATCATCTGGGAAAGTGTGCTAATAATTATTCTCAGTTCTCAGTGTAAACATAGATCTAAGTACCTGGAAATATCGTTTTTTCACGTAAGTCCACAGTATTTATATCACTTTTGATTAGACTTTGGAAATGCATGGCCTCTTTATTTGCGAGTGTCATCGAAGTCTGAGCAAGTGAATATAAAGGTATAAATTAAAATTTAGTTTGCACTTTCATTTAAGAGGACATTATCGTAATACCTTAGGACCCAGTTAATGATATTATTTGATAAATAATGATGTAAAACAATCGTAGAACAATATATCTATACGCGACAAATAAGTATTAAAAACATATTCATTACTTAAACTATTTTTAGCTAAGGGTACGGTAACCCAACGCTGCTTTTTAATTTTTTTTAATGACGCCAACATTTCTTTACTACTTTGATTGTAAGAAATCTAACTATAATTGAACATATAAATTCAGTTTGTACCTAAACTTTTCCGCACTATTTTACTAATTCCAAAAATTGTTATGATCATAATAGAGGAACAATAGAAGACGCAACCACGCTATAAAGCTAAGAAGAAATTATCAAATTAAAAAATTAATGACTGATATTTGTATTTTGCGAGACACTATCGTTAATAAAATGAATACTTGTCTTACAAATCAGCTGATTAATTTGTACTTTTCCATCAGTTTCTTTTATTCAACATCAGTTTTAACCGGTATTTCTAATCCACCAAAGCATGTATACTCAAATTCAATTATAGCAGAAATTGTGGAAAAGTAACCCAAGTTAATACATCTTATTAAAGATTTTATTTATAAATAATAATATCGGTTAAAGGATACTATGTTATAAGAAAGTAGACAAACTATCGAAGACTGCAAGTATTATTGGAGATTTAATCGATAGTTTACCCCATTCTGATGTAATCCCAGTGGTAAAAGAAAACATGAAGAAACTATGGGAAGAAGAGTGGACCAAAGTCTATAACAGCAACAACTATACTGCCGTCCTAAGCGAGACCCCCGTATGTGCACATTTTATTAATCTGAGAAAATCGCTCTTGAAATGAAATTACTTACACTGCTTAAAGTTCTAGTGATGTGAAATCTATAAACACGTATTAGGGCAATAATTATGTGTAAAATCGGGTGTTTATATCAAAATAAACATATTGTTAGAATATTTTGAAATAAGTCTGATACGGGTATTTTGGCTAAATTAAATTTATATATGAACTAAGCCAAATCCCCGCATATTATATGCGGTGTTTATCATTTCTAAACCAATATAATAATAAAATAGGAATGTATTATTAGGAAATATGCATATATTATTTTATACCAAATACACAAAATATGTTTTTAGGCATCGGTCTTTTTTTTTTCTGGAGTTCTAGCCAAATTTTTTTTCTATTCTCTGGTATAATATCTCCTAAATTTTTAATGATTTCTTCAATTTTTGTTTTTACTAATCCGGTTGCCTGTCGTCTTTGGTTAGCCACCGGGATGCAGTTTTCAAACTTTTTTTGCAGGAAATCTAGCTTCTTCTATTTATCTTTTTTGTCACATGTATAGTACAGGAAGTATTCCCCATTTTTTTACTAAAATTTCTGAAATATTAAAAAGGTATGGATTTTCTTTGGCAACAGAAGATATGTGTCTCCAAAGGTGGAAGTTATTTAGCTCCATTTCTGTTACAAATACTCGTCCCTTGTTGCATTTCTCAACTGCAGCTACAAAATCGACGAAATCATATGTTTATTTCTGTTGTTTCAAGGACATCTCAACTTGGTGATGGAAGGAATCGGTTGACATAAAAGTACGTCCAGGCTCGAAGTATTTTATGTGTATAGATTTAACCTCTATTTCTTGAGAATTTACACTATGTACAAAGAATGACAACAATGCCCAGTTTTTTTTCTGACTTGAACAGTTATCTAACCACATAATGAATTCTTCAATGTCCCTGTTATGTAAAAAAATGAATTAAAAGTACTTATTATATCCTCATGGTTTCTTCTCGATATGGCTTCATACCATAAGGCATCATATGGTAGATGTTGGGATTTCTTGCCTACGGGAACAAAACTTTCATTGTAGGCTATAAACCTTTGAGTAAAAGTTACTTTTTTAAACATCTCCATCCTCGGCAGCATAATATTTTTTTGCATATCTACCGAGACACAAACTGTATTTTTCTCAAAGTTTTCTCTGTCAAATTTTTATCTATCTCGAGATTCATTCGCTGCTTTTATGTGAACATCCCAACTTGAACAAACAGCACAATTTTAGTCCAGACTGTAAGATTTGTGCTGAGGATTATGTAATGAAAATGATTCACAGAGTTCACATTGCTCATTTCCCAGCTTAGCAAATGATATATTTTTGGATTTTACCACTATTCCATATTTTTCATAAGAGTAAATAAAGATAGGAAATTGTTTTTTGAAGTCTCCATGCATTAATCTCAGGCTTAAATCACTGGGTAGATAAAGTCTGTTTGGGGCATGTTCCCTTCTATAATACGAAATTGAGGGTGAAAATGTGTATGTGCTCTATTTCAGTGTTCGATATTTTGTTATAGGGAGGTTTTTTTCTTCCACGTTGGTCAGAGTCGCTACTACTGAAGGTCTCGAAGAGGCTGCAGCCCAGACAGAATGGAATAGAACTAATACAAAAAATCCAGTAGATTTTTCACTCAAACTAATTCACATATCACTTGCATGAAATGATCATTGATACTAAACAAAAACCCCGAGTGTTTTGACTTACTGCTCGAATTTGCTGAGTGGATTCCCCATATTTTGTTTATTCTAAGAACAATGCCCGTATTCGATCGAAAATAGCGCGTTTTTGCTTAGAATAGTAGAAGGAATTCTAAGGAATTTATGCCGATGTTGAATATACGGGTAATTAGATTGATAGTTTTATACAGTTTTTGTATAATATACGGGATTTTAGCTTAGTTAAAGTATTATTCAAGACAAAATGAAACACGTAGCGAAAAAATCCCATTTTTCGATTTTTTTTCACATACGGGGTCTTGCTTAGGACGGCAGTATAGATATTGCAAAATCAACATGCTCCCTAGTTCCTCTTTGGCCTGTAGAAGTCATCCAAACAGAAATGTTAATATTGAATATGTGAGATGCAGATTTGGACATGGAGCTGTTATCTCTCACCGATATTAACAGAGACACCCTATTGTGTTGGAAATGTACACCGGGATGATATAACTGGATTTTTTAGTGTTACCACAACGCATATGCAACCAGTTTATTAATGCAGAAATTAATATATAGTCATATTCCATCGCCACAATATAACACATCTCCTTGGTTACCTCATCGCCAGGAATGATCATTTAAGACTGATATTCTATGAATTTTCAAATTACTAAACGTAAAATTAAATTAGTTTCTTTTATTTAGTTTTGCTGTACTTTCTTCATGTTACAAATCCTTTGTGGGTTAACCTGTCTACCTTGCCTACCTTGTTATAAAAAAAGTCACCTGAACCACCAGTTTATTCTCCCATGTTGTATCAAGTACTATTGGTTTTTTGTTTTTGTGTAAGGTTAGGTACAATAATATACTAATAGTGGCTGAATGGGCTTAGCCCAAAGCCAACGAATTGGAAAGAATAAATTATTATAAGAGTAGTTCTCATCTTCCACCTCGGTGGTCAATACAGGTGTTTGCGATAAAAATAATATTAGAAAGCAGATCTCGATAGATCAGCTTTTTCGCCTATCCCCCCCGCAAATGCGGACGGTATAGACGATGTTAGCAAATCTCCCTTAGTCCTGGCTATTGGACCCTGCCAGCTGGGTTGTTTATTCTGGCGCTCTTCTGTCTTGGTCCTCTTTCTTCGCTGGCATGTAGGCTCCCGGGAGCGTCTTTCGTCTCTCGTGAGAGGGAACAGCTGTTACCGAGCCCTCTCGAAGTTTGAAAGGGATTTGGAGGTGTTGACTAGTCGGAAGCCCAGGGTGCCAATTGTCATCATGTGCTTCGATTTCGTCGGAAGGAAGTGTGAACTATGTGGCTCAGGATTGTGTTCGGCCAGAGACGCTTTCTTAGCGTCAAAGGCCGGCACGGGCTAGGGTAAGAGTACCGAGCTGGTTGTTTGCTTGGTACCCTCGAGATCGGGTAATTGGGTGTTTTTGGTCATTGTTTCCTTACGGTGTGGCTTGAAAATTGGGCTGAAACAGGTAAAGGGTTAGTTATAATTACCCATTATCCAGAATCTGGATCTTCGGCCTCTTGTGCCTCGGAGTGTTGTTGGGCTCGTAGTCAGTCGCCTCTCTGACCAGCGGATTCCCATGCTCTGCTGCACGGGCGTATAGGTTCCTCGCTCTGTCCTGGATGACTTCAGTTACTGGGATATATTCCAGGTCTCTGAAAATGTCGGCGTTTCTGACAAACCATGGTGCTTCCACGGCGTACCCAAGTGCCACGTTTTGGCTGCTTGGTATCCCCAGGCAACTAAGGCGTAGGTCAGAATAGGTGCAATGAGGGTCCTGATAAGCGTGAGCTTGTTCCTCAGATTGAGTTGGCTCTCTATGCGGACGGTGACGAGATTAGAAATGATGTTGATGTAGACTAGTAGACTAAAATGAAAATCATAAATCCTGTTGAAAAGATTATATAGCGGAAAAAACCGATGCCTAAGGAGTCACAACTTCCACATTCAGATTTTCCATCCAAGTCTTTTTAACCTTCATAGGGCCAAGCTCAAAAAATAACGTATCGGTCTGACCGGGGTGCACTGGCACCCCACCTATAATATTGTGTGATAAGAAAAATTCGAATGTAACAGTGTTTTATTTAATTCATTGCAACATAATTAACACAATATAAATTCATTTTTAGATCATTAACACAAAAAAAACTTTAATTCTCAAGTAGTGATTTAGGATACATTTTCTCCAGCACACTTATCACACTGCACTTTTCTTGGATTCGAGTGCTCTGCACAGACAAATTTCTTGCAACTTAGGCAATATTTTCTCGATTTTCGGTCCCGAGATCTTGGACAGAGGAAGCAACGACCTTGAGAGGCAACAACTTCTTCGGCTCCTCCCACTTCATTTTCCACTGCTAAATCGGGAAAAGTGCTTAGTATGTGCTTCTGGATTGTTGAATGCAACCCAATTCGGTTTCTATAGTGGGCGGCTACATGATCTCGCATAAGGTCTTTGCCAAGGTGTAATAAAAACTTTCTACGACGATCTAATTGTTTTACCTTCCACTCCGGATTTTTGATAGTCCACAACTTGAGCGCATTTATGCCAGCTATATCCACTAAATGCTGAAAAACTGCCATGGGCCACCGATTAGTTTTCCTCTGACATGAGTACTGTTTTGCCATTTTATCTACAGTATCCACGGTTCCTTTCGTACTGTTGTAGTGTAGAATTATATCAGGCTTATAGTTATGTTCCTCCCCAGACACTTGGTCGTCGGTGTGTTCACTGGAGAACATAATAACTGCCCGGTTCTTTTTCGGAACATAAGATACTAAAGTACGATTTTTCCTAAACGCAAACATGCTGGAAAATATAGGCTTATAGGACCTAGGAAGAAGTTCCGTTGGAATATATTTCTTATCTTTTCTAAGAGTTCCAACTAAAGTAATATTTTTTCCCACAGCTTGTTTGCTAAAGGTAAACTGGTAAAGAAATTGTCTGTCGTGAGACCATATCCTCTTCCCAAGTCACTGGTTAAATCTAATACCACTCGTTGCCCTTGGCCCACTTCGGCCTTTTTATTTTGCTTTCCTACAATAAATAAGGATAAATATAATTATTTAAAAAAATCAATTAATTCTTACCTAAATAGACTTGCATATTCAGCGTATAAGCCGACTTGCAATCAGCAAGTGCCCAGATCTTGATTCCGTATTTGTCTGGTTTTGACTTCATGTAAACACGAAACGGGGCTCTTCCTCTAAACGGAACCAGTTGCTCATCAATGCAAATGTGGGTGCCAGGATTGTATGCTTTCCTACAATTTGAAACAAATATGTCGAATACTTCCCTTATAGGGGCAAGCTTATCGGTGACTCTACGTTCCGGCCTTGTTTCAAAATTATCGAACCGCAAAAAGCATGTTAAGATCTTATATCTATTTCTTGACATACACGCTGGAATAATTGGTCGGCAATAAGCGGTGTCAGTTGACCACAAGATGTCAATTGCTTCTTTAGAAGCCTGAAGGGCTCCCATTGTTATCAGAAGCCCAATGTAAGCTCTTATCTCAGTTGCGTTCGTTGGAACAAACCGTTTCACATTTTTCGGATGTTCACTGTTATGTTTGTTGTAGTAGTCATGTGCCTTGCGATTAGTTTCAGTTACGATTATATTGATTACTTCGGGAGTAAAAAACAAGAGAAATGCAACTGAAAATGTTTCAAATTGTGAACCATAACCGGTAAGACCCTCTGGCGTGTTCAGTATGTTTGCATGTGAACGTCGCACCTTTATATTCAGGGGAACTTTGGACCATTTGATGTTTTTATCTTTGTATTATATTCTAGTATACCTTCGCAGGCGTCGTCATCACCATCATTAGAATTTGCATCGTTTTGGGCTTCTTGCTCATTTTCACCTTCTTGCCCTTCAATTTCGTCATCGACCTCTTCCTCTTCGGACAAGTGATCAGATTCCTCATCATCGCTATCTTCTAATTCCAATATGTCATCCTCTTCAAGCAACCTCGCTAACTCTGCATCTGATAAAGCTTTAAGATTTTCAGCAAAAGCCATTGCGTACCAAAAGTTATTGCTATTCAGTAATAAAAAACGCCCGTGCAAGCCAACACGCTCTTGCAATCGACTTATCTCAACCAGCACTGACACACAACTACATGACCGCCCGACCGCCGCGCGCCGACAGGAAACATTCTTAGTTCTCGGAGATTTGTCATCGACGCACGCACTCAATATATAATAATTAAACAATTATTAAAACAATAATTAAAAATCCGAAAGAAATGCAAGAAATCAACAGCAACAAATAAATCAGAAAAGGCCGACCGGGGTGCAGGTGCACCCTAACTAAATAATTAATTTTTTTATCGACAGATGAAGTTCTGCCAATTCTAATATTTTGTCAGATTATGTAAGGACGAATAATAAGAAGCTACTAAAATTGTCGGTACCCAAAAAAAATTTTTCAAAAAAATACAAAGAAAAATATAGGCCTGGGGTGCATTTGCACCCCCCTTGGCCCTATGAAGGTTAAAGGAAAAAAAACATCTTGACTAGATTTGCAGTAGTATATGGAAATAATAATTGGTCATAAAATTTTAATAATATTTGAGACATATGTAATAAAAAAATTTGCGGCGGTGGTTTCTAGCATATACGCCAAAAATGAAGTTTCTGGACTCTTAATAGCCTGTTCTACTTATTTTTCCCAATTTACACTCCCCCCTCCCACCTCTTCAACGGAATCATGTCAATCAGATGTCATTACAATACATAGGTGAACAGAATTGCAAGTGAATATCTGAATTTAATTTACTTACTTATTTAATTTTTTTTACCAGTTCCTTTAATATTGGAGTTGAGGTGGTGGCGGGGTTGAAAATTTATAAAAAATCTGAAGCGTTGGCTCCTAGTATATACACCAAATCCCAAGTTTATATACTCTTAGCAGCTGCTTTACTTATTTTCCTCTATTTACTCCTATTCACCCCTTCACCGAATAAGTTCAAAAGACAACCCAGTTTCAGATCTCGTTATACTACATACGCGCAAAAAATTTCATGTCAATATCTTAAAACGTTCCAGAGAAAATGTGCGCCCAAAAAATTACAGACAAACCGAAATAATAAAGTTAGTAATACTTCCGGTTAAAGCGGAAATATTTTTGTGGATTTGGTTATGTCTATACAAATGTATTCTTATATCAGACCTGTATTCAGATTTCAAATTTTTTTATTAAAAATTAGGGAAATAGTGAAAAATGATAATGTACGTGATCTCGTGGGCACCCGATATATAAAAGTAATGTAACGATTATAAGCCATTATCGACATTAATTAAATCAAAAGCTCTTCAAATTGGAGATGCATGAAACAATACAGTTGCACTAAAAAATCGAATAATAACTGATTTACAAGCTGAGTATATAAAAACTGAGATTGTAAATTGGGCCCCATTTTCGGGGACATATCATTTCGCAATCTAGTAATTTATATATTTTATTAACAGTTATGTTATATACTAATAAAAAGTTTCGTTAAACACTTCTCGAATACCTTTTTGTTTTATTAAAAAAATTTAGCATCGTAGCATTTTAAGTGGCATTTTCTTGCTTATTCGTTCAACAGCTTTTTACAAAACTTTGTAATAGAGTAGATTTAAGTTACACTTTTTTTCCTTCTAGGAAAAAGAATTTCTAAATTACGGTTTTAGGTTCTTTATATAGTTTTGCCACTCAACGCTTTTTATTTTCAAGTATCAGAGTGAAGTTCTTGATCTGCAAAGTGTATCAGTTTCTTAAAGATTTTATGCTTTATAAAGGAAAAAGTTTGCACACAATTATTATCTTTCAGTAAAATTGAGCTGATTTAAAATGGAGACGAGTTGGGATATTTTGAGTAAGGCGTGAAAGGAGAATAGCTAGGGAGCTGGCGGCAGAAATTTTTATATGATTTTATTGTGTGAGTGAAACTGAACATCGTAAAGATGTAATAATAAAAAGCCGGAAAAACTATTTTCAGATTTTTTAATTAACAGTAAATTAACAATGCAATAAAAAAAGCACTCTTATATAATTTTATTGTGTCAGCCACTTGCTTTAAATGTTTACTGTCAATATGACATTGATATAAATGCAGTCGGCTGAAATGTATGTGTCTACGTTTTTTGCAATTTGTTTTTTTTATTAATTTATGATTTACTAAAAATTAAGTGATTTTATTTTCGGTGTACCTTATATCAGAAGTATTGCAATAAGAAACAATAAAACAAACTTCAGTCACATGTGTACTGCTGCGTTTAAAGGGGATGAATTTTCAAAAATGTGGTAAAGAAAACGCTTCTATATTATTTTATTGTATGTCGGCCACTTAGCAGGAAGCTTCTTTTATATGTAAGAAACAAAACAAATATTGAAATCTGCGATGCTGATTTTTCATTGGCTGACGTTTCTCAATAGTTACACAGGTCGACAAAAAACAAAAGGCGGGGCTGTTCTTTTGTTCAGAGCTGTCTTATCCCATATTTTCTAACATGCTAAAACAGATTCTGAAAAAGAATCTACGGCATCAGTTTTTGGCTACCACCCATATTATCCCCTAAAAAGGGCAAAATAAAGAACTTGTTCTAAGGTTCTGATCCAACTTTTCTGAAGTCTTTTGACGCGCCAAGGCCAATTTTCGATAAAAACAATTTTCTGTCACGTCAGTTTCTCCCTACAACCTCCTTTATCTCCTAGGGGTGGCAGAGGAAAACATACGATAGAAATTTTTTCTGTCCAAAATTTGCTTTAGCGTGTCAAAATACTTCAAAAACGTTAGATCAGAACCTTATAAGTATAATTTTTTTGTCCAAAATTGGCTTCAACACGTCAAAATACTTCAACACAGTTACATAACAAACTTAGGACGAGACCAATTTTCGCCTTTTTAAGGGATGAAATGGGTGGTAGACAAGAACTGATGCGATAGTTCTTTTTAAATATTAGAATCGGTTTTAGCATGTCAGAAAACATAGGATCAGACCCCTTTTCTATCGACCTGTGTTATTTGTATAAAGTTCCTATTGCTATCTATAAATACAGATAAAAAATGTTGTCCGTGACGTCATCATCTTTTAATTTCCGAATTCCGTATTTCATCTCTAAAACGCATAGTTACACTTGGAACTTCTGTCGTAGCCCCACGTTACTTTGCGTTATTTACATTGTAATATGGTAGTATTTGAGCTGAGAGAGAAATTTCATGACTTTGAAAAAAATATAAATTAATGATGAATGACAACATTCATAATTATTAGTATTAGTGGGTAGTCCCGAGAAATTTTATAATTTGAAATTTTATTAAAAAATGTTGGATTATAAAATAATAAAAAGAGCAAGTAGCGACTCGTGAAACATTCCATGTTTTACTGCCAATTCCTCTGAATACCTGTTATTAAATTTAATTACTTGTTTCCTATTTTCGAGGAATGATGTAAGCCACTGTAATACCATCCCGTCAATTTATTTTATTTTTTTCAACAGAAGTAGATCTTTGTTATGATAATATAAATATTATAAAATAAATAAATATTATAAAATACGTTATGTTGTAAACGTATAATATATAATTGTACTAAAAAAATTTCTTCTAACTCCATCTGTCTGATACTGTATCTATTTAAACATTAGACTTACAATAACATTGTATATACAAAAAATGTAGCAAATTTTATTCTTTTGAACTTTGTTTTCATCATTTCTCTCATAGGATCGAGCGTTGCCAATTTTTTCTGAAAAAACCAATTTTGTGCACCTTTAATTCGAGATGGCGGTTCGCGCCTCACCCCACCCCGAAGGACAAAAACTTGTGTTATTTATCTGGGCCTATGTATCAAAATAATTACTACTCCACCTTCTGAAGGGCAATAACTCCGACTGATTGGACTATTTTCTTACTTTGACATTTTTTGGAGTAAATTGGGAATATTTCTGAAAATCAGCATCGTACAGGTCAGCCAATGTTTTTCTCTACTTATGGATATAAAAACTAATAAATTGGAACGAATGCAAAGTACAATGAAATAACTTAATAGCGTTCTTTTTTGCAAGTTAACAATTAGTTTTATTAAAAAATCCGAGGTATGGACTTCAGCCAACCATTTTTTTATTTATATTTTCATTGATTTAAACAATCAGCAGCAACCATACTCGGTAGCTGCTCTAATCGGTCAGTTATATCAATACCTTCGTTCCATATTAATGTTAACTACAATGACATCATATACGCATATTGCCACCAGCTCCCTAGCTAGAATGTTGTCATATACAGGGTGATTCACGTAGGCCATTCATTAGAAGTTTTTCAACTTGCGGTTGGATTAGAAACTTGAAATTTGGTATGCAGCCATAATCGATCATGCCCGTTCTACCTAAAATTTTCAGTCCTCCAACTATACAGGGTGTGCCAAAAATTGGTACCAACTTTCTTATTTTAAATGGAAACCTATATTTTTCTTTACATGGTTCGATTGGTCTTCTAATTCTGAGTTTAGAGAACCTAAGTTATGTTAACTTATCTATTACAATTTTTGACATATGTCCACTTTTTTCAAAAAAATTGCCGCTGTAGTAGTTTACGAACAAATTTGTATCTCGCAAATCTTTCAAAATGATGAAACCAAATTGGTGAAGCAGTTAGCTGGAAGTCCAGGCTAACTTTTGATGTCCCATCGGTGGTCCCATTTTGTACCATATGGGCGCAGTCGATTTTCAAATGTCGCAATCTAAAATTGTCAAAAAGTCAATTTTTTCAAATGGCACCTACTATTTTTTTTCACATCATTCGAAAGAAAATTGAATTTTGGTGTGAGTTACTTAAGCATTCCCTATACCTAACTTCACCCCATATCGAGTTATTCAATAAAAATCAAGAAATACCTTATCTTGCCGAGAGATTCCTTACTTCATCACGTATGCCATGGAAACAAAAGACAGTTGTAATAATTTTTAAAGAAAAACATGGATTCTTATTTAATTACACACAACACCAACAAATTATTATTAACGAACAAGAACAATGTTGACGAAATTCTGACGTAAATGTTCAATGTGACCACCATATTTTTGTTCAAATATTCTATTATTCTACTTTCAACAGATTGCGTAACACATCTTTGCGCCTACCATTTCTGACGCCAAAAATCAATGCAAAATTGAATTTTAGGGCCACTTTTATTAACATTGTGTATGTCTATCTACAGTCGTTTTTGAGTTATTGGCGTTTTTTGAAAAAAATATTGTTTTTTTTTCTCAAGGGTAGTAGGCTTTGGAAACAATCATTTCATTTTAATTTTTATTCAAAAATCGTATTGCAATAATAAATAATAACAACAAAATAACAACAAATAAGCAGATTAACAAAATAATTATTTCAATACAAATGCTCAATGTGTGCACCGTTTTCACTGACAGAATTTCGTCAACATTGTTCTTGTTCGTTAATAATAATGTGTTGGTGTTGCGTGTAATTAAATAAGAATCCATATTGTTCTTTAAAAATTATTACAACTGTCTTTTGTTTCCATGGCATACTTGATGAAGTAAGGAATCTCTCGGCAAGATAAGGTATTTCTTGATTTTTATTGAATAACTCGATATGGGGTGAAGTTAGGTATAGGGAATGCTTAAGTAACTCACCCTAAAATTCAATTTTCTTTCGAATGGTGTGAAAAAAAATAGTAGGTGCCATTTGAAAAATTTGACTTTTTGACAATTTTTGATTGCGACATTTGAAAATCGACTGCGCCCATATGGTACAAAATGAGACCACCTATAGGACATCAAAAGTTAGCCTGGACTTCCAGCTAACTGCTTCACAAATATGGTTTCATAATTTTGAAAGGTTTGCGAGATACAAATTTGTTCGTAAACTACTACAGCGGCAATTTTTTTCAAAAAATTGGACATATGTCAAAAATTGTAATAGATAAGTTAACATAACTTAGGTTCTCTAAAGTCAGAATTAGAAGACCAATCGAACCATTTAAAGAAAAATATAGGTTTCCATTTAAAATAAGAAAGTTGGTACCAATTTTTGGCACACCCTGTATAGTTGGAGGACTGAAAATATTTTAGATAGAACGGGCATGATCGATTATGGCTGCATACCAAATTTCAAGTTTCTAATCCAACTGCAAGTTGAAAAACTTCTAATGAATGGCCTACGTGAATCACCCTGTATAAAGCATTTTATGTCGTTACATAGGGTTTGCATAAAACACTATTACCTTAATTATGAACGACATTCATCAAATTTTAATTTAAGGGCAACCATTGTTTTTTAATTTTATATAAAGTTACGTAGAATAGAATTGCTTAAGATTCCGTAAAAAACTACTTCATACGCTTCTCAAATTTAGCAGAGTTATTAATTAATAAAGAAGGTGGGTAGATAATGCCTCTTTTTGGTCCCGGGAATAACTAAAAGAACATTTTTTTATGTTTTGACTTTTGAATTTAGGATCTAAATGTATTGGTTATGATTGTTCATTGTGTGAAGACTGTCTTAATACGTTATACAAGATTTGAAACATAGGTATTTACTGAATTGTATGCATTTCGATATTTTTTAAATCAATTTGATTTTTCATGATAAGAGGCTCTCATAACACCAGCCTATTTTTATACATGTTTGACTTTATTATTCAGATGTTAACATCTATCAAAACTACGATGGTCTTATGAGCGCTTCTTATCGAAAAAAAATCAGATTATTAAAATGATATCGGAATGCATTAAACTAAATAACATACGTTTCAGATCTTCTATAACATATTAAGACAGTCTTCAAACAAAAAACAATCATCAAAGCAGTAAATTTAGATGCTAAATTTTATCAAGACAGTGAAAATATTTTAGAAAAAAAATATTTTTATGGACAAAATAAGTCTTATCTACCCACCTCCTTTGCCATATCAAAAACTGTTTAATCATCAAAATGATTAAACCTACGATCAATAGTGAAAAAGGCAATTTGTATGTAATATTAAACCCGGAATCATGATTGAGTCAGAATTTAGTCAAAGTGTAAATGGGAAACTAATATATAATGGTTTTAAGCGTTTAAATTGCTATTGAAAATTGAAAATACGACTTTATTGGTAGGTTTTACATGAATAACACAGTATTTAACAAATGAACTTGATATTTTTTAATTGCTTCATTTGCTATCGGAATGAAACTCTGGTGAATTTCATATTGATCCGTCAAATATATTATTTGTAATGTCGGGGTATATTAAATTAATAGTAATACTTTTAAAAGTGAATTATTATTTGTTTGCTTATAATTGTATTGAAACATATTCTTTATAGGATTTTGCAAACAGCAGAAAAAATAACAATCTATGAGAACCAAAGGAAAAACCATGTGTAAAAATATTAATGAAATCTTTGCATTCTTTAGATTACCTGAATTCTGGTTTTGCTAACAAATTAAAATCCTAAAATGAATTTGTATAATTTCTTATTTGAAAATTCTTATTCAACAACTAGCATCCACAGAGTTTCCTACGGCCATGCAGATTAAATTAGTATCTACATAACCCCCTACGGTCATCAAGATTCAGTTAAAAATGAGAACAATGGCCTAAAATGAATTTATTTACCTACCATGTCCTAAAACTATTTTATTCTAATGGACTACATTTTCATGAAATCTATCATTCTGTTTTTGGAAATGCTTAGCCTTTGAAACGTTTTTCGCCCTTATTCTGGAGCTGATCAGAAAAGCACAAAGTCACTCGTAAAGATGTTTCATGCAAAACCAAAATAATTTCTATGAATAATTATGAAATAATTATATTTGACATCAACTGATAAAAACAACAAATCCTCAACTATCTATTAGCTAACTAGTATTGAAGCGTATATACTCTATGCATGCTTAAAACTGAATTATTATTTATTTGCTTATAATTGTATTGAAACATATTCTTTACAGGATTTTGCAAACAAACCAAAAAAAAGCTATTTATGAGAACTGAAAGAAAAACTATGTGTAAAAATATTAATGAAATCTTTGCATTCTTTGGATGACCTGAGTTCTGGTTATGCTAGCAAATTAAAATCCTTAAATGAATTTGAAATTATACAAATTCATTTTAGGATTTTAATTTGCTAGCATAACCACAACTCAGGTTATCGAGATAATGCAAAGATTTCATTAATATTTTTACACACAGTTTTTCTTTAAGTTCTCATAGCTAGTTATTTTTTCTGCTGTTTGCAAAATCCTATAAAGAATATGTTTAAATACAAGTAATAATTTTAATTTAACTCACTCTAGCTGGCAAAGAGAGAAAAATTTAAACATACATTTCATTATATATTTGTAACAAAATGTGTTAATGTGAACATAAAATTTTATTAAATATAGAAAATATAATTTTTTTCTAAGGTTATACTCATAAAATGTGAACTTTTGCAGCGGTAAATATAGCAAGCGGAAAACTAATAAAGATCGTAATAAAGATAAAGAACGGAGGCAACTTTACAATTTGAAACATTTTTTTTAGGATTAGTAGTTTTTGAAAAAATCACATATGAAAAAAATCCACACATTGCCGCCATGATGTCACATTAAATATATTAGTAAACTCTGAATGTAAACTGATATTCGCCTTGACATCAATACGCGAAAGGTAGCAGCAATGTATACTGGGAGTATTCATTCAATCTTGTTTAAATTTGTTTTACGTATTACAGTGCAATAGCAGATCGTTCTTGTTTAAATTTATTTTACAGATTAATTTATTTTTCAAATATGTTAATATTGATATTAGTATTAAATTGTTGAATGAATTTCACCAACTCTTTTCATTGTCATATAACCTTCCAGTAACTTTGATGTTGATTTATATTTATTTATTTTAATTAGTTTATTAAAGAAGTAACAAACACCCAGTATACAGTCCAGTGCATTTAGATGAGAAACGTGCGTTATTACACAAATTCTTTTAACGATTTTTTTTGTAAAAATAACCAATTGAGAAGTTTACCTATTAAAATTATGTACAAATAAAAATATTTTGAAAGAACCCGGTAAATCCATATTTTATTTAAAAAAAAATTAAAATTGCAATGACAAAAATTTAGGTAATAATGTTAAGGCAAGAATCAAAGAGGAGTTTTCTATTTAACCGATGCGATAGTCGCAGCCGCCTCAAAGATCACGTAATTATTAATGATAAAAAATAAACTGTCAATCTAACTAAAGTGATTTGTGGCTGGATAATAGTAAACTGTTGTCAATGGTAGTAGCATTTTTGAAGATTATTGGCTTGCAGTATTATATTACTTTATTAAACTTTTTTAAGTAACAGTAGGCAGTACTACCCCGTTCAACGATACAGCATGATCAATTTGATTTAACAGGGATATACTCTAGGATTTTTAACTAAATAATATAAAAAAAATACCTTCATATTTAAATAAGTTAACTAAATGGTATGATCGTAATGTTTGCGCAACAGGTTTAATATACTTAGATGTCTATCTAAAGTATTTTATTTTATCATTTGTATTAATATCTAGATTTAAATAACAAATAATTAATAAAAATCCTTTATTAATTCCGATAATATATTACTAAAGGAAAATTATTAAAGGCACAGTAACAATAGCAAAAGGATTACTTATAAGAAATGTCAATCTAATGAATCAAATAATAAATTTAAGTTTTCTGATACATTACAGGCTCAATCTCAAAATTTAAACAATCAGTACAAAATTGAAAAGAAACTATATAGACAAAAAATAACTGAAGAAAAACAATTGTTTAACAGAAATATAATAAATAGAGCGCAAAACAAATCTAAGGCATTGTGGACTATAGTTAATAAAACTCTTGATAGGAAAAAAGCCGAGTTCACTAATATTGTTTTAAAACATAATGATAGTAAAATTAGTGACGAAAAAGAGTTGGCAAATATCTTTGCGAATCATTTTTCAACTGATGTTAAACATAATTTGGACGAATATTTTTATCTAACAATTGTGCATGTATGGCAATAAACAAAAATCAATGTTCTTCAATCCTGTAACTTACGATGAAGTAAAGAATATTATACTAGAGCTATCAAACAAA
The DNA here is from genome assembly GCA_963583905.1 of Stenurella melanura. Taxonomy (NCBI): domain Eukaryota; kingdom Metazoa; phylum Arthropoda; class Insecta; order Coleoptera; family Cerambycidae; genus Stenurella; species Stenurella melanura. The sequence goes on from OY757312.1 coordinate 77,291,307, forward strand.
CGATCAACTGAAGTTGACGAAGTGGCAATAACTTTAATAAAAGAATGCATTGACGAATTTGCGCTGTGCTTTGCATTAATAATTAACAAATCAATTGAACTACGAGACTTTCCAAAAAAATTAAAAACCGCGCTAATTATACCGGTATACAAAAAAGGAGAAACGGAGAACATTAAAAATTATTGACCCATTTCGATGCTTAGTGTATTCCCTAAAATAATTTAAAAAATCATGGTCAATCGTATTATAAACTTTTTAGATAAACATAACTTAATAACGAGCAGTAAACATGGTTTCCAAAGTAAACAATCTACGGAAACTGCAGCTGAACTTGTGCAATTCGTAAATGATTGTTTAGACTCGACGGATTATGTCATGGGGATATTTTCTTGATCTCTCCAGTGCATTCGACATGTTAGATATTTTATTTATATGTGAAAAATTAGAAAAGCTTGGTATATGAGGAAATATAAATAATTTAATAATGTATTTGAAAGATAGACGTATGATTGTTAAAATAGGAGCATCCCTATCAGATGTACATGATGTCTCTCTAGGAATAGAATATCCGTTAATGGTCATCACTTAAAAATTAACTCAGATACAAGCTTTCTGGGAATCACTTTAGATGAAAATACCAATTGGTCAAAGCACATCGATAAACTACGTACCAAACTAAAACAATCATGCTTTGGTGTAAGCGTCTTGAAGAATAGTCTAGATCATGACTTTTTGATTAACATCGATTATGCCCTTTTTTACTTGATAGTTTCATATAATATCATTGTATGGGGTCAATATAAAGATGTGCAAAAAGTATATGTTCTACAAAAACATATTATAAGAACAATTTTTAATATGAATAAAAAGGAATCATGTCGTGAGAGAAAATAATAATATATTAACATGAACATCTATTTATTTGTATAAATTACTTTGTTACATACATAATAACAGAAACAAATTAAGAATCAATTCCGATAATCATGCATATCTGACACGAAATCGCCAAAATATATACATAGAGAAGCATAACCTTACGCTATATGAAAAGTCGCCATTATGTGCTGAAAGTTCTTTGTATAATAAATTACCTAGGCACATCAAAGAAGTTACAACAATATATCGATTTAAACCTAAACCGAAAGATTTTTTATGTATAAATAGCTTTTACTCGTTGGAGGAATATTTTAGCTTTTCATGATATGTATTTTAATTCGTTTCAATTATTTTTGTTTTTTTAAATATGTCTAGCTGTAATTTCTGTAGGTAAATATTTTAATAATTGTGATGTCTAACTGGGTACCGGAATGTATTAACTTTATAGTGAAACTCATCAGCACCGTGTTTTGTACTAGAATATATGTAGGTATGTAAATGTAAAATAATTTTATATATGTGAATGTAGGTATACTATTGTATACCCTTCTTTATTGACATGTTCTATCCAATTGCAAATTTTTGTCACACAGAATTAAGAAAATTGTTATTATTATTATTGATGTAAAAAAAATTTCAGATTTAAATAAAATAGTAAGTTGACCTCCAAGTCAAAAATATATGAATTTAGAGAATGAAAAAGAAAATGTCCAGTGGTGATCTAGTGTCTAAGATATATTCGAACAAAACAGTGTTAGCAGAGATCTTCACCAACACTGTTGAGATTCTGGAAAACAATGATCTTCATGCAATGTGCTTATGGAGCTAAAGCTTAAAATGTCTAACTTCCAGTAAGAGATCTGCTTGTTGAACGTACAAAATTAAAATAGATTAATTTATTAGTCAAGCTTATTATAACTTCATACCCAATGATAATCAACAAAATTTCCAGATAATTTAGCATGTCTGTTTGAAATTTGTTTGTAGTGTATCTTACAGATATCATATTACGCTGCATTTTAGCTGCGTATATCTGCATCAAGACCAGTCTCAAAGATAGGAATAGATACCAATTTTTTAAAATGTTTTGCATATCTAACGAAGTAACTAGATTAATTCTTGGATATAGAGCTGTTAGTGACAGGATCAACACCAAGCGAACAATAATGAATTTGATTCAAGTTTATGGTTATTAGCAACTGCAGAAAAAGAGGAATTGGAAGCGTTCTATCAAGATCTCGAAATCTTACTTCACACTGTTCCGAAGAGAGAAATTACCATTTTTATGGGTGAATTCAACGCCAAAGGTGATTTCACACTGAAGGATCACCACTTGCGAGCTGTTGTTGGCAATTCTGTATCGGAGAACGAAATGAAAGGACCGAAGTACTAGATTTAGATTTTAGATGGAGGAGCTGGCGATTGGTCTTGTCTACTGCGACCAGTATAGGTCTATTGTAGTATTCTTTTTTGTACCTTAGGGCTCCTTATCCAGACATGGTCCTCACAAGACTTCGAATCTGTTGACAAGGAGCTCCTTGGTAAAGTTATCAGTCGTTTGTTTCTATTTTCTCGCCAAGCCGTCTCAGTCCAGTCAAGGCTATTACAGCTCATGACATAGACTGACGTACCTGAACTGTCCAAGAATACAAAAATATTAGTACTCTTATTTAGTGTTTTTGAAAGCCCCACTTGGTGAGGTATGTCCACGAATACGAAAGTAAGGCTTTTGTTTTCGATGAATTTTTGAATTTGGTTTTAGCCTCGCGCTGGGAAGCGCTTGCAAATATGGACTTTTTCTGGCTTTTTGGTTAGAATTTTTTTTTGTAATGTGTTGTTCGGTGTGTTTCTACTTATGACAGGGTCACAACTGGCTTAAGAAACGATGTTGCCTAATGGGCTAGAAAATTTATTAATGAATGTGCGGCAGCTAGCTCTTGAGCCTCTGAGACTTGTACTCTTCTCAATTTTGGTTGAACACTATCAGGTAGACTTCGTTGCAGTTAGGTTTGTTAGTTGTAGAAATAAAACGTATTATAACGACAAACGAGTATAAAAATATTTATTTACGTAAGTTACAGTCTTTAAGTTATGAGGACTGTTTATGAACACTTTATTTAAAACATACACAATGATTTGGGTGAAAGCTCGACTATAATAAAGTCTATCTTTGGATAATGTGAATGTGAAGTAATAGTTGTTTGTTTGATGCACGAATATTTGACGAAACTTGTAAAATAGAGAATAATTTAAAAACAACACACGCGGCCAGGAGAAGAAGTGAAGCGCGATACCGAATATGAAGTTGGTGAAGTGTTACCGTGGACTGCGTACGATGAATTACTTGTTTGTCGAAAGATCTGCGCGTCTTTTGTAGTGGACAGAAATTCCAGAACACGAATGTGACGAAATTCCATAACATAATAATGACATCATGAACAACCAATGAAAAGCGATGGACTACGTGAATTTTTACATATAGGCTTGATGATTCATAGGATGATTAATTTAACCTTGAAATATGTGCGATGTGTCCCGGACGTAGTCCGCTAGTGGCGTTATGTCGTTGCAGCGATTATGTAAATCTCTGAGGAAGGTGTATCTGCCCGAATCAAAGATGAGGCGCATAAATTTATGTTCCAAGACTTGGAGTATTTTCATTGTCGTGACCGGGATGCTGCACCACACCGGCGCCGCGCATGTGATGGCCGGCCTGATCACCATTGTTTACAGTACTTTTTTGTTGTTTCGGTTTAGTCCGCTTACCCTTTGCCAGGAGCGGATATAGACTCCTGGACATGGAGTGGACCTTCCTCACTGTCTCGTTCACGTGCGTGTTAAAGGTCAGCCGTCTGTCTAGATGTACCCCCAGATACTCCATGCACCTTTTAATTGGAATTTCTACCTCTGATCGAAATTGGCGTTAAAATGCGGTTTTCAGTGAACCGGCGCCTGAAGAGTATGGCCTCTGACTTCTCGGCGTTGATCCGAATCTTCTAGTTGCCGTAATACGCCGTGGCACGAGTCATGTGCATCTTCAACAGCATATTTGCCGCCTCACAGTGGGGCGAAATACCCGAAAAGTTGGCCAAAACTTTAAAAGTCATAAAACTGGTACATAATGAACTTGCCATTACAATAAAAATAGTGAAAAAATTCCTTTGATAAAATAGGGTTGTTTTTAGGGGGTGGAAATAAAAAAAAATAGTAAAATTCTGAAACTTTGGATTATTATAGAATTTAACCATCTAATTAACAAAAAAATAGGGAAAAAAATCTTTTTGATGAAATAGGGTTGTTTCAAGGGGGTGGAAATCAAAAGAACTTAGTAAAATTCTGAAATTTCGGATTCTCATTGAATTCGACCCACAAATTAATGAAATAATAGTGGAAAAATTCCTGTGATAAAATAGGGTGGTTTTTAAGACATTGAAATCGAAAGAACTGAGTAAAATTCTAAAACTTCGTGCTCTTTATAGATTGCATAATACTTGTTAAATGTCTGACGATTAAAAAAAAATCTATTTTATAAAACTTATAAATTTATATTTATGCACTTGAAATCTCTACATTAACATATAGATGTTAATATTTATAAAAAAAAATTGACAGGGATCCTGCAAACTGTGAAGAAATCTTAATCTGAAAGATATTCTTCAGAGCTTTCAGAATCTTCTTCAGAGTCACTAGCCGTGTCTTCCTCAGAATCCTCTTTGCTTGCTGTACTTATTCCAGTTTCAGCAGGTAATAGCAAGGCCAAAACTTCTTTGTTGAACGGTTTTGCTTTTCTCCTTGGAAGTTTTCGAATACTTGATATGTAAGGATCCGAATATAACAAAAGTCGATTAAAAACGTCTTCTAAGGTCTTTTCGCGTGAGCATTTTCTTGAATATCCTTCACGGAATTTTTTTATATGTTTATTTAAGGCTTCTTGGGCTTCTTCCGAAAGCTGCCCAATTGGCAGTATTGCAGAGGCTATTACAGCCGGGCTGTGTATTAAAATCTTGTGTACAGTAGTTGGCATACTATACCAGGAATATTTTTCTGCAAATAATCTGGCTGTCCTCAAAGCATAGTTTTCAAACATTTGTATACTTATACTGTATCCACTTGATATTGTTTGTAAAATTACTTTAAATCTTTTTATAATCTCTATGTCTATTCCCGTAATGGTGGATGAAAGTTCAGGATTTTCAAAAAATCGACGGGCTGTATTTCCATCATTAGTACTACCAAAACCGGGTTTCGGTCGGTCTACTATGAGACCCAACTTAGATTTGAATTCATCTTGAATTTTTTTCTTCGTTTCTGCAACTATTCTCTTATTGTTCTCCCCACGAGCCTGCCACGATTTGATAGGCAGTTTGTATGCCACGTGTAATAAACACTCGAAGAAACGTATCCAGGCATGCAAAGTAGATAAACCAAAACGAAATGTTGAAGTATCTACCTTCTGTTTCAACATTAAATCTATGTTATTAAATGTTTTCGAGGTAGCACCACAAATATAGCATTTTTGCGTAGAGGTTGTGGAGGATGCAGCATTGCAAACTTTACCATCTATCATTGTAAATACCAGAGTATGCGTAATAAAGATTTCCGTTTCTTCGAATTTAGCGGAAGTTGGAATAAGTTCATGAATTTGAGTTTCTACATGATCTTTTTCTTGCAAAGTAATATCCGTCGTTTCGTGTACAAATTGGAGCCTAATAGGACGACAATAACGAGGAGAAGACGGTCGGGGGTTTTGCCATACTATAATTTTGCTGGATGAGTTAGGTTCCCCAGAAATAAGTTGAAGTGGTACAAAAGAAGTAAGGAAGATGCTCGCATCTGAATCTTCTTCATAGTCAAATTTCTGTTTGTATTGACTTTGTCCTGAACTCCCATCACACCCCCACTTGGACAATAACACTAAGCTACTAAGTTGTTCTTTTGAAAGTGTTTGGAAAACTTCTTCCTGTACTTTCACAATTCGCTTAACTGTGTGATCTAATAGAGCTTGCAACCCTACAGAAGCGTTCTTTTTTGTTATTGTAATAGCTTCACGGTCAGGGTAACAGGGCTTCTTTGCTTCCTGAATCTCTTTGTAAGATGGAAATTTTTCTTTATCTGCTACTCTTATTACTTCATACTGTTGTCTTGTAAGTTGTGCCTCAACTAGTACAGATAGAGCTTCCTCCCGAGAAAGTAGGGTTGATTTGCTTTGACTCATTTTGTAAGCTTTTCGATACTTATGAGCCCGTTTTGGCGTTGAGAACTTAATTTCTTTGACTACAGTCGCAGCATCCACTTCCCCCTTTGCACGAAGACTCATTTGAGCGGCATAAACCAATTGAGAAGCACTTGCTTGCGATCTTAGCTGTTCCGTTTTTCTGCGTTTGGAACGTTCACTGCTTTCGAAAAAATCGACAGAAGGCCGCCCACCCAAAGTTGGCAGAATAGGATTTGCGTACAATGGAAAAGTAATATTGTTATCCAGCCACTTTTGATTTTGTGTGAGAAATCTTGTCCTGTTCGATCGGGCAGCATTCCACTTTACTTTAAAGTCAGAAGTAAAATGGGAAAGCTTATGCTTAATTACTTCAATTTTATGCGGCGGACAATTAGAAACTTTCGATACATGCGCCAACAAGTGCTCACATCTGTCCTCAAATTTATGTGAAGAAGACGACAACATAACGTCCAATAATGTTCTTTTATTTAAAATAATATTGTCCTCCTTGGAACCTATAAAAAAAACCACTATTAGGAATAAAGGAGAACGGATATTATAGTAAAATTATACGGTCACAACGCACATTATAATTTTCTTCACTAACATGTGTGTATCTGGGGGATGTTTTCTTTCACAGTCAAATAGCTGAAGTATTGTACTAACAGGCTGTATAAACCTTTTTGCCCGGAAATGCCCGGAAGGTAACTTTTGGTCCAAGAAAAAAATTATATCACAAAAAAATGCTACGTGTCGCGATGGTTGAATTAAACTTTTAAATGTTTACCAATAAATTATGTGCCTATACATAAAATTTTAGTATAATGTAGTACTTACCTCCAGGTATAGGATTCATTTTATTAGGGCACTTTAAAGTCTGTTTGTTTTTAAGAGTAAATATATCAAAATAATCGAAGAGAAACTGTTACTTCAACAACACTCAACTCACGACTGAAGGGGATCGGAATGTAGCCACCCTGTCTCCTATAAACTAACGGTAATTAGTAGTCAGGTAGTCTGCCTCAATGACTCATGGGTCAAAAGACTTGAATTGCCGATTTTAAAGTTTAGGGTTTTGGCCAGCTTTTCCGTGAATATGCCCCACTGTGCGCCTTAGCGTTGTGCGAATGCACGTACATGTCCGAAGTGCCGGCACCTAAACCAGTGACCGTACAAGGAACTGTACCGAAGGACTAATTCAGTTCTGTTTTGATAACACCTACACAATAGTTAATAGTGTTCCAGCAACATCCACGACGTCTCTACAGCTAGCTGTCACCTGGCGGTAGATTTCGAAACCAGATTGACTGACGAGATTAATTGAAAATTATGATAGAGAGTCGGTGGCGATCATATTTAAAGTTCTGCAAAAGTAAATGTTCTTGTCTTTGGTCAAATTATAATAAACTATTACAATTTCCTGTTCTCATTATTTATAACGTCTTGATAGACGTTTTGTGTTTCATGCTCGGTTTCACTGCCGGTCTATCGGTCAGTCTGTATTTTTTTTTGGGCATCCTTTCTCAGTGGCGGTTTAGGATATTGACATGAAATTTGGTACCTACACGTATGTACGTATTATAACGAGATCTGAAAATAGATTATATTTTGAGCTCACTCCGCTGAAGGGTTGGGGGATAAATAGGGGAAAATAAGTAAAGCAGGCTAGAGAAAGTCTAGCAGGCTAGAGAAAGTCCAGAAACTTGGGATTTAGTGTATTTACTAAGGTCACATCCAACATTTCCACTCCATTATTAGAGGGGTTATCAAAATAAAAAAATTTAGTGTGTTCTTAAAAAAAAATTTCTCGTCATCAGCCACCTCCATTACCACCTCGGGACCGACGAATTTAAATATATAATTAAAATTCTATGAGCAATTATTTCCACTTACTAGAAACTTGGATGTGGAAGTTATGCCTCAAGCAGCGGTTTTTACTTCCACATCCATATAGTGGAGTGGAAGTGTAGCATGCGTTAAACGTAACCGAGAAAAAAATGTCTGTCGATCGGTCGATTTGTCATTTTATAACTAACATTCTTTGTGTGCATTGATCTGGAACAGTTTAATATATTAACTTGGAAGGTACACGTTATGTACGTATACCGAGATCTGGAACTACATTATATTTTGAACTTATTCCGTTGAAGGGTTGGGTCTAAATAGGGATAAATAAGAGAAAATAATGTTAAGATGTTTTCGCTTAAAGATACTTAGATGAGAAATCTGGATATGGGATTAGTGATTCCTTAGGCAGCGGTTTTTTCATTATACTTTCCACATCTTATTATACGCCTTAATCTTATAAATTGTTATTTTTGTTGAAAGTAACTGAAAAGCAGTATTCAACATATAAATTTTTTACCAACACAACTCTTTAAAATTCATTTTAAATCCACATCACTCTAAATTCGAGCCTTAGTTGGTTTTCGTAAGCAGTGGCTGTAGTAAGGAAAATTTACATCATCAATCAAGTGCTTTCTGAATTCTATCAAGAGATCCACATAATAATGAACTAGAGTAGCTGTCTGAATCATGTAACAAATTGAACAATGTATAGGAGAACTAACATTTTATAATAATAATATTTTCCTTAACTACTTAACTATTTGCCCATTACTTAAACATGTATGTAATAACTGTTAAAATGTAACAAAGTTAATACAACAACCTTAAACATTTTATAGTGATTTAAAATTGGCAAGTACTGAGAACAGTTTGAATTTGTAAATGTTCACATAAAGGTTTTCATTAATTGAGAGTTTTTCAGCAGACTGAATTGTTTTCTGGATAATTACTTCCACATCCACGTAGTGGAGTGGAAATATAATTAAAAAAAATTCAAAATATTTTCTTATTGAAATAGGTTCAGAATGTCATGAAACGTCGATATTGTTTTTGGCAGCAAGAAAATTCTTTCTGCCCGTCGGTCTGTGTGTCTTCCTTGTGGAGCGGTTTAAGATATTAATTTGAAATTTTATGCACGTATGCATTATAACAAAATCTGGAAGTGGACTTTTTTTGTATTTATTCGGCGAAGGGTTGGGGTTAAAATAGGAGTAAATAGGGGAAAATAAATAAAGCAAGCTGGTAAGACTACTAAAATTTGGGATTTGGTGTTTATACTAGAAGCCAAGGGCTCAGATTTTTTAATAATGTTTCCACTCCCCTCCCCCCGCACCGCCTTCAGTCTATTATTAAAGATGTTGGTTAAATAAAAATTGAGATATTCACTTAAAATTTGTTGCACGTATATATTATAACGATACCTGGAACTAGATAATATTTTGAGATAATTCCGTTGGAGGGGTGGGGGTAAGAAGAGGTAAATAGGGGAAATGTAAGCTGCTAAGAGTACAAAATCTTGAGATTTGGTGTATACTAGAAACCAAGGCCTTAGATTTCATTATAACATTTCCAACCCCCGCCACCCCCTCCCACCACCAGTTCCACTTGATTTTATTAACGTGGTTGATTAAATAGAATTGATATATTGACTTGAAATTTGGTACACATATGTATTTAATGACAGGAGGGGTAAATTGGGGAAAATAAGTAGAGCAAGCTAGTAAATGTCCATAATCTTCATTCTTGGCGTATATTCTAGTAACCAGCGCCTCAAATTTTTTTATGAAGTCTGCCTTAAATATTAAAATTCTATGACCAATTATTTCCACATACTACTTTTTTCTATAAGAAAGTGATGTTTTAGAGTACTTGTCCAGAAAATAAAAATTTTACAGGCCAGTGAAAAGGTACAAATTTAACGCATTTCTAGATGACGACTATACAAAAGTGTTTCGAAAACGAATTGTGTTATTGTTTGTGTTATTAATTTATTTCGCAGCATATTGGAAGTTGCAGAAAAAATAGCGTACGTACCAGGTGCGGAAAGTCATTTGACTGACTCGTAGTCTTCCAAAGTTAATCAATGACAAGTTTTCATACAGTATGTCGCACTTAGTATGTATCAGGGCGGTACAAACAAAAAACTTCCGATCGTCTTCTTTTACTAGCATTTTTAAAATGTCGAAAAAATACCTCACCTAGATTTTCAGCCAAGTTTAGAGGTCGCCCAACTCCCTTTCGCACTTTTACTACAGTATCCTTCACCTGGCCCCTCGTAATGACATAAAAAACGCAAAATCATACCCTAAAAATCGTTTCCTATGTTATTTTTTCCCGGACAATGCGATCCCGTTACTAGTTTTTATAAATATCACTTTCCCATCGAGAAAAATCAAAAAAACCGAAGAATCTGACCAAATTTTGATTTTATATCCCTTTCAAGTACGCGATACGTGGAGAAACGAGAACTGAAACAGATTTTTTCCTTCATTTTTCCCGAGGAACACGCTCCTGTAATTAGTTTTGCACCATGTATTGCTTCATTTCTCAGAAAATCATAAAAAATTAGTCTTAAAGTGGAAAAAATTTAAAAAATATGGATTTCATTATCGAATACTGATTCAATGAAGGAAAAAAATAAACGGTGGTGGTGGTGGTAGTGAAATAACTTGAAAAACTTGATTCACGGGTAGAACACGGAAGAACATTTCTTGAATTTTTTCATCATTTAATCGGTATTCCGTATTTTCTCGATTTTTTCCGCCTTAAAACTGATTTTTGATTATTTTTCGGGAAATGAAGCAATAAGTGCAAAACTAATTACAGGAACGTGTTTTTCGGGAAAAAATACAAACAAATGTATTTCAATCCTTATTCCTCCACGTGTCGCGGTACTTGATAGTTACCGAAATGCGATATTTCTAAAAGCTAGCAACAGGATTGTGTTCTCGGGGAAAAACATAGGAAACGATTTTGAGGGAATGATTGTTGTTTTCTTTTGTCATCACGAGGAGCCAGATGGACAATCTGCAGAAAAAGTGCAAATGAAGGTTGGGCGACCTCTACATCTGCATGAAAATAGCTGAAAATATAGTTGAGGTATTTTTTTGACATTATAAAGATCCTGGTAAAAGAAGATGATTGAAGCAGTTTAGTATGTGTTCAGCTTGTGTTCTCGTTATTTTTAAAGGTAAATAAATAATTTTTGGTAAACAGTGGAGCTTCATAAACTGCATCTTAGCATAAGCAGAGAACCTAAACGCAGCCTCCTACGACAGTTTGAAAAAGGCGAAATCACGATTTCGCTTCGATAAAAAAGTGATTTGAGGAAGTTACTTGTTACATGTTTTTGTAATCTTAATGTTCACCAGGCAGTTTTCGTGACAACTTATTAATTGATCATTTATTTGGAATACAGTAGTTTTCTGTTCCCATGACCGGCTAGTGGAAATAATGACAAAAATTAGAAACAAAGCATGGAGTGAGCACAAAATAACTGAAAAACCAAAACTGTTAATTTTGCGCTGAAAATCTGTACATGGGATAAAAGTTTGATTCTGAGACACTTTTTCAAATAACTTTTTTCGACATCTCGAAGGCGAAGCCTTCGTCAAACTGTCATCACAGGCCGTGTTTAGATACATTGCCTAAGGTATATTCAAAAGATGTAGTTTATGCGTCTCCCATTATTGTACCCAAAATTATTTGTATACGTCTAAAAATAACGAAAATGCAAGGATGTAATTGATAATTATAAATTAAACACTGCCTTTAGATGAATCAATCAATATATTATAAATACTCTACATATGTTTCGGCTTATTAGACCTTTATCAAGAGTATTACATAGTGAATACTAAAGTTTCCGACGTGCTTATTCTAATTTATACCTAAAAGTATTTGTGTCTTAATCTGTTTATGACCTAATCTATTTAAGACTTAATTTAACATCCTTAATTATTCGAATGTTTGGAGTGGACCTAAACTAATTATATAAATCAAAGGATAGTTCATAACAATTGGTTTATTATAGGGGTATTCAAGAAATTTTGTTGGTCATTTGTGGTACAAGGGTTGTACTTGAAAGATTTTTTGATTTCTAGTTGTTCTAGCAGATCTAAACGTTTACCTTTTTTTTCCGAATGAAGTAAATTTATGTTATCAGTATCTATGAAATGGTTGTTTTCAATACAGTGTGTTGACATTCTTGTATTTTTATTGTTATTTAAGATTGATTTTTTGTGTTCTTTTACCCGATTCACAACGCTTCTACCACTCTGACCGATATACACAGCATTGCAATCTTTACAATTAATTTAAAAAAAATTAATTGTAAAGATTGCAATGCTGTGTATATCGGTCAGAGTGGTAGAAGCGTTGTGAACAGGGTAAAAGAACACAAAAAATAAATCTTAAATAACAATAAAAATACAGGAATGTCAACACACTGTATTGAAAACAACCATTTCATAGATACTGATAACATAAATTTACTTCATTCGGAAAGAAAAGGTAAACGTTTAGATCTGCTAGAACAACTAGAATTCAAAAAAATTTTCAAGTACAACCCTTGTGCCACAAATGACCAACAAAATTTCTTGAATACCCCTATAGTAAACCAATTGTTAAGAACTATCCTTTGATTTATATAATCAGTTTAGGTCCACTCTAAACATTCAAATAATTAAGGATGTTAAATTAAGTCTTAAATAGATTAGGTCATAAATAGATTAAGACACAAATACTTTTAGGTATAAATTAGAATAAGCACGTCGGAAACTTTAGTATTCACTATGTAATACTCTTGATAAAGACCTAATAAGCCGAAACATATGTAGAGTATTTATAATATATTGATTGATTCATCTAAAAGCAGTGTTTAATTTATAATTAACAATTGTTTTCAAGATGTTTCACAAGGTACCTACCACAAGTTCAAGTTCAGTGTATGCAAGGATGTGTTCATATTAAGCGCAAATATTATACCAGTGACTTTAAATTTCATACAAAGTCAATTATCTCTTTTTTCATTAGCCACTGAACAATGTGGAAGCTTTCTACTAAAAAGTGTCTAGGATATAGGGGGAAGATGTTAAATATCTTTATCAGTATCTGATATAATTACATATAATAATTGGGCATATAGCTCAATAATTCTTAAATAGTTTTTGATATTACATAATAACCGATGTGTAAAGATATTATTGTGTAATGTAGTTTCGGGAAGACAAATTTCGTTGTTATCACAGTAAATACTGATATCATCTTTTTGTGCAATCCAAACATAATGTCGATCAATGAGACTATTTGAAAGGGAAAGTGCTTGTATTCAAGGATGTAACTTTCACAGTATCATTTGATAAGGCACAGGGATGTTCACTATTTTTTAATTGTAATAAAAAATTATAGTTCTACGGCTACAGAGACACGTAATAACCATTAAAACGCCTATAAACTTTTTTTCTTGAAAATAAACTGAAACAAACTCCGAAATTAACGAGGCTAGTACGATCCCTGCAGTGAGAGTAGCGCGCGTAATGTCATAATGCTCATAGCGGAACTCGTATACCAACGTGATATGGATTGTTTGTTTCAGTATTGTTTTATCTCTGTTTTTGTAATGATGGTAGACTCAAAAAGTGTGAAAGTTAATAGAAATGAGTGTTGTTTTGTTCCTGGATGTACAAACACATGAGTAAATATCCCAGAAAAGGTTTTTATGTCTATGCCACAAAATGTAAAGAGAAAGAAGCTTTGCTCCTTTTTTAAGCCAATGATACATTTTTAAAAAACGTTTGTTACCTTATACGCATTTATCAAAATCGATCTTCGATTATACAATGTTTTCGCATCCCTGTTTCCAATGTAACAAAGCACATTTAATATGGAACACACTCTATAATATACTACTACAGGTTTGGTACTGTATAGTAGTTATTACTTATTTATATAAAGCCGCACTTACTGTTTCGCTTTTACACCACTAGATTGAGGCTGATTGAAGTCTATCACCATGGCCAAAAATTCTGAAAACCATGGTAACGTCGACAGTTGGCAGATTATGCGAGTCCGCCTTTTGAAAACCTTCCTCCGTTTTAGAAGTATGCCTTAATTAAAATCAAAAGTCGCAAAACGAAGAACTACACGGACACAACAGTTCCTAGAGGTCAGTGAACTAAGACTAATTCTTATTAGGGATGGCAACGATGTATCGATATAAAATAAATATCGATATATTAATCCTAAATCATGAATATATTCGTATCATCTTTTTTGAAATATCGATATTTTTCTAAATATATCGAAAAGGGTCATCTTGCATATTACCCCCCCGCTCTTCGAAATTTTAATCGAGATCGAGATAAATATTGTACTGTAAAGGACTGCCACTCCCGCTTTCCGAAGTTATGCCTTAAGCAATATTCATTAATTTTTGACATTAAATGTTAATTTACAAAATATATCGATACATATAGAAATATCTACAATTTTTTGTTGATATGTCGAATATATTGATCTGAGTCTTGTGATGTATCAAATGATTCATAGATCGATATATTATATTTTTTTGCCATCCCTAATTCTCATATGAAACGTGCATGGAAGCCTTGCCACTATATTCTCGCGCGTTTAACTATGAGCAACATGACGTCACACCAATCAAGGAGCGTTTCTCGCATTCAAATGAATGTTCATATTTCGTTAGGGGTTTTACCCATAGAACGGATTTGTTGATTTTTGTAAAACTTTCTGGATATTATTATTATTATATTTTTAATCATTTTATGATGTGTAAATGGGACTTAATTATTTGTGAACATCCCTATTCCAGAGAGTGTTCAAGGAGGAGGTTCTGAATAAGACCCATTTGTATATTTTTCTATATCTGTTCAGTCATTACCCTGAAGTAGTTTGTATATAGTTATGTCTTGATAGCTGTGTCTAATATAAAGTGAACAAAAGTCGGGGATAAGTCTCTTCTACTCGAGATGTTAGAGAATGCGCTAGCGACGGTGGAAAATGGCTATGACAGAATGGTACTACAACTGCTAGTTAAATATTTCCGGAGTAGTTCATACTGAATCTGATAAATGGCGAATCCAACAAAGGCTGCTATTATTGTAATACTATTGTAAATTTACATGAAATTTGGTACAAGGGGATACGAGGAATCTTTGAAAACAAGCCTGATCTTAAAGCTTAAAATCCCTTGTTATTTTGTATATGAGCCACTAAATTGCCTTAAAAAAATGTTTGATAAAAATTGATCCTCCTAAAAGAAATGCTAACTAAAATGCTACAGTCGCGCGTTGCTCTGTTAATTGAATCTTATTACCTAATATCGATATTGAATTCGATGTAAAAACCGCTGCCTAAGGAATCACTACTTCCTCATCCAGATTCCTCATCCGAATCTCTCTAAACGAAAGCATCTTGATACTACATTTGCACTCAAGTAAGTGGAAATAATTGCTCATAGAATTTTAATGATATCCAAAAAAAAAATTTGAAACTTTGTGTCCTCATATAGACACTAAAACACAATTTTATTTTGATAACGCCGCTAACAATGGAGTAGGGATGTTGGAGGTGGTGGTGTGGGTGGCAGATGTCAAAGAAAAAATTGAGACTGTGACTTCTAGTATATATACCTAAATCCAAGTTTCTGAAATCGTACTAGCTTGCTATACTTATTTACCCCTATTTACCCCACAGTCCTTCAAAGAAATAAGCTTAAAATATAATCTAGTTCCAGATCTCATTATAAGACGTAGGTCTGTGTACAAAATTTTAAGTCAATACCTTTATTTTATTTTCTTAACTCCTTTAATAATGGAGAGGGGCTGGCATATATAAGAAAAACTTCAGATCATGGCGTCTAGTATACAAACCGATTTCCATATTTCTGGACTCTTACTAACTTTCTTTATTTTCCCATATTTACCCATACTTACTTCCCGGCCTTCAGAGGAATCATCCTAAAATATAATCTAATTCCAAATGTCCTTAAAATACGTACATGTACCAAATTTCAAGTGAATATCTCAATTTCAATTTATTAACTCTGTTAGCAATGAAATGGCAAGTATTATTAAAAATTTGAGGTCCTAACTTCTAACAAATTACCAAGTTTTTAGACCCTTTCTAACTTGCGTTACTTATTTTTCCCTATTTACAATTATTTCCTAACCCTTGAACGGAATTATCTCAAAATATAATCTACTTTGACATATCGTTGTGATACATACCAAAGCACTTTTATTATGGAAAGTGGCTTTCGGCTAAGTTAAACCGCTTCCTAAGGAATCACTACTTCCACATCCAGATTTCTCGTCCAAGTCACTTTAAAAGAAACAGCTTGACTATATTTGCACTCTAGTATGTGGAAATTATTGGTCATAGAAGTTTCTAGCTCGGTCTACTTATTTTGTGCTATTCATAACATACTACCTCCCACCCGTTCAATGCAGTCATCTCAATCAGATGACATTACAATACATACATGTACTAACTTCCAAGTGAATATCTCAATTTCATGTTACCAGTCCCTTTAATAACAGAGTGGAGGTGGTGGGGTTGAAAATTATTAGGAAGAAATCCGAGGCCTTGGTTTCTACTCTACTCTTATCAGCTTGCTTGACTTATTCCCCTCCCTATTTACCCCCCAACCCTCCACCGAATATGTTCAAAAGACAATCCAGTTCCAGATATCGTTATAATAAATACGTGTACAATATTTCACGTCAATACCTTAAACCGTTCCGGAGAAAAGGTGTGGACGAAAAAAGTTATAGACCGACAGACAGAAAATTGTTTTCTCTGAAATTTAAAATCTCGACGTTTCAGGACATTCTAATCTAAACCTATTACAAAAAAATATTATAAAAAAATCTGATGCCTTGGCTTCCAGTACATATACCGAATTTCAAGTTTCTGTACTCTTACCAGCTTGCTTTATTTATTTTCCCCTATTTACCCCTAATTTAATCCCAAATCTAGTTCCCGATGTCAATATAATATATACGTATACCAAATTTCAAGTGAATATTTCTATTTTTTTTTATCAACCCCTCTAATAATGGAGTAGTGGGGTGGTAGGGAGATGAAAAATATTCAGAAAAATTTTGAGGCCTTGCCTTCTAGTACATACACCAAATATCAAGTTTCTGTACTCTTACTAGCTTGCTTTACTTTTTTCCCACTATTTACCCCTCAACCCTTCACCGGACATGTTCAAAAAACCTAATTTTAGAAGCGAAAAATTTGATTTTTTTTTTTACGATTACTATACTTCCAATCAACTACGTTGATGTGGAAGTAATTAAGGCCTTGGTTTCTAGTATATACACTAAATCTCAAGTCTTGGCACCTTACTAGCTTGTCTTACCACCCAACCTTTCACCAGAGTAGGCTCAAAGAATACTCTAGTTCCAGATCTTATTATAATACATACGTGTACCAATTTTCAAGTCAATATTCTAAACCGTTCCAAAGAAAAAGTGTGCACACAAAAGTTAGACAGACCGACTGATGCAGACAGACATGCAGATTCCTATTTCACTCAAATTTAATATCTTGACGTTTCATAGTATTCCAAACCTATTTCAACGACAAATATTTTTGATTTTTATAACGATTTTTACTTGCACTCCACTAGATGCATGTGGAAGGAAATGAAAGTTTCAATTGACCAGACGATGCGACGCCGACGCGACAGTGAAATTTTAATAATTTTTTAGTGAATGTAGTGTAGTGAATGAGCGTTCGTTGTCGCGACCTTCATCAAAATACATGATCTGTAATGCTAATGTTATATTTTTAAATGTAAATAAATGTATTTATTATTATTGTTATTATTAATTATTGTTATTCTGATATTTTCACAAATAGTGCTGTCCTATAGCTATTGAATATGTCCAAAATTAAGGGGTAGAAATAAACAATAATTGCGTTAAAGGGTTTTTATTGTTTAATATGTTAGTTCAACACCTAAAAATGATAAAATCACAAAGTGCTTTTAAATTCCGTGGTGCGTTTTTGAAAGCCACTCGAAGTAACCCATTTTTCAGTATTCTCAAAATAACTCAATAACTATGCTTTGGAGATTTTTACAAGAATATTTTTTTGCTAGAAAATTAAATTTCCCAGCCAAGTATGTTGTTGAAAAATTTCTTTTTGCTATTTTTAGTATTAAAAATAATTAATGAACAAATTTAAACATTTTCGAAAATTCACTTTTTTTTTTCGTTTTCCAGTAATTCGTCCATAGCATTTTTTACGACATCATAGGCATATATAACTGTTTAGAGGAAAAATACTTCTTGAAAAAACAAAAAATTGCATTTTTACTCTGCTCCGTAAGACGAAAGGTGACAGAGATGTAGAAGTTGACCATTTTTTGCCATATTTTACCGCATTTGCTCTCATGCACATGAATATTTTTTTAACAGATAATGCAAAAGAGGAAGAAATCGGAAGAAATCGATGCTACTATATGCTTCAAAAGAGAAAAGATAAGTGCCTAGCTAAATGTCGCTATAATTATTTAAACGATTATCGAAGAATGCGACGTTTACACTATCACAGTTACCTCCAACAGCTGATACTACTAGATTGCATGGACAGCGCACATATTTACAGATCCAATAATAATGGAAGGGAAATATGTTAAATCCCCTTCAATGGGGTTCGAAGAAGACAAATAATGGATTGATGCCGATTACCATGACTCTGTCTCCTGCACCGAAACCTTTACTTGAAAAAAATGTGGCTGTTTAAAAGATTGTCATGGAAATTATGGTTGCACAAAGTTTAACATCAAATGCTCCATATTTTGCAAAGCATGTGCAGGAATTAATTGCGAAAATGCAAATGTGCCAGAAATATCACAAGATGTCGACGAAGATATCGACAACGAGGTCGATATTGCCATCGAAAATATTAATATTGAAAAATTCTTAAAATTAATAATGTACAATATTCTTCTACCTTCACGAATAAAAACGTAATTTTTTGAGATGCGTTTATTGTTCATAATGTTTTCCTACAATATTAATTTATTTAAAAATCAGTGTATTTTAAATAATGAATAAAACTTAATTACTTCCACATCCACGTAGTAGATTGGAAGTATAGTAATCGTAAAAAAAAATTCAAGTTTTTGTTTCTTGAAATAGGTTTAGAATGTCATGTAACGTCGAGATTTTAAATTTGAGCAAAAAAATTTTCTGTCTGTCTGGCGGTCTGTCTGTAACTTTTTTTATCCGCACTCTTTTTCCGGAACGGTTTAAGATATTGATTTGAAATTTTGTACACGTGTACATTATAACGAGATCTGGAACTGGATTGTTTTTTGAAGATATTCGGTGACGGGTTGAGGAGTAAATAGGGGTAAATATTGGGAAATATGTAAAGCAAGCTGGTAAGAGTACAGAAACTTAAAATTTGATGTATGTACTACAAGCCAAGGCCTCATATTTTTTTATAATATTTTTCAGCCCCCCACTATCCCTAGTCCATTATTAAAGGGGTTGATAAAATAAAATTGGGATACTCATTTGAAACTTGGTACACGTATGTATTATAACGGCATCTCTAACTGGATTATATTTTAAGATGATTCCGTTGAAGGGTTGGGGGTTAAATAGGGGCTAATAGGGGAAAATAAATAAAGCAAGCTGGTACGAATACAGAAACTTCAAATTCGGTGTATATACTAGAAGCCCAAGCCTCAATTTTCTTTATAATATTTTTCAACCCCCCACTAACCCTACTCCATTATTAAAGGGGTTGATAAAATAAAATTGAGATATTCATTTGAAATTTGGTACACATATGTATTATAACGACATCTGGAACCAGATTATATTTTGAGATGATTTCGTTGAAGGGTAGGGGGTTGAATAGGGATAAATAGGGGAAAAAAGTAAAGCAAGCTAGTAAGAGTACAGAAACTTGAAATTCGGTGTTGGTAATAGCAGCCAAGGTGTCAGATTATTTATAATATCTTTCAACCCCCACCACCCCTACTCCATTATTGAAGGGGTTGATAAAATAAAATTGAAATATTCACTTGGAATTTGGTACACGCATGTATTATAACGACATCTGGAACTAGATTATATTTTGAGATGATTTCGTTGAAGGGTTGGGGGTTGAATAGGGATAAATAGGGGAAAAAAGTAAAGCAAGCTAGTAATAGTACAGAAACTTGAAATTCGGTGTATGTACTAGAAGCCAAGGTCTCAGATTATTTATAATATCTTTCAACCCCCACCACCCCTACGCCATTATTGAAGTGGTTAAGAAAATAAAATTGAAATATTTACTTGGAATTTGGTGCACGTATGGATTATAACGACATCTGGAACTAGAGTATATTTTGAGATGATTTCGTTGAAGGGTTGGGGGTTGAATAGGGATAAATAGGGGAAAAAGTAAAGCAAGCTAGTAATAGTACAGAAACTTAAAATTCGGTGTATGTACTAGAAGCTAAGGTCTCAGATTATTTATAATATCTTTCAACCTCCACCACCCCTACTCCATTATTGAAGTGGTTGAGAAAATAAAATTGAAATATTCACTTGGAATTTGGTGCACGTATGGATTATAACGACATCTGGAACTAGATTTTGAGAAGCTTCCGTTGAAGGGTTGGGAGTTAAATATGGTTAAATAGGGGAAAATAAGTAAAGCAAGCTGGTATGAGTATAGAAACTTGAAATTCGGTGCATGTACTAGAAACCAAGGCCTCAGATTTTTTATAATAGTTTTCAACCCCCCCCCACCCCCCACCACCCCTACTCCATTATTAAAGGGGTTGATAAAATAAAATTGAAATATTCACTTGAAATATGGTGCACGTATGTATCATAACGACATCTGGAACTAGTTTACATTTTGAGATTATTCCGTTGAAGGTTAAATAGTGGTAGATAGGGGAAAATAAGTAAAACAAGTTGGTAAGAGTATAGAAATTTGGGATTTGGTGTATATACTAGAAGTGATGGCCTCAGGTTTTTTATAACATTTTCCATCCCTTCCCACCACCCCCACACCCTTATTAAAAGGGTTGATAAAATTTAATTTAGATTTTCATTTGAAATTTGTTACACGTGTAACGATATCTTAGATTATATTTTGACATGATTGCGTTGAACGAGTGAGGGTAATTGGTAAATAGGGAAAAATCTGCTAAGAGTACAGAAACTTAAAATTCGGTATAATAATGTCCACATACTAGGGTGCAAATCTAGTCAAGATGTTTCTTTTAAAGTAACTTGGACAAAAAATATGGATGTGGAAGTAGTGATTCCTTAGGCAGCGGTTTTTTACTATTATAAAGCTTAACCACAAACATTAATTGTTTGTAATATTCCTTCTTCGTAAAAATTTAATATTTGTGTTTGAATGTTAAAGAAACATTTGCATTATTATTAAGTTATCTTAGAATTGTTGCTTTATTGCATAAAAATAAATTGATTTACTGAAAATTAAAAGAACAAATGTGAGCTAATAAGGTAAAATATGGCAAGAAATGGTCAACTTAGAATGGCGATATCTCGGTTACTGTTGACGGTACGGAGCAGACACTAGGATGCCGTAAAAAAGTTATGAACGAATTACTAGAAAAGGATGGTTCTCAATAACGCACCATGGAATTTAGTAGCAGTTTGTGATTTTATAGTTTTTAGGTGTTAAGCTAGCTTATTAAACAACAAAACAAAACAAAACTCTTTAACGCAATAGTTTCTTACTAAAAGACATATTCAATAGCCTACTAGGAAATAATCAAAATGGGATTACTGGATTTTTAAGTTTCTTGTTTACCATTTATAAATCCCATGATAATAGATCCATAATTTTTGTTTTACCACAAAAGGTAAATGATCGATTATAAGTACCTAATATAGTTAATATAACTTAACGCATTTTTATAAAGTGCAAAGTTCTTTTGTTTATGTTTAAAGTAAGGTTGTAAATACAGGCATTTGATAATGTGTAGGTCAGCAAAATTTATCTTAGTCAAACACGGTATAATGTAGACAAGAGTAATGTTATAGCAAAGTAAAATCATTTAATTGTTATCCTTCACGATATGTGTGAATGAAGCTGCACGTGCATAATGAGAAAAACTTTTTTTAGTTTGTTTTGTTTCTTACAGTGCACCACACCTGTGAAATAGGTTGTAGGTACGTATGTTTTAAAAAATTAACAACCAATTGGTAAATATTTAATTAGAAACAAATGAAAATATATTACCAGAAAATACTAGTAAATATTCAAACTTTTACAAAATACTTATCACAAATAAGTTTAAAACATATATCTTTCTTATATATATTTGTGATAAGTATTTTGTAAAAGTTTGAATATTTACTAGTATTTTCTGGTAATATATTTTCATTTGTTTCTATTGTTATAGAGCTTTTACAGTTCCAGGAAGTTGCATTTGCATATAATTATATTAAATATTTAATTGTCTACACAAATTTTATATATTTTTTAAGCACTTTCGTGCCCTCAGATGGAAAACAGTGTTCTGTGAAGTATAACAATAGTTTACATTTGTAAGTTAAAAACGAGCTTAATAACGGTAACCTACTTGCTAACATTTATGTAGATGTGGACAATGAAAAAATTATTATATTTAGATGTCAGTGTCGTAGCGTTGTAATTAGGTTAAATCTGGATCAATCAAGTCATATCAATTAGGAAACTGGTGTAGATATTTTCGCTAATTGTGATAGTGAACACAAAAAAATATATTATCAATCAACAATCTTTTGAGATTTGTTCAAGTGCATCGCGTGTGATTGTATTCGAAGATATCGCTAACAACCATATTATTACAATACTATTTTTAGTTCGTAAATATACAGAGTGTTTGGTAAAGCGATGCCGATCTGGAAGAGGGAGGTATAGGAGATCATTTGCAATGTATAGAATCAAACATACTTGTATCAAAAATGATCAGTATGTAATGCCGATTTTGTATTTCTTTAACAATGTAATTTTTTATCGTTGATACAAGTATTACACATTTAGTTTATCGTTTGAAATTATATTTTTCGTTATCCTAAAATAATTAAACTTTTATCAAAGATTATGTTGGCTAGAAGAAAAAAATCTGTATAGCGAAAACATTTTAAAAAATTTTAACAAAGTCGTCTAGATGTTACAATTATTTCGAAAACTTTTATTTTATTCTCTTTATGTAATATGGTCGTACATACCATCAACGTTTACCAGTTACTAAAAAAAGGCAAAAAGGATATATTTTCTTTGTTAAAAGCCTCACATATTTTCGATTAAATGAAACATTATTACCTACCTTTTTTCATAACTAATAAACCTTAAAGATATATATTTGATAACACCACTTAAAATAAGGGTGAAAAAGACAAACTTTTAAAATAATTGTAACACATAGAAGACTTTTTTTAAACTTTTATAAGACATTGAAACTCGACTCTTTAAATTACCATAACAACCTTTTCCCTACAAATTGTTTTTTTTTAAACAACAGATGCTTTTAATTTTTTAAGTTTATTTATTTTGGATAACAAAAAAAATTAGAGTAAGAAGTTACACTGAGTGGGTAATAAAAGGAAGAACAGAAAATATGTACTTCGTATAGTTTTAGAAATTATATTTCGTATTCACTGTGATATAATGAATGATTGAATGAACGAACATTTAGCTAAAGCTTGTGCAACATTTGGTATTTCACTAACCACCCCCTCTCTATAAGTATAAATAGGAACATAATACATATTACAGCAGTCCGACATATTATAATCTCTCGATATTTATAATTTTCTAAATGAACCACTTGAGATTTGACACTGATGGATTTATATTAGTCATTATTAGATAACTATGCATTAATTATTAAAACAATACACAGACATAGTCAATATCAAATCCTGCCAATTGATGGATCTATATTACTTTTTGTATGTGATAAAACTAAGTGAAGTTTACAAATACTGTAATTTGATTCCTTGATAGATGGAAACCAGTTTAGGTAAAACCATTTTTTGCCGGCTGTCCAATATATTATATTATATTAATTTTTTTGTAATACTGAAAATAATAATCAGAATTTTAAATAAATACCTTGTTTGTAATTAAATGCGGATTTAAAATGGAATTTCAGATAAGTGGCTAAAATCACTAGAGGTATCCATGTCTTTGACAAAATATTACACGCCGCTAGGTGTGTGCTTTATTTTCGCTCATAAAAGTAAATTTTAATTGGTTCATTCTGCAAAGAAATGAAATAGTAAAATCCTAATGAAATTCACCATGATCTGTCGGGTATTATTGCAAATAATTGTTTGACACCATTTGCACGGACCACTTCTCTCATTCCCTGTATCTATGTTACACAAAATGATGAAAAATAAAATAGGAGAACAATTATTTCTTCATTTAACTCTCCATAACAAAAAGAGTAATGAATTAGTCACAATTTTCTGCCGTAATTTCACAACATAGTTTTTGTTGATAAAATTTGATAATAGATGCAGTGAATGAGTCGGGATTTTGCGGTTTTTTGGCTAATTTTGGCTGAAGTTGCGAAACCTACTTCGCCCTATTTTTAGGGTGGGGAATAAGAAAAATATACTCGAAAAATTTTCACCCCCGCAAACGAGCAAAAACTAACCTCTTTGATCGCATCTTCGCGGTAATGCTCGGTAAGACATGTTTGGAGGGAAATAATTTGGAATTTCGAGTGACTTAGTGACAAGGGAAGCGTTATGATAGGTGAGGGCTCCAAGAACCCTTGGAAGTTAGAGCCCTTGGGAGTTGAAAATTGTTGTATTTTCAATCGGGATATAGGACGAGAGGCGAGTACAGTGATCGATTTCTCACACCCTATGACGGTAAACCTACCCTCTCAAGGAGTTGCCAAATCGATAATTCCGGTGTATTACCGTTTCTTACCGACGAATGTGATGATGAGGAAAACGAAAGTACTAAGTATGATGTACATTTTGAGGAGTATCAAACATGTAGTTCTAGTTGTATGCGGCGTAGGTTACATTAATTATACGTACCATGAAATTATGAAAACTATTTTACTGAATTCATAAAAAGTATGCTATGTGTTAATTATTAAAATAACAGCAAGGAAGAATGTCAAATTGTTTAGCTCATACCTCGCTATCACGAAAAAAATGTTTTCAGCCCCTTGAATAGGTTCACACTCCTTGGGGGTTAAAAAATCAATAAATGATAACTACTCAAATCCCGTCTTATATATCGATGGAAAGAAGAAACAATTTTTCACCTCTAGGGAGGGTCGCTTAATCTCCCAAGGGTTGTTAGTGCTCCCCTGTCACTAAATCTCCATGAAATTCCAAATTATTTCCGCCCAAGCACGCATTTACAGGGGGAAGTAGGTTCGTAGCTGCAGAAAAAATTAGCATGTTCTTCCGATTCATTCTCTACACTATAATATAAAGGTCACATTATAATAAGTGTACTACTGGACTAAATCTATCATGACTTAAGTATTTTTGTGTGCTGAAACCGAATTTTCAATTTAAAAAATTTTCTACTTCGTAGTTCTCTAGTAAATCTCGGGTTTTATTGCTAAATACGGTTTTTGACAATAAAAATCGAGATTTACCCGAAATCTACATGGTATAAAATATTTTAAATTGAAAATTCGGATTCAGCACATAAAAATACTTAAGGCATGATAGGTTTAGTTTTTGGATCAGATTTTTTTATTTTGACCCGTGTTACTGAAAAAAACAACTTGTGGTGTGTACTTTCTTAGTTTTACCAACAATTTTTAAATTTAATATGCGACATT
Organism: Stenurella melanura; assembly: GCA_963583905.1. Classification (NCBI taxonomy): domain Eukaryota; kingdom Metazoa; phylum Arthropoda; class Insecta; order Coleoptera; family Cerambycidae; genus Stenurella; species Stenurella melanura. The sequence goes on from OY757312.1 coordinate 77,317,079, forward strand.
GGTTCATTATAATAATTGACTAGGATTAAATGAATTAAGAACAGATTCCTAGTTTAGTCTATCTGTAATTTGTCCTTCCGTTTTGCAAATGTCTTTTGTCTCCTCCGAAAACAACGTAGTAGAGTAATATTAGTTGCTAATAATACTGTTCTTCCTAGTGCTTACTTGTTTATGACCTCTTCTATCTAGTAATATTTTAATGTCGCAATGACAGTAGTTGGGGGTATTCCACTAAAATTTTAGGTCTGTGTAAATTCCGTAACTATAAAATACCGTGATCACTATCTAATACAATTATTGTATTAAGGTGACCATTCCCTAGAAAGAGACATACGATAGGGAAATGTTTATTAATTTTGGCCATAACTTTTTTCTTAGTACGTATAGTTAAAAAACTATAAGAGTACCTAAGCAGAACCATAACAAGACTATTACTATGAATTTAAATTCAATAATTTCAGTGGTTTGCAAAATAGCCAGATTTGATTTTAAAAATTATGTTAATCTTCCTATTTCGTAGTTTTAAATCAAGCTATTTTGCAAAGCACTGAAATTATTGAGTGAAAATTCATAGTAATAGTCTTGTTATGGTTCTACTTACGTACTCATAATTTTAATGATTAACAATAAGCTGTTTTTTGCAATTGGGTGATGTTATCCCCCTCCCCACTAGCCTTACGTGTTGTTCCCTCTTAACGTTTAAACACTCGAAAATTTTGAAGATTTTGTATTTACTGATTAACTTTCCAGCGTATGGGGAAGTTATTGTAATGGGCACGAAAATCTAAATAAATATGTTCAACATATTTTTGTGTTTCAAGGTCGCGTCGCTGCAGTACCTTTCAACTATTTTTGAAACAAATAGTTAAGTATGTGTGTGTGTGTGTAGCCGTTTTTGTTTAAACGAAAAGACTGCAAAGATGTGAACTTTAGGACTTCTCTCTTTCGTTTCTTGTAATAACAGATAGTTTGAAATATCATATATTTTTATACAGCCTTTCCAAAATTATTTGGGCTATCAAAACCGGAATATGGAATGAAAAAAAAAATTTGGAAATAAAAATGTCTGTATTGTCATTATTATTGATATTCATATTATGCTGGAAAGTTTGCCATGTGGACATCGAGGGCTGCACTTAGTTACAGATGTCACCTTTGTAGATTTCTAATAAACGGCCCAGTAATATGACACCCATCCCTCAGTTTAAAATGGTATATTCTACATTTTCAATAAAAACGTTGTAACTCAGCATCTTTATAAAAGTATTTGATCTGACATTTTAGTTTTGCGTCAAAATTTTGGTCGTTATCAAAGATTGAAATATCTTTTTCTAATACAGAACAATGAAGCCAGTTAAAAGATGTCAATCTTATTGTACAATTTGCTACAGCACATCTACAGGGTATTTCCATGACAATGTTGCAACCTTCAAAGTGGGATTTCTTTCTTAAAATCTTATAGTACAAAATGTTTCATCAGTAAGTTACAGAAATTTTTCATGTGACTAAGAGTGACAATATTATACTAATCGTACTCATGCCCGTCAGTTGCATTGTGGTGTAGTTTAAATAAGTAGCATGGGAAACTTTAGGTCAGAAGAAAATCATCTTGGTCATTTCAACATTTTAAAGGGCGGGGCGTCCTCTTCTCCGACATAACACTAAACGCTGTTCTAGTGAATTACAACATCCAGTATATAATGTTAACTTAGCGAATAATTATTATTATTAGCATCTTCAAAACTTAGTTCATGATTTAAAACACTGAACGGGCCTTTAAATTTTCTTCATTTTAATTTTAATGTTACGTACCATCAACATAAAACCATTTATACCATTTTAACCATATCAAATGCATAGGTACCATTTTAAAAGGTCCAGCAGGATAAGATAGGTAAAGCGGCCCCAGAAAACAATCTTTGAGATAGCTTGTGTTATAGTATTGGCAAGTCAAAAGACCACGATTGGCAAACTTTCAGCCCATGATCCCCATTGGTCCTTGAAATAATTGACAAGACATGCGCCGGCACGTATAGTTTTTAAATTGTTTTTCTCGAAAACTGTTTTAGCTAGACGAATGAAACAAAAATAATCTGTTAGATCTTTTGTTGGTCTAGAGACTAGTTTATTTTTAATTTTTCAATAATTTTAATTATTTAGAAAATGAAAATAAAAATTTGAGAATGATTTTTTTACGGTTAGAGCCGAGGTACAATCGCCAGAAAAATATATAATATGGTTAATTACACTTACTAGTTCTACTAATCGTTTCATTCAAAACAAATGGATGAAACACTTCTAAAAAAATATAAGTTCAATTATGGTTGGTTTAATGTACCTCTTATTTAATCCAACTATGTTATATACACCTGTAAAATAATATATGAAGTTATGGTAAAAATTCACGTTAAAAGAAAATGGGTGCATGACTTAAAAAATACTTTTAAATTAATTTTATTATAAAAGATTATTTAAATATAAATCGTAGTCACCATTTTCACTGATTACCACAGGATAAAATCATATCCTGAATATCACCCTTCGGCGCTCTGTAAGTCAATAATACTTTTATTGAAGCAGCTTTCTTTATGGTTTTTGTACCAAAAAATTTGTGTATTTATCTTTTAAATAGAATTTCTATTCCGTAAATACATTTTTTAAATATATTATTTAGTGTTTGCTATATTAAAATAACAACAAAGAAAAATAATACAGTTAATATAATATTGGTTGTTAACTGCGGAAAGCAGATGTTTCCGCGAGCGGGTAACTGTGGGAAGCAGATTTTTTCCGAGAGCTCTTACCGGGGCCGTACAGGCAGCTCACCTACTCGAAACAATCGCCGCTATGAAGTGGGTAATGAAATTGGATGCAACACTTAATAAAAAAATTAAATCCATTTACGATTGCTCATAAGTATATACTATTATTTCAGTAATATCATGATGCATCATAAACGGACTTACTTTTTAAACTTTTAATGATCGGTCATAAGATTCATGAGTACTATTACCTCAATAGTTCTTATGAGCGATGATAAGCGGACTTAATTTTTTGTGTTGCATCCAGTTTCACTAATCCTTACACTGCGGAGCTCGTTTCGACTGGGTGAGCTACCTGTACGGCCGCGGTAAGCGCTCTCAGAAAAATCTGCTTCCCGCATTTACCCGATATCTACTTCCCGTAGTTAACTAACATTATATTAATTGCAAGTTTTTTCTTTATTTCTATTTGACTATAGCAAACACCAATACCGCATGTTTAAAAAAATAAAAACTTTATTTAAATAAATGAACAGACAACATTTTTCTCAGGTACACAAGCTACAAAAAAGCTGCTTGAAGAGCAGTACTGACGTACAATGCTCAGAACGGTACAGTGCGGGAGACGATTTTATCTTGTATTAATCAATGAAGATAATGACGATGAACAAGATGTTGAAGCTTTTATAACAAAATTAAGTAAGAAGTATTTTTTTAATTCTTGCACCCATTTTATTTTAACGTGAATTTTTAATGCAACTTTGTATGTTATTATGTATGTGTATATGACATAATTGCATTAGATAAGAGGTAACTACATAAAACCGATCATAGCCGATCTAATTTTTTTTGGAAGTGTTGCACTCCATTTCTTTTTAATGAAAGAATTATTAGTAATAGCAAGAGTAATTACTCATATTAGATATTTTTTTGACGATTGTGCCTCGGCTGTAACAATTAGAGAATTCATTCTCAAATTATCATTTTCTCTTATCAAATAATTAATTATTTAAAAAATACAAAATAAGTATATAATATAGACCAACTAATGATCTAACAGAGCCTTTTTGTTTCATTCGTCTACCAAAAATAATTTTCGAGAAAAATAAGTTTGAAAAATAGTCGTGCCTGGGCATGTTTTGTGGTTTTCTTTAGCTCTTGCACCCATTTCATCTTAACGTGAATTTCTAATTTAATGATATATGTTATTTTGCATGTGTATATGACATAATTGCATTAAATAGGATGTACATAAATCCAATCATAAATGAACTTAATTTTTTGCGATTGTTCCTCGACTCTAACCGTACAAAAATTCATTCTCAAATTTTAATTTTCAATTTACAAATAATTAAAATTATTTAAAAAATCTAAAATAAATATGTAATATAGACCAACTAATGGTCTAACGGAGCCTTGTTGCTTCATTCGTCTAGCTCAAGATAGTTCTCGAGAAAAACAAGTTTAAAAAACCGCTGCCTAAGGAATCGCTACTTTCACCTAGATTTTTCATCCGTCACTTTAAAGGAAACATTTTGATTAGATTTGCACCCTAGTATGTGGAAATTATTGGTCACAGAATATTAATAATATTTGGGATAGATGTCATTGAAAAGTTTGAGGCGTTGGTTTCTACCATATACATTAAAAATTAAGTTTCTAGTTTACCCTACTTATTTTCCACTATTCACAACCTACCACCTCCCACCTCTTCAATGTGATCATCTCAATCAGATGTCATTTCAGTACCTATATACGTGTACTAACTTTCAAGTGAATATCTCAATTACTTCCACATCCACGTAGTGGATTGGAAGTATAGTAATCGCAAAAAAATTTTCAAAAATTTTTATTCGTGAAATAGGTTTAGAATGTCATGAAACGTCGAGATTTTAAATTTGAGCGAAAAAAAAATTTCTGTCTGTCTGTCGGTCTGTCGGTCTGTCTGTCGGTCTGTCTGTCGGTCTGTCTGTCGGTCTGTCTGTCTGTAACTTTTTTTTTTTGTCCGCACGTTTTCTCCGGAACGGTTTAAGATATTGACTTGAAATTTTGTACACGTATATATTATAACGAGATCTTGAACTGGATTGTTTTTTGAGGATATCCGGTGAAGGGTTGGGGGTTAAATAGGGGTAAATAGGGGAAAATAAGTAAAGCAAGCTTGTAAGAATACAGAAACTTGAAATTCGGTGTATGTACTAGAAGATAAAGCCTCAGATTTTTTTATAATATTTTTTTATAATATTTTTCAACCCCCCACCATTAATACGGTTGATAAAATAAAGTTGAGATATTCATTTGAAATTTCGTACACGTATGTATTATAACGACGTCTGGAATTAGATTATATTTTGAGATGATTCCGTTGAAGGGTTGGGGGTTAATTTGGGGTAAATAGGGGAATATAAGTAAAGCAAGTTGGTGAGACTACAGAAACTTGAAATTCGATGTATGTACTAGAAACCAAAGCGTCAGATTTTTTTATAATATTTTTCAACCCCCACCACCCCTACTCCAATATGAAAAGGGTTGATAAAATAAAATTGAGATATTCATTTGAAATTTGGTACAAGTATGTATTATAACGACATCTGGAACTAGACTATATTTTGAGATGATTCCGTTGAAGGGTTGGGGATTATTTAGGGGTAAATAGGGGGAAATAAGTAAAGCAAGCTGGTATGACTACAGAAACTTGAAATTCGGTGTATGTACTAGAGAAAAAGGCCTCAGATTTTTTAATAATATATTTCAACCCCCCAACACCCCTACTCCATTATTAAAAGGGTTGATAAAATAAAATTGAGACATTCATTTGAAAGTTGGTACACGTATGGATTATAACGACATCAGGAACTATATTATACTTTGAGATCGTTCCGTTGAAGGGTTGAGGGTTATTTTGGGGTAAATAGGGGGAAATAAGTAAAACATGAGTATGAGTACAGAAATTTGAAATTCGGTGTATGTACTAGAAGCCAAGGCCTCAGATTTTTTAATAATGTATTTCAGCCCCCCACCACCCCTACTCCATTATTCAAGGGGTGGATAAAATAAAATTGAGATATTCACATGAAATTTAGTACGCATATGTATTGTAACGACATCTGGAACTAGATTATATTTTGAGATGATTCCGTTGAAGGGTTGGGGGTTAAATAGGGGTATATACGGGAAAATAAGTAAAGCAAGCTTGTAAGAGTACAGAAACTTGAAATTCGGTGTATGTACTAGATGTTAAGACCTCGGATTTTTTTATAATATTTTTCAACCCCCCACCACCCCTACCCCATTAATGGGGTTGATAAAATAAAGTTGAGTTATTCATTTGAAATTTCGTTCACGTATGTATTATAACGACGTATGTAATTAGATTATATTTTGAGATGATTCCGTTGAAGGGTTGGGGGTTAATTTGGGGTAAATAGGGGAATATAAGTAAAACAAGTTGGTGAGACTACAGAAACTTGAAATTCGATGTATGTACTAGAAACCAATTGTCAGATTTTTTTATAATATTTTTCAACCCCCACCAGCCCCTACTCCAATATGAAAAGGGTTGATAAAATAAAATTGAGATATTCATTTGAAAGTTGGTACACGTATGAATTATAACGACATCTGGAACTAGCTTATATTTTGAGATGATTCCGTTGAAGGGTTGGGGGTTAAATAGGGGTAAATAGGGGAAAATAAGTAAAGCAAGCTGATAAGACTACAGAAACTTCAAATTCGGTGTATGTACTAGAAGCCAAGATATCAGATTATTTATAATATTTTTCAATTCAAGTGTATGTACTAGAGGCAAAGGCCTCAGATTTTTTAATAATATATTTCAGCCCCCCAACACCCCTACTCCATTATTAAAAGGGTTGATAAAATAGAATTGAGATATTCATTTGAAAGTTGGTACACGTATGAATTATAACGACATCTGGAACTAGATTATACTTTGAGATGATTCCGTTGAAGGGTTGAGGGTTATTTAGGGGCAAATAGGGGGATATAAGTAAAACAAGCTGGTATGAGTACAGGAACTTGAAATTCGGTGTATGTACTAGAAGCCAAGGGCTCAGATTTTTTAATAATATATTTCAGCCCCCCACCACCCCTACTCCATTATTCAAGGGGTTGATAAAATAAAATTGAGATATTCACATGAAATTTAGTACGCATATGTATTGTAACGACATCTGGAACTAGATTATATTTAAGGGAAAATAAGTAAAGCAAGCTGGTAAAAGTACAGAAATTTGTGATTTGGTGTATATACTAGAAGCGAAGGTCTCAGATTTTTTTATTAGTATTTTCCATCCACCCACCACCCCCACTCCCTTATTAAAAGAGTTGATAAAATTAAATTTAAATTTTCACTTGAAATTTGGTACATTTATGTATTATAACTATATCTGAAACTAGATTATATTTTGACATGATTGCGTTGAAGGAGTGGGGTAAGTAGAGGTAAATAGGGAAAAATAAGTAAAGCAAGCTGGTAAGAGTACTGCAACTTGAAATTAGGTGTATGTCCTAGAAGCCAAGGCCTCAGATTTTTTAATAATATTTTTCAACCCTTCCACTACCCTTACTACATTATTAAAGGGGTTGATTGAATATTGAGATATTCACTTGTATTTTGGTAGACGTATGTATTATAACGACATCTGGAACTAGATTATATTTTGGGATGATTCTGTAGAAGGGAATATAAGTAAATCAAGCTGATAAGAGTACAGAAATTTGGGATTCGGTGTATATACTAGAAACCAAGGCCTCAGATTTCTTTCTAATATTTTTCAAACTCCACCACCTCCGCTTCATTATTAATGGGATTGATAACATCAAATTGAGATATTCACTTGAAAGTTAGTACACGTATGTATTGTAGTGACATCTGATACTCCATTCAAGGAGTCGGAGGTGGTAGGTTGTGAATAGTGGAAAATAAGTAGGGTAAACTAGAAACTTCATTTTTAGCGTATATGGTAGAAACCAACTCTCCAAACTTTTCTATTACATCTGCCCCGAATATTATTAAAATTCTCTGACCAATAATTTCCACATACTAGAGTGCAAATATAGTCAAGATGTTTCCTTTAAAGTGACTTGGATGAAGAATCTGGATGTGGAAGTAGTGATTCCTTAGGCAGCGGTTTTTTATGTTATCAATCCCATTAATAAGGTGGTGGGGTTGGAAAAATATTAGAAAGAAATCTGAGGCCTTAGTTTCTAGTATATACACTAAATCAAAAAATTTCTGTACTCTTACCATCTTGTTTTACTCATTTTTCCCTATATACCCCTATTTAACCCCCAACCCTTCAAAAGAAAAAACTCAAAATATAAACTAGTTCCAGATGTCGTTATAATACATACGTCTATTAAATTTCAAGTGAATATCTCAATTTTATTTTATCAACCCCTTTAATAATGGGGTATGGGTAGTGGAGGGTTGAGAAATATTATTAAAAAATCTGAGACTTTGGCTTCTAGGATATACACCGAATTTCAAGTTTCTGTACTCTTACCAGTTTGCTTTACAAATTTCTCCCTAATTACCTCTACTTAGCCACCACTCCTTCAACGTAATCATGTCAAAATATAATCTAGTTTCAGATATCGTTATAATACATATGTGTACCAAATTTCAAGGAAAATTTAAATTTAATTTTATCAACTAATTTAATAAGGGTGCAGAGGGGATGGAAAATATTATAAAAAAGAAGTCGAGTCCTTCGCTCTCGTATATACACCAAATCCCAAATTTCTGTACTCTTACCAGCTTGCTTTACATATTTTTCCCTATTTACCCCTATTTAACCCCCAACCCTTCAACGGAATCATCTCAAAATATAATCTATTCCAGATGTCGTTATAATACATACGTGTACCAAATTTCAAATGAATATTTCAATTTTATTTTAATAACCCCTTTAATAATGGAGTAAGGGTGGTAGGGGATTGAAAAATATTATGAAAAAATCTGAGGCTATGGCTTCTGTACATACACCGAGTTTCAAGTTACTGTACTCTTACCAACTTGCTTCACCTATTTTCCCACATTTACTCCTATTTAACCCCCACCCTTCAACGGAATCATCTCAAAATAATTTCTGGTTCCAGATGTCGTTATAATAAATACGTGTACCAAATCTCAAGTGAATATCTCAATTTTGTTTTACCAACCCCTTAAATAATGGGGGTTGAAAAATATGATAAAATCTGAGGCCTTGGCTTCTAGTACATACACCGAATTTCAAGTTTCTGTACTCTTACCAGCTTGCTTTACTTATTTTCCCCTATTTACCCCTATTAACCCCCAACCCAGCATCAGAATAATTCCAAAATATATTCGTCTAGTTCCTGATGTCAGTATAATATATACGTGTGCCAAGTTTCAAGTGAATATCTCGATTTTATTTTACCAAGCTCTTTAATAATAACGAAGGGAGGGTGGTGGGGGGATGAAAAACATTATAAGAAATTTTGAGGCCTTGGCTTGTATACATATATCAAATCACAACTGTCCATACTCTTACCACCTTGCTTTACATATTTCCCCCTATTTATCCCTATTTACCCCCCAACCCTTTACCGGATATCTCCATAAAACCATTCAGATCTCGTTATAATATATACGTGCACAACATTTCAAGTCAATATTTTAAACCGATTCGGAAGAAACGTGCGGACAAAAATAAAGTTACAGACAGACAGAACATTTTTTTCGCTCAAATTTAAAATCTCGACGTTTCATGACATTCTAAACCTATTTCAAGAAAAAAAAAATCGAAAATTTTCGTACGATTACTATACTTCCAATCCACTACGTTGATGAGGAAGTAAAATAGGTGCCGGCGCATGTTTTGTCAATTATCTCAAGGACCAATGGTGGTCAGTTTCTCAATCGTATTCTTATGACTCGCCGATATTATAGCATACGTTATTTCAAAGATTGCTTCCTGGGCCGTTTCGCCTAGCTTTTCCTGCTAGATCCTTTACGTAACATATATAAAAAATTCAAGTAGAAATTGTTAAAGATATTTATTTAAACTAAAACACTGTAAATAAAATTTCCGGCTCCCATGTCCAAATTGCTGCAATTAGTTTTATAACTAGTACAACTACTATTGGAAAAAGGAGAACATTTTAGCACATAGATTTTGGAGTGGGTAAATAAGAGCTATGAGAATGACTAGAGTTAATGCGTGGGACATGAATGTTAATAAGAAAAGTAGCATTTCTTAAGGCATAAATTACAAAATATGTAGAGGAAATATGAAAAATTTCCAACATAGTCGTTCATTCACATTCAAATTAGTAGTAAACCTCTTATGGCAACTTATTCTTGACCCGTATGTAAATTAATATCTAAAATTACCCATTCATATAGTTTAGTTAACACAAAAAATTTTTTTAAATGCATCAATTTATTTGCAAGCACTTTGAGTGCTAAATTAATTAGAGATAATATTATCTGTTGGCGTTTAAAATCAATTATCAGCATACTTGCACTAAATACGGCCATAAATATATTAAAATCCTGATAATTATTAAAAAAACAATATTTTTATCGAACTGAAAAATTATTAGGAACATTGATTACTATCGGTAGGTATTAAAGATAGAACAGGTTGCTAACTAGAGAATATCATACAACTAAATACATATTTGAAATGAAAAGCTACGTTTGACACTGATTGATATACGTTTTAATAGCAGTATTAAAAAAACGCTCTTTATTAAATGATAATAAATTACTGTAGAAACTGGAATTTATTAGGAATTTCTTTAAAACCCGATTTATTTCGGATTGCAGTTTAATACAAACAAATGTTTGTTAAACGGTGTATTATTATATTTTCAGTATACAAATCTGAGCATGGTAAAGCTACGCCATAACTGGGTATAAATATGTAATGATGCGTTGACACGCAACTTCATGATCCTTGCGGTAATTCTCTGTCATTTATATGCATTTCCCACCAATGTTCATATGTATTTTCCATCGGATTTATAATGAAGTTCTAGCACTATTTGGTGACAATGGCATTATTTGTAATACTTAATTAGTAGAATTTCGTTATTAAAAGAGCGCCGGCCACAACGCATTTTCTCTGATATTTGTCTAGCTGGAATTCGAACTTAGAATAAATGGACAATGTTCAGTCACATTCTCTCACATTTGTACTTCTACACATTGCGCTGCTGCTTTCAGTCGAATGCAATATTTAAAATTACAAAAACATCTAAAAGAAATAATTGTTAATAATATTGCAAATCATTTTGTCTGAACATTTGATCTACACAGAAGAAATAGTTTTGACAAATTTTGCGCAAGGTTGTGGAATAAATAGAGCGAGAGCTAGAGATGAATTTAATTAAGATAATTCAGCTTGAAAATGAATAGAAATACTATCGCAAAGGAATTTAATAGAGAAGGGCAGGTCTTACTTTTGAACAAGGTTGAAATAGATTTAAAAACAACATTGCAAAACATTGTATCACCCGCCAGAGAAGACAAAACATGAAATTTAATTTTTTTTAAGTGTAATTTATTTATTACAGCGAGAAGACCGCATGTCGATATCGAAGGATTAATATTATCATCTTCACCACATTGTTTATTACGTCCAGCATGGCGTTTTCCAGTTTTCCTGTATGGGAAATTCTTTATTTATAAAAGTGATACACATCTTTTAAGAATCATGTTTTTAAAAGTATCAGAGATATAAAAACATCCTAAAGCGATTTTTCCCGATTTGTCCACAAATCATCCTAACGTGGCAAATAAAAAGTTTCTCACATTTGCGCCACGATATTTTGCAAAGGTGTCCCAATTTGCATTCTGTACATAATATTTTCTGTCATAGTAAATCGATTAAGCCAGTATATTCCAGATGAAAGAGAATTTCGAAATATTAATTTCGATACCTTTTGTAATGCCATGAAACGTCAAGATTTTAAATTTGAGCGGAAGAAAAGTTCTGTCTGTCGGTCTCTTTGTCTATCTGCAACTTTCTTTCATGCACGCGGCTTAATAGAGGAGGAGCTGGTAGAGAGGTAGGTGATGTCGTCGAGACCATCCGTTATGAACAACATTTAAAAAATATATAATGAACATTAAGGTTACACTGTCAGATTCTAATAACCTTGAAACTCAGCTTGTACTTTGTTTTTCATCAATTATTAATGAAAAGACACTTCTTACACCTGGCAAATGGAACAAAGTTGTTCTTACAAGCAATAACCAATGTCAATTTAGAGAAGTGTGTTGCCAAACATTATTTAGCTAAACATTTATATGTACCTACAGGAAGTTTGAATAATAAGTGGTCAAAAAATTGAATCCTGAAGGCCTGTACGTGGTGCAATGCAGTTCTTACAAGCATCCCCATTATCACCTCGGCACCGACGATTTAAAATATTAAGTATATGATGAACATTTTATGAACAATTATTTCCACTTACTAGAGTACACTGCGAGTCATATAAATGTCGAACACTTTTTATTAATGCAAACAAGATTTGACTGGTTAAATTTGACAATAATAAGATCTATCACAATTCAGCATTTCAAACAATAATGGTGTCTAGACAGTTAAGTAATATTCAGAAGTTTGAAAGAACATCACAATCTACCAATAAATAGTAGTAGTTGGTTTTAAGTTTCCAAGTGCTGTACCATATTTATATGCCACGCAGTGTACACATATAGTATCAAGATGTTTTCCTTTAAAGAAATCTGGATGGAAAATCTGGATGTGGAAGTAGTGATTCCATTGGCAGCGGTTTTTAAATTTTTCAAATAGTTGTTCCTAGTCACCAATGCTTTACTGCAACTCGCAATTGATTCGCAATAATTTTATTAAAGATGCCTTCTGACACTGTACTACTACACTATACCGGGTGTAACAGGTATACTCCCCTTTTCTTTTTTAGTTTTGAAAGTAATTGATTGAAATTAAGGATATACTACATACATAATAAGCGGCACTTTTTGACATACAATTGATTTTTTTCACTTCCGGTTTCGCCGGAACTGACACTAACTTTCGATTATTAAATGAAACACCCTAAGTATTATTGCATTTTTGAATTCTGCATAAATTTTCTGAATCCAACGATATCAAATAAGTGACATTTCAAACATCAATTTTTTTATAGTATAATTTTTAGTTTTCCATTTAAGTGCGCCATGACGGTTCCGATGTATTGTAAATGACCCGTGTAATGCTACAAAAATCGAAATCCCGTTAAAAACACTAAATTACGTGATTTATGAGCGAATAAAATTCACCAAAATTGTTTTTGGAGTAATACTTAATTTTTCAGTAATCAGTACCGTGGTATCATTTAATAGTACTGTTAATAAGGAATGTATTCATATGTCGTATTAAAACGTGCGATAAATACAAACAAAATTAAAGCTAAAGGAAAATAAGAAAATTCAATTTTATCCTAATTACCTTGTTACACATAAGGTGGTTTTGGAATATAAAAAAATTAACACAAAACATTACAACAGGTGTTCAAAATACTGTCCATTAACGTCAATGCACTTCTGAACCCGCATAGTTGTTTCTTGAAGAACGTTCGCCTCTTGCTGGGCCGTTATGATGTTTATTGCTCGTCTTACTCGTAGCTCCAGGTCTTCACAGGTTGTAACGTCGGTTGCATAGAAAATATTTTTTAAATGACCCCAAACAAAGAAATCAAGGGGCGTTGAATCAGGTGACCTTGGAGGCCACCTCACAGGACCATTCATCGAAATTACGTTTTCTCCGAATCTCTATTGCACGTAATCAATTGCTATCTTTGTATTATCGGGAGGAGCGCCATCTTGTTTGGAAATACATTCCCTGTCCTAAATCTAAGGATAACTAATCTAAAACGTCCTCAGTCTCATTTTCCAGGAATCTCAATTATCTGGTACCAGTCAGAGATCCTTCAAATATTATTGGACCAATGATTCTACTATCGATTATTCCAAGCCAAACATTGAAACCGAACCGCACTTGAAATTTACCCTCCCGTAACAAATTTTGATTTTCTTGTGACCAATATTTTGTCGGTTAAATAATCCCAAATTTGTAAACCTTGACTCATCCCAAAAAATCATTGTTTGCAATATTCCACCCTACGTTCGTAATCATTTTCGTACAAATGCTGGTGTAATTGGTATTTGTGCAAAATTCGGCTTACAGTTTGGTGACTGATGTTCAATTCAAACCCAACTTGCCTTATAGAAGCAGTGTTATCAACTTCTATTCTAGCCAAAACATTTATTTCCGTCCCTTCGTCAATAATGAAGTTTTCTTCGGGCTCTCTTCGGAATTGGTTTTGAACACGTTTAAAATAATTTTTCGCTGGACATTTTCTACCAGGATATCGTCGGCCATAAAGGTCCATAGCTGCAATTGCATCTTTTTTACTTTCCCCATATATAATTAACATGTCCACTTTTTCATCTCTTGTATACATTTGCGGTATTTTGAACACAACTAACAAGAATTTTAAACAATTTTGAAAGACACAATAAAAGCATCGCTAAACCAACAAATGCTTGACAAGCTAAATATTAAATTGTTTTCAAAGCCACCTTAGTTACTTAACATTTAATTAAAACAAAATTGTATTTTCTTATTTTCTTTTAGCTGTAATTTTGTTTGTATTTGTCGCACATTTTAATACGACATGAATAAGTTCTTTATTAATGGTACTAATGAATGGTACCACGGTACCGATGTGGCTCCATTTGAAAAAATTGAGTTCTTCCCCAAAAACAATTTTGGTGAATTTTATTTGTTCATAAATCACGCAATTTAGTGTTTTTAACGGGATTTTCTGACCTTCTTAAAGGTAAACAAACAACTTTAATATATTTGCAGTATAGCATATGGAAATAATTAGAATTTTAGTATAATATTTGAGGCAGGTGTCGTAAAAAAATTGAGGTGTTGGCTTCTAGCATATACTCCAAAAATGAAGTTTTTGGACTCTTATTAGTTTGCTTTACTAATTTTTCCTATTTACCCACCACCCATTCAACGGAATCATCTCAAAATATAGTCCAGTTCCGATGTCGTTGTAATACATATGTGTAACTTTCAAGTGAATATCTCAATTTTATTATATCAACCTTTTTAATAATGCAATGGAGAGAGTGGGGATTGAAAACCATTATAAACAATTCTGAGGCCTTCGCTTCTAGTACTCGCACCAATTTCCAAGTTTCTGTACTCTTAGCAGCTTGTTTTACCTATTATCCCTTATTTACCCTTATTCAACCTCCAATCGTTCAACGGAATCATTTCAATATATAGTTTAGTTCCAGATGTCGTTATAAAACATACGCATAATATTTCAAGTGAATAGGTATATCTATTTTATCAACCCTTTTAATAATGAAGTGGGGGTGATTGTGGGTGGTGGAAAATGTTATAGAAAAATCTGAGACCTTAGCTTCCAGTATATAAACCAATTATGAAGTTACTGTAGTCATCCCAGCTTGCTTTACTTATTTTCCATTATCTATTCCTATTTAACGCCCAACCCCTCACTGAAATTAATATAATCTAGTTCCAGATCTCGTTATGTTACATATATTTGGACCAATGGATAATGTTAAGAAAGGGCTTTTTTGGCTCATCAGGTGGTAAAGTGTGGAAGCAATTATTTTACTAATTTTGTAGAGCTTATAACGAGTCCGTCACCCGTTTTGGCGAAAAATCTCCAGAACTCATTAAAAACAACCTTTATTTGGGGGTAACATTGGAATTGATGTTACTAGAATTAGAACAACAAGAGGTTGGGTGATTAGGGATTTCTTTTGCAATTAAAACCAATAAGAAATCTAAAATGATAAAATCCTTATACCCATCCCCACTTTAATTGACGGGGATGGGTGTAAGAGTATTCGGAAGTAATCACATTATAATCTGATAATAGCCATTTAACGAGGAGTTTTGGTTTTTTGAAAAATAAATAAATAACCGTATATTAAATATTGCAACCTAACCTAACCTAACCTAACCTAACCTAACCTGATAATAACCATTTAACGAGGAGTTTTTTTTTTAATAAATGAATAACCGTATATTAAATATTGTAACCTACACCGTTCCTATGGGCGGTGAAGGCTGAGGGAAACGAGGAGTAAGGGGGGGAGTGAATTTAGAATGTTTTGCTTCTCCTTCTACTTACCCAACGAAAGTGAGTATTTTGAAAGAATTTGCTGCACTAAAGAATAACTTTTTGTTGCACGTTCTAATATTAACTTCAGTGCCACCCACAAATAAAGGTTATTTTGACCCATCAGTGGTAAAGTGTGGAAGACACATTTTTTACTAATTTTGGGTTATACTTTGATTACTTCTGAATACTCTTACAAACATCCCCACCAATTAAGTTGGTGGATTTTATCTTTTTAGAGTTTTTATTGGTTTTAATTACAAAAGAAATCCCTAATCAGCCTACCTCTTATAGTTCTAATTCTAGCAACAAGTTCTAATATCAATTCCAATGCCATCCCCCCACGCTCACACACATACATATTGACACAGAGACATTTTTTTATTCGATATTTGATTTCACTGTCTTATAAACGGATCGTATACCTATTTGATTAAACCAAATTAACGTATAATGAATGAAAATTAAATAATTAAAATATGACGCAAAAGCAACAAATAAAATGGATTTCCAACAGATTACTAAAATACATTTATCTACATCAACAAATCATAAAAAGTCACGTTAATATTATATTGAAAGAAACTAATGTATAAAACAAATGAAATTGTAAGCCATTGAGTTTTAAATCTATTGTCAGTTGGACCCAAACACAATATGTGGTAAATTATATACGATTATCCAGATTGGAAAACATATATACACAAATCTAGTGTATTATATTTTTAGCGAATTATATGTTAAAGTCAAAAGCTTGAAATTTATATTCAACCGTTTTTGTTTAAAAAACACAAATTGTCATAGGTATTACTCCATTTTACAGCCATTTATGTACATAGAAAAAGTGGGACGCCCGATTACCAAGAATTGTTCGTTATTCTAAATATTTTGAGTTTCTCGCGTTTTTACATTCATTAACATAATTGTTATTATTATTATTAACAATATTTTCTACTCTCTATTGTATCTTTTATCAGTTTAAAATGGTTCTTAAAGGCGTTTTTTTTCAAATTATTTGTTTACTTTCCGTTAGTTTTGTCCTAATTTGACTAGTGCATTTAGATAGAATTCCTTACCTATAAATAACAAAACTTATTCAGTATCCTGAACCCTCCATTTTGAATTTTTTTATTTCAAGGTAATATTCATAATCTGACACCTCGAGAATACCCAGATATCGATTCTTAAATGAATCAAACCATAAATTACAAAACTTAACAGCCATATTTTGAATTGTTAATTATTGATGTAATATTTATAATCTACAACTTCAATAACACTCTGATACAGACTTTAGGTCGAATCAGACCATAAATGGTAAAGGTTATCCACCATATTAACGCCGCGTCAATACTCTTGACTGAAGATGACGGTCTCGGATGATTAGGGGTCGAGCTTGAGCTCATTGCCCCAATCATCGCCGTAGACCTGGACCGGCCTCGTAAGGGGTGGGCCTGCTTTTTCGCCTATCCGCCCCGCAAATGCGGACGGTATAGGCGATGTTAGCCAACCTCCCCTGGTCATGGCTGTTGGACCCTGCCAGCTGGCGCTCTTCTGTCTTGGTCTTCTTTCTTCGCTGGCATGTATAGGCTCCCGGAAGCATCTTTCGTCTGTCGTGAGGGGAAACGGCCGTTACCGAGCCCTCTCCGAGTTTGAAATGGATTTGGGGGTGTTGACTAGTTGGAAGCCCAGGGTGCCAATTGGCATCATGTGCTCCGATTTCGTCGGAAGTAAGTGTGAACTGTGTAGTTCAGGATTGTGTTCGACCAGAGACGCTTTCTTAGCGTCAGAGGCCGGCACGGGCTAGGGTAAGGGTACCGGGCTGGTTGTTTGCTTGGTACCCCCGGGATCGGGTAATTGGATGTTTTTGGTTATTGTCTCCTTGCGGTGTGGTTTGCAGATCGAGCTGAAACAGATAAAGGGTTAGTTATACTTACCCATTATCCAGGATCTAGAGCTTTGGCCTCTTGTGCTTCGGAGCGTCGCGTCGTTGGGGTCATAGTCAGTCGCCTGTCTGACCAGCGGATTCCCATGCTTTGCTGCACGGACGTATAGGTTCTTCGCCCTGTCCCGGATGACTTCAGTTACTGGGGTGTATTCCAGGTCTCTGAAGATGTCGGCGTTTCTGACAAACCATGGTGCATCCACGGCGCACCGAAGTGCGACGTTTTCCACGGCTTGTATCCTCCAGATTGGTGGCTGCTTGGTATCCCCAGGCAACGGAAACGTAGGTCAGAATAGGTGCAATGAGGGTCCTGATAAGCGTGAGCTTGTTCCTCAGGTTGAGTTGGCATATTAACGCTGCCATCTTAAACTTTTGATTCGATCTTGGAAGTCCTCTGATACCAATTTTTAGTAGCATCGAAAATGAAATAGCAATAAACTGTCTACCATCTCCACTATAAAAAATATCAATTTGTGTTGTCATGTGAACAGAATTACATACGTACAAAATTACGTAGTTACACAGTTACAACGTTGCAAAGTTGCAACGACACAAAATTACAAAGTGACAAAATCTGTATTTAAAATTGATTTTATTAGAAACCAATCAAGCTGATGCTTTAATTACTAACAAATTGGTATTATGTACACTGGAAGAATACTTAGACAATAATAAGATACATTCATATGATATAAAACTAAAGATATAGCTCAGTTAGAATTTCTGACTGTACCCTGTTGATAAAAAATTGAAATCAATAAATTATGTGATGAACAACCCTTCTTTAGAAATTGTCTTTCTTTCATATATGCATGGCGGTCACTCTAAAAAATTATTAATTACGAAATGACATTGAGATTACTAATCGGAATATAGTTATAATTACGAAGAAAACCTGATAACTGCACTTTCAATACCAAATAACAGGTGCCAAATATGGCTTGCGTAAATACCTTTACAAATGTAGACCATGGTTGAATTATTTCTTGGGGTGACCACCCTGTACATTTTCCAATAAAACTATAATAAGTACCATCTGTCACATTTTCAGTTCCACATTCACGTAGTGGAGTGGTTAAAAAATTTCATTTTTTTTTATAGGTTTAGAATGTTATGAAACGTGGAAATTTTTAATTTGAGCAAACAAAATTTTCTTTCTTGCATTTTAGTGGTAAAAAATATTTTCATCTATTCTTTAATAGTGGGGAAAATATTTTCTTGAAATAAGTTTAGAATGTCATGAAACGTGGAAATTTTTAATCTGAGCTAAAATTGTTTTTTCCTTCATCTATTTTGTATTTTGTACTGGGCAATAATTTATATTTTATTTTGAAAAGTTTTGGAATAGGCTTAGACTGTCATGAAATGTGGAAATTTTAAATTTAAGTGAAACATTTTTTTCCGTCAATTCTATAGTAGTAAAAAAAAATCGGTAAAGGTATTTACACAGAACTTCCCTCTTTATTCGTACAAGACTGCCACTCTAAAAAAATATTAATTATGAGATGACATGAAAATTATAATCGCCATGTAGTTAGCCCTATAGCCCTGTATAGTGGTGGGGGAAATTTTTTTCAAATTTTCGTTTCTTTTTTTACACAACATTATTTTGTTGAAATAGGCTTAGAATATAATGAAACGTGGAAATTTCAAAATAGAAGAAAAAACATTTTTTTCCATCATCTATTCTATTGTAGTGGTAAAATTTTTAAAAAAACTATGTGTTTTAAAGTTTTCAAAACAAATTTCTCTTTTTGAAATATATTTAGGATGTCATTAAACGCAATTTTAATTTTGAGCAAAAAATTTTTTTCCACGACCCATTTTATAAAAAATATTCAAAAAATTTTTTTTTCTGAAAACATTGTTTTTAAAGTGTTTAGAACGTCACGAAACGTAAAAATTTTAAATTTGAACAAAAAAAATTTTTTTCCATCATCCATTTTATAGGTATACAAAATTTTCAAAATTTCATTTTTTTTCCGTTTTAAATTTTTAGTTTTTTTTAATAGGTTTAGAATGTGACGAAATGTGGAAATTTTAAATTTGAGCAGAACATTTTTTTCCGTTTTATAAAAAATGTTAAATTTTGTAAAAAAAATTTAAATTTTGTAAAAAAATTGTTTTTGAAATATGTTTAGAATGTCATGGAACGTGGAATTTTAAATTTGAGCAAAGCGTTTTTTTCCATCGCCCATTTTATAAAAAATGTTTAATTTTTTTTATTTTCTGAAAAAAATGTTTGTGACGTGTGTGTAGAATATCATGATGAAATGTGGAAATTTTAAATTTGAGGAAACAAAATTTTTTTTCATCATCAATTTTATACAAAATTTGAAAAATTTTTTCTATTTTCAATTTTCACACAAAATTTTTTTTTGTAAATAGATTACAAAATTTTGCAAGAAAATGTTCAACTTTTTTTTGAAATAGCTTTAAAATGCCATGAATCGTGGAAATATTAAATTTGAGCAAAAAAAATGTTTCCATCTCTTCTAGTGGTAAAAATTTTTTCAAAAATGTTGATATAAAAGTTATCAAAACATTTTTTTTTAAATAGGTTTAGAATGTCATGAAACGAGGAGATTTTAAATTTGAGCAAATAGAAATTTGTTTCATCTATTCTATAGTAGTGGTAAATTTTAAATTTTAACAAAGAAAATTTTTTTTTCCATTTATTCTAGTGGTAAAAATTTTTTCGAAAATGTTGGTAAAAACAATTTTCAAAATGTTTTCTATAATGTCATGGAACATGGAAATTTTAAATTTGAGCAAAAAAAATATGTTTCTTCATTATTTATTCACTTTAAAGGTTGTATTTATGTCGATACCATGGCAACCCAAAAAATTTCCGAAAATTCTCATCGTCCAGTGTACCCTGAACGAAATTAATAAGTGGAAATTTTTCTGTCAAATTATTGACACATAATCATATTTGACATTTGCTATTGCTATTACGTAAAAATGGAATTTTATTTTTCATATTAAAGAAGATAATTAAAAGAGAAACAACATTTTATTTCATGTTTAATACTTATGATTATGAATAACTTCTCATTTTGGTTTAACTCCATATTAGAACTAATGACGTTTTGTCTCAAAGCCATCTATGTGAAGTTATAATGTGCTGAAATTATGCTATGCAATGTGTATAAAACATGAAAATATATAAAGAAAACAACGTTCCACCTATTTTAGTGAATAAAACTTATTCCATAACACAAAATTAGAGTTGTCCTAAGCAATTTTCAGTAATTTCTTGAAACTGAAATGGATGGAAAATATATTATTTATCAATTGTACATATATAGGTATTCTATTTTCAAATAACTTTTACAATTTTAACTTTTGACACAACAGCACTACTTACGCTTGCGTTTCTGTCACTTTATCAATAAGACCCATTCATGGCCTACTAACCTTATAGCTTGTTATGTCTTAAAATAACTTAATGTCAGTTGAAATTAGTATTTATTTTCTTGGGAAATTTTCTTACCGAATCCCCCGCGTGCTTGAATTAATGCAGGAAATTTTTCTCGTACATGAATTTTTTAAGAAAGTTACACTCGTCGTTGCGCGACTCGGGCTAATTTTCAAAAAATTCATATAGTCCGATTCCCGACAATAATTCAACCACTTGGGAGATTACAAGTGAAAGTTTAACCATTTTTTCGCTGACGGTAGTGTCAGCTACTTACCAAATTTGACAGTTCTCCGCCAAGTAGTTTTTTAGTTAATACACCAACAGACAGACAAACAGACTGACGGAATCGAAAAACCTATATTTTTGTAATCTGCGAATCTATGTTCTAAAACATGACAATCCGGAAAAATCTCGGAGGGTGATTTTTTCTCGAATACAATACTTCCATTCGGTATGCAAGGGAAGTAAAATTTGATTTTTTTTGCAAAAATTTTCAATTTTTATTTTAATATGTTTAGAATGTCATGAAACGTGGAAATATTAAATTTGAGCAAACAAATTTTTTTTTATTCTATAGAAGTGGTAAAAAAGACAATTTTTTCAAAAAAAAATTCATATTCATTTTCTGAAATAGGCTTAGAATGTCATGAAACGTGGAAATTCTAATTTTGAGCAAACATTTTTTTGTTTTAGTCCGTTACTAAGCAACCATCAAAAAACAATACGGGAAAGTTTTTTCCGTTCTAGGCCGGGAAAGTACCTAACTTTCCCGTACCGGTTTAATGTTATGCATTTATAAAAAAAACGCTGCCTAAGGAATCACTACTTCCACATCCAGATTTTTCATCCAAGTCACTTTAAAGGAGACATTTTGACTAGATTTACACTCTAGCATGTGGAAATTATTGGTCTCAGAATTTTAATAATATTTGGAGCAGATGTCATAGAAAGTTTGAGGCGTTGGTTTCTACCATGTACGTAAAAAATTAAGTTTTTAGTTTACTCTACTTATTTTCCCTTATTCACAACCTACCACGTCTCACCCCTTCAATGAAATCATCTCAATCAGATGTCATTACAATACATACGTGTATTAACTTTCAAGTAAATATCTCAATTTTATGTTATCAAACCCATTAATAATGGAGCGGAGATGGTGGTGTTTGAAAAATATTAGAAAGAAATCTGAGGCCTTGGATTCTAGTATATACACCAAATCCCACATTTCTATACTCTTACAAGCTTGATTTACTTATTTTCCCCTAATTACTCCTATTTAACCCTCAACCCTTCAACGGAATCACCTCAAAATATAATCTATTTCCAGATGTCGTTATAATTCATACATGTCCCAAATTTCAAGTGAATATCTCAATTTCATTTTATCAACCTCTTTAATAATGGATTAAGGGTGGTGGGGGGTTAAAAAATATTACTAAAAAATCTGAGGCCTTGGCCTCTAGGACATATATCGAATTTCAAGTTTCTGTACTCTTAGCAGATTTTTCCCTATTTACCAATTACCCCCACTCGTTCAACGGGGAAAAAAGTAAAGCACCCATGTCAAAATATAATCTAAGATATCGTTATACGTGTAACAAATTTCAAGTGAAAATCTAAATTTAATTTTATCAGCTCTTTTAATAAGGGGGTGGGGGTGGTGTGGGGATGGAAAATGTTATAAAAAATATGAGGCCATCACTTCTAGTATATACACCAAATCCCAAATTATTATACTCTTGCCAGCTTGCTTTACTTATTTTCCCTTCTCTACCACTATTTAACCCCCAACCCAACCCAACCCAACGGAATCACTCAAAATTTAATCTAGTTCCAGATGTCGTTACAAAACATACGTGTACCAAATTTCAAGTGAATGTTTCAATTTTATTTTATCAAGCCCTTTAAAAAATATTATAAAAAAATCTGAGGCCTTGGCTTCTAGTACATGCATCGAATTTCAAGTTTCTATACTCATACCAGCTTGCTTTATTTATTTTCTCCCCTATTTAACCCTATTTAACTCTCAACCCTTCAACGGAAGCTTCTCAAAATATAATTTAGTTCCATATGTCGTTATAATACATACGTGTACCAAATTTCAAGTGAATATATAAGGTCTCAGATTATTTAAAATATCTTTCAACCCCTGCCACCCCTACTCCGTTATTGAAGGGGTTGATAAAATAAAATATAGATATTCACTTGAAATTTGGTATACGTATATATTATAATGACATCAGGAACTAAGCTATATTTCGGGATTATTCCGTTGAAGGGTTGGGAGTAAATAGGGAAAAATCAGTAAAGTAAGCTGGTAAGAGTACAGAAACTTGAGATTCGGTGGATGTACTAGAAGCCAAGACCTCAGATTCTTTTATAATATTCTTCAAACCCCCACGACCCCAACTCCATTATTAAAGGGGTTGATAAAATAAGATAAGATATTATAACGACATCTGGAACTAGATTATATTTTGAGATGATTACATTGAAGGGTTGGGTGTTAAATAGGGGTAAATATGGAAAAATAAGTAAAGCAAGCTGGTAAGAGTACAGAAACTTGGGATTTGGTGTGTATACCTGAAACCAACGCCTCATATTTCTTTCTAACATTTTTCAATTATTAACGGGATTGATAACAAGAAATTAAGATATTCACTTTAAAGTTAATTTGCGTCTGTATTCTAACGACATCTGATTGAGGTGATTCCGTTGAGGGGGTGGAGGCGATACGTTGTGAATAGGGGAAAATTAGTAGAACACGTTAGAAACTTAATTTTTATCGTATAAGGTAGAAACCAGTGACCTGAATTTTTCTATGACATCTGCCCCAAATATTAAAATTCTATTACCAATAATTTTCACATACTAGAATGCAAATATAGTCAAGATGTTTCCTTTAAAGTGACGGATGAAAAATCTGGATGTGGAAGTAGTGATTACTTAGGCGGTTTTTATATTAGAATATATAATAATCCAATTGTTACATGTTTCTTCTTTTATTTAAGCTCAGCTCAGCTCAGCTCAATTTTATTAATTGATTAAGAACTTACAGCAAATTTAGTGTAGCGTGTACGGGACCGCGCACGCTTCACGAGCCGTAGTTGTGTCGCCACGTTCCATTCTCGTGCGTTAAAAAATCTGGAGCATTTTTGATCGTTCAAAAAACTTCATACACGTTTTTGATGTGAAATATTCTATAGTCTAATGCTATTAGTTTCTTGATATATATTCTTTATTTTTCGAGTTATTTGCCAATTGGCCATATTTCGGCCAATGCTTTCGATTTTTTTAAGGGTCGTAGTTTTATCGCATTCTACACCAAGAAATACTTATCCTGGAAAATTTAGCCATGTAACATTTAGTGCCGCCTTGCAACCTCTGATGGCTATAAGTAACCAGTTATTAAAAATATTTTTAGAATTTAATATTTGTTTATTGTCTAAATGTTATTTGTGGCATTATCTTAATTTTTTTTTCTTTTCCTTCTTCAATTCTTTGGGACTTCCTGCCACATGTATGTTTTCTTTCTAAGCGGTGCTATGGGAATCTACAAAATATTTCACAATTATATATACTGGTTAATTGTGATATATTTTGTAGATTCCCATAGCACCGCTTAGAAAGAAAACATACATGTGGCAGGAAGTCCCAAAGAATTGAAGAAGGAAAAAAAATTAATATTTGTTTGTTTAACCAAATTTAGAGTAGTGTTTTAATAATTAAATGTTTAACGCAATAATTTCTTTTTGAGAATAAATAATACATGTAATATTAGTAATAGAGTGAAAATAATTAAACAAGAGTGCGTACAGTTGAACAGTTTAAAAATCGTATGTTACACTTAGGTGAAAATTCTTGGAAATGATTTTTCACTCCAGACCAACTGCAGGGGACGAAAATGGGAAAATGCCGTCTTCATCGACGACCAAGGAGATCCTTTCGCCTGGATGACCTACTCTCAATATCTTCTATAGATAGCGATACCATAATAATACCTAATATATATGTACATCCTAAAATTACTTCTAATATTAATTTAATTACCATCATGCGTAGGCGTAGAGCGATGTTTGTGTATATGTGTGTATGTGTGTTAAATTCTAGTTAATATTCCGATGGCTTCCATTCCTAAAATGTTCCCTTGGACTCTAACTACAATAGGGTGTGTGCACTATACAACAATTCACTTCAAATGATGCATTAATAGCAAGTAATACATAAATATGAAAGCCTAAATGCATTCACATTAATCATATCATGAGATTAAAATAAATACTTAATAAACAAATCGACCTAAAATTCAAATATTTGCATGATTTCGAAAACATCATGTGGCGTCATACATCTTATGTGTGAAGTTAGCAACGCTTTACTGGCAACGCGTTGCTAACTTCACACACATTGATATAGAAGGTGACGTCACGTGGCGTCAACGAGAGACAGCGGAAATAAGTTTTGAGCCAATGTTAAAAGCAATATGTCAGATATTATTAATGTCATTAATATAAGTCAGAAATATGAGTGGACTAGCAAATAAGTGGTGTTTGTGCCTACATGCAGAAATACTCCTGTAACTGCCCCAAATAATAACTTTATCACGAAGAATGAAATGATTTGAAGCAGAGAATCGCAATGTTCCCAAATCGAAATGGGCATTTTATTGTTGTGAAGATCATTTTAATGTAAGTACAATTTATTTGTTATTATCATGGTAGAAACTAATCGACAATAGCTAAATGACTTATTACCCTTAATATTGTAAATAGATCATACTAGATATATACTTCCCTTAGAATTATGCTTATAATGGTATGATACGTATTATGAATTGAAACTAATAATCTAGGTAATTACTCCCACCTATGTTATATATTATTACAAGATACAAATATACTTCTTTATTATTTTGAGCTTGAGGAAGACATGAAAAATTACATGCAATACAAACTTATGGGAAGATATATGATTTTGAAGGAGGATGTAGTTCCACGCATATTTACCTACCAACAAGAAACAAAAAGAGATGCGTCTGCACCAGAACAATATCTCCCTTTAAAGCGGCAAAGAGAACAGTTAGTTGAGTAGGTTTTAATTCAGGACACGAATTCCATTATATTAGAAGATGTATCACCCGTTACAGATTGTCATCAATCCAAAAGCACTGAGCAGGTCAGATTAAATGAACACGTGATGAAACATGTTTATCAACAAGATGATATTCAAATTGTGCTGGTCAAAAATATGGAAACGATATATAATGAACAGGAATATTTATCACCAGTTGTAAATTTTGATCAACCCAGTACGAGCACTGATCAGGTCAGAATAGATGCAGAAAAACATGTGTTAGAACAATTTTATCAGCAAGACATAGGTCAAATTATACAGACTAAAAGTGTGGGGGTGCAGGCCAAACCATTCTTTCGTAGTAAATATGTGACATGTAAAATTAAAAGTGATGTGAGACACAGAGCTTCCTCAACAGGAAAATGTTTCGTATCCAATGATGTTAACTTCACCAATAAATAATAAATAATATTAGTCCAAATAAAAAGTGTTTATTCAATCAAGTTCAGTTCAGTGACATGATCAAACTCAAAACTTATTTCCATTGCCAAGTTAAATTGAAAGGGTAAAGTTGGTAATGCGTTACTGGCAACGCGTTGCTAACTTCACTTAAGCCGTAGAACGTGTTTTTGACAGATTGTAGATTGACATATATGATGAGTGACGTCACATATGTATAGGATTTAGGTTTGCCCTTTTTGGTGGCGAATATTTAATTCAAAACTAAATTTCTTTTAAAAATACTTAAAAACTTTTTTTTGCCCTAAAAATTGTTTCAGCTATACTAAATACCATGAGTACTTTATAATTTTCGATTAAAAAAAAATAGTGCACACACCCTATTGTGTGCAAGTGCAAAAGTGCAGTACACATTTGCGTATCGCCTGTGCTATATGTGGAACTGAGATGCAACCTATTTATCGTGACATTCAGAAAGTTCACTAAAATAATCTAACATCTGTTGACTGTTCTTTTTGTCCTCCATTATCAGTCTCCAAATAATTTTGTTAAATAATTTTGTAAACATCCTTTCTCTTAATTTGAAATGATTGTATCACGAAAAGCACCAACATTTCACACAGCATGATTATGAAACTTTTGACTATATCTTTTTATTGTTAAAGCGTTATATTTCCGTTCGTCATAGATTAAATGAACGTTTGCATATTCCTCGTTATTGAAACTAGGTATCTCTGGAATACATTTTCTTTGCTTCCTTAGTGCGCACCCTGGATATTCAATAAACTAACTAAAAAAATTTATGAATACTTCCAGTCCGCTATGTGGATGTGGAACCAAAAAGGCAACGTATTCTCTCTTCTCCCAGAAATTAATGAGTAATAATCGTAAGTACCTAGTAGTAATAGTATATTATATAGACAATTTCATCATTTTTATTCACTATCTTACACAAAGTCGTATTTGTAGTGGTTGATCATATCTTATGTGACGAAATTTAAGTTACAGTAAGATAAAAGTTTTTACTATTTTTGGAACAAATATTTCTAATTTCATTGACGTTTCATTTATAAACTTTTATCAGTCAAGTATATAGTAGGTACTTAAAAATTTTTACGATAAAACTTGAAATTAATGAAAAATTAATAATTAATCATTTTAGTTCAAAGGCGGAACTTCTTATCAATTCCACGGTTAGTTTAGATGACAGAAAAGGTCACATACCCTTATGCATTATACAATGGCTTTTGTGACACCGCAGCTCATTTTTGCTCGGCCGTGACACGCATAGGATGTGTGGTTGTTTGCAATCTTTGCTAGAGCCTGAACAGCTGGCTTAATTTGCATAAAAAAATGTCAAATCATTTCTCCTAATCCTGGAAGAGTTACTGTGTATATGAAAAGTTGGGAGCGGAACCTTCGGCGTCACGCTGCGTCTGGAGGAGTAATTTCTACAATTACCAAAATTCTTAAACATAACACTCGTATACCAATACTT
This sequence comes from Stenurella melanura, assembly GCA_963583905.1. Classification (NCBI taxonomy): domain Eukaryota; kingdom Metazoa; phylum Arthropoda; class Insecta; order Coleoptera; family Cerambycidae; genus Stenurella; species Stenurella melanura. Next base: position 77,345,434 of record OY757312.1, read on the forward strand.
GACGCACGCTTCGTTAGCCAAGTTAGCATTATCGAGAGATGATTAAAAATTGTAGTACAACTAAGAAAGGCTTCTTCTTGGAAGCTCTCCAGAGGAATTCTCAACTTTATTTTTTAACATATGGAACTTATGCATTACTTCATTATTTCTTAAACTTTTTATCAGCTAATCCCCCTCTTAATTAAGAATTTCACTATTTCTTTAATTTAGGATAAAAAATCCTGACATGATCCCAGACAGCACAAGGTTATCGTACGGCCATCCTAGGGATGGATATGGATATTAAAATATCCTGAAAATATCTCAAAATATGCGAGGAATATCCCTGGGATCCAGGAGTAGTATTTCTTTCCGTATCCCAGAAACATATTTTTGTATATCCTCACGATTAATCTGGGATCTTTAGAGGATCTGTTTTAGGCTATCCATAGAATATCATTGTAGGCTTTCAGGGCCGTAGTTTACTTAAATAGCCAGAGTACAAGTTGCTCTCAAACAATGTTAACAACTTGGTACGCTGCTATTAGTCTAAGAGCTGGCTACGGAGGGGTAAGGGTGACTCGGTGCATTGGAAATTTTATCGCTTACAGGTTCGATTGTTACCGACATAGCGTGAGGCAAGCCGCCAGAAGGCACCCTGGAAGAATAACGCGAGGGTAGGGAGTTAAATATGCAATTTTTTTACGTAAATTAATTGATAAGGTGCAATGCTGAAAATTTGCAGAATAATAGGAGATAGTATAAGTAAATAGGGAAAAAATTGCCAGAAGACTAGGCGGAAGATAAAGAGCCGCCAGAAGGCGCTAACGTTGCGAAAAATGTTGCAATAATTATGTGACTCAGTGCACTTCTGGCAATTTCCATACTTATTCTGTAATTCAAAACTAGACTACCTGCAAAACGCCAGAAGGCTAAGTGGAAGAATGACAGAGATATCAGCGATACTAAGAGCGTCGGTGGCCCACTTGATGGCTCAATTTTTCTTGTATTTTATATTTTATTTCATTAAGTGTACTTCTGATGATTTGTCAACATAATTTAGGATATTTCATGACACCATTGGACAAACGCCAGAAGTAAATTTGAAAAAAATATATAACGCCTTAATTTTATTAATGAAAATATATGACGATTAATTTTATTTCTATCAAAATGACATTAATAATTTTGAATATTTGTCGAATGTAATTATTATATCATGTTTGAATTTTCAGTATGCTCTTATAACTATATAATGTATTTTTCATTCACATTCCGAAATTTTCCACTCTCAGGCGTTATCGTTGTTACCTGCCACAGATCCAGGTATTTTTCAGAAAAGGAAAACAACGTCCATATAAAATGCTTTTGAAGTCAAAAGAATATCATAATGCATTCGCTGATTTGGGTAATACAGATGTAAATAAAGAAAATACTTTCTCCATTGTTGGATCATTCGTTTTCAATATGTATGGTATCAAATCTTGCGACAAAGTTAATGAGCTCCGATACAAATTGTTCCATCGAAATTACACGATAAAAAATGTAAACGAGCCTTTCAAAAAAAAACAATTAAAGAACTTCGACGCTTGCTGCTTGCCACCTTGCTACGTGGAATTACGCCAACAAATGGAAAGAACACACTACGTTGCAAATATATGGACGAATGCAACGTTATTTGATCCATACGAATTAGAAGCGGAAATGGGCTTGTTCCATGATATTCTTTTTATATTGTTTTTATACTTTTTCATATAGTACTCGATATTCTCATTATACACTTAAAATTTCGTATTATTAACTTTTTCCATTGGTAATAGTTGCAAAAACCGAGCGCTCATAGTGACGTCACTATACGTAAGTAGCGTAAGAAAAATGGCTTTCTGGGACCTTTCAAATTTAACCTGAAAAGTCGAAAAACATGGAATTTTTAAACTGTGGTAACTAAATAAATACGTCGAGTGGAAGTTCGTTCTATGTCTCTAAGGAAAGGAGAAGGTCGGCAATCAATTCTAATCGTAAATTGCATGGTCAAAATCGAAAATTCGTCCCGACAGGAGCGATAGCAAATTGTAATTATTTGACAGTTCACCAAATTGTACTTCCCTACTATCAAGTAATAAACAAAACAAACAATGCTTTGAAAACACATAATTATAACAAGTAAGGAGCATCAAGTCTATTGAGATCGCCGAGTCTATGCGTATAGTGACGTAGCGCCTGGCCACGCCCCATTTTCGCGAGATGGAGATTTGTAATAGTTTTTAAGATACTAAACGTGCGAATAAGATTCTAATGTTTTGCAGATCCATTAATTTATACTTCCACTTTCGATTTATGAAATAAAAAAAAATGCTGAACAAGCCCGCGGATGGATATTGAACGGATCCGAATACGAATTCAAATGGTTTGAAGGACCACAATTACCACCATCTGTCAAAGACGTTGTCGTTGATAGTGATAATTCGGAAGGTAATTTTGAATTCGATTTTGACAATTTATAAATTTTATTAAATTATTGATTTCCTTTTTCAGCTGAAGATGGTGGCACAATGTATGACAGCGACGAGGATATTGAATTTGATGACGACACAGAAAATGAGGGTTATTCAACGGAATAATTTTGTATTGAATTAATATTAAATTAATATCAATATTCGTAGTATTAAAGATATATATTGTATTAGAAGTAGAAACAAAATTATATTATAGGGCATATTGAAAATTCAAACATGATATAATAATTACATTCGACAAATATTCAAAATTATTAATGTCATTTTGATAGAAATAAAATTAATCGTCATATATTTTCATTAATAAAATTACGGCGTTATATATGTCTTTCAAATTTACTTCTGGCATTTGTCCAATGATGTCATCAAATATCCTAAATTATGTTGACAAATCGCCAGAAGTGCACTTAATGAAAGAAAATATAAAATATAAGAAAAATTGAGCCATCGAGTGGGCCACCGACGCTCTTAGTATCGCTGATATCTCTGTCATTCTTCCACTTAGCCGTCTGGCGTTATGCAGGTAATCTAGTTTTGAATTACAGAATAAGTATAGAAATTGCCAGAAGTGCACTGAGTCACATAATTATGGCAAAATTTTTCGCAACATTAGCGCCTTCTGGCGGCTCTTTATCTTCCGCCTAGTCTTCTGGCAATTTTTTCCCTACTTACTTGTACTATCTCCTATTATTCTGCAAATTTTCAGCATTGCACCTTATCAATTAATTTACGTAAAAAAATTGCATATTTAACCCCCTACCCTCGCGTTATTCTTCCAGGGTGCCTTCTGGCGGCTCGCCTCACGCTATGTCGGTAACAATCGAATCTGTAAATGATAAAATTTTCAATGCACCGAGTCACCCCTACCCCTACGTAGCCAGCTCTCCGTCTATATGTCCTCCATTCACTATTGCATGGGAAACTTAGCATTTTACTCCAATATAATATTTTTGCTATTCGTAAGCTTTATGTAAGCGCTGTTGCTTGAAACTACTGGGGCATTTAAATTTAAAAATAAGTAGTAAAAACATTATTTTGGCATAAAATGCTAACAGCTCCCGTTGCATTCGGAAGATATAATAGAGTGACAAGCTGCTAACATCGTTTAAAATCAAATTTCCAGTCAGTCTGATTTCCTGGATATCGTTTCCTGGATATCGTTTTATACCATTTGTATCGGAGTTCTGAAAAGTCGCCTCTACTACCTCATTTCTATGATAAAAAATGTGTTGACTTTTGATAGTATAACATTTATATCTTAAAAGTCACTCTGCTGACATATTCTGAAATATTTTGTAGGATATTATTCTTAGAATAGGTTAATTACATATAATATGTGGTAAAATATCTAAAAAAGAATTTCTTGACATTTCAAATTTCATTAAGATATGTTCATTTTTATAAAGTTACTTACACCTTGAAATTTTATATATCAATAATCAAGAACTTCTCAAATTGGCGTCGATAGTCACGCTCCAACATATGGCTTGGGTTCCAAATGATTCAATATTGCGATATGGCTTACCTAAATCTCACTGGCCGCCACTGCTCTTTACAACCACGTAAAGTAATATTTAGTAGTAATATTTTCCTTGTTTCCTTTGTCTTTCATCAGTTGCGTGCCTCAACCATATTTTTATGAAGCCTCCTGTATTCTTTTCTGATAAAGGTAACCTCATTCCTGCAGAGGTTGCTGCTAAAAAGAAACACATATTTATATTGAGACTTTTTATGTACCATGTTAGTAAATTTTCTTAGTGTAATTTAATGTAAGACTAAAAACAAGTAGCATAGCAAGTACTATATCGAAATAGAAATTGAGATTGACACAGAATCAGTGTACACAAATGGTACCTATATTTAGCTTAAAATTCTTATATAACTAAATAATTCATTACACAAGTTTTCTTTAAAAAATCATTTAAAGTTAGGTTATGTAGGTAAAATTAGATGTTATAAAAGCTAATCTTACAAAACTGATGAAAATAATATAATTCCAATATTACATACCTTGTTTTACACTACACAGACCACTTGCTGCACTGTGATCAATTATGTATTTACATAAACAAATAAATAATTCTTAAACTATTATTTTATTTTCATAGCGACAGCGATGACATAAATCGAGAAATCGTGATGACGTGATGCACTGTGCGCATGCTCAAATTTAGAAATATTCGGTTTACCAATAAACTAGGTATATGTTGAAAAGGTGAAACGGCTAACAGGTGAAAAATAATATTAATTACTTATACTCACATGTACCTTTTGATAAAATGATTAATCAGTAGTAAAGGTAAGATATTCATCATTAACAGTCGGTTTTACAATTGCAAGTTAACTTTCATGTTAGTTGACTCTTAACTTGCAGGTTAACTACAACTTTACCGACACTTGCGTTTTTCAATATGAAGTTAAGTGATGATTTGTAAACGAGAGATTATGAATAAAATTTATAATGTTGGTACTGGAAAAATGGGTAATATACATAAAATGCATGAATTTTTGTCAAAGTCACGTCACCTGCTATCAAATATAAATGTCAGAAGCAATTTATGAGTTAGTGGTCTATTATTAAGTAAGTAGGTAGTATTTAATCTCGATGTATTTAAAAAATCTCTTCCATCATATTCTTGGAAAAAGTTAGATCTATACCGGATTACCTTGGCTCCTCATCACTGCTATATGCATTTACTTCGCACATATCCATTTTTAAGCGAAATATCAAAAAACCGTTTTGTGACAGTTATTTTATAGGTTATAAATTGCCAGTAAACTGCCAACTTCTAGTTAACCCACACCTTATCTGCTAGTAAAGTTAACTACTAGATAACTACAACATTGAAAATGACCAGCTATTGTAAACCCCAATTTCTGTAATAACCTGAAAGTTAACTCTGATTGGAAGTTAACCAGCGATTGTAAAACCGGCTGTTAAGTTATCAATATAATTTAAAGGTAATTCTGACGTCCTGTTATTTATGTCACAGCTCACTGGTATACCTTTATTTATTGTTGGTTACAATTTTAGAAGTCCGTGGTTCGATTTCACCGTATTTATTTATTTTCTTTTTTTAATTTGTTTAATACATATATACAAGTATATAAATATAATTTTGTAGATTCATGTTTCTTTCAAAAAGACGGAAAAAATATTACCATGTTTGGTTATCCGTAGGTAAGATGGACAAGATAACCCATGGATATCGATTCTATTATACAGTAGGATACACGTATTTTTAACACCTACAGGATACCGAAGTCCTGTCAGGATATCCGTAGGTAATCAGTTGCAGATATCCATAGGTTATCCATAATTGGATCTCTACAGAACATTAATATCCAGTCGAGTCAACCCTTGGATGAAGTAGGGATATGTCTATCAGATAATCCCAAATCTGGGACAACGGGACTATAATAGGATATCCTCAGGATATCATGTGCTGTCTGCGATGGAGCAATTCTGAAGATAGCATTGGATTCAGCAGCACAAAATACAAAGAGGTATCATGCTCTGTTTAAATATATATGACTTTTTTGAATGTCTGCGCCTGAACGCACAGGCACCCACTCACAAAATATTTGAGGAAAGCATGATACCTCCCTGTATTTTGGGCTGCTATATCTGATGCCAGTATCAAAATTTGCTTCATCATGTCAGAATTTTTCCCGAATCCTCCCTCTCCACAATTAAAACTTTCACTATTTTGTAGCTATTTTTTGAGGTTAGGAAAAAGTCCTGACGTGAAAGAACAACTCTGATGGAGGCATCGGATTGAGCGGCTCAATATACAGAGGGGTATCATGTTCTGCTCAAATGTACAATGTATATCTCTCTTTTTGTGCGCCTGTGCAATCAATCAAATAAATGTAACTGAAGGTAATAATATTTGGGTTATAGTTAACATAATTGTCGAAAAGAGTACCTACTATATATTTTGTGAATATCGTACAGAGTGGACACCCTTAATAAAACTATTCATAAAAAAATGTGACGGAGGATAATATTTCACATGTAGTTAACATAACTGCAAATAAGCAAACAATATTTTTAGCGAAATATGTACATTGTACAGGTTGGTCACTTTTAATAATAAAAATAATAATTTATAAACGACGGGAAAAAAAGGTGTTTAGGATATGATCACTATTGCAAAGAGAATTTGATATACACTTATTTCAAAAATATATGTCTATTCTTGGAATAGAAACAAAAATTAATAATTAAAGGGGACACTACAGAAAGGGAAGTTTTGTATCATCATTTGGCAGAGGGTGTATATGAAAATGAGAGTAAATAATGACAATTTGTTATATACCTATACTTCTCTAAGAGACCATTACGTTGAATCACCTGAATAGCTTGAAGATGTGTCTGCCGGTAGCAAGTTCAAACTCTAAAAATAATTTTTGGAATTCGCTTTCAATCATCCCCAGTCCGTCAAAACTCAACGAGTCAAGCATCTTTTGTATCAAGTACAAAATACAAGATTTTATTAAAGAATAAAACATAAATAGCATATCCTCTCTATCCTAATCCTTCCTATGACCCAAGTCCTGGTTGAAATATGTATACAAGTGAAAACTATGCTGTTGACGGACTTTTCAGCAAACCTTTATTCCTTGATTTCAGCTTTGCAATCAAATATTTCTACTATGGAATCAAATAAATATATTTTTTTTAAATTAGTTCCGCCTTTGTCTTAATAAAATAAGAAATTGTTAAAATGAGATTTATTCATCACTTCAGGACATACTTATGTTACGCAACTATTAAGCTCATTCCGTCTGATTAGTTGTAGTGCAAAATAATCTGGATTATCTTATCATTAAATCTGCAGATATTTATTTACACTTCGTGTACCTATTTAAAAAGGTATAAATTGCCTGTCCAACATAGGAAGCGTTATTTTATATTAGCAGCAACTCCGTTGTTGCTAAAAGTGCATCATTTCTATTTCCCCCATACATATCTATAAATATACAATACAAAACTTGGCAACATATTTAATCAAGTCCGTTAGGCAAGATTTCAAATGTTATCTGTGAAACTTTGCCGCAGGTAGAGACGCACCTGAAAGGGACCCACTTCAAGTCGGCAGAGGAAAAGATCTCGACTACTAGTGATTGATAAGTATTAATAAGGAAGGAATCGATAAAGTGCTGCAGTTCAAGTGAACAATGGGAAATACTCTTCGACTACATGTTTAGTGACTTTATTAAACCAACAACAACACTTGTTAGATACCAAACAATTACATCTATTAATTAGATCCTCCGTGCAGCACTGCCAGATCGTAATTTTCATCTGTTAGTTGTTCTAAGATATTAGTGATGCGTGAGAATACTATCTGCCAAATGTTTAAGGGGACGCTCCCTCAAATGATTGCTGTTTTAACTGGTGAGTAAATTAAAATCATATATTATTATATTGCTGTCTATTCTATTTCACACTATAACTTACATTAGGAAGCAGTACAGGCTGCATAACTGTTTATGATGTATTTATTCATGAATTGCATATCATACGTACTATATTATTTATAACCTCATATGACGCTGCATACTGTGGGACATGTGCAAACTTTTTTAAATTTCTGATGCGTTGTACAGGGTGTAATTAGTTTCATGTCCTTAAAGAACTGGTAATAGGGACCGACTAGAAAAACCTATATGACTTTTTCTCTAGGGGCACTTTCAAATAACTGACCTAGGTTTAAAATTTGAATGTTAAGGTAGGAAACATTTGAGAACCACTGTTTTTCACGGTCAATGGATGTTATAGTTCTGAATATTAGAAATAATAAAAAAGTGTAATACCCGACTTGTGTTCCCGCCGGAAGAAGTGTGGAACTTGGGGATTACTTGTACCGAACTTCTTATACCATTAATTATGAAAATGCTAATAATTCCTTCTCTTTCGGCACAACGCAAGCATAGCATGGCCGCAGGGGTTTAAATGGGATTTGTTTACATATGTTTTTTAATTGGGAAGAAAGTTATTGTAGCTTTTATTCCCGAATTTATAAAATTTAAAAGTAGATTATTAACATTTGTAACATTGTGTTAAAAGCTTAAAAAATTAGTACCTAATTATTTTATGAAATTGGAAAACGAACAGTTAGATGTCCGACATACGATAACAGAAAATTGTTGTGTGTTTTAAGTCAGGAAAAAGTCTGATTTTTTTAACGAATTGAGCGCATAATTTTTCCCAATCAGGTATCAAAAACTAAAAACCGAGTCTTTGGTCTCTATGAAAATCAATGTAAACAATAATAAACAGATCAAAACAAGACAGCGAATACTAATAATAATAATAAGCGCATGATTCTGGAATCTACAGTCACTAACCCTGCGGGATGTGGGGAGTGGCTGTGGATACATTGCTGACGCTCTTTCCGTGTGATGTCGGAGGCCACGGAAGACTGTCCAGCGCAACTTCAGAACAACTTCAGAAAACTAGGATAGACAAAGCATCCTCGTAGTTTGTTATGTATCATTTTATTTGTTTACATTGCTTTAAAAATAATTATTGGTACGCAACAGTCTATTGGCTAAAGGCAGGTGGGTATATGCGCACGCAGTCCCTCTCCAAACGTTTTGTTTACGATTCCGTTGTAGCGTTGGCCGCCATTAAAGTGTTTGTGATAAACCGAGGTTAAACGTTGTAATTACAGTGATTTTGTAGTGTCTTTGAAGACTGAATTTGTTATTGTGAATAAACAATGGGAAAATATTGTGTTATATGTAGATGTCCCTTTAAAATTGGAGTTAATCGATCTTTTCACAGGTAGGTGAAATTATCTCATAAGCGTAACCTCAGGTTGGAACGACAAATAAGTAAAATTGTAAATATTCAGTACAATAATATTGGAAGTATAGAAAATGTTTTTTTTATGTTTTAAAATTGAGTAATATAGTTAAATGAAAATAAAGTTGAAGTGCAAATGGTATTATTTTAAAAGTGCAATATTATATTATTTGTAGAATTACTTAGTTATCAAATTTGAAACATTTCACATTTTCTAATTCAGAGTAAGTTTTTTTATGACATTCTTTAATATCCTGCACAGAAATGTCAGTTTACTTGAAAACATTTTTATTTTTAAACTATTATCAGCGTCCTCTATAAATTTTAAAGTCCTAACGTATTGAAAATAGATTTTGTGCCCAACAAGATTACAATACAGAAAATTGTGTGCATAATAATAAAAAAAGTCAATAACACCACTTGCCTTTTATATGGTCTTATATTTTCTGTAATTTACAGGCATTATTACCTAGGCTACCTGGTGAAATTGCAAGAAGAATAATTGATTCGAAATCGAAAGAGAAGTATTCACCTGAGCTAAGAGCTTTTGCATTAACGTTACACTTTTATTCTGCTAAAGCATACAATTATGTAAGGGAAAAATTGTGTCGTGCTCTTCCTCATCCTGCCACCATCACAAAATGGTTTATTTCAGTCGACGGAAGTTCTGGATTAAGTGAAGCTTCCCTCAGAGCAATACAGACTAAAGTATCAGAACTGGCAGTACGTCATCAAAAAGTATTATGCAGTTTAGTTTTTGATGAAATAGCAATAATGAAGCGAGTCGAATGGACGGGAAAAAAATTTATTTCCATTGGTATCATTATTTGACAACGACAAATCGTAACTTGTATAACTCTCTAGTTATCCCGGTAATGTAGCTGAAATATATATCCATTTATCTGTCCTTAGAATATAATTGTTTCGAGTTTTATTTCTGTATTATTTATTTAGTTCTTTTTTTAAAAAGATATATTCACGAATATTGTTTATGTATATTGTATAATAGGATACCAACCTAGTTAATAAATATCCATGTCACACCTGTTTTTTAACCTCCCCACAATAAAATTGTGGGAGGTTACTAAAATTGGTCCAAAATCGAAAATTGAGATAACATCAAATCTTTACGTTTTAAGGTCCCAGGAATCCAAAAAAGTGGTTTTTGAAAAATGTCTGTGTGTGTGTATGTGTGTGTGTGTGTGTGTTAGCACGATAGTGGCGAAACTACTGTACGGATTTGGATAAAACTTTGCATGAGGGTTTCTTTAGTGCTCTAGAAGATCTGAAAAGGTTTTGGTTGAGATCGGATTACGTTTAGTGCCATTTTGGCACAACAATTTGTTTATTTTATTATTACTTACAATTTGTAATCTAACCATTAGAAAGCAGTTAAAATTCCGATTTCAACGATATATCACACTTGCACCTTTTTTTTATATACCTACAGTTTTTTATACAAATTATTGTGTAGAGAATAAACAAAATTCAAAGTCTCTATAATATTAACATATGTAAAAGTACGTCATAAGTTGTCAGTGGTTCAGTGCGCTAAAGCGTCGACTTCCAAATTAAGAGATCGACGGTTCGATCCCAACACAGTGCTGTTTTTTTTTTCTTTCTTTTTTTCATTATAAACTTTATTAATAATAATTGCGGAAAATGTTACATGATTAAATATCATCATATATTAGGTGTTTGTAATTATTCAGAGTTTGAGGATTGGTCACTAGTTTTAAATGAAATATAAATAATTCTATTGCTGTTTTGGCGGTGAACACATAGGACATCGTAAATTAGATAAATATAGGTGGGTCATATTACAATAATATATTTGATTTAATGGCATGTCATGTCGGCTGATTTGAATTGACTATCAGAGCTCGCGGCATTTGCTACTACTACGAATCAAATTACAGTTAAAAAGTAGCAGACTGCTTAGCAACCCATCACTAATTTCAACCACCGGGTGGGGAGGTTCCAGCCGCTTCCAGTAGCTGCCGATTTTTTTTTTTCTGAAAGCATTTGACAAATTGATTTTATTGTTTTTTTCAACTACTTTTATTCATTTCATTATTCTTAATTTATATAATAAAAGTGTGCCTTTTATTTGGATTAATTTAAATATATTATGCTAGAAGAAGTTTATATGAGAATATCTAAAAAATAATTAACCTTTTAGAAATATTTTGTATCACACAAGTTGTGTGTACTATCACTAAAGTTAATAATTATGTATTATTAAACATACCATTATTCTTGACATATGTACTGTTTTCTGTTCTTGTGTTCTTAATATTTAAATAAATAATTTTGAATTTAATATAAAATAACAATGTTATTTATATTACTTTGAAGTCGAACTAGAAGAGAAATTTATATATTAATTATACAAAATTATCACCCTCTCTAACATATACGCCACTGGCAACGAGTACCAAAACATAAACAAAACTATCTCCATCCTTTTTTAAGAATAGAATGTATCATATTATAGGGAAACACAACAACACCTGCATTAATGTATAGGGAATGCTTTGTCTATCCTATCTGAAGTCATTGGTCCAGCGTCGGGAAACCGAAAAAAAAAAATAATAATAATAAAAATAAGGGGCCCCGTGTCTTACAGAAGTCATGCTACCAACGTAAGTTGTGGTTATAAAATAATAATAATAATAATTACACCTTTAATGCCCAATAGGTAACACCCACCCAATAACTGAACAATTCCTTTGAATTTTTTACAAAAATTGTTCATCTCCACATATACACATTTCGGCACATCGAACTAAGGACATACGCACTCCGTTCACCACATTTGGTAAATTAGGATCATTTTTTTGGTTGTTGCAATTGTTCTAAAGTGTCAATTGTATCACGGTAAACCAGAGATTTAAGATGCCCTTAAAAATAAAAGACCATCGGATTTAAGTCGGGCGATCTAGCAGGCCGTGGTACTTGTCCGCCACGTCCAATCCATCGTCGAGGAAACTTTTTGTTCAAAAAATTTCTAACAGCCAGTCTAAAATGGACTGGCGCGCCATCGTGCAAATACCACATTCTTCTGCGCGTAGCCAAGGGTACATCTTCCAGCAAATTTGGCAATGTTTTTTGCAAAAAATTTAAGTATACATCACCATTTCATCTAGCGGGCAATTGTGTATGTCCAATTATTTCATCACCGCAAATTCCTGCCCACAAATTAACGCTGAACCGTCGTTGAAAATGCGCCTTTCTTATTACATGTAGATTTTCGTCTGCCCAATAGTGCATTTTTTAAAAATTAAACACACCGTTTCTCGTAAAACAAGACGCATCGGAGAAACACAGAACGTTTAAAAAATCCTCATTTGCCGCGTGTTTTCTTAAAATCCACCTACAAAATTGCATTCGCTCTGCAAAATCTTGAAGTTCTAGTGCTTGGACACGTTGATAGTGATAGGGATGTAAGTTCATATCTCTCAATGTCCTCCATACCACAGAATGGGATACGCTCACATGGTTCGCGATATCGCGGGTGCTTAAAGTTGGATCCTCTTCTACAAGTTCCAAAATTTGAACCTCCGCGTCTATTACCCTTTCTTCGCGTTGTGGACCTCGTTCTCCTCCATGTCCATCAAGACGACCTGTTTCTCGAAGACGCTGGTCAATACTAACAAATATACGAGCACAAATATGACGTCGATTAAAGAACCTTAAACGATAAAGCTCTTCCGTACCAGCTGCATTTCCACCACTCTCTCCATACACCAAGTGTATATCCGCGAGCCCTGGATAAGTGTAATCGCCCATAATATCAAAATTTTGCGATTTAAAACACCACACTAAACTGTGAATTAATCAGTAAAGAAAACAAAAAGAAAAACTTGGTCCAAAATCCAAAAAGTGACACAAAAAGCACGAACGAGAAGTAGTGTCTTACGTAACCAAGTACTAACGACTTGAACGATAAGTAAATAAAATAAATCTTAACATAAGTGGCACAAAATTCAAAAAGAACAAACGCAACAGACAATACCAAGGAACGGGTAGGTCGCGTCGTGTGTACGTTGTTTACCAAGTAAGGACACAAACTGAAATTATCACTTGAAAATATTACAAAGGACAGTATAGCACGCGTAATAAGATAATTTGGCCGCGAAGAAACAAAAAACATGGCGGTGTCCTCTGTCGGTCGCTTTTAACTGCTTTGTCGGCATGCTTTTCGATTACCCCCGTCGCTGCCTAATTATCTCTTAGGCTCACCGTACTTATTTGCACGAATGTCAGAGTATCATGTGCGACAATACGCGAGGCAATAAAGCCAGCAGTTCTCAAACTATGCTATTAAGTATTTTGGAAATTTTTGTTTATTTTTTTCTTTCCAAAACTATGAGCTTTAGACCCCATGTTATATAAGGTTTGTTTTTTTGCTTGTCTTACGTTCCCAACCACCAGTTTTTTCTAATGACATGAAACAAATTACACCCTGTATTTCGAGCAGGCGATTTCATTTGAAATGATATTTCCATTGCCTAAAAAACCATTGGAGAGGACTGTAGCTTGAAAATATAATTTAGCCGTGTCTATTTTATATTTTTACCATTTTTATTGCGACTCGTTTTTTTAATTTAAAGTGGTACACAGGCTGCCCAAATAAAAATTAAAACCGATGGTAAAATCAAGGTGCACACTTTTCAAGTTGTTTTGCCCAAAAAGTCAAATGAGCATAACATTTGTTCAACGGTCAATCTTTTTCAGATGCAATTTACACGAAAATTGTCTGCACCATTTATCTTTATTTCTTCTCATTGTTTCCAGGTTATTATATTTTTCCCAGAAAATTCTGTATTTAATTTCTATACTTTCCAAGAACTAGTATTCTTGATCGTTTGCTAGGAATTGAAACATGTGGACTCTATATTTTGAGCAATTCTAAGCATTTTTTGACTCTTGAAATTTTTAGCCAACCTCTCCTTTCTCGAAATATAAACATTGAAACGAAAAAAAGAGTGTACTTAATTTCTGTATTTTCTAAAAACTAGTATCGTAGTAGTAGCAATCATTTATTATACAGTATGTCCGGTGATGTGGTAGACAAGAGGACAAACGGACCGAAAATTTCATTTTTCGAGGAAAAGTCATTCTTTATGAAAAAATTTGCTTGCTGAAAAAATCTGATTGTCGATGAAAAAAATAAAAATTGTATACAGTGTGTCCAAAATGTTAAAAATCAAAATTTTTTGCAACAGTAAAGTACCCAAATTTTAAAATTTTTAGCAAAATGCTATTTAAGAAAATTGTTTCAAATCATCGCATCTTCTAAGACATACCAGAAATAAATGATTACAGTGTCAATCAAAACGTCATTGTCAGTAACTTTTAAAGATTTTGTTAGTTTACAATGTTCACAATGGAGCAAAGAACACATGTCATACAATGTTATGGTGACGGAGATTTTTCATACAGATACGTTATTGAAAAATTTCATGAAAGGTTCCCCAATGTACCAGTAACCAAATGGGCAGTCTGCAAGTTGCTCAAGAAATTTCGTGAAACAGGATACGTATTAGACAAAAAAAAAGTAAAAGAATCCCACAATATCCTTGAGGAAACGAGCTACGCAACTACAGGTGGTCCATAAAAGTACTATTCAAGAAATTTTAAAACGAAATAAGATACGTCCCTACAAACCCCATCATAACCACACATTAGAAGAGGATGATGATGGCAAAAGGTTGGATTTTTGTTTGTGGATAGGGAGTAAGATTTTAGGTGGTAATAGGGAGAAGTGGTCCAGTTTTATGGCCCCCAAGAAATCCCGACCGTACGTTGGCCGATATGTTTTTATGGGGACGCCTGAAACAGTTAAATTATGCCAATGCACTGCCAAATGATGTGGACATTTTAAAACAAAGAATTACACAAGCTGTAGAAGCAATATCCCTAGAAGAAGTGCGGAGGAGTTATGACTATCTTAGAGCCCAACTGGAAAAAAGCGTCCTTCATGGTGGAGCGGTTTTTGAATAATAATTGTTATGGTCTATTTTTATTAATGATACCTTAAATTATAATCATGTATTGGTTGCTGTTTATAGTATTTTGTTAAATGTTTTATTTAGAAATTTGAAATAAATAATTATGTATTCTTTGTCCCGTTTTTTACATTGTAAACTAACAAAATCATTAAAAGTTATAGCACAAAAATTATTGGAAAAAATTCTTTTAAAATTATTTGAAAAAATAATTTGAAACAAAAAAAATTATGATATCCAAATTTAATGAAAAACAATATCTTAGAAGATGCCATGATTTGAAACAATTTTCTTATATAGCATTTTGCTAAAAACTTTAAAATTTGGGTATTTCACTGTCGCAAAAAATTTGAATTTTTTAACATTTTGGACACACTGTATACAATTTTTATTTTTTTTCATCGACAATCGTATTTTTTCAGCAAGCAAATTTCTTCATAAAGAATGACTTTTTCTCGAAAAATGAAAATTTCGGTCCGCTTGTCCTCTTGTCTACCACATCACCGGACATACTGTATAAAATATAAAGTCCATATGTTTTAATTCATAACAAGTTTCCAAAAGAAATCGTAAAAACTAGTGTTATGAAAAAGAAAATTCTAAATACACGTTTCTTTTCAGCATTTTCACAAGTTAGAAAAAAATTTTGGCGATCGTACATAGCTCACTTCTATCTCAGTTTACGACCGGAAGTCGAAAAAGCACCAGTTCTCATGACTCTGATTCTGTTCTATACATCTTTGCGAACATTTTTCACCGTAAAAAGAGAGCCACAAAATAGTAAGCATAGTAAAGTTAAAGTTATATTTAAAACAGAAATTCATTGTGTGTGATAAAAAAAAGTATGCAGACTGATATAAGGAATGCAACATTGATCAATGTTTACTATTACTTTCCAAATTAATTTCAATATTTAAATGTTTTATATTCTATTTGCATTTAAGTATTATTGACCATGACTTATGAATAATATTATGAATGGAGGCAATTCTTCTATTCAAAACATCTTTTCTAAGTTTAGTAGTTTTCGATAAAATTGCATGAGGAAAGATTTGACCATGGAACTAATCTTATGCGCATAGCACTTACCGAATAAAACAATTAGCGATGTGTGCACTATTGGTTTTGCCAACGATTTTAGCCTATCGAGTATCCATTTGCTGCAAATACTGAAACCACAAATAATCAGTAAAAGACGTTATTTCTAAAAACCTGGGCTTAGTGCATGGCCTCGTCGGCGTACTGTACAGCGCACATCGCCCACCGCACATCGCCCAGCGCCTAGCCTGGTCTTCATACAACAGAAATTGTACTAATTCTTCATATATTGTTCGGCTATTTCCTTCCATAATTTTATTAAAAACAAGCCCGTGCTGAAGGCAGTGCGATGTGCGATGTGCGAAACTCAAGTTGTTGATTTGGTCACTCTCATTTTAAATAATGGTTGCATTTAATTTTGCTGTACCATGTGCGATGTGCGGTGCAATGAGCGCTGTGCGGTGCATCGACGACGTGGCCATGCACTAAGGCATTTTTAATAAAATCCGTATCATCTTCTGTGAGCAATATTTCATGCAAAGATTGTAGTAAGTGTAATATTTTTGATGTTGTGGAATAGTGAGTATCGAACTGTATGTAGTTCTGATGTGTTTTTCATAATATTAGTAAATTATTTTTTTTCCTGATGTTTAATTGACATAACTAATGATGTAAATATCTCATATTTACAACAGTACATTTTGTAATTAAATTTATATACGATAATATTTGTTATTGAATATTAAATAATTGACATGTTGTGTCCTTGATACATAATGTATTTAATTTTTTGTAACCTTCGAAACTATTATTTCTCAAAGGATTAAAATTTATCCGTTCTCACGGTATATGGATAAGGCTAAGAACATACATCTGATAAAGATTCAACAAAATGCATGAGTCTATTAAAAAATCCGAGTCAGTATTTTGAAATTACACTACAATTTATAGGGTGATCCATATTCGAGTATTTCTTAAGTGGAACTTAAAAATGTGGAAGGTGAGTGGAATTATAGCATTACAAATAATCCTGATTTGATCTATTTTGCGCTAGACGTTTTGAGACTGTAGTATTCTTATTGTTGAATTATGAATTATAATTACGAAACAAAATATCTCTACTTTATGTTATATGGCGCCGTGTTCATCTTATTACTTACAGAATCTTGACAGAAGTTTTGCGATCCACGCATTATTATAGATAACCTCCCTTCACTGTAAAGCACGTCTGGCCACATTACACCATCTATTGCGATTGTCTATTAGACAGATATCAGGCTAAAGTTCTGGTCCTCACTGTGACTTGACGAGCTGCAAAAAAGAGCCTGTAATACTTAAACTAGAAATGAAGGCAGTAATATGCAAACAAACTTTCAAAGGAGGCGTAGACTTGACAATATTCCAAAAGCGCGTAAGTCAGTTCGTGGAGATGGAGAAAATTCTTCACAGATTATGCCAAAAAATGAGAAAAATAAGAGTCTAGTTCGATAACTTAGGTTTCTCCTCTGTCTTCATGCCCCTACTCAAAAAGGGAACGATAATTTATTGAAAAAGTACGGGTTATATCAACTAATTTTAGAACCCACTCGTATCACAGAAAATTCAAGCACATTAATAGATCTAATCATAGTACCAAATAAAGAACTAGTAGACGAATTGAATGCTCTAAGAATGGATGATATTTCTGATCACATGATGGTGGATTGCTGTCTAAATATAAGAAAAAGTAAACAACGTCAATTTTTTCATACACATAGAAATTTTGCTAAATTTGACTATGAAAAATTAACAGATTTATATTCCATGGAGTGGTCATGCATCTATATGTATGACAGTGTTGAAGATATGATTGAATTTTGGAATAATACTTTAATTTACTTGTTTAATATTCATGCGCCATTTAAAACTGTGCGAATATCCAAACAACCGACCCCATGGCTACCAGATAACCTTAAGATGATGATAAAAGTTAAAAACAAAGCATACATACTTGGAATTACTATAAAGATATCAGGAACGCTGTAAATATGGCAATAAAATCTGAGAAAAAAGCATACCTAAAATTTAAATCGAAATCAAACTCGAAGGAATTTTGGAGAACTTTAAATTATTTAAATATTTCTTATACGAACAAAGATGTCGATCACGTCTTTACTGACCCAAATGTTTTTAATGATTATTATTTTGTTAATAGCATACCTCATATTTCAAATGACCATGAAAACAATCTCATTGTGAAAAAATATTCAAATAATGCATTCGGAGAAAACGTAAAATTTAATTTCTCCACAGTCAGTATTGAGGAAGTAGACAAAATAGTCCGGTCTATTAAATCTAATGCTAAGGGAGTGGACGGCATTGATTTAAATATGTTAACAATGGTGATACCTCATCTAAGTGAATATTTAACTTTAATTATTAACGTGTGTTTAACAAATAATGTATTTCCTAACTCCTGGAAATATTCGAATATAATACCAGTTCCAAATAATAGTAACCCTACTGACATTTGTCATTTCAGGCCTATAAGTATTTTACTGACAATTTCTAAAATAATTGAAAAAATTATTTCAAATCAGTTAAATGCATTTATTGCTGAAAATAAGATGTTGCCAGCGGTACAGTCTGGTTTCCTCGGAGGTGATAGCACTACAACTGCACTGCTACATATCACCGACGATATATTTAGGACTGGTGATGAGAAGAAAAAAACACTTGCTTGGTTCTTTTGGATTTTGGTAAGGCGTTTGACACCTTAAATAATTCTACTCTATGCTCTAAATTAAAATATTTTGGTGTAAGTAAACAAGCAATTTCTCTTATTCGCAGCTATTTGACTAACAGATATCAACGGGTAGTTTTAAATGGTAATATTTCGGACAATAAGCACATTGAACGAGTTCCACAGGGTAGCATTTTAGGGCCATTATTATTTTCGATTTACACAGCAGGCTTTCATCATAATTTAAAATTTTGTAAAATGCATCAGTACGCCGATGACACGCAGTTGTACTTACGTTTTCATTTAAATGAGTTGGATTCTGCAGTCAACAAGATTAATTCTGACCTTCAATCTATTTCGGACATGTCAAAAGCTCATGACCTAATATTGAATGAAAGTAAGACAGACATGTTAATATTTGGATTTAGCAGTAGAATAGTAGAAAATACTGATTTTAAAATTGTCATTAAAATCAGCTCTTAACATCTTCTACCTGTAGCAAAAATCTGGGACTGTATTTGGATGTAGATGGATGGATGTATTTACCGAACATGTAAATAATATAATTAATTAAAAAATCATAAGAGAAATTAAAAATGTTATATATGCACAAAGAAATTATTAGTACATATTTAAAACTTGGATTGTGTGATAGTTTAATTTTATCTGGACTTAGTTATTGTCATATTGTATACTGGCCACCACTTCTTGGTAGGGATAAAGTTAGTTTATAGAAAATACAAAATTCATGTATTATATTTAGTTTTAATCATAGTGAATATGACCATATTAGTGACAGCTTTCGGGAGTCAAAATGGTTAAATCTAAATGAAAGATATTTCCTTCCAATGTCTTGTCTTATTTTTAAGATTAATAGAACTTAAACACCTGAATACTTGTTCGATAAACTAATCAAGGGATCGTATTCATTCACGCCCGACGCGTGCCTGTGAGTTGTATATAGTCCCCAAACACAACTGTGCCCTATTCGAAAGATCTTTCACATACAATTCAACAAAAATTTTTAATAACCTGCCTCCTTTAATCAAATCAAAGTCGTCGATTACCACATTCAGAAAACATGTCCAATCCCACATTTCTTCACGAAATTAATTTTTCATATACCACTTAAATTATTCTCTTATTTCTTTTTATATACGCACGTGTATATATAGGTGTATCCATTAATTAATACAATGTACTTAATGTTGTTCATTGTACGAATGATTCTTCTTTTTTCTTTTTCTAATGCATACTTTTTTTGATGGAACATTTATTTCTAACATGTGGGTAAAAGAGATAGTTGCGTGGAAGAGCAACAATGTTGAACGTCGCCACCTGTGTAAAACTATTGTGTATTGTATATACGTTAATTTGTAGAAAAAAATAAAGACATTATTATTATTTTTATTATTATTATTATTTGTTTGTAACAACTACAGATTGTTGGAGTTAAGTACAGGCCAGTAAAATAATGATCTTTATTTTTTAATACAGTTAGCATTCTATCTCAAGAGGAAGCAGGCTTTGCTAAAGGACGGGTACTAGAAAACAGATACTGAATTTACATTATCGGGAAGTCAAAGGAATATTACGTGCACCTGTAAAGTATCTTGCAAAATATAAGTATCGTTTGCTTTGCTGTTACTATTGTTTGCTGTTTACTATCTCATCTCACATTCGCTATACAAATTGCTACCTATCACTCCCATAGAATCAGATTGGTCACAATGTATGCTACTGATTAGATAATTGGTCGAATTCTCCAGCCGTTTGTTGTCAGATGATCTACTTTGATTCACACAGTTGGAATGCATGCTTCTGCTGTTGCAGATAAATAATGCAAAATTGATGTAAAAATTCAACATCTAAGTATCGTTAATAATAAAGAGATGCCGAAATGACTTGTCAAGTAATTAGGATAGGACTAAAAAGAATATCTTTGTAAATAATTGATATTTACTCACCTACATCTTGAGTTTTATTGCAGACCCTTCAAGAATACAGGGATAAGAAAAGTTTATATCCAACCATCAGAAAAAGAAAGTAATTTAAAGAGTTATGTTATAAATAATTTCATTATAGTTCAATTGCACCCTTACCCCTATCTATACGAAAATAATAAGTGATAGACGTAAAGAAAGCCACAAATGCACTTTATATTTAGCAAATTACCTTAATTTCGTACATTTCCATAAGTCTTTTTATAATGCGGAGTGGGATATAGATACTGTAGACTGTATTATCAAAGATGAGAACGCCTAGACACTACTAGACATTATCCGTTGACCTTATGAAAGAAACTCTGTTGTGGTGAAAGTGGATAACGCTATTAAAACCAACGAAAAGTTGACAAAGTCGTCGCATCAAATGTTCTCGTGATGCGATATTTTTTTATTGGAGCACTGTCAGAGTTGGAGTAGCTATAAATGGAACTAATATTCCTTGGTTAAAATTTGCAGATCATAGTATCATCTTAGTTACAGTAGGTAGAAATTAGCTCATATGCCTGCTCAACGGCCCTCAAATAATAAGCACCGAGTACTTTTTAAATGTAAATTACAACATAAGTATAAACACACCATAAAGACATCACACATAATGGCAATGCCCAAATCCAAAGCGGCCGGAAGGGGATACACCTTTGAAGAAAAGGAGACAACATGCATTGCCTACCGACATGCTCTTATCAGTGAGATAAGGAAATGACACACTTCAGACAAGATTTGATAAGAAAACTGAATACTTCCTAATCTGATAATCCTTACTTTTCACTAGAAAACCTATGGTTATAATACCTTCACTATAAAATTTGAAACTAGTCATCATTTACCTAATTTATTCCGAGGCAAGCACACTCTGGCCCAAGAGTTCCGAGATCGATTTCTGACTATGGCACTGTAATTCTTTCAGAGAAGTAATTAGTCTCAGTATACTCGAACATTGGATGTGTTTTCCTTGTCTCTAAATGTGTAGTCTTGTAGAATCTTCAGCTATAAAAGGGGGTCGAATTACTTGTGATATTATTTTATTTTATCTACCCATTTTTACTTTGACCTTATATTTTTTTAATTCGTATTTAGAGTTCGTGTACTACCCGATAGCACAATAGACAAAAAAGCCAATGTTATTCAACCACGTAGGCAACTTGTATCAGTTAATGCATGCATAGCAATTTTTAGGAAGATCCCCAGTGTTCCCCCACATCATCAAAATAGATTACAATAATTCAAAATAAATATGTCAAAGTTTTTGGTAACCTACAGTACAGCACGCCAACGTGATAATATACCATAATTGATCACCCAACCTCAACTAATTTTATCCTGAAATGTCCGATTCTCTACTTTGTAAATTCTCAGCTAGAATCCGAGAATCCTACCTTCGTAAATTCCCTAATTATTAAATTCCCAAATGCTCCTCGATCACCCATCCCTAAATTATATTCATATCCCCTCGATAATAAATATTATTAACTTCATCATTTATTTATTAATTATTTGTTTACCCTACATGCTTTCACTAAAAGAATATCAGGTTTCCTCATCGATAAATGAGTAAACTACATTTCAAAATATCCCACAAATATAATTTCCATCATAGTTTCTTTGATTAGTTATTTGAGTTAATACTGTATATATTTCACTAAACGTATATCCCACTTCTTCGTTGGCAATAGCCTAAATTACCTACCAAATATAGTTACTCTCCGTCAACAGCTTTGTAGATATAGCGCTAACAGATAGACAGACACTATTCCGACAGACAGACTGACGGAATTGAAATACTTTAATATTGGTAATCTACAAATTCTGCTACATGAAAATTTCAAGAAATCTTGGAAAGTCATTTTATCATGAGTACATACTTCCCTTCGGTAGGCGAGGACGTAAAAAAAAAGCTATGAAACACAAAAAACATAATCTTATATAATCATATATAATGCATTTTATGAATTGGAAAAAGCACCACAAACAAGAGCCATGAAGCGGAACCACTAACATTATGAAAAATCGCTGCCTAAGGAATCAGTACTTCCACATCCAGATCACCTGCCCCGAGGTAGTTATGGAGGTAACTGACGTCCGAAAATTTTTTGAGAACTTTCGTTCTATTATGTATTTTGTTAACTCCTTTATTAACGGAGTGGATATGTTGGAGATAGTGGTGGGGTGGAAGATGTCATAAAGGAAACATTGAGATCTTGACCTTAACTTCTAGTATATACTCCAAATCCCAAGCTGCTGGACTCTTACTAGCTTGGCTTAGCTCTATTTACCCCAAACCCTTCAACGGAATAAGCTGACAATATAATCTAGTTCCAGATCTCATTATAATCCGTGCGTGTACCTCTCAAGTCAATATCTCAATTTTAACTTGTTTAATGATGGAGTGGGGGTGGTAATGGGTGTATCATATGTGATAAGAGAACTTGAGAGATTGGACTGTAGTATATATACTAAATCCAGAGTCTCTGGACTCTTTTTAACCTGGTTTTCTTATTTTCCCCTATTTACCCCAATTTACCTCCAACCGTTCAACGGAATCATCTCAAAATATAATCTAGTTCCATATGTTGTTATAATACCTGCGTGTACGAAATTCCAAGTCAATATCTTAATTTTGTTATTCCCTTTACTAATGGAGTGGGGATGGTGGTATGGGGTGGCAAATGTTATAAAAAATCTGAGGCCATGGCTCCATAAATGTTACATACATCGTCAATGTAGCCATTGTTTAACATCGTGTTACATGGGACCCTGTAGCTACGTTTCAATCCATCTTAGACACATATTATGATTATGTTCGAGGATTTTACAGTCTCAATGTAGTTATTGTATTTAATGTGTATGATGACACTTGTCAAAATGCAAATACAAATGCTTCGTCGATCTTTGAAGCATCTTAAATCAAAAGAAATTCTTGTTTTATTTATTTATTTCCGCTACTAAGGCCAATCACCGATGCCAGGAGCTACCCCTAACCTGGAAATTTTGCCGAACCTCTTCTCTATTGAAGAGTAAGGATTTTTTTACTGGCCTAACATTTAATAGACAAGGGACCGATTGTTTTACATCCCCTCCGAAGGATGGTATATCCGCTATGTAACCCCCGCCCTGTTACATACCTTCTACGTATGCGCTGATGTAAAAGCCGTTGGAAGGTGGAGCGAGAACGCTGTATTTCCATGGCGTGGGTTACCCATCCAAGTCCTAACCGTGCCCGACGTTGTTGCATTTTCAGATCAAAATACGAGTATATGCAGGCGCCTCCACGCTCGCTCCAAAAGAAAATCAATTTGATGCATCAATAAATGCTCCAGTGGATGAAGAGGATTTTCTGTCGAAATAAAATCAATAGCCGATTTATTTTTATGTTTAAAATTATTAGATACCTGATAAATGCAACAGTCAGAATATTCATCTGAATTAATTTTTAACACACTCTTATTAGCTCCACCTGTATATATCAATCTATCAATGTAACGAAATCTTTCAACGTAATTTTCAACCACTTCTGATTGCTGTATCATCATTAAACTTGGAAATTGTGTGTAGCTCCGATGACACAGATTCTGACAAACAGACAGTAAAATTAAATCTTTCCCAACAAAATTAATTTCGTTCATGTAGCTACTGATGTTTTTGTTACCGAAAGTCACCCAAACATTTTTTAAATGGATCTGTTTTGAAACTCAACTGTTAATTCTTGAGGCGTTAAAAGTGTGCCAAAAAAACTAACTACATGGTTCAGGCACACTATTAGACCATTTTGAAAATCTGTATTGTACATTGCCAAAATCCATATACAGGATGATGTTTTTAGGTAAGATCCAAAATTAACAACATTGGCTCGGGCTCTGACTTTTTTTATGTTTGCGATACTGAATTATGTAGACCTCTATTAGTAAAACATATCTATTAAATTTGGTACAATTTGCTACAGCCATTCAAAAAATACGGCCGATCTAAATTTTGACAAAAAATAGGAAACACGCTGTATATCAAAAATGAGGGGCATTAGAGTTCTAATAAAGGTCATACTTAAATTGTCTTAGGGTTCTATACCCCTCACTAGCGTATGGCCAATCACTCACGAAACACCCTGTATAACTTTTGAAATTTTGTTTATAATGCTGAAATTCAGGTGGGTGGACATTTTTAATTAAATGAAATCTAACATAAATCTCACTGTATTTAAAGAAAACGTAAATATTAGTTAAATCAGTTTATTGATGAAGAGATATAATGAAAACTAATTGATTATATATTTACTTCGAACTATTTACATTTAAAATTACCATAGTCTTGTAATTAAATTTGTTTAGCAAATTACTACGTATTAAGAATCACCCCACGCTTGGATTTTGTGCCTCTATTAACAAAATAATTATTTCTTCTTTATAAGTGCAGAACTCGTGCCTATTGTCTATTTTATATTATGGTATGAATTATGCGATGAAATGCCTTAAAATTTAAATACATATTGCAGTATGTTATTAAATTAAGGCCTTTGAAGTAGGAAATTCAATGATGACCTCATTTTAATTGAGTTAATTAATGTTTTATTAAACAGAAAATATCCGTCAACGCAATTAGAGGCCAATTTTGCATCTATAGAGTTTATTTGCAATTTGCAACTCCAAATCCGAAAACATCACGTCATTTAACATATTTGCATTTTAATTCAATTTCCACTAATGTGCAACATGGTTATTGATAGGTTTCCTGTGTTAGTTACACATGTTAACAACTTCAATGCTTTCAATACTATGTGTTTTCATCTCTAGTACTAACAAAAGCAGATGTTGCAGTCGTGCCTGACCAGCTGCTAACACCTATTTAATTAACATTTCGCTCGAATGTGGGACAAAATGTAGTAATTCTACAGGTTAACGGGCATTTAAATTTGAAAAATCGTCAGGATGTTCTTATTTAGGACCATAGAACACGAGTCTGAAATTGGTTTTTAATGGAAATGCATAATTTGTCCAAAAAGAAATTCAAATTTTCCGTCGTAACACGTACTCTTATTCATTGTAAGCATTAAGAATACCTCGAATTTTGAACGATATCGATCTTATGTTCAAAATATCGGAACAAAGTATCATTTCCAAACTGAAAAAATTGCTCTTTCATAGAGAGAGTATATTATTTACCAAATCGCCATTACTTGATAGATATTCTTACTTTTTATTGGCACTGAAAAATATTTAAAAATTTTAATGAAAAAACCTCTGCGCCAAACGGATCAGACAGAGGTTGGTTCTTGAGTACTTGACTGTTTCAAAAAGTCTCACACCTAAAAATATATAAACTAGAACAATGTTATGAACTAAAAACTGAAAATCAAAGCTATAGGTAGTTAACGTTTCAGAAGAGAATCTACTTCCGTTCTCAAAACTTTTTTGGCCGTCAACCATGACAGTTCTTTGTTTCTGTATTTCCATAGTCACGTGAGACATTAAATTATATTTATCTTATTTTTACTTACTTCGTCTCTAAGGATGGTCAACCAACTAGTACAAAAATCTATTGAATAATTAGAAACGCATCTATCTTCGTTTAATAAAATAATCGCGGATTCTTTAAGTTTTCTTTTAGTTCCGTTGCTCTCTTTTTCCAAAATCTTCGCCGAGTCCCATTTAATTCTATGATTATTGTCCCACGCGTGTTCACAAATTTTGGATTTTTCAAATTCTCCCCTTCTAGCGTAATTTCTATGTTCACCAAGCCTTAGTAAGAAAATCTGAATATGCCACAAATAAACAATTACAGACAATATTTTGATAGATATGTCTTATCCATTCTATCTAAATCCTTAATTAGAACTTTCTCTTTGAAAATGTCTGTACATTCGGAGGGAAACTTACTAGACAATGAATCAATATATTTAGACCCACCATTTTGTGCTGGGGACAATGGTGTGAGTAGTTAGGGATTTATCTTAGAATGCTGGTGTCTTTTCTTTATATATCAAATTCTGACTTATTTTTACTATTCCTAATTACTAATGTATCTAAAAGTGTTAGTTGTTAGTTGCTTTTCATTTCATATATAAATTTTGCTGAAGATAAATGATTTCTTTTCGAAACAATATTGTCTACGTCCGCAACCTTTCTATGGAATACGGCTATTATATCGTCCATATATCTCAACCAGATCTCAGGGAGATATTCGAATTTTCCCTTTATCTCGGTCTCGAACCTGCTCATGAATAAACTGGCAATGAAAAGTTACTTTGCTTCATACAAAGTATATTAAAGTCAAGGAATATATTGACTTACTATTTTTTGACGAATATTATTTAATTCTAGTAAGTTGACTGAGTTAAATTGAGAGACTTAGAATGAAATATAAAATGACAAGGTGGGCAAACATAGCAGGAGAAGATGATTTGACGATTAAAATATGATAGGATAGTAAAGGAAATAATGGGACAGTGAAAAATGGGTGGGATCCACGGGACCATGGCCGATAGTATAAGATACTAGGAACATTATTTGCTGGAAAGAGCACTTCAGTTTTTCCTCAAAGTGATCATTTGTATATGGTTTTTAAAAATGGAAATTAAAAACTCCACACAGTCCAAACAAATTACCGGACAGAGACATTGATAAAAAAAAGTATTGTTCTGTCAGAGAGAAATCAAAAGGTCTGTTCGTAGAAAAATCTGTTCCTTGGCTATGTAAGAATGGATTATGTTGAGACAAAGCTTGGAACAAAGAATTTTAAAAGGGAGAAAGGAGAAAATGAAAGATAAAACTTTCATATCTACCAAAAAGTAGCACCCCAAGTATTTCTTAGACCCCCAGATATCTTCAGGGCATCAAGTTATGGATTGATTTTTGTTTGTTAATCTCAAAATAATGAACCACAATGAATTTACATCATAAAGTTGGCGAAAGTCGCGCAAAACATTTCCTCGGCTCGTAAAGCTTGGTAGGCTATTTTCAAAAATGACTTGCTCATCCCATAGCAAATTAAAGCTTTACACAATGATTTATGAGCAGCTTTAACGTATCTTGCGTCTGTTGCGAGACACCAGCCGTAATTTAAAAATAAATTATTGTGGTGGGCAAAAGATTTCGAAGAAGAATTCTTGTCTTTTACTATTCCAACATTAATGTTTCGTAAAGGTTTTAACCTGTAACAAAGTAGATTCATTTAATATCTTGACTTGGCTGCCGTTACATCTCTAGAATGAGCATTTATATTTTTTACTTCCACATCCACGTAGTGGAGTGGAAGTATAGTAGTCACCAAAAAATTTTGAACTATTTTTTTTGTGGAAATAGGCTTAGAATGTCATAAAACGTCGGGATTTTGAATTTGAGCAGAAAGAAATTTTTGACTGTCTGTCGGTCTGTAGCTTTTTCTTGCGCACGTTTCCTCACCAACGGTTTAAGATATTGACTTGAACCTTGATACATATATGTTCCATGACGAGATCTAAGTAAAGTAAGCTGGTAAGAGTACAGAAACTTAGGATTTGATGTATATACTAGAAGCCAAGACCTCACATTATTTTATGATATTTTCACTTGAAACTTGGTACACGTATGTATAATAACGACATCTGGAACTAGATTACATTTTGACATGATGCTGTTGAAGGGTATGACTTAAATAGGGGTAAATAGGGGAAAATGAGTAAGTAAGCTGGTAAGAGCACAGACTTGGGATTTGGTGTATATACTCTAAAAGCCAAGGTCATAAATTTCTTTACCATATGTTTCGACCCCCCATTTCTCCACCCCATTACTGAAGTGGTTGGTAAAATAAAATTGACATATTAACTTGATATTTGGTATACGTTTGTGTTGTAATAACATCTGATCATGATGATTCCGTGGGACGGGGTTGATAAATAGGTAAAAATTAAATTAGTAAACCAAGCCAAAAGATTTTATTTAACTTGCGTTGTATTAGTCGGTATGTTTGAGCCAAATCTTGCAATCAATATTGATCCTGAAGGGCAGTATTCAATAGTGGATTTGGCGAAGCCCGGGAAATTCAGCAGTGCCGAATACAGATTCGGCAGAGCCCGAATATAGATTTGGCAGCTCCTTAATTTGGATTCGGCAGAGTCCGCAAGTTACTTTGCTATTCGGCGTCGCCCAGAAAATGACTTGGTATTCGACAACGCCCGGAAGTCGTCTTGGTGTACGGCAGCACCCGAATATCAATTGTGCAGCGCCCAAATACAGATTTGGTAGCGCCCTAATTTGGATTCCGCAGCGCTCAGAAGTTATTTTGGTATTCGGCAGCGTCCGAAAGTGGATTCGGCAACGCCCGGATATAGATTCGGCACCTGGAAGTTCTGGAGGCCTGGCTGGTATTCTGCAACGCCCTGTTACTAAAATTCTATGAACAATTATTTCCACATACCAGAGTGCAAATATAGCCAAGATGTTTTCCTTTAAAGAGACTTGGATAGGAAATCTGAATGTGGAAGTAATGATTTCTTGGGCAGCGGTTTTCGCATATTGATCAGTAGTGTTTACTTCACTTAAAAAATTAATACAGTTTCAAAGGGATTTACGATTAAGTTCCCTAATATTTACAAATAATTTGAACGTTCTCGGATGTGGATTATTAGTTTAAAAGTGACCTTTTGATCTATGGCCTAAGTGAATTGTTGTTGTCAACAAACTAATTGTTATGCTAATGAACTGATCATGCTGGCACGTATAATTTAAATAATTCGAATACTGTTAGGACAAGCCACTTCATCCTTCCACTTGTTTGTTGAAAATGGTACTGAAATTAGTAGCAGTTGCTGTCGGTTGTGACTGAAAATTATATAAACTGTAAAAATTAATTTTTTGAATGTTTTCATATAGTAAATGGATATTTGGATATGAGAACGAAGAGTATATCTTTAATAAGTACAATTCTAAAATTGTAAACATCGCAAAAATGTAAAAAGCTACAGAGAGTAAACTGCCTTTATTTGTGAATATTTTGAAAAATTGTAGTAAAGAAAATGTTATATACCTACTAAAATTCGTAGTCAATTATTATCTCATAATCTGCTACTGCTAAATCAATTTTCTATTCTTTTTCACAGATTCATGTTTCAACAAATAGTCCATTGAAATGTTTTAAAATTACGATCGAACCTTGCATTTTGGACAGCACAAAATTTTAATATTGGAAATGTTTATGTTCGTATATGGGGGTCTAGTTATCAGTTTTCGTTCAAGGTCAAAAGACAGTGGGGTCGCGGTCGAGTGAGACTGTCGTATATGCAACGGCTGATATATGCAAATGTAATATGGATTGCATATATCACAGGGGGGGGGGTCAAGTTACCACTTTTCATTTAAGGTCGAAATAGAGCGGTGTCGCAATCGAGAGTGCATCGTAGCTGTTTCGGAAAAAGTTTATGTTTTATGTATGGTGTTATCATTTCCAATGTCCCGATGGTTGCAAGAATTGTAAAATCTGTGATTTTTTTTTATATGTGAGTATAAAACTCGATTTTCGCGGTTGAAGCCCCCCCATTTAGCCGCCATGTTGAAAAAGGGGATGTAAATAATTTTTCCGCGATATCTTGAGTAAGTCTCACAAACATTTTTCTAAGACTTTTTTATAGATAATTCAAGTCTACAATCTCAGTCTAGATCCTACTTACCATTAAATTGAAAATGAAAAAGTTATAATTAAAAATAGACTAAAATTTTCAAGAGAAATATCATTTTGAGGGTTATAACTTTTTTTCTATTGATTTTATTGAAAAAGCGCTTCAGATGTTTTTTCCAGATCATTCTGTTGCGGACAATTTTCTCGACTCATTCTTTAAATTTCTTTTCTTTGGAGATGTGTTAGGACGCTGCAAAGGGATCAAACCAAGTACTCCGTTCAAAAAGGTATACACGAGAGAACACCGGACGAAACTACTCTGACTATACGTTTCTTGAGTTGCTGATTCCGAATATCGTAATCCCATAAGCCTAAAAGTTGGGAAATGCCCCTAAAATCGCCAAACACACCCCTTTTAGAGAATTTTTTGCGATAATTTCAAAAAATCAAAAAGGATCCTATAAAATCCCCCTTTTTTAATATTAATTTGCAAAGGTAGTTGATCTATACCAAAAATAGCCGAATTATGTGATTAGAGATAATCAGAGAGGGTTAAAACTACCACTTCTTAGTAAATTGGTAAAAAATATGCTTCAAATTTGAATCAAACGGTAGAAAGAAACAAATAACTTAAACAGTCACTGGTATTTGGCAAAGCCACTCTCCATGTGTTACTCAGTCTTCTCTATTAAAGTTGCCCCTGTTTTCATAATTTCTATTGATTTAGTTATCCTTGGGTAATAGCGCGCATATTTCTATCCAATATTTTAATGTCCTCTTAGTCGATTTTATGGTTTTTATTGTGATGAGCATGTTCTGCCACTGCCGATTTATCAGTGTACCCAAGCCTGCGTTTCTCTAGTGTTCCTTGATTCAAGAGTTACATCGGACACAAAGAACGTAGTATCCACTACGTTTCTCTCAGTTTTTCTATATTATTTCTATTTGATCGTAAACAAAAATGTTTTCCTTTTGAAAGCAAGCATCATCTGGAATTATTCCCTTTTGAAAGAACGTGCATATTCCTCCTGTGGTTTATACAGTCGATTCATTTCTTTTAATTAATTTCTGTTAGTCAATAGGTGAACAAAATGGAGATATTTTCTTTAAAAATGTTATTCCACAATTTATTCAATAAACAATCAAACAATTATTTTGGATTGTTTGAAACATGCTCTGTATTTTAAATATGAACAAAGCAGAAGAAAAGTTGAAAAGTCTTTAAAAACTGCAACTCTTTGGCGTCATTTTGAGGAAATATTGTAATAAACAATAATAAATTGTTTAAATATTTTGCAGACAAAAGTAAACAACTGACTTGAGAAAATTAAAAACATGTGTAAATTTTACATATTGATAGGAAAATATGATTGTTTAAATAAATTGTAATTGTTTTAATAATTTGAGAAACATTAAAATATTATCACAAACTAAAATGTGATGAATTTGTAATAAAGTGTACAAAGAAATTGCAAATAAACAATAGTGAACGTGAAGAATACATGATACTCTACTAGCTCTCATGGGGCCACTTCGTGGCCCTATAAAAGTGTCTTATGACTGTTTCATTAAAAAGGAAATTACTAATTCGTGTTCTATGGACAATTCTGGGTAAGAGACCTATATGTAATTTTATTTCACTACACTTTACCGATTCTCTAGGAAATTCACGAGAATATGGCTTTTACCTATAATAAGGGAAATTTCATGGTCTCGGAGACACATGTTAATGTTACCCGACCGTGCTCAAAGGAAATATTTCTTAGAATTTCGAACAAATCTCGACGGTGAGATAAATAAAAATTAAACTTGATATTTTGACCCACCCTAATCTTCAATCGTTAGTTGTATAATGTTTCAAGTAAGTTGGCCGAGAAAACTTGGTTAAACATTAAGCAGTCTGTAATGTAGGGTGGTATAAACATGCTCGCAGACAATGTTTCCTTTCGATTTTTCATTGTTAAAGTAGGCAAATTAGACGAAAATCGATCTAAACTTGAAAAGATTTACCTAATGAATGGATTTACACGAAATTTATTTGTGGATTTTATTCGTTTTTGTCTAGATCAACTCAAAAAAAAAAGCTTGCCGCTATTGCCCCGCAATTGTTATAAATAATAATATTGTTGATAATTTGTTAACTAGCAAAATAGAACTTTTAGATAACTTAACGAAAAATATCAACTTATTATTCTTGTAAAATTTTCGAGAAAATGCGTACTTTTCGAGATATAGCGGTTCAAATTATACCAAAAAGGGAAACGGGAATTAAAAGTAATGAGAAAAAATCCTGAAAAATTCTGGTGAATATTGATTGATACGGTGAGTATTGTTGTCGATTCCCGGCATCCATGGAGGTTCGAACCAGCACGCAGCCTGATCGTCGGCCGAACACGCCCAATGGACGGCCAAACCCCATTCCGGACCCAATTCTCGGATATTTTATATACCGCCGGACCGTCTGCATACGCTGGGTTGGACATGGGACATGCTTGTTGTCAGCAGCGAGAGCCACATGACGTATGGAGTAGAAATATAGGGGGTAGGAATATAGGATGGGAAGTATAGGTGATGTTAACTTTCCATGCTTCTTTTTTACTTTCCATCTGTCATCATCGGATGGGAAGTGTATGTGTTTGCAAGATGATTGTTTTTAGTTTCCATACTTCTTTTAAGTTTCCATCTATCACCATCACCTTATTTATTCTTCCTCCAAGTCTTCCGTTTCTGAATCTAGTGTGCACCTCCTTGGGCCGGCTTGCGTTCACTTTGCTTGTCTGACAAGACATATATGCATTCGCTCGCTGCTGGAAGCTTTTTTTATTAACTGTTCCACAGGTAAATATCCATTTACGGTGAAAGTGCCCTATGTCGCAATAAAAAAGGTTTTTGTGGTAGGTTGGTTATGAGAAAGAGGTCAGAGAGAATATTTTGCACATCCTGTGTATTTGCTAGTTTGTTTCTACAGTAATTACTTTCATCTGCCGCTTTCCAATTCCGGGTATTATCTATTTCATTACCTATATTTAACTTACCTTTTCATTTTATCCTTAAATTTTTTCTCTGTTGTGTAATAAACTGCCCCGTGACAAGGATTAATAAACCAATAAATAGAACTTAAAAATAACTAAAAATAAAACTTATCATTTCACTCCTTGCTTTGCTTATGTTCCTCCACTTGTTAGAAACCTGTCTTGCCTTTCACTGATGGTATATTATATTGTCAGATGATAAGTTTATCGCACTAACCACTTGAGAAATGGTGCTCGGTCATCTTAGCATAGGTATAGGTACTTATACTTACTTTATTTGATACTATTTAAAAAAACTGTACGCGTAGTTATTAATTCCATATGAACTTGGTTTTTTATTATGGCGTTTCACTTCCCACAGAATTTCTTGATGCATCTGTGGCTTAAATTTTATCGAGTTTAACGTGGTTTTTACCGGTTTCTTAGCGCTTGCTTTCGGGATCATTTTACAGCACGTTTATACAACAAGCTAGTCTAACGCACCTCACCAGAAAAAAATTAAAATCTAACACCATTTTTCCTTTAAGTATGACTTTTTTCTAAAGTGCTCTCTGTCCAAATTATTCCGGAAAACCCGGGAAACGACACTTATCGGAAGAAGGAAAATCTCTTAAACTAGAAAATTTAAAAATCTGAAAAATTCCGACGTATAGGGTATTATATTCTTTAAAATATTGGTCTCTTGTAATTTTTTTGTAACGCGCATATTTTCCGAGTTATCAATAGTTCTTCACGATCACGTATGATGTGTCCAAGAGTTTCATATACTTATGTTTTTTTAACTTATTTATTTAAATTAACCATAAAAAAATACTGTAGAATAAAAAACTCTTATTTTGACGTTTTTTGTCCATTTCAATAGTTTCTTTATTATATATTACAAATTAAAAAAGAAAACGGGAAAATGTTCTATTTCTCAACTAAAAATTATTTTCTTATGCCGCAAATTTTCTTTTTCACAAACTAGATATATTTTTTTTCTATTCAAATATATAAATTAATTATAATTTTAGATATTAAATGCATTTTGTTTTATGAGAAAATTTAGGTACATTTTGATTGTGAAAGACTTTTGAGAACTCGGAAAATATGCACGTTTCAAAGAAATTACAAGAGACCAAAATTTTAAAAAACATTTTCCGATAAGAGTCTTTTTATCGTGTTCTTCCGGAAAAACTTGGACAGGGTGCACAATAGGAAAAAGTCATAAAGGTATGAAAGTCTTGTATGTTAATTCACCAGGATATTTATGGAATTATTCTCCTCACTTTCTATTCCCCCTCCCCCCTTTTTGGAAAAATTCGAACCGCCATATCTCGAAAAATATAAATTTTTTCAAAAATTTTACAAGAGTAAAAAGTTGTTATTTTTCAGGTTATCTGAAAAAAAATATTTTTTTTATTTACCTCAGTATTGCTAGTTAACAAATTGCCAACAAAATCATTATTGATAACAATTGCGGGGCAATAGCGGCAAAATCTTTTTTTTTTTTTAGTTTAATCTAGAGAACAGAACGAACAGAATCCATAAAATTTCGTGAAAACCCTTTCATTCGGTAAACTTTTAGTCAGAAATGCTAATTTGCCTACAATGCTTAAACGTGTTTTAAAAAAATTTACATTGTTTTTTTTTATTTCAGGTACAATAGGAGCGATATCAGATGGAATGCATTACGGTTGGACAGCACCTGTTCTTCCAATTCTTGATAAAGAAGACAGTCCAGTTTATATTACGCACACGGACCATACATGGCTGGAGACTATTTATATGTTGGGGGGGATCACAGGATTGCCGGTGACGATATTTGCTGTAGACAAAATCGGCAGGAAAAATTCAATTATAATGTCAGCAGTTATAAGTTTAATATCATGGACTCTTATAGGAGTTGCGAACCGAGTCGAATACATTTATGTAGCAAGATTTCTGACTGGCCTTTCAGGTGACGTAGCATTCGTAGCAGCACCAATGTACATAGCGGAAATAGCCGATCAAAAAATTAGAGGGTTTCTCGCGGGAATAATATACATTATGATGCTCATTGGAATACTAGTAATATACGCAGTAGCACCTTTTGTTGACTTCTACGTACCCTCTATTATTGGTGCGGTGATTGTGATTGTTCAGTTGGTCACTTTTCCATTTATGCCTGATTCGCCGTACTATTTAATCTCTAAAGGAAAGGAAGAAAAGGCGAAGCGACATTTAAGTCGGCTGAGAGCTAGCGATGATATTGAGAAAGAGTTTTCGCTGATCGCAGCAGCAGTTAAAAGGCAAAAAACTGAGAGGGGCCGACCTCAAGATCTCTTAATCTCTAAGAGCAATA
The DNA here is from genome assembly GCA_963583905.1 of Stenurella melanura. NCBI lineage: Eukaryota > Metazoa > Arthropoda > Insecta > Coleoptera > Cerambycidae > Stenurella > Stenurella melanura. The sequence continues at coordinate 77,381,463 of OY757312.1, forward strand.
GGAAAGCAGTTTTGATAATGTTTGTTTTGAACGCAGCTCAACATTTCAGTAGTATTAGTGTAATGTTAATGAATCTCCACGAAATCCTTACAGCAGCCGAATCTAGTTACTTAAGTTCCAATGTCGCTGGTATTCTATTTGCAGCTCTAATGTTGATAGCAGCCACTATAGCAGACTTTATAGTTGATAAATTTGGACGTAAAATTTTACTTACTGCGTCCAGTTTATTGACTGGTCTCTCTCTATTGATTTTAGCAATATTTTTCACGCTTAAAAACAGTGGGCATAATGTCGATGGCATATCATGGATACCAGTAGCTTCTGTAATGATATATGCGGCCGTGTTCAAGTTTGGCTTGGGTATTATTCCGATTGTAATGACTGCAGAATTATTCCCAGCGAAAGTTAAAGCAATGGGTATGACTATTGCTGATTTCTTCTACGTTGTTTTTGCTTTAATATCAGTTGAATTATACCAGCGGTTAGCTTCCGCCTATTATTACGACTTACCTTTTTATATATTCGCGTCCTCCTGCCTCTTAACAGCGTTATTTGCACAGTTTTATATACCGGAAACTAAAGGCAAGACTTTGGAAGAAATTCAGTATATGTTGAAAGGTGAACCATTTCCACATAGACTGTCAAATATGAACATTGACAACATCGGACAAGGTGAAGTAGATGAAAACGATATTAAAATAAAAGAAGTTGCAAGTGCCTAGATATGAATAGAGTAGAATAAGTAGACAATCGTTACGTTATTAAACGAATCAATTAAATGTAAGGGGCTTACTGTGTAGGTTCCCACAGCTTTGTATATAAAACAATCGATTGTACATTTTTAAAATATTTACTAGCATCATATTTATTCATACAGAGTGCTCTAAGATTTGTGAGCATTCTGGGGCACGACGTTTACCATAATGCTAAATTGTTCCTATTAGAGTGTATTGCAAGGCACTTGTTAAAAAATCCAACTTGCCATGAAAATGTTTACTATTTTGTTTATTGTTGGTTGAAATTTCCTTTGGAAACGTAATTAATTCCTAAATTACTTATGATTAAAGTGTATTTATTTTACAAACTTATATTATTACATTTGTATAAAGAACAATAATTGGAATATACTTTATTCCAGAAAAGTTTCTTCGAGTAACATAAACTACTCCTTAGAGTTACTGAGAATAACATACGTAATTAATTTACATATACGAGTCATATATTCTTTTCTTATATGTTGGCGACCAAAAACCAAATACAATTTTTCTGCAAATTATTGTTTTGTATTTAAGTGTTTATTATTTTCTCAAAGTAGGTACCAATTTTTGGAAATTTCTGTGGCATCTGGCAACAATAACCGCTTAAAATATCTACGCATGCGTTCCACCAAAATATAAAACATGTCTTGAAAAATACAAGCCCTTAGAAGATATATCTCTTCAGCTTTTAAATAGTTTGTAATCTTGGTTTCTAGCATATTTCATTCATGCCCGTTCAGTTAGGCTATTGAAGCTCATACGCGTGAGGGGTAAATGTTAATAGTCTTTCTACTGTAATCTCAAATATTGGGTCTGTCAGTTTGTAGTTCTTCATTATAACTAGCAAATTTCCTTTAAAAGATGCTTCTAAAATGTTTCTAGATGAACAGAAAAATACAAATTTCCACAAATTTTGAGCGTTACCCTGAAGAATCTTATTTAGATAATTTAGATAAGGAGAGTGCAATACTCTATTGAGTTTCAAAGCCACACTATACTTTTCTTTACCAAAAGTATATCAGGTTTTCTTCCTTGGCAATATTGTCAAGTATTATTGCCCAATATTATTTTCGTCCGTCGTTTTTTAAATAATTGAACTTTAGGCTGATCGCTCTGTGTATTTATCATGTATTTATCAGTATAGCAGTTTTCTTTCTTGGTAACAGTGTCAACTAAGTGCCAAATATTACTTTTCTCCATCAAATACTTTATTTATGGATTTTTAGTTATAGCACCAACAGACAGACTGTTGAAATCGGAAAGGAACAAAATCAACCATGTTCTCGATTTTACTGCTGGTGAAAATTAATTATATTATGCCGAGTAGTTTACTTTACACCAAATCGATGGGGCATAACACTGGTTCCAGTACCGACCCCTGTGGTACTTCCAATTCTAATGTCATGATCTGCGAACACTGCGAACAGCTATTACCAGATTCAATTAGTTACATACGCAATTATTATTTATTATTATTTATGTACTATAGAAGGAAAATTAAGCTTCTTTAATTAATAACAAAAATCTATAGAATTCAAAGAAAGGAAAGCTGTGATTACTTTTTGATTCTAATGTATAAAGAAACATTATATGGAGAAATATTTGCAAACTTCTACGGATTAGTTTAAAGTTATATTATAATTACTTACTGGGTAATTTTTGTTACTTAATAGAGAAAATAACGAAGAAGTATAACGTATTGTTAGTAAACTTATAATAATTTTGAGCGAGTTTTGTTAGAAATAGAACTTGTACCTGCAAAATCGCCAATAATATGTTAAAATAGTTAAAGTATTTAATAAAAAATGCACAAAGGGATGAATATAATATATAAACAAATATAAATACTATTATTTGTAAAATATCAAGTAAGTTGTAATTTTTATAAAACTAACATCTGCTTTAATCTCAGATTAAACTCTATGATATTGAATATCTTTTTAATTACTTGTCATTTTTATCAATGAATATTTCTATATAATTTTGTAATAATGTGAGAAAGATAACGGCATATTCTCAATGATCAACGATGTACCAAGAATATAAAAAGCGAAAAAATGTTTAGTGATGTTGTCCTTTCTTGAAATGTTAGATTATAATAGTACTCTTTTAAAATATAGAAGCTATTTATAGGAAGAAGAATTCGCTTTGCCAAAAGAATTAAATTCATTGAGTTAGAAGGTAGGGAGTCGACATCCTATACAAATTTCCTATACAAAAACAGCATCAGTAGGCGTGGCTAAATGTAGCAAATATTTTGGTGATTTTGCCAGATCCAGACTAATTAAAATAATAAGAACTTTGTACTCCGACGAGACGGTCTATCTGGATAACGTAAATAAATGGTCTATTCAATAAATGCAAGAGTTTTAGCAAAACGAATTAGTATAAAGGATACATATACAAATAAAACACAAAATAAACATTTTAAAATATAATATTTATGGGCCTTAAATAATGCAGTGTTATTGCATTGATGCCCAATACTTTGATAGTAATTTATTGTACTTTGACCCAAATAGACATGTTCAATATGTCTTTTAAAAAATGTGGCATTATAATATGTCAACATTATGCATTCGATTTGAGTAAAGAGTATTGCACAGCTTTTATAACTTTTTAATTACTAGTTCTATTGAATAATGTTTCATACAAAAGTGAAATAAAAAACGAATTGGTTTGTGGTTTGAATTTTTGTACAAATTTCTATTTTGACACTTGAGTTAGTAACTTGTTTTTTAAATCACACGCTGTAATATGTTTCTATAACTTATTTAATAGCATAAACACCAACTTTGTAGATAAAAAGAGAACGACAAAAAATGATTTGTATAAAACATTTTTTGATATAACTTCCTAATATTTAAAAAATTATAGGCAAAATATGTAACAGTTTCTATTTAAGTACCTTGATATATAAAATGTGCAATGTTGTCCTAAAATAATCCATTTTTTTCTATTCTAAGAAATATATAACACGAGTATATTAAAAAACATTTAATTATCTGCTCTTTTTTAATACGGCTCTGTTTGTTGTTTACACTACCTATGAAATGTTATTCCCGTTAATTTCTTCTTGTCAACACCATCTCTAGAAGAGCAACTCATTTTAGCACACGATACAGTTCTTTTAATGTTTATTATCAAAAATTGAACAAACTATCGATAAAAATCAAAATAAATCGCATGAAGAACAAACTGTCACTATTTGACGGAAAAGTAGTAACAAGATGGTGAAATGATGCCGTTTTTGATCACGTGACTGCTTCTCCCTACCTGCTAACTCAATGATCAAATCACTTTAAATGTAAAATTTGTCTGAAATTATTGATCTATTGAATGTACTAAGTAAAGAGTTTCTCATTAATCTAAATAGGTTTTAAACGAAGAACTTAAAGTTGCAAATGTGCTAAATAAAAGCACTTGCTATTTTCTTTGCCATCTCGACTTGTTTTCTTATTATATATTGTCCGTGGTCGAGAACCAATGTCATTAATTTCCAAATACTTATTTCAAAGATGATGGAGATTTTGTTATGCAAGATTATGTTCGATTTGAAGTACATGTCGTCCTCAGAACATTCTGTATTTTGATTAAGACATTAAAAGAATATTTTTACATTTAACACATTTTTTAATCCAACATAAGTTACAAAATAACTCGGATTTCATCTATAAGGAATTAACAACTTACTGTTTTATTAGGTTTGTCAATTGAAATTTACAATTAAAATATTAATTGTAGTTCAGTTACCAAAGGTTTTGGCTTGGGAAAACACAAAGAAATTTTTAAGGTATACTGTTTAAAAAATATAAATGTTTACGTCGCTATAGGGAGCAATTTATTGAAACCACTGAATTTAAATCTTGAAAATTTTGTTTTTCTGAAATATCTCGGAAAATATTTATCGTGTAAAAGTACAGTGAAATTCTTCTTTAAAGAAGATATTTAGAAAATTAAGGCCATAATTTTTTTCGCAGGATCAATAGTTTTCATGTAAAATGAAGTGAAAGGGCGCTCTGACATTACGAATTTATTTTTGTGTGGGAAGCTAAAAAATCATAAATTTTATAGACGTAAATTCAACGGTGTGGAACTAAATCATCTACGGATTCGCGGACGATATTATCATAATAGCTGACCGTATATACGAAGCAAAAGAGATACTAAAAAGACTAAACAGTATTTCTGTCGAACATTCCAACTTGTTTAAAGAAGTCTTTAATCAATGTGTACTTCCTGTGCTTAGTTATGGAGCAGAAATGCTCACACTAACAAAGAAGACACAATACGTGTTGCACCAAGAACTGTGGAAAGGTCAATGTTGGGTGTTTCCCTTAGGGATTGAGTCTCAAATGTAAAGCTCCGCCAAATGTCTGGAGTAACCGATGCAATCGAACGCATAACAGTGTTGAAATGAAACTCGGCTAGGCACATAACAAGAATGACGGACAATGGACGAAAAAAAATTTAGAGTGGAGACCGCGACAAGACGCTTTTCGACATAGAGGATGCGCACCAACAAGATGGGCGGATAATATAAGAAGAATAGAGACAGACTGGATGAACGCAGCACGTCATCGCAGACGATGGAATGAACTACGGGAGGCCTATGTTCAGCAGTGGAAGCAATTGGGCTGATTGATGATGATGATGATGAACTTCATAAAAGTGTCACATCTCCGCCAAGAATCAAACTAAAAATAACCCAGGAAAGTCATCTCATGGAGAAATGTGTAGATTTTAGGTGTAATGATTTATTTCTTTACGGGGTTGCTCTGTATATGCATTTAGAAAAATTGTGTCGCGGGGAAAAACACGTTTTTTCTTAAAATGTCTTATCTTCAAAGATTGATCAATATGTATCATCGGGTTACATTCTTGATAGTATAAATTTTAATTCAATAATAACGCAAAAAGTTTTCCGTTTATTAACTTTAAAAGATAGCACTTTGAAATTGTGAATTTCGACAATTTCGAAATTAACTTTAAAATTTCAGTTAAAAACAGCTGTGCAATCGCGAAATTTATTCCTAACGAAAAAGAAAAAATGCAAAATGAAGCTGAAACTGTGTACTATGTAGGAGATGACACAGTTTCTAATTTCACAATTAACCTTTTTTTAACTCTTTTTTTTTGCGGGTGCATAATAATGCGTTTTTTTTCTCAGAATTCGGCAGTGGTATAATTTTAGGACTTATAACCAATGAATTTTGTTCATCAATATCTATACGTTCAATTCATGACAATGACTTTGTCAGAAAAAAATACAATGGGTCTAAAAGCGCATAAAGTTCTCCAAGAAAAGGCATCGTGAGTAACACATGCATTTGCCAGCTGCGGCATTGAGCGTATATCTTATTTAGACATGTTTATTCATACCGTGGCGTGTGAACTGAAAAATTTTGAAGGAAATATGTATTTTTTGAAATTTTTTATATTTTTTTTCTGTATTTCTGTATATCTACTCAGTATTGTGTAAAATATGATACAATTTACAAGCTTACATATATTAAACAAATTTACACAAGAAAATATAAAAAAGGAAAATTTGTACAAATTTTATGTTTATGATTTATTTAATTTCATTTTACTCGAAAGCTATTTGCTTTACAAAAAATGTCATAAAGCTTTAAATCTCCACTTCTTCGAAAAACAATTTAACTTTTTTTTGACCCAATAAACATTTCTCTAGGTATTTAGGAAAAACGAAATATTCAAAACTTAACCTCAATTTTTTCATTGAAGCGCCCCCTGTAGAAATGTGAACATTTGTGTTTTTAAGTAATTTAGGTACTATAAAAATAACCATGTGCTGAATTTTAGTCGTTCTAGTTTCTTTTCCGGGGTTCGAGCTCCCTTTCGTCTTTGGTAACTGGATTATGATTAAAATTTGATTTGCAATTAAGTTTAACTGCAACTTACAATTTTAAGGTTAGTGTAATTTAATTGCTATTGAGGCGTCTGCGTCTAATTAAATATTCAATCAATTGATTAAAATTTAGACGTTTAATGTCCAACACTGGTAAAAAACATCGCTTTGTCACATGTGACCATAACCCGCCTCTTGGTATACTTTGGTATCTGAGAAACTGTCATCTACTTCTTAATTTTGTTAGTTTTGCTATTTTACAAATAATGGTACCGATAATGAAACAATAAGGAATGAAAAAAGTTTATTGACCCCATTTACATACTATTTGTTTATAGAGCCTTGCCTAATTCAGCTTTTATGCTATTTTCATTCACATACTTATCTAGCTCTATTTAAACGAATTATGAAAATGGTGCTAGAAATTATAATTTGTGTCATCTTGCGCTAAACTGACTGATTTTAGTTTTTAATAATTATTAGGAACGTTACGTTTGAGTCTTATAGATTTTACTTTTACTATACGAGTATTTAAAATATTGTGTAGCCTTTTAGTTGGGCTATGCAGATAAAATGCCTTAATAAAATATCATGACTGTGAACTCAAAAGTGATTTTAAGTAATCAATCATATTCCATATATTTTAGAATGTCATTTTAATTTATTTGGTGTGATATGGACATAGGTCATTTGAATATACATTTTCTATAGCTTTATTTGTGTTTTATTATGTAAATTTCCTATCCCAGACCTAAAATTTTGATTAGATTTTCTTATCATCAACCTGTGAATTAACAATTTTTGAAACTACCAAACTAAACAATACTTATTTCTTGATTTCTTGCAATAGGCACTATAGGCAAGTTCGGAAGTTTTTTCTTCTAGTTGAAAAACCAACTGAATGTGCAATAAGAATAGCTGTACTAAATAAAGCAAATTTTGACCACTTGAAAAGTTACAAGCGACGCGGTTAATACGTAGATGAGTGACTTGACCTTCGGGAAACACCTCGTGTCGAAGCTGTTATTGTACGAGTAGTAGGCAATGGATCTTTGCTCACACACCCACTGGTCATAGAACTCTGTATGGGATGTAAGAAATGGTTGGCATGACATACAAAAAGTTCGAATACTTATCTCATTCATGCGTTGTTTCTTTTGAATCTAGCAGATTAGTGTGGACTAAATAATATTGAAATGAGCCTAAACTAATTAATCGACGAACATTAACTGTAACTTATACAGAGATTTCTTAGTAGACTAGTAATGAATTTTACACGTGTTGCGAAAAGGCGGCAAGTCAAGCTGCTATCTCAGTAAGTATAAAATGTATTGTATTTCTTATCGGCTAAAATATTAAAACAGAAGATGCATAAATCCAGATCATGTTCTATAAATTATGTATTTTGCGATAATAATTGAAATGTATGTTTTTAATCTCAATATTTTAGGGAGATTACTGTAAACCTTTTTTATTTTAATGATTTATTGTTATATAAACCTTATTGTAATGGTATCCCATAATCAATCGGCTCAAAATAAATAAATCTATCCACCTTATATTTATACGAACTTTTTTAAAATTAAGTAACTTGTTTCCAAAGTAGGTTAGAAAGTCACTTAATAACTGTTTCTTTATTCCTGTTGATTATTATTATTTCTTTTAACTATTTGGGGCATGCTCTTGTTACACCTTAGTATTACGTTTCTATGGAACTTTTATGTAAAACTCAAACACGGGAACCACTTTTATTAAAATCTCGAAACTTGTATAGTCCAATAATTTAATTTTCGAGTGACTATAGCGACGAAACTAGCCATAGCAGAGGTTTGTGGTCATTGACACATTTAATCAGTTACAAATACACCAAATTTTCAACCTTTACGTCTAGTAAACGAAACATTGCTGAAAGAATAAAGTTGTTTTATTGTCTTGAACCGACCATTATTTTCTTCCATTACTATACTGAAGTACACAATTTTCATATTGACAAAAAGTAAATTATCATTTTCGATTTAGTGGTGAGTCTTGTTAAAAATACGAAAGCAGAGAACAATGGTGTATGTTCTCTGACGAAAGCTTCTCCGCCTTCCAAACTAGGTACTTATTTATTTCCTCTTATTGATTCTTTACTTCATCTGTCGTTGTATACTAGTGTATACACTTTGAATTTGTATTTCTATAATTATCGCATCGATGCTGGTACCTTTCTTTCACTTTAATTTATTCTTTGGTAATAGACGGATACGATTATTTATTTGTACTCGATTAAGTATAAAACTGAGAAAGAGCCGTGCATAAAATGTCTGTCTTATGCAACGTATTTTATAATTCACGTGTATTACTGGTTGTCAACAATAGATGCTGAATTTCCGTGTATTTCACACAATATAGCGTTGCCCTCGATTCTAATATGTAAGCTACTAGGCAGTGAGGTAATGAAATGATCTACCTATAAAAAATACCTACCATTAATGGGCCTTTACAGTACATTCGAATTTTGACATTTAAAAATGGTGGGTGTCATTTGGGGAAAATAAAATAATTTTTTATCTAAAAATGAGGCGTCTTAGAACAGCAATCTCTGAGAAATAAATTAGCGAAATACAACAACTTTCACGGGGTATTTCAAACGCTCGAGTTTCACGCGCCTTGGTTGCACACGTAATCCCACCAATCATCATCGAGGACACAACAGAAGAACTTGCAAACCGACAACACTGCGATCACCGAGCGTGCGGATAGCGGATAACCTTAAACTTTCATTTGAGATGTCGTCTTTTCTGGGGCATTTTCGGTCGTATTTTCACAGAATGGAACAAAACACTGCTTGCTAGACATTTTAATCGAAATCGCAGGCTTTCAATGTACGCTAACCTCAAAACCAAAATGTTAACATCAACAAGCTGTCAAACGTCTAGCATGAGCGATATGTCACTGCCGGTGATTAAATCACCGTGATTATATAAAATATTAATATAAAGTGTAATTTACACCGTTTTACTTTCAATTCATACTTGTCCAGTGCTGCTTAATGCAGCCATACATTCACACAAACAAATTACGGCGAACGGTAAACATATAAGCTTGCAGATTGTGATGGCGTTAGTTTTAAACCACCGGAAGTGAAAAATATAAGTCGCCGTTAAGGAGTGATTAGAAAATCGCGATATCGCCCATCACTACAAACGTCAATTGAATGCTGATTTTGTACAACGTTGCCGAGTCGCCTTTTACACTATTGGCTTGGGATTGCTGACGTATTAATGGCGCGTTACGGATAATCGTTTAAATTGGACTTGTAAATAGGTGATTTTAATAATTTTTTTCTGGCTCTAATCTGCATCAAAATAGAAATTGAAAAAATACGGGTATTTTAATTTTTCATAAAATTAATGATTCCGCAATAAAAAAAATATGCTGAACAGGCCCATTGAGACAAGAAAGTGTGATGTTGATGTGGAACACTAAAAAAAGCAGACATAAAAAAATGACGGTACCTTATTATAGTGGACTAGGTACAATAGACTAATGAGGATGTAAGATAGTGGTGATGACTGATGAGAAATAATCGCGCAAGGGTAAACCTACCAGTAGTTGGCACCTACACCAGTCATTGGCATCCTTGTTTATTTTTTATTTATGTTAGTTAACAGTTACCTATAAACGTAAAATTGTACATGCGAAGGCAGCTTTAATTAGGTTTGAGAAGGTTTCAATAATAGGGGAAGGTATACTTCTTCTGATCTATCTGGTCGGTATAAAAAGTGTCGGCGCCTTTGACGGTGAAGTAAAGATAATTTAGTAGAGGGTCCACACCTTCGAAAGCCGTCAAAATCGCCAAGTAACCCATTCCAGCAAGGTAAATAAATTTTGAGCTCGCATATCGAAAGAGGGTCCTAATGGGCATCAGAAATGGCTTGTTGGACTTTTTTTGGCGCTTGCACAACTTCTCTACAAGAAAAAAAGATGGCGAAACGTTATTTCAAGAATTTGTGTTTTTAAACTTATACCTCTCGCTAGAAAATTAACTACGTACTGATAGAATTTCAAAATTACTTACGGTTTTTTTCTAAATAAATCCTAAATCACAAGGACGAAATTTATGTGTTTGAATTTTCGACGTGCGGTCAACTATATTAAATGTTTAATTTTTTTATATATTATATGCGAATGAAATATGATCTAAAGATCAAGAAAGTTTTTGCAAAAAAAATTAGCTCCATATCTTTTACAATTTTTGAGTTACAGACTTTTCAAATTGAATCATAATTTAGATCCATGATACTCCTATTAGCATGCAGCTATTATCTGACGTACTGCTATCTAGTTAATTGTAATGCATTTTTGATATTGTGTTATTATTATTTATAATTTTACAAAAATATTAATATGTAAAATGAAACTCATTTGGCAGAGGATTTATTAGATCTGTAGATTATGAAGGTGTTGTATATGGAGATATTATTTATTATATATACCATCGTTATACAATATAGAAATAAAATATAAACACGTACACAAAACGTGTAATTTATAAGTAATAATAATAATAACAATAATGCATAATTCACAGCTCAGTAAGCATCGACAAAGCACTATACTATTACTAGTAAAAATTACTGTCTGTTGAACACTGCTCTGTATTATTTCTGCCCTTAAAACAATTGTTAGGAAAGGCTACACATGCACATGCAACAGTGCATCAAGTGGACGCACATTTTTAGTGACACTCTACTTTACAATTCCATTTTTTTGTTTTTTTTTAACCACTTGTGGTTTTTTGTCATCATTTGTGGTTTTATTTGTTTATTCTCTATCAGATATCCAAATTTTCTGGGAGAGGTGGTGTGTTTTCTTAACCGCTTTTCAAGTCACTGAGATAATTTGTTTAAAATCCAGGATTTTGTGTTAGGCAAGGAAAGTATAGGGTAATCTAAACCACTTCTTGTGAATATTTTTTACAATTAAAATTATTTCGCAGTAAGCAGGGTTTGACCCTGCTTCGCTAGGTACTTCAGTTGCAAGCTAAGCTAAGCATACCTAACCACTGGACTTAATGGCCGTTTCAAATGCAGCAAGTAAGCTCTCTTGTAGGACGCAGCGAACGTAAGTCTAATAACTTTATGGAAAATAAATACACCTTGGTGAATCTAAGAATGTAATTCACTATGGCCATACAGATTCACATAGGACTTACGACCATCTTCAATCACACGATCACCAATTGCATCACAGTTATCTCCAAGATTAGTCCAACTGTTTAGATGGCCTGTTTGCTTTAACTGTAACTGCTCACTTTTTCCCATTCGGAAAGGATAATTGACAGGTCACACAATATATAGACTGCCAATAAAGTTTTTACAATATTTTCTTCTTCATATTTTCCACCTAATTATTTATTGATTTCGTGAATACTATAAAATACCCTTTGTTGTCGTATACCAACACAACTTTTGTAGTTTTTCTATTTTGGAAAAATTAAACATACCTTTCGTAAATATTATTGTGTTCGTTTGTTCATGATTGCACTTCAGATATTTTATGCTGGGCAGGAGGAATCCAAGTTCACATTGTTGGGCAATATTTGTCCTTATTTACACCAATATTCAGAAATGTATTTTATATGATTGGCTTTACTTTTGATATTATGTATAACGTTATTCCAGTTTGGAATGGGAATTATGTCTGTTATGGCGAATGCATAGGATTCTGATGTTTTCTTAAGTCATACCATACCGTTTGGGTCAATTTTTATTTTTTAAACTCAATTTATTAAAACTTATTAACGATTTCGTACTGTATTTGCAAGTTTAGATATACTGTCCTAAACCAAAATGACGTGACCCAAAATTTCCTAAGTAAATTGGACGTACTTCAAAGTTTCCTTGTTAAATGACAGCCTTTTTTCAACAATCAGTAAACAATTATTTTTGTATCTGCCTCATAGAATTAAATCCAAAAATAGTATGAAACTATTTAAAAAACAAGAAGTGCTGAGATTAGCGGCATAAAATGTCAAATATCTCAAGAGGAGCGTATACTGAAGTACGTCATTTTGGCTTAGGACGGTAGTATATTACATGTAACAAATTACATCATAATTTAAAATCATGTATTTATAGCCCGAAATAATTGTCTAATAATTTTCAGACAATGAGTGATCCAATGATCAAGAATAATATAACACCTAAATAAAATTAGGTATTAGACTAATATGTATCTAGACACAATTGCACTGAACGAACCCTGCCGTAGCTGCCACTTTGCGGGCTATCATAACAAGACATTATTACGGTCGAATTTAAAAATCCATATCTCGAAAACTGTATAAGATATCCAGCTAATTTTTTTTGCAAAAACTTTTTTGATATTTAGACCATATTTCATTAGCATGTAATATATACAAAATTCGAATATTTAATATAGTTGCCCACACGTCGAAATTTCAAACACACAAAATTCGTTCACGCGATTTTGGATTTATTTAGAAAAAAACCGTAAGTGATTTTGAAAGTCTATTTGTACAGATAGATGCGCTCGTGTCTGTAGTATATAGATATAAAAAATCAGATCAATATCGCAAGTAGTTAATTTTTTAGCAAGAGGTAAACGTTTAAAAAAACAAATTCTTGAAATAACATTCGGCCATGTTTTTTTCTTGTGGAGAAGTTGCGCAAGCGCCAACAAAAGTCCAACAAGCCATTTCTGATGCCCCTAAGGACCCTCTTCCTGAATTCGTTTCCAAAAATCATTTACCTTGTTGGAATGGGTCATTTCAATTTTTAAAGCTTTGGACCCCTTACTAATAAACCCCGACATTTTTTACGTCGACAATAAGTCGTAACTTATAGTGTAAACTATAAGTTTGGCCACAAAAGCTGCAGCGTGATGAGTGTAGCAATGTTAAAACGCATATTGCGCAATTTCTTATAGTGTTTTGGAAAGTTTAGAGAATTTTAAGTAACCAAATACACATGTATTTTGTTTGCTCTTATGGACTGCTTGTTAAATTATAGGCCTTTCATATCCTACATTTGCAGATTAGAAATATCCAATCCTGAGGGTAAGGTTTTCTGTTGAAAGTGCCCCTACCGATTTAACCGGAATTCCGGTTAAATCGGTAGGGGCAATACTGCGGTCAAGTTAAAACAAAGAAAACAAAATCGGTACCAAGGAAGAAAGGTTTTAAGAAAAACCCGAGGAAATTGTTACAAAATGAACCAGAAGAAAATATAGATGAAGAAAATCTGTATCAAAATGATGTGGAAAACGGAAAATAAGATGAGTTATGTTTTGTTTACAAGGAATTTGGAAATGTAATGAACTATGCGGTATCACTGTACAGAATGCGGCCATTGGGTGCATGAATTATATTATTATAGGAATTGGGACTCGAGGGAAAATTACATATTCGACATTTGTACCTATAACAAATTAAAACTTGAAACATTTCTTTACTTTCCATTATATTTAAAAGTATTTTGTGTTTCTCTCGAAGAGGTACAATTTACGTAATATATTACACTTCTGCAACTGAGTTTTATTGTGTCATTATTTATGTAAAAAATTTATAGGTATCCCAAAAATCTCCATTTAAGGAGCCTTACAAATGCACTTATCGGTTTTACATGCAGGGAAGAAAAATATAGGTAAATGTCATGTCATTAGTCAAACCATATATCTCGATATAATATATAATTCTTTTAATTTGACGATCCAGAACAATTTAGTAGAGAGACCAAATTCTATTATCCATACTATTTTGATCTAATAAATAGTTAGTACTTTGGTCGTTATAAGTGATCAGGCTTAAGTGACCCGAGTCCCCTACTGTTGCTTTCTGTAGACATTTAACAGTGTCTCATATTATACACAGTGGACCATTAATACTAGACCATAGTGCAGGGGTAGATTCTTTGGGCCAAAATATGAGGATATAACCAAATATGCTTTAGTAAAATGTTGCTGTGGAAAAAGATACAGGGTGTCAAATCTCAAATTAATTTTTCGTTTTTTTTGCAATAATTGACTGATCTTCGCCAAATTTGCTAGATGAATTTTTTTTTTCTAAGAAACAATAATTTATGTATTATATGACGTTAGATCATAGAGGGCGCCGCAGGACCTGTATCTGATGATGAATTTTTTTCATATTTTTTGGACGAAACGTTGTGTTACTTCTGACCAGAGAATCTGATGAGGGCATTATTTCCTCGTATAAAGGGTACACTTGGTAGAACTTGATAACTCCAACCGTTTTCTAGGAAATTGCCGTCAAATATTTGAATAATTTTTTGAAAGACAAATTCAAATTCAATGAAACAAAGTGTATTTATTGAAAAGTGTGCTTTGGTTACGTTTTAGTTCTGTCATGTACGTCATTTAATCATTTTGTTTCTCGAGCTAATTTAACTTCTTTATTTAAAATGCCTCCACATAATAATTTTTCAAATAGGGAAATGAGGGATATCATATGTGTTTACGTAAAAAAAATTTTAGCGGACGTGCTGTAGCGAGGAGATACTCATTTCAATATCCAAATAGAATACAGCCAGATCATAAGATTTTCAAACATCTGTTTCGTCATTCGGGAGAAACGGTTCATTTTGCTATAAAAATGATGTAGGACGACCGAAACGAATTACTCCATATCAAGAACTAGAAATTTTAGTTCGTGTGGATGAAGATCCTCAAGTCAGTTCAAGTCGTTTATCATCGGCATCAGGGGTGAGTAAACAATCTCTTCTAAGACTCTTACGCAAAGAACGCTTCTACCCATATCACTTCACTCCTGTACAAAACTTACTTTGAAGTGATCTTCCACAAAGGCTGCAATTTTGGCAATTTAGTCTAAATAAACACAGCAGGGATCGAAATTTTGTTAAGAACATTTTATTTACCGATTAACCAACTTTTACTCGCCGAGGCGTTTTTAATTGGAGAAATACCCTTTACTGGGAAGTAGAAAATCCTCATGCAGTTAAAGAAAGGCATTTTCAGCACGAATTTAAGATTAAAGTTTGTTGTGGTATTATCGGCGATCAGTTTTTGGGACCATTTGTCCTTCCTTCAAATTTAAATGAATAGTTTTATATGTTTTTTCTTCAAAATACTCTTGCTGATATATTACATGTTTTCATGCTAGACATACGGAACAAAATGTGGTTTATGCAAGATGGAGTTCCCCTTCATTTCTCCATTGAAGTCAGAAATTATCTTGATGAGACTTTCCCACGCAGATGGATCGGCCGAAGAAGTGATTTTGCTTGGCCACCAAGGAGTCCTGATTATAATCCTCTGGATTATTATGTGTATGGACATATGGAGTCCTTAGTCTATGCAAATACTATTAATTCAAGAGAAGAACTGTAGGACAAAATACAAAAGGCAACCAATTTTACTAGAGGACAGGAAAATGTATTCTTCAAAGTAAGAAAATCTTTTATGAAAGTAATTAGAAAAGGCATAGAAATAGGTAAAGACCATATGGAAAATTAATCTAAGTTGCAGCAATGGGGTTTTTGCATTGGGGAAAGTTTATACAATAAATACTAAGGTCATTAAGTCAACTTTCATGTTGTTTTTTGGTCTTCTAATAAGATTAGATCCTTATTTTACACAATCTTTTGACTTTTTAACGTGATTTCTTCCAGTTTCCTTGCGCATAGGCAAGTGGAAGCGTCACTTTAGCGCTGAGCTTAATTTCGGTTATTCTCGGTTATCTCGAGCCCCACCTTTACAATTTTTTTTCGCGGGGTAAAGGTCCCACATTAGCCTCCTAACGCAGCCTGTTTCAGTAGGGCTGAGATAGCTACAGTGGAGACACGGTATGTCCAGGGGTCTGGCCGGCAGATTAGACTTTTACTCGCAATCAATAGTAAAAGGCAGATGTCGGTAAATAACAAGTTTAATAACATTTAATAAAATTTACAAAACAATTTAAAAAAACGGTTAGGTACCAAAATTCGGAGTTTTTTATACATAAAATAAGAACTTAAGATATGCCATTTTAGTTTATTTTGATCTAATTAGGTCCCTGTTCTGGCGCCATTTCGTGACGTACGGGTAACCAGGCGGTGAGAAGCTAGCCGATTACTAGTTACTATTGTTAATTTGGAAGCAAGCGGTGATAAGAAGCAAACGGTAAGAGCGGTACAAAAAAACAACACCACAGTAAGTAATAAAATCAGGCAGTATGCAAGTACTAGGCAAAAGAAAGCGGTTATCAACAGCAATAATTATGCCTAAATGAACGGTCAGAGTGTAAGTGTGAAAAATAAAACTGATACCAAATAAATAAAACGGTTCTCAGACTCGGTCCGGTGTGTAATTGTGTAAGTGTGTAAATAAAACGGTTATCGGATTTGGGGCGGTGTGTAACCTCGGTTACACTCGGTTCGGTCATCGGATTTGGTATCAGCTTACGGCGGAGAATGTTCTGCCTAGACGGACAGGCAGCAATATTCAGAACGGTGGTATTTCGGTTCGGTTCGGAAAGGTTGAAATTACATCAACACTTTATGTGGTGTTTGCTAAGCACCTCAAACCCCACAGCTGGGTGCCTTGATTAAATGAATTTCGGTTCGGCCACGTGGTATCTTGTCGGATTTGATGCGGAAAATGTCTATGTAACAGAATATAAAGATAGGTAATTTATTTGCGGTAGATAGGGCGCTCAATTCCCAGACTATAATAAATTTCTAAAAAGTTATTTCAAAGTAATGAATTTTGTTTCAATTCGTATCAATACGAAATATTGGAAACAAAATAAACGGTAAGCTAAAATTTCTGCTCTTTCAGTAGAACGATGGCACTATAACAAATAACACAAAAATTATTTTAATTCGTATAAGTACGAAATAGTTATAGGGTAATTACAATATCTACACATTTGGTAGAACAACAGATATTATTTTAACGCAGTACCATCACAATGGTCTCGATTAAAATAATATAGATGGTATACGGTATTCTGGTTTTCTCTCGATATATCATCTATGTTCTTTTTCCCTCTGGAAATTCTTTGGAACATAGCTATTTGGATACAATCGGGAGAATTTAACAGGTTCTAACTCGAACAAACATACTTTGATAATGTTTAACTTTAAATTAAGATTTAGTTGGCTAAGTCGGAAAATGATAATTATATTCTGATACATTTAAACGGAAAAGATTTCAAATTATTCCTTTAAAACACACATTTTAGTGAATTAATCTTATCGGTGTTAATATAAAAAACCATGACAAGAAACTAGCGGCGATGATAAAATGGTGTACTTACATGAGGTGAAGATCGGAAATAATAGTCAACTTAACTATTCGACGGACCGGGCAAATGTGATATTCAAATCTGCTCTAATGAAACTCATTTGTACTGGCTGACTTACCAATGCCCTCAGTATCAATTTTTGTAATTAAAGTTATATTACAGGCAGCCCTCTCACGGCCAGGTTTGTTACATTTTCTATATAAAATAGAATCCTATATCGCGGTTTAAACTAGCTAAGTCAGAAAGAACCTATAATTATGATTTACAATACATATGTTCGAACGCAAACGGGGCAAATAACGAAGTTTATTGTTAATCTAATTTGCATTTTTGACAACGGAAAATTCACCTCGTTACAATTTATGTATTTCTCTCAATAGCATGAAAATATTCCATTAGTTCATAAGAAAGTAAGAAAGAGTTTACGCTGCTATTACTATAGTATGTAAGTAAATTTTGTTTCATTAAATTTGATTTTGTCTTTCAAAAAATTATTCAAATGTTTAACGCCAATTTCCTCGAAAACGGTTGACGTTTTCAAGCTCTACTAAGTGTAACTTTTATACGTGGAAAGGACGTCCTCATCAGATTTTCCGATCAGAAGTACCACACGTTTCGTCCAGAAAATATGAAAAAAATTCATCATCAGATGCAGGTCCTGCGGCGCCCTCTATGATCTAACGTGACGTAATATATAAATTATTGTTCCTTAGAATAGAAAAAGTTCCTCTAGCAAATTTGGTGAAGATCAGTCAAGAGGCTGTTGAGTTATTACAAGAAAACGAAAAAATAATTTGAATTTTGACACCCTGTATTTCTTTCCACGGCTTTTACTAAAGCATACTTAGTCGACCTGCTAAGTTCAATAATTCATAAGAATCGTTCAGATTGTGATACTAAGATGAAATTTGGTGGACAGGCAGTTCAGAAGGTACTAAAAACAATGGGATATAGTGCCAATCAAAAAAATTTCAGGAATGACAGTTGTGACCTTGAGTCATGCAATGTCTATTTAATACTTTTAATAACATAAACTTGTATCCTTTTTATGAAGTGTTTACAAAAACACAAGGTAAAACTAAAATTTGAAGACATAAAAAAATAAATACATATACAGTGTGTTCCAAAATCTTAGTCATCAATTTATCGAAAGCCAAAGTGATTCCGAAAATTCTGAGATATATGACTATAAAACATACTCTAAGTGATATTTTAGGTAATAATTGTCAATTTTATGTGTCCCCTTTTGCATGTTTTTTGTAGGTAAAGACGAGGTCTGAACAAATAATGCTATTGTCTGAACAAATAATGCTAAAAAATGCTATTGTCATAAAGATAACTTTTCAATGTTGTATATCTCAGAGTTCTCGAAATCTTTAAGACTTTCATTTATTGGTATGGAAATGGGACGTCTAGACAGACTGCATACATGTACTAGGTGTAATTTTACGGCCAAGTAAACTAGTAAACAAAAATAACTGTTATTATTAATTTTAATGTAAGATACTATTCACTGTCCGTTCTATAACAGTAGCCATCACATATACAATATTGTGCACTTTAACTTGGCTCTAGCACATGAACACTTTTGGCTGCAGGTAATTTTACATTTACAAGAAAGAAGTTCTTGACAAGCTACCAAAGCTTCTGGCGATGTACTCCATAGCGGTTGATAAACACCTTCATTTAATTTCCACCCCCATTGCTCAGGATCAGGAATATTCGGACTTGAGATGAAACTTTGTCCGCAAAGAAAGACACCTTGCAAGACAGCTCTTCTAACGTGTTGCACAAGCGATTCTTTTGTTGGTGGGAGCGACTGAAGTGGCCTTTGTTTTTTCGTAAAAAGATATTTGCGTGCCTCATTAATATCGCAGATAGGAGTAGCTTTATCGTAGAGCAGAATGACAGATCTTTCGATACATTTCAATAATTTAGAATCCACTTTAAACTCGTTTTTTATATCTAGCAAAGCCTCTGTCAGATCATCAAATTTTGCCCATATTGCCCAAGCTGTTTTTTTTTCCTTTGCCAAGAAATGAGGAAGTGGTGTCGTATCCAGTTAGTGCATGAAACATTGGTAGACATACTGACTTTCGTGGTCCTAGTCCCTTGGCAATTTCATGTGCAGGTATGAAAGAAAAGTTCTTGCCAGTGCCAAATGCCACCCATAAATACTTAGACTTTATTTCATGATAAAACCCTACTGCCAATACTAAAACATCAGTGTCAACTGTTCGGATCATTACAGATCGTGACCCTCCTGAACGGCATGAAATGCATGAAGTAAAATTCTAACATCAGCCTCTTCATGGGAACAGGGAGAAATTAACTTTAGATCTCGGTTCGCAGTGGAATACGTCAAGTTTCCAGAAGTTACGATAATCTCTTTTTCGGTGTCAGTCGTTAGTATTTCTGAATTAATATATGAGAATAATTCTTCCTTATTTTTATCCTCCCTCAAGAAGGCTTTCCACTGAGATGGAATAGGTGTTGAAGGAGTTACAACATATCTTGTCCCAGATCCTCGTGTTTGCCGGGTCTGTTGTTTAAGACTGTTCGGTTTGTATACATCCCAAACAATATCAAGTCTTTGGGTATTTTGAAGCTGTCTAAGAATGTAGGGGAAAAAACATTTTTATAATACTCTTGAAAGGTACGGCATTTGCAAACTTTCAACATTTGGACGATGACAGGACCATACAAAATCGAGGCAGTAAATATTGGTGATTCTGTTGTAGGCAATATAGTTTCTGTTAAGCAAGCAACTAAGTCCGACTTAACATCGTGTCTCATATAACCATTGTCAGAAAGTGACGGAGGATATAGTTGCTTTTCATAACTGATAAATGTTTCTAAGTCGCCGTTCCTGTTTTGGCAAGCGACATAAAGCGTATCGAACAGGTGTACGTCATTTTTAAGCGTTTTTACATTGTTAGAACTGTTAGAAACTTTTAGAGGGTATGTATTGCTTATTATTTTTAATTTATTCATGCGCTGAAAAATCATATATACAGGGTGAACAAACTCAAGTCGGTATTGCTAACTTCTTTATTATTGAAGCTAAGAGGTTACATTTATTAGTAAACTAGTAGTAGTAGTATTTATTCCGCTGATTAACAGAAAAACAATTAAATATCGCTTTTCCGATATATTTCAAAAAATGTATTTTTTTTTATGGTACACCCTTTGTATTTATAGCCTAATCGACTAGCAATTTTTTCCTTCTTTTTTTTCTGTTAGCACCACGTTAATCAGCGGCAAAATACTAATAGTTCATTAATTTAACCGACCTCGTAGCTTCAATAATAAAGAAGTTGGCAATATTGCCGACTTGAGTTTGTTCACCCTGTATAAATATATACATTATGTTTAAGATATATTATTGTTAACATATCTAACAGATATAATATACATTACCTTCAATCTTTCACACATATCATAACAGTAGTTTTTGCTCGTATTATAATAAATCACCTCTTTTTTAATTTTTTCAAGGTTGTGACCCAAAAAAAAACTGGCACTATATCAGAATCTATTTGGTGCTAAACATTTTGTAAGCATGCCAAATTTCATGTTAGTATCACAAACTGAACGATTGTTGTGGCTATCAACCCGACTAACTTGGTTATATCGTCATGTTTTGGCCCAAAGGGTCTACATCTGCACTATGGCCTACGGTACCCGAACTTTTGGACCTAGCACAGATTGAACCAGAGGACCCACAGGACGCCTTGATTCTTGAAAGGATCAGACAACTAGCAGCTCTTCACTTTCCTCAGGGTTGGCAAGAATGGAAGGCGCTGAATCTCAGTGAAGAAGCTCTCCTAAGCCCCGAATTGGTGCAACACGTCTCCTCTAGGTCTACTGGGCGGAAACACGTGCAGAGCGCGACAGCTGATATAGTCGGGAGCGGGTTGTGGGTTCGTTATGTTTTTTTTACTTATGTGATTACGATTAGGTAAACCTAAATTGGGCGCCAGTCAACAATTAGGTTAATTATTGACAAAAAATAAATAAAAACAAACAAAAAACACAAATGACAGGCAGAATAAAGAAAGGAGTAATAAATAAAAATGATCAGCTAGAAATAGGTTTAATAAGCTTAAACCTGGTAGATACAATGAAAATGTATACTACTATAATAATAAAATTAATAGGTAGGTATAAGTATATAAACAATATGGCGGTAAAATATATATAAATAGGTAAATAAAAAACATTTAAATAGGGATTACGAGAAACATATTCCTCAAAAGAGGTTAACACTAAATAATATGACATAGAAACACGCAGATCTACACACAAAAATACTATGCTATTAACACCAAAGAACACTAAAATATCGATTTAATTAATTGAAGTTTTAACTAGTGAGAAATCCTGTATTTGGAAATTCGTTCTCCTGCAATTCACCGTACAATAAGTATATGCACCGTACTGACAAAACTAGTTTGACAGCGCTGTTTTGATTTAAGTAAACAGTAAACTAATATATTATTGTAACCTATCAAATGTACAATGCACTCGCAACGTTATAGCCTGAGGTAGGTGTGAGCACATCAAACTATATGTATTTTACTAATTAATTCATTATTAAAGCCATAATCACAATTTTTGTCGGTACCAGCAAATAACAGCTGTTATTATGGAGGTTTACACGGTGCATATGCCTCGAAGAGAGAGTTACTTTAATATGGTATTTATGACAGTTATTTTTATTATAATTAGACTAAACTACTAGCAGTATCTAAACCATTACATCAAGCTTACTGTAAATTCACTATTTGCATGCGGCTGTTACAATTGAAATTTATTCTTAACAAAACTACCCTCTTGTAGGCGATAACCAAAAGGACGTACTCATGTAGGGCTACCATGAAACGTGTAGTTCTTCAGTGCATTAAAGAATACTGCTCCGTTCCCACAAAATCTTCCGGAGATAGGGAAATAATAAAAAAGCATTTACTTACAGGAGTTTCTCGTTACGTGGCAGGACTTTGCGGATATTACTAGGCACAAACCTCCAAATACGGTTAATTCCCAAGACTCTTGGCGTATTAGACAAAAACAGGCTTAGCAGGTGGGTGCTTATTTCCAACATACAATTATACCATCAAATTCCCATCGGTATTGATAACGATAACCATTTATGAAATGAGAGATGTACAGGACAAAAAGGGATGGCCACAAACTAACGTGAAAATCAGAACTTAGAGTTTCACCAAAAATCTCACATAAAAATCTGACCATAAGAGCCTAAAAATAAGTTTTGTGTAAAACTTCGGGAATTAAATAATTTGTATCTCAAAATATGTAAATAAAATTTGAAAAGAGTATTTACCTTAGGTGTTCTTAGGCTTAAACTTATTTAATTTAACACAGCCAGGGCCTCACAAAAATGTTTCACATGGCTCCTTAGCTGGCACCAAAAAAGAGAGAATTTCTTTTTTGTCACAAAAACTCAAGTCTACCAATCTTGATATCAATAATAAGATAGGGAATTTGATAGCAAATTACATGCTTGGAAAACACACATACCAATTTTAAATAAATTGGTAATTTATTACTTATTCATTGTTTTAGAAAAATGGGAATAAAAAAAAGCAAAGGGCTACAGAATTATTACCAGTAACACTACCAAGGGTGTTTTCAGTTGCCTATCCTAGATATGTTTTCAAGAAAAATTCAGGCAATCCTTTACACAGTGAGCCAGTAAACATCATACACTGTGACCCACTAAAGTGACGGTTACACTGGATACCCAGATTTTAAACAAAATAAGATTCGCATTACCAACTGTTTGCCTTGCACAAGCTTTCAATCCTAATGCTACTAGAACCTAAGTTATTAATAAAAAATGTTTATTATTGCGACCGAGTGATATAAATCTTTTAAAATATACAATTAAACAAAGAATTATTTAATCGTTGTCACTGCCCCTCTTAATAGATGTGATCACTAATGATAACAATAGTTGCGTCAAATATACAGGGTGAGTCACTAGTGCGCTACGTATCTACTCATCCCTTTGAAATTTGAAAAATCTCACAAATAATTGTACAAAATCTAGAGCGGTATATAGTAAAACTATTTTTAAATATACAGGGTGTTTCATACAGTGGTGCTAATTGACGGTAGTGAATTTCTTAATTGGCACAGCACTTTTTTGTACATTTATATTTAACTTTAATTCTCTCTCTCCAGACATGTCATTTTTGGAGTTACATCGCGCCGTTGCCACGTTATTCTACTTTTTCCAATAAAAAACGCATTTATAGCGGTCAAAAGTAAAGTCTGCAAAAACGCACTTTCATAAATTTGACAGTAGTTCCACTTTGAATGTTGTGTACTAATGTTCAGGCCTCTCAAAGTCAAACCTGATACTACATGGTGTTCTTCACGACGATTCAAACATTTACGTTTTTAAACTCTCATAACTCAATTTTTCGAATTAATAAAGAAACGACAGAGGAGAGTAATATTCGGAATGTAGTGGTTGTCTATTGCCAGGAAGAAAATCTGATACTTTTAGTCAAATGAAAAACACAAGCGAAATTTTGAAATAGAACTACCTACCTGTATACATTTACACATTTGGATTCTGCTGGCCAAAATATGTACGATCCAGCTTTCAAACACTTAAAACTTACTTAAATGAATATCCAAATGCTCTGAAAGTCTATACTGACGGCTCAAAAACT
Organism: Stenurella melanura; assembly: GCA_963583905.1. Lineage (NCBI taxonomy): Eukaryota > Metazoa > Arthropoda > Insecta > Coleoptera > Cerambycidae > Stenurella > Stenurella melanura. Next base: position 77,406,069 of record OY757312.1, read on the forward strand.
GATCATGGAATGGCCTGCGCCTTTCTAGTTCTGGAAGATAGCTATTCTTAGACATTACCATCTATGGCTACTATTTATATGCGATATGGATGGCACTTAGAGACACTGTGAGATGTCTTTAAGCTGCATCCAAGCGTTAGAGAATATTTTCTTAAGAGATCCGTAGGCCCAAAATATCCTCTAATTTCTACACTGGATGGCTAACATCGATAAGCAGGTAGTTTTGTCTGGTCACCAGGACATGTGGGAATCCATGGTAATGAGAAGGCGGATATGGCTCCCCATCAAGCAGCAGAACATGAATATACCCAGAACGGTATAGCAATTATAAACTCTAACATGAAGCATGTTTCTACTTCCAAGACTACTAATGCATGGCAGGCAGAGTGGGACACCACAATAGGTAAACTACGGAGAGTGAAACAAACAGTGAACAAATGGATGGCTCCTAGAAAGCTGACAAGGAAAGAGCAGGTAGTGCTCACTCGTCTTCGAATTAGTCACATCCATATAAGCTCTTTCCATTTGTTAAGAGGTGAAGACCACCCGAATGTCCCACCTGTGGATATGTCATTACAGTCAAACATCTGTTACTTGAATGTAACGTTTTAGAAAATGTTAGGCAAAATTTACATATGCCAAGGTACAACATATGAGAATGCTAGAACTCAGAATACTTACATGACTTTTATTTATCTCTGTACTTGTAGCTTGAACTCTGTCTCTGCGCACTATCTGCGTTTAGGCAGCTAATGACCTAAGATGTCAATGCTGCAAAAGATGCCAAAAAAATACATATGTTTTTAATTTTTGATGTTAATTATCCAGTATGTCCCCGGATGACGTACTGCATAGAAAAAATAATTATGAAATAAAGGGTGCCAAACAGAAACACAAATTTTGTTGAATAAATATCTTAATTTCAGTACCCTGCATCCCAATAACGAACTATTTAAGGATTCATGTTCACGTTAACTTGTTTATTCTCATTAGTCCAGTAATTCTAAGGAAATGTGCAAAAACGATGGTACCCGGAAACAAAAAATAGGGTCGTGTAGAGGAAAAATTCTAAGAATGGTAGCATCGCTCTAGCAGGTGTAGAACATAACCTAAAAAAATAGATAAAGTCGAAAAAACGGTTTCTTGCAATTTAAAAGAAACGAAACAACTTACAAATAAAAGTTAAGTAATAAACTTGTAGATAATGAGAAAAACCTATAATATGCGACTAACAGAATAAAGATTCGTTATTTATTTTCCTAGTTAACCTAAACGCACTATCAAAAATCGTTTTATTTTGTTCTTGCTGTGTTTATTATAGTTTTGATTTAAATTACTCCTTGTTCGGTGAAAATGTTGCCTGCGTTGAGTAGAAAAGGAGCGTATTTGAAAATTTGCAAAAAATTAGAAGTACGAGATTTATAGCGCAATTACGAAAGAAAAGCCTTTTCGGAAATCAGCCATTGCTCACGATTGGGATGATAAAACATGAGCTTAAATTTTTCATAAGCATTACCATATAATTTGAGATAGAAATATTTTTAGTCACTTTATAACCTCAAAAAAAGCGAATTTACATCGTAACTTTTTTTGGTTATGTTTTTGCTAAATATTTCTTTGAATTGAGTAATAAATTTCGCGTATAGTAACTGATGGTATACACTTTTTCACACGTTTGAAAAAAAGCATCCTACGACCACTTTGGTCCGAAATAGTTCATTTTCTATTATCCTCACAACGGTAAAAGAACTACATAAAACTATGGATACTTCTATTCCAGGGAGAAAGCGTGTTTTCAATCTGTAATCCAATGTGGGGCTCGCCGACTTTACTGAGTAAAAAAGGAGCAGGAGTGTCTGACGAATCGATTAGTGTAAATTTTTGGTGGACGGCAGATAACGTCAGTCAAGATTTTCAAAATGTACCTCCATCTTGAATTGTACGTGCCAGCCTACAGAGGGAGAGAAAGAAGAAGAAAAGAGAACGGATGGAGGAGAAATCGGTTAGACCGAACGTCCCAGTAAAAACGTCTTTTGAGCGCGTTGTACTGAATCGTTCGCTCTAACTGATTTCACCTCCATCGGCCTCTCTCTCCCTTTATGTTCCGTCGCCTTCTTTTTCTCTCCCTCTGAAGGCTAGTACGTAAAATTCAAGATGAAGGCAGTAGTGGCACATTTCGAAAATCTTGACTGACGTTGTCTGCCGCCCACTGAAAAAAAAAGCGTATTTACATCAAGCGATTCGTCAGATACTTCATAATGCGCTTTCTCATTGGGACGACTGTATTCACAGTTTTATGTAGTTCTTTGGCCTAACGTGGATAATAAAAAATGGTTTATTTCGAACCAAAGTGGTCGTAGAGTGCTTATTTTTTTTTTCTAATGTGTGAAAAAGTGAATAGCATCTATTACTATACGCCGAATTTATAGCTGCTCAATTCAAAGAGACATTTAGCAAAAACATAACCAAAGAACGTTACGATATTAATTCGCTATTTCAGGTTTTTGAGGTTACTAAAAATATTTACATCTTAAACTGCATGATAATACTATCCCATATAAAGATTTTAAGCACATGTATCATTATCTAGGCCATCCGAATCGTGAGCAATGGCCGATTTACGAAAAGGTTTTTTTTTTCGTAATTGCGTCATAAATCGCGTATTTCCAATTTTTTTTAAATCAATCAAAAATGCTTTTAATCTACTCCACACAGGCAACAGTTTCACCAAAAATAGAAGTAATTTAAATCAAAATTGTAATAAACAGAGCAGAAACAAAAATTCGCTGCCGGTATTTTTCGGTTATCTCGGAAAATAAACAACAAATCTTTATTCTGTTAGTCGCATTTGATAGGTTCCTTCATTACTTACAACTTTTTTATAAGATGTTCCGTTTTTTTTTTGATTGCAAAAAACCGTTCTTTGGACTTTGTCTAATTTTTTTAGGTTATGTTCTACACCAGCTAGGACGATGCAAGAAACGCTACCAGTCTTAGGATTTTTTCCTCTACACGACCCTATTTTTTGTTTCCGGGTAGCATTGTTTTAGCACTTTTTCATAGAATTACTGAACTACAAAAGCGGAATACGCTCTTGAAAGGATGCGACTTATTTTTTAATCACACAGTGTTGTAGAGCTCCTATTAAGACTTACTGAATTTAACTCCAATATCAAGAAAAAAAGCGAACAGAATTTTGCAGTTAGCATGGCCAAAATTCGAAAAAGAGTAGAAATCGAGCCAAAAAGTCATGAATGCAATTTGGAGGCTTCATGAATTTTTTCAAATTTCTCCCAGACTTTTTTTCGATTATCAATTAAGCTGATGTGCCCGGGCAGCTTGGAAAATGGCGCGAAAACGTTTATTTCTATGCCTATGAGCGGGCACGTATAGCTTGTAAACTATAATAGATAAAAATATCCTCAACCAAACTTTTTTAAGGGAAAATCTATAACGCTACGCAAAAAAGAAATTATTTCTGTGTGTCGTATCTATTACATACCGTTTCCGCTACGTAAACGGCGAAATGTCAAAAAGGACTATCCTCTATGTTTCAACATTTTTTTATTTCAATTATTTAAATAAATTGAGAAGCCTCAAGAGTACTCGTAAATACTATTTTTATCTAGCTCGATCAAATACCTAGCATCAAAAAATAAATCTTCGTATTCTGGAGATTTGGTGCAAGTGGATTAGGTTTAAAAACTTCTCGTAGAAAATCATTATTTTGATAATTACCTTATAGTGGTTCACTGTCTCTCACCTAAAACTTTTCTTATTTTATCTTGACTCTAAATTTTGTCGAATTATAAATGCTATGCTTTAATTGGATAATAAAGGAAGGAGTTGAGTTTAAAGTAATTAAGTTGCATATGCATCATTTGCTAGTTGTATATCGGATGTCAACGGATCATTAGACAAGAGTTTCCAGACTTTTCAAGATATAAGTCTTGAATTCGGCAGGAGTAATATATGCTAAGACTGGAAAATTTTCATATTTTGACACTTGACCACGAAATTACCCCAACTTTGAAATATTAAATGGAACCCCCTATATATTTTCATATTTTTGGATTCCGGAAACAATTTTAAGTACGACTGCTTAGTTCTATAAATTTTGTGAGATTTCTTTAGGGCTATTCTTATTCTTACATGTAGACTACAGTGAATGCACTCAAATCAATCTGGCTAACTTACTAATAGATGCTTCTCCCTGAGAATAACTCAAATTGTTAATATCAGTAGTCTTAATCTAAAAAAGTCTTGTAACGATCACGTGCTATAACTCTATTTTTCTTACATCTCGTGATGTATCTGACAGAAGGTGGCCGCCAGAGGTAAATTTTGTGAATCTTTATCAATTGTGAAATCACAAGAGTTTTTTTTATCGGATAAACTCTTTGTAACGAAATAATTTTGCCAATCAGTGATTTTATAAGAAAAACTGACGTGAAAAAATCGCGAAACCGGAGGTCAAGCGATTTTGTCAAATGTCAGTTCTTCGAGCAAAATTACTGATTGGCAAAATTTTGAGTTAGAAAGAAATTTATCCATAAAAGAAAAGCTCGAGTATTTTTTGCAAGATAAATTAACGACAGAATATGTGAACAAACAACAATAATAACACAGGTTTACAAAAAGAAAAAAGTTTTCTGGATCTGGGGTCAGACCATATGTTTCTTATGTATTTTTCGACGCTGAATTAGAATCTGTTTTCAGTTTTGCTCTATCACGTCAGGATTTTGAGATATTCTAACCTAAAAGTTGGACATATTTGAGGTTATGTAGCTTTGAGATTTTTTTTCTCAAGAAACCATATGTGGGATCTTAAAGTACAAGTTTTCTCCTTTAGAATACCGTTGAGTTTGCTCAAATATCTTTTTTTTTTTTTCGCCGAGATACTGCAATTTAAATAATGACCATAAGGTTCCGTACGGTTCCGTAGGTTTCCGTTATGCAGAGAGGATATTCAAAAATGCTGGCACAGTCTTTCAGCAGAAATGTTGAAATTCCACGTGGGCCCGCAGTAAGTCTAGATTTAATTCTTTTTAACGCCATGCAAACTTCAGCCTCGGAAAAACGTTTAATGGCCAAACAGTCAAACGAAAGATTAATAGACTTACTGGGGCGCCCGAGATGTTAAGGAAGAAAGATTGCTCGAAAAAGTTAGCAAATGTATTGACGATATTATTAGGGGTCTTCACAGGTTCATCGTGATAAGTTATGTCTTTAGGTATGCTAGTTTTCCCTTTTTTTCCATTGATGTAAGCCCAGGATTTATTGGGTTCAGATGTGATATTATTTTCAATTGGATTTGTATAAATTTGAAATGCAATTTTAAAATTCGACTTGATTTGTGATCTAAGTCTACGAAATTGCGTTAGCGATTCATTATTACCATGGCGTTTAAATAATATCAATTTCTTATGCTTTAGCTTTATATTTTTTATAATTTCACCATTAAACCAAGGGGAGAAGGTTAATCTGGGAACGTGAAAATTAGGCTTTCTAATTGTTTCAGGTGCGTCAGAATCATTGTGTAACAATTTAAACAAATATACTTGAGAAAAGTACGTACGCCTATCCTCAAGAGTGATCATAGAGTACCTTTCTAGCAAGTTACTTTGCGGAAAACCAATCACTGGATAGATACCGTCGGATTTGAAAATAATAGTAATTTAAGAAATCTACGTTGAACTGCCTCCAAGTTATTCTTGTGAACATCAAGTTAGCGATGCGTATTTAAGTTTCGATCTGACGAAGGATTGATAAAGAATTGTCACAGTATCAGTATTAGTGAACTCGCAACTAGTACAAACGATGTATTCAAGGGCTTTGGAAGTTTCAGAGACAGTGGTTTCAATACAATTAGCGAGAATGTATTGGGAAAGATGTGATATGAACAGACAATTTTAAAAATTCGATATCTCAGCGAAAAAAAAAAGATATTTGAGCAAACTCTACGGCATTTTAAAGAGGAAGATTTGTTCTTTAAGACCCCATACATGGTTTCTTGAGAAAAAAAAAATTCAAAGCTACATAACCTTAAATATGTCTAACTTTTAGGTTATAATATCTCAAAATTCTGACGTGATAGAGTGAAACTAAAGACAGATTCGAATTCTGCGTCGAAAAATACATAACGAACGTGTGGTCTGACTCCAGATCGAGACAACTTTCTTTTTTTTTAAACCTGTGTAATTATCTTTATTTATACAATTATTTGAATAAACAGTTATTAAAAACGCAGTTGTTATTCATTGTTTGGTTTGGTGTACTGATTTCAATATTCTCTTCTCTAGTTTCCACACATGCCGAATATTCGTTTTGACTTGTTTTATTCGAGGCTCGTAAGTTACTAATAAGATTTTCGTGATGTTCAGAGTCAACTCAAAATTTAGCCAATCTGTAATTTTGCTCGAAAAACTGACATTTGAAAAATCGCTCAGCCTCCGGTCTCGCGATTTTTTCATGCCAGTTTTTCTTACAAAATCACCAGTTGGCGAAATTATTTCGTTACAATGAGAAATTTATCCGAAAAAAGAAGCTATTGTGATTTTACTGTTGATAAAAAACGATGCACCTTTTTTATCACTGTCAAAGTGACATGTGATTGTCAAATAGACTTTCTATAAAGGAATTAATTAATCGTTCATAAAACGATAAAAATGTCTGATACAGTATAAAACAATGACGCGCCGAAAAAGCCACCCAGCTCCCGTGCTATACGTGGATATGGAAGTAATTAGGCTATTGGGTAATTTATACAATGTTTTACAATATTTTATTTGGTTCCTGTATCTATGTATTATAAGTGTTTCTGTCGTAGGGTGTGTCCCAAACAAGATATTTATAATAGCAATATCTCTTCTTGAGCCGACACCTTTTAATGGACCGCAAAGTCTACAAAATGCACAATTTGAAAATTTCCGGATTTCTTCGTATTGAAAATATTCTGGCTATTGGACTAATTTATTATAAGTTACTTTATTTACAGTTACTCCTACGCAATTTATAGGTACAATCATCAGTAACTACGGGCAATATTAAAATACCCCGAGAGCTTTGTGAACAGAACGAATATTATAGGCCAGGGCTATTAAATGGAATGCTAAGCACTATAAACGGTAACATGCTTTAATTAGTAATCTAACTACAATATCGTAAAATCAATAGGATTATATTGTTGCTAACATTATGGTTCATTAACAAGATCAAAATGATAATTAACATAGGATTGCTTGTTGCTAGATTAATGCAGTGTGGATCGATGCATAAATATATTTTTTACCAATATAATAGTATAGTGTTAGCATTTCACCCTGTAGAAGCCCTCAGATCAACCGAACGAAAGAGGCTGCTTAATAAAATAAATGTTAAAATGTTAACTTGCCTGTTTCGGCACTAGGATTATTCAATCATCTTCGTGCTCCCCTGGCGACATAGTCATCAGATTTTAATTATCTTTACAAGTTATTTTTCTTAATTCATAGTGTGCAAAACGTGCACACAAAAAGGAAAAATACAGACAGATAGACCGACACAAACATTTTTCGTTAAAATTTAATGTCTCGCTTCATGACATTCTAAACCTATTTGAGGAACAAAAATTAATTCTCTTTTACGATTAGAATTTAATTAATTGTTGTGAGTGAAAATGGTTTATGATCTGAAGATCCCCCTGCAATTTTTTTAAAATTTCTGTGCTCTTACCAGCTTGTTTTATTAATATTCCCTCAATTACTCCCCCACCCCTTCAACGGAACCATCTCAACATATAGTCTAGTTCAAAATATAGGCCTTTTAATAATGGAGTGGGGTTAGTGTGGGGGTTGAAAGATATTATAAAAAAAATCTGGGACCTTGGCTTCTCGTATATACACCAAATTCCAAGTTTCTGTACTCTTACCAGCTTGTTTTACTTATTTCCTCTATTTACACCAACTTAACCCCCAACCCTTCAATAGAATAATCTCAAAATAAAATCTAGTTCCAGATGTCGTTATAATACATACTGTTGCGTATTTCCACCACTTAGGAAACACCCTGTGGGTTCTAAATAATTTTAACAAGGGATAAACCACTAACACTTTATTTGATAATTTACTGATTATACAATATTTCTTAATTAACCAAAATAATCTTTACACTTTCTTTATTTGATATTTAACCTCAGTTTTTCGCTACCAAACTTCACTTTAATAAAACTTCTTTACTTTATAAAACTTCTTCTTCTCCTCCTCTAACGAGGACTCGCCTGCTCTCATCGTCCTGTATACCATTCAGAAATGCATCTATTGCCAGTTGGTCTTGGAATTCTTTCGGTGCATCGGGGTAAGCCAGGTGAACCAGGCTCCACACGGCAGCTTCGAATTCTTGCAAGCTTTCCCCAGGCTCTTGAACACGGGATTTCAGCTGGGTCTAGTACACCTGGGCAAGATGTTGTTCAACATATCGTGAGTCCAGGGCAGCTTCTGAAACTTTAAACCTGTTGTTGCTCTACTGGGATTGTCTGCAGTATTTCCAATGCTTGGCCCCTTAATGCCACGATTAACGCCATAGCCTTAACTTCGTTACTCCTATTCGCACACACAGCTGCCTCAAACTGTCTCTTGTAAATGGTCCATGAACTTTGGCCATCAAAGGAGGGAGGTTCGAACAGCTGACCTAATAATACCACTTGCTGGCTTCCTCTATCCCTCAGCTGTCGTTTAAGCAGGTCTATTTCCTCTTTGATTCCTTCTTCGAACTTGTTTGCTTTCACTTTGACTTCACCAACTTCTTCTTCAACCTTGCCTACTTTTACTTCGACCTCATTAACTTTCGTCTTTACGCTACCCATGTCTTCGTTAATTTCATTTTTTGCTTCTTCAACGACTGTAAACCAGGCATTCTGTTGCATCTCTATAGCTTTCCTTAAGTCGTCACTTTCCTTTTGACGGCGTTTCTCCTCTTCTTGTTTTTCCTCTTGACGTCGTTTCTCTTCTTCTTGATGTCTTCGTTCTTTTCCTTGTCGTCCTCTTTCCCATTCCTCTTTCTCTTCCTGGCGTTTTCTTTCCTGTTCTTCTTTCTCTTCCTGGCGTTTCTTTTCTTGGTCCATCATGATCTTTTGCATTTGGGCGAATAAGTCCTGTATTTGTTTCTCGGATGCCATGCTTCTGGTCGTTACCGGCATATAATGATGATAAAATCAACAAAATTTTATAATCACGTCAATATCGGTAATGGAATTGTCCAGAGAAATCGCAAAACAGCACGAGAAAGTCTTTTATTTAATGTCTTTGTCACTTTCCAACTCCTGTCCAAATAGAAAAGTTCTAGGAAGTTCACGAAAATGCACTTAATTAACTAGACGAAAAAAAGTCTTGGAAAGAGTCTTTATCTCTTCTTCGTCCAAAGAATTTAATTAGGTACTATCACTAATGTCCTAATGAAATGTTCCAAAAATGTCTCAAAAATGCAATTAACACTATTTTTCTGTTCGAAAATAATCCTCGAAGAACGTCCAGTAAATTAGTCCTTTCTGTGTTAGCACTAACTCCGAGAACACTTCCGAAAAATCCTCTTGTTAATATTCCGCTTCTGACATCAGTTGTTACGTGTTTTCGCCATTTAGGAAACACCCTGTATGAATCCGTGAGTTCTAAATAATTTTAACAAGGGGTAAACCACTAACACTTTATTTAATAATTTGCTGATTACGCAAAATTTCTTAATTAACCAAAATAACCTTTACACTTTGTTTACTTGATATTTAACTTCAATTTTTCGCTACCAAACTTCAATTTAATAAAACTTCTTCACTTTATAAAACTTCTTCTTCTCCACCGTCGATTTTGCCTTATATATCCCAAAATTGCCTCTAGATCCATCCAGAGATTTCCAATTCCAGAACAATATAGAACTCTAGAGCATGTACCAGCTTCCAGAAGAGATGATGGTGTGTATTACTGGTTGTCTAACCATTGGTCAGCTATTAGTAGTCAGGGACGTATCAATCGCCAGGCCTTAGGGGGTGGTAATGCGTAACAATACGTATACCAAATTTCAAGTGACTATTTCAATTTCATTTTATTAAACACTAGTGGAGAAGAGGGTTAAAATTAATATAAAAAATATGAGGTCTTGGCTTCTAGTACATACACCAAATTTCCAGCTACTGTACTCTTACTAGCTTGCTCTACTTATTTTCCTTTATTTGCCCCTATTTAACACTCAACCCTTTACCGGAACTAGTGCAAAATATAATCTATTCCAGATATCGTCATGGTACAGATGTGTATATCAATCAATATCTTAACCGTTGCGTTGCTGAGAAAACGTGCGCACAAAAGAAGTTACAGGCCGACGGACCGACGAGACAGACAGAAATTTTTTTTTGGTCAAATTTCAAATATTGACGTCTTATGACATTCCAAGCCTATTTCAACAAACACAAATTTTGACAAAAGAATTTACGACTACTACTACCACTCCAGTACGTGGATGTCGAAGTAATTATGTGGTTGCGCTACTAAATGTCCACATACAGAATTTGTGTTAGACTATTATATTTTTAAACAAAGTTGCAGTAATCTGTTTTTATTTAACCTGTACTTACGTCAAATTCTAATAGATATTTACGTTTAACTGCCATCAAGATTAAGTTACCAGTAATTGGATAAGGATGATATAAAACACTTGATACCCATTCACATGTAATCTAACGAAGTATGACATTAAACGCCACAGGTAATATAATCATATTTCATAGTCAATCATAGTAGACCATTATAAACTAAAATGCATTTATTTTATAAACATGTTTTAAAAAATTGTTAAAAACGCCTTATTACGTAATGCATTAGTAGTCGATTATAGACTAAAATGCATTCATTATAAATATATTCTAACAGTTGTTAAAGACATATTTATAAAGTAATGCATTTTAGTCTATAAATAATTATTCGACTCTTCGACTAATTACAGAATACATCCACAGTCGAGGAACAATATAAAACTTTGAAACCATAGATATTGTACAATATTAATGAGTAAAGTCGTTGATAAGTCTATCGCAAAGAATTCTTGCACAGGCTTTGGAAACCTCAGTCCATGTCATGGGCTGTCTCAGGCCTTGACTGGACTGAGACGGCTTGGCAAGAAAATAGAACCAAAGAGCTGATAGCTTTATGAAGAAGCTCCTTATCAACAGACTCAAAGTCTATTAAGGACAATGTCTGGATAAGATGTCATAAGGTACAGAAAGGACTACTATAATAGACCTATACTGGTCGCAGTAGGCAAGGCCAATCGCTAGCTCCTCCAGCTAAAATCTAAAAAAAATCAAATCTAATGTCCGGCCCATAGACATGGTCCCGTTATTAGAAACCGAAATGGAATACAGTTTCAGTAGCTCCATCTAGCGCTGTTACTACATTATACAGACAGTATTTATTGCTTGATTGATTGATTTGCCAGCATAAGGTGAGTATGGCTGCCGAGTCTGGCATCCAGCCGCCCAACGGACGGCCAAACCGCGTGCCGGAGCTAAACCTTGGATGTTTAAGATACTGCCGGATCGGCTGCATACGCCAGGTTGAACGTGGGACATGTTTATTGTCAGCAGCGAGAGCCACATGTCGCATGGAGTAGGAATATAGGATGGGAAGTGTAGGTGTTTGTGAGATGCTCCTTTTCAGTTTCCATTTTTTCTTCTTTTTAGTTTCCATCTGTCATCATCGGATGGGAAGTGTAGGCGTTTGCAAGATGCTTCATTTTAGTTTCCATGCTTCTTTTATGATTCCATCTATCACCGTCTCCTTATTTATCCTTCTTCTAAGTTTTCTGCTTCATCTCTTTCTGAATCTAGCAGTGTACACTTCCTTCTGCCAGCTTGCGTTTACCTCGTTTGTCTGCCAAGAGCTTTTATTTATTAACCGTTCCACACGTAAACATCCATTTACGGTGGAAGTGTAAGTAAGTGCCATGTCTTGCAGCAAAAAAGATCCTTTTACAGCGGGCTATGAGAAAGAGATCTGGGAGAATATTTTGTACACCCTGCATATTGGTTTGATTTGTAGTAAATAGTTCCAACATATTAATTTGTTAGATTCGAATAGAATAGAATAGAATAGAAAGGAATGGAACGGAACGGAACGTAACGGAACGGAACGGAACGGAACGGAACTGAACGGAACGGAACGGAACGGAATGGAATGGAATGGAATGGAATAGAATAGAACAGAATAGAATAATTTATAGCTTATATCTCTCTGCGGTTGCCGTTTCGTTTTGTTTTCTTTTCTTTCTTGGGTTGATTTCGTAAATTTCCTCTGCCCACAATTACTTAAAGTCAGAGCAAAGCTAGTATGTCTAAATTGCCTTGTAAATACTCATATTGACACTATTTATTGCCCAGCTTTCTTTACCGCCATAAACCATTTAAAAGGGGTCTTCAAGATAAACGTCTTGGGTGTAGGTACAGACATTGCACTTGCACTTGTCTGCTTTATTTGATATTATTAAAAAACATTTTACAGTAATTTTCAATTTTTAATTTGTTTCTATTATTACACTTTATTTTACGCAGAATTATTTAATCTGCCGATGACTTAAATTTTATCGTGTTTAATGGAGTTTTTTGCGATTTTCCGAGAGCGTCACACACAACACGTCTGTCCTCGACGAAGATAAACCGATTTCCAACATTATACAGATGGTATTTATGGTAATTAATGAAGCAATGATTAAAACGTTTTACCTGCGTGATGCAAACTACAACTTTACCATGTAATTTCTGCTAGAAGGTTTTTTCTCCGATTAAATTGTAAAAGTCTAGCTTTTGTGGCTTCGATATATTTTTTGTGGCACTATGGAACTAGTCCAATCAGCCAGAAACAGATATAAATGGTAAGGTCGTTGTGAAATGTAAAAGTAGAGAAAGTGAAATATTTACAGGACAACAAGCATCAAACCTAATACCAAACTGGAACGCTTACTTGAATAAAGGTATTGTACAGAAAGATATAATGAAGTTGTGGATCATTCTTCCCACTTACTAGATAAACTGAATATGTCAATCTTATTTAAGCATGATGGAGCGTACCATGTGGTGAGGCATGGTCGGCCCCAGAATGTAGAGTTATAGGCAGTCGCATCAGGCGAAAAATTCATTAAATATAGAGAAAATAATGATATTTTTTTAATTCAGATTAGAGTAGTATATTTAAGTGCAATGATCCAATGTTTTGATGTTTGTGGGAAGTAGAACAGTCCTGGAGAAGGCTGGAATCTTCAGTACGACTCATCCTCTAAAGTACAAGTACAAGCACCTGAACAATACACTCGAATATTATCAATCGATGCGCTTATCATCAACCATGGACATTGTCTAGATAACGTTATAACTATCTTAATTGACAGTTTTAATTGAACCAATACGTAAGGGTGGCCCGGTGAACCACAATAACTTCAGACCCATTTCACTTGTACCTTATATCGACAATTTTTTAAACCTGCCTAAAAAATCACATCACTGAATTCTTTGAAAATAAAAAATTATTTTGTGCTGAACAATTCGGGTTCAGGAAAAATTTTACGACAAGTGATGCAGTAAGATATCAATATATAAAATTGTTGAAGGGAATGAACATAAAGAATATGTGGTCATCTTCTGTGATCTACAAAAAGCATTTGACTGTGTCTCTCACCTGGCTCTTGTAGACAAACTAAAATATTGTGAATTTGATGCAATGAGCTGCAATTTAATAGAATCATTTCTAACACATAGACAACAGCACACAAGTTTAAATAATATTAATTCCACACCTCAGTATGTTAGGAGTGGGTTACCTCAGGGATCGGTGTTAGGACTGACCCTATTCTTAATTTATGTAAATGATCTGAACAAAGCACCATCTGAGACCGACTTAGTACTATTTGCTGATGATACCTCCTGACAACTGATAAGAAAATAGATATACCAGAAAGACGCATAGGCGAGGCACAGTCAAATGCTAGGGAGTGGTTCGGAGCAAACAGCCTGTCACTAAATGAGACAAAAACAATAAATATGATATTCACGCACAGACCAATCGAAAATTTTCAAAATCCAGATAGAGTAAAATTTGTCGGGTTGTTTCAAGACCCAAATTTGAATTGGTCTCATCATGTTGATTACGTAGCAAATAAAATAGCAAAAAACATATTTGTCATGAGAAATCTAAAAAATATTGTACCATTTAAACTATTACTAACATTTCACATGACGTATGGGTTATTAAATTGGGGGCATGCATCTCAAGCGGCCAGAATTTTTAGCTTGCAGAGAGAGACGCGAAGAATTATCACAAGCCTGGGCTATAGGGTTGATATAAGAAACAAATTTATAGAATTGAAAATACTGACTTTTCTTTCACTACACATATTTAATTGTTTAGTATATATGTATAAAAATATTCAGCTTTATCAAAAACAGTAGATTATACATAATTATAATACAAGGAATCAAGAAAATATCATAATTTATTGACTGTAGCAGGCCAAAGTCTAGTGGTTGCGGCTTTAATTATTATGGTCCTAGGTTTTATAATAAAATCCCCAATAGGGCAAAAAACGCACCGGAGGTGAGATATAAACAGTTGTTAAAAACATTCCTAATAAGGGAGGCTTTTTACAGTATAAATGAATTTTTAGTACACAATATTAATGAAACAAACTTTCTTAATGGAGTTCAATAGTCCTCTGTATTGTCCTGTTATTGTAGCTTAATATGTTATTCAATTGTTTGTAATAGCGACGTTTTTAATGTACTATAATAATATATTATATATTGTTAAATGTTTGTATTTATACCATGTAGATGTAATCTGTTATACTGACCTGTGTACAACAAATTATTTGTTAATCAACACCAATAAATTGATTGATTGATTGATGAACATTTTAATTGTCTCCAGATGAAGCCAACAGGGTTAACCTGTTAAGCTATAACTTTATTTAACCTGTATAGTATCAAATTGATGAATAAAATATTTTTTACTTCCACATTCATGTAGTGGATTGGAAGTATAGTAATCGCAAAAATTTTTGTGCGTGTTTAATTTACGATAATTTAGATTCTAGTGTATGCCACGTGGCCCGACGCTCTTGCAACTTTTGAATGGGAAAATCCATTATTTTCGAATTCTGTGCTGTGATATTAGGTAAAATTTTCATTTGTCATGTAAAGAAACTCAATGGCCGACTACCGGTTTCGATGCAATTCACATGAATATCAAATTTTTCAATAGAACTACCGGTCTACATTTACACATTTGAATTCTGCTGGCCAAAATGCATATAATCCAGCCCTCAAAAAGTATTTGGAACACTAAAAACATATTTTTAAAATTTTTAATATTAATTATACAGTGTGTCCCCGGATGGGGTACCGCACTCTTATAAATGTTCTTATTATTGGCTTTTCGAGAAAATATTATTGTTTATAAAATGTTTTGTTTATCGTGGGAAGTTATGAGCAGGGGTCAGATTTGTAATAAAATATACAGGGTGTTCAAAAACGTAAAAATTGTTTTACAGCTGTAGACGGCACCGGATTTAGTGAAAATGGTTACAAATCGCAAGGCAATATAAGACGCTTCTCTTCAGTTACTAAAATCGTTGCCCAAGGAATCACTCCTTCCACATCCCGATTTTCCATCAAAGTCTTTTTAAATGAAAAGATCTTCATATTGTATTTGCACAACAGTATGTGGAAACATCCGACATTTAACTGATCGTTCAGCTGACTATTCGACCGATCGTCGGACTGATAGTCCAATCGACCGACTGCATCGTCAGTACCTAATATCTCAGGTAGGTTTTTTTTGTAAATAATGAGGTGGAAGTGGTAATGGGGGCTGGCTGATGCAAAACATGTTTGAAAACATTTGTTCTCGTACATATACTAAATCATAATTTTCTTTTTTAACCACTTTAATAATGAAGTGGGATAAGTGGTGGGGCTGGTAGATATAATAAATTGAAGCCTTGAGTTCTACTATTTACGCCGAATCTCAAGGTTCTGAACTCTTACTAACTTACTTTACTTATTTAACCCCATATCACCCCCAACCCCTCAACGGAATAAGTTCAAAATAATAGTTTAATTCCAGATCTCGTTATAATATATATATATGTACTAAATTTCTAGTCTATCTTAAAACGTTCCAAACGTACACACAGAAAGAAATAAAATACAGACAGAGAGACCAACAGAAATTTGTCTGGATAAAATATAATGTCCCGATGTTCATAACATTCTAAACCTATTTCAGGAACGAAAATTTTGATACAGAGCTTCCCACTTCGTACAAGTGCATTAATGAAAAAGTTTTTATAATGCAAATGAAGCATTTAACTACTGAAAAGTAAAGCATATTATTTTGTTAACGAGTATCTTAATCTCAGTTTGGAAATTTCTTGGTATATACTATATCATGTAAATTATACCTTAGATAAATAAATTATTATTAATATCATTTTTCCGTACAGAGAAATATACCAAAGGAAAACACTCGAAAGCAAAGAGTTAATTCTAAAAGAAGCGTTATAATTGGACAAGCCATTTAAAAACTTTTTTCATCACACTTTTAAATAAAACACGGTGGAATAAATGGCACTTACAAAAGGATACTAAGGGTGTCTCACCGAGAACTGCATCAATTGATATGGGGAAAAGCATGTAACAAAATATTTTGAAAATTATGAGAATTACTGAAGTCAGTATGGTCAATCCAACCAAAATAATTACAAGCATGTAGTGCCTACTGCTATTGAACCCTGTAAAATGCTCCATTCAAAAAATATGCACCTTTAAGAAAAATTAAATTTCGCCGAAATTTGCATAAAAAATTTACTTAAAAAATTTCTCACTTCGCAAAAGGCCGGAAAATGCCCCTTTCGTCGAAAACACGATAAAAATAATTTTACTAAAAATCCACTTGAAAACGAAATATTTTTCGGACCGCGAACGACAACGACGGAAAACGGCCCTTGAAACCCGTCGTTCGAAAATAATTTCTGAAAGTACCATGAGCTGGACTTCGACCGACGAGAAGCCGCTCCGTCATTCGAACATCACAGTCAGAATGTAGCGAGTAGCCGTTTTAAAAGGCAAAATTTAAGCAAAAATCAATTCGGTTTTTCCTGCGGCTTTTCCAATAAAAACTGTTAAACAAATTTTCCAATTCTGAAAGTGAGAATACTCTGACACGGATCCACAATAGCATCCATAAAAAATAATTTCAAAATGCCAAGCAGAGGAATCGATTCACACGGACCCAAAATATCCTAAAAAAGGCTTAGGCGGGCATCGCCATAAGGATCGCTCGAATGCGACTCGACGCCAAAAAGGTATCTTTGGGTTCAATGCCGTTAGTAGGTTTTTTCAAACTGGAAAACCATTGAACTAATACATATAGCTTCTCGAAGCATCCTGATGAATGATCCATGCGCCATTACAGATTACAAGCATAAAAGCGAATATAAAAATTTGTAATGATTTATAAAAAGCGAATAATTTTTCAAAAAGTTCGACATACATTTAGCACATATCAGACTGGGAATCTGAATCTTTTAGTGCAGTCGATTGTTACAATACTCTCGCCGCTGCATGAGTTACTATTCCTCGGAACGTAACGTCTTACCACGGTTTTGTATAAAATTAGCTTAGACTTGAATATTTTTTTTGTATTTGTTGGAAGTTTTACTCTCAATAAATGAAAATGTATTTTGAATTCAACTCTATGTTGATCCACTAGATCTAAGATTGATGACCTGCGTGTGATTCTGTGGCGTGAATTGGATATTTTAGCTGTTTTACTCACGGGTCGACCGCGATCCCGTCAAGTTTGTGCAGCTATCCGAATACTCACAGAATATATCAACGGTCTTAACAGTCTAAGAAGTGTTTCTCACGTGCTAGTATATAAGATCTGGATCTGATCAGAAGTGCGCCGTTAGATAACATGATACGCCGGCAGACAGACGCTATCTCAGAAGCATAATCTTCATTTTAATCTTCTTAGAGTTACTAGAATCTCCCTTGAGGGTGGATTTAGCTAGATATCGTTGCGCACGGCTGGCGCCTGACGTTTATAAATTTTTGTCATGTCCTTCAGACGCGCGATCTACGTTCATCTACAGTACTTCCGGTTATACCTGAAATAGATACCAATTTGCTTATTTTAAATCTGAATATCCTATATACTTTGAACTTTTCGAAATAGGTATAAAATTCGAGTCCAGAACATATCGCATACTTTATACCTAAACCTAGCAGTTTCGGAGATATTCGACGTTTTATAACAGGTGCCATATATTCTAAAATATACAATATGCGTTTTATAGTGTTTGGTGATGGTTAAATTCTTCACAAATAATAAGCAAATTTAAGAAGTCTTCCAGAGTGTAACTAAACGTGCTGATATAACTGACATAAGAGAATGATGGGCATTGATGATTGTTTGTAATCATGGCTAAGTTGATGGTAATCTTGCTAAAATTTCTTGAACATTTCAGAAAATCACGAATATTTCAAAAAGTTGTAACTATAAGCCCTACAATGCCGATTCTTGAAAAAGGAGAATTTAATTTTACATAACTTGATGTTAAAAAATACAGGGTGTTCTATTTGAGCTAAAAAAGTTTTTGTGGCTTGAATTTAACAGACCGTGACGTGAAAAATGGAACTTTTGCTTTACTATTATGGAATTTATTCTCATTGTAGAGTGTAGAGTGTAGAGTCACCTTACGTTCGTACTATGTACCAATGAGAAAACGAGGATCTCCTACACGAAGAAAGTTGTAATGATTTTTGTAAACCGTTGCACCCGTCAAATTTGTTAAAACGTCAAATATCTTCGAAACTGTTGGGTTTAGCTATAGGGTATGCTATATCTATCGACTCATAATTTTATACTCTTCGAAATTTGAAAATACATGGGGTATTCTATTCAAAATAAGCAAGTTGGTATCGACTTCCGGTATATGCGGAATTACCACATGCTTGTAAGCATTCTGCTTGGATTGACTATACTGACTTTGGTAATTCCGAAAATTTTCAAAACGTTTTTTTGCAAAGGTGCTTTTCTCTTTATCGATCGGTACAGTTTCCGGTGAGGCAACCTGTTGTACATAAAGCTTTTTACTGTAAATACATACTGAATAAGTGTTCTCTAGTTAGGGATATTTGAGACTCACAGAGTGGCCGTCTTAGGGCCGGTTTATAAATGCGAGGATAAAGTTATACTATGGTTAAAGCACAGTAATAATATACAATTGGGTCACTTCCCCTACTGAGTGTAGTCTAATCATGGACAAAAATGATTGGAAATGACCCAACTGTAATTATTAAATCGTGTTTTAAGCATAGAATAACTTTATTCTCGCATAGATAAACCGACGTTTAATAGGCAGGTCCGTCACTCAGTGTTGTCTTTCAGATAAAAATGTATTATTATAAATTCAGAATGATGTCATGGGTTGACATTTGTAGTGTAGTTGCATGGTCAGTCAAATAGATCATCAGCATACATACGTAATTTGCTGTTTCTTATAGTAAATGTTAGATGGAGTGTATGAAAGTTGTCTGCAAAATACCCAAAGAATGTTTTTTTCTCAATTATTTCTCATTCTTAATAATGTTTTTTTACCCATCGTCAAACAAAAAAATAATTTGCATTTTATTGCAAATATGAAAATAACTTTTAAAACAACATACTAATGTATCTATTACTAGATATTTGTTAAACTGATATATTGTGTTCTAAATGTCCATTCTCATTAAACGCATTATAAAAACATAATATTATCACATTATTCTTTATAGGTATTTTAAACTTTACCATCTAGAATCTAGATGGTTATCCTGTCATAAAATATGACAACAAATCATTTCATATAAAATACCTATCCTGTGCAATTTTCAAACGGAAGTTTTAACTTTTATTGGAGAGTGTCTTGAATATGATGATTGCATTTATTGCATATTATCTGCATCAATAATACAACACATGCTATTTTTTAATTATTAGAAAAGTGTAATTAATGAATATCTCAAGCTCAAGGTCTTTTATTGTCCTCAGTTAGTTACACGATACTACTACTACACAATTAATAATATTAGTCACCAACACGTGCTCTATGTAAATTTTAATCGCCCGAAGGTTTTTATATATGAATTCTGAATTATATATTTTCCCAAGTTAGTAAAATCATAAAACTTAAGGCAAATAATTAAGGATGAAATTTTCCAACAATTTTAAAGAAATAATTAAAATGCTTGGGAATGCTATCGTAAACTTATTGAAGTTTTATGGCTTTAGCAAAATTGTTGGCACAGTGTTTATACTCTTCGCCAATACGAAAACGGAGAGAATGTAGCATTTGATTTACACATATCTAAAACCGTAACTGCACCCGAAAGATGATAATTCCACAAACTGCTATTAAATTTAGGCTTGGATTTTTTAGAACGGAGTAAATTTGTCCACTTTTTAGTTTTTTAACTATAAATCAAAAACTACATTTACTTCCACATCCACGTAGTGAATTGGAAGTACAGTAATCGTAAAAAAAATTTCTTTTTTTTTTCTTGAAATAGATTTAGAATGTCATTAAACGTCGAGATTTTAAATTTGAGCGAAAAAAAAAAATATGTCTGTCTGTCTGTCTGTCGGTGTGTCTGTAACGTTTTTGTTTTTTTTTGTCCGAACGTTTTCTCCGGAACGGTTTAAGACAGTGAATTGAAATTTTGTACACGTGTATATTATAACGAGATCAGGAACTGGATTGTTTTTTGAAGATGTCCGGTGAAGGGTTGAGGGTAGATAGGGGTAAATAAGGAGAAATATGTATAGCAAGCTGGTAAGAGTACAGAAACTTGAAATTAGATGCATGTACTAGAAGCCACGCCTCAAAATTTTTTGTAATATTTCTCATCCCCCCACCAACCCCCACTACATTATTAAAGGGGTTGATAAAATAAAATTGAGATATTGACTTGAAAGTTGGTACGCATATATATTATAATGACATCACGAACTAAATTATATTTTAGGATTATTCTGATGAAGGGTTAGTTAAATAGGGTTAAATATGGGAAAATAAATAAAGCAAGCTGGTATGAGTACAGAAACTTGAAATTCGGTGTATGTACTAGAAACCAAGGCCTCAGATTTTTTTGTAATATTTTTCAACCTCCCAATACCCCTACTTCATTATTAAAGGGGTTGATAAAATAAAATTGAGATATTCACTTGAAAATTAGTACACGTATGTATTGTAATGACATCTGATTGAGATGATTCTATTGAAGGGAAGGGGGTGGTAGGTTGTGAATAGCGAAAAATAAGTAGGGTAAACTAGAAACTTCATTTTTAACGCACATGGTAGGAACCAACGCCTCAAACTTTTTTATGACATCTGCCCCAAATATTATTAAAATTCTATGACCAGTAATTTCCACATACTAGACTGCAAATTTGGCCAAGATGTTTCCTTAAAATGACTTAGATGAAAAATCTGGATGTGGAAGTAGTGATTCCTTAGGCAGCAGTTTTTTTAGCATATACACATAATAGGATGTTTTGTAGAAAATCAAATTTCCTATTCTATAGCACTTTATAAAGTCAAAGCAATTTTTGTTAAACAAAATAAATCAAAAAAACTATTAATAAAACGGAAAATTTCAATTATTTATTTTTTCTTTAATTTTTGTGTAATACTGAGTTGATTTAGGCATAGGCATTGATTCACAATATAGAAAGCTGACATAATGGTGACAGATAAATGTATTTTTGATGAAAATTGGCTGAGATATAGTCGTGCAAACTTACCTACTCTTACGATTTTACCACTTTCTACCTTTATGCCATGTTATTTTAAATTTTTACACCCGAAAATAATTTTTATTCAGTACAAAAATTATTTTCGGTTTATCAATGACAATATAAAGGTATTTGTTTAAAATTTTGATATTCATATGATCTTAGACATAAAAAAACTTTAATGTTGTACTAATTTATCGCTGTCTTAAACACACTTTTTTTGAAAATGACATATCTATTATATTTATGCCATAATGTTTTCAAATTCAATATCAGTATCTTCATCAACATCGTTTTCTACATCTTCCTCCGTAACTTCTGGAACATCAGCGTTTTCACAATTTAAGCCTATACATTCTTTGCAGAACATGGAGCAGCTAATTCCTAATTTTCTGCAGCCGCAATTTCCGTGACAACCTTTTATGCACCCGCAAGCCATTTGCTCCAGTCAAGTCTGCGTTGCAGAAGGTTTGGTTGTGCTAATTGGCATTAATCCATTTTTAGATTTTATCAACCCCATTCAAAAGAATTTAAAATATTTCCGTTCCGCTGTTGAATTTGGTGGTACGTCCCTAAGCGGTGCTGTTTAGTGGCATCAGAAGTTGATGGAAAATGGGTTAGAGAAAAATCATCTAAATATCAAAACTTTGAACAAATACTTACTTTTACTTAAAAAGCTTGTTAATTACATAATATAAATTAATAAATAATACAAATGAACGAATAATAAACAAGTAATAGACATGTAATTTTCAAAAAAAGTATCTTTAAAATAGCTGTATATTAGTACAGCATTAAAGTTTATTTATGTCTAAGATATCATGAATATCAAAATTTTAAACAAATACATTTATGACTATCTTTGATAAACCGATAATAATTTTTGTATTGAATAAAAATAATTTTTGCGTGTAAGGATTAAAAATAATATGGTACCTATAAAGGCAACAAGTGGTAAAATCGTAGAAAAGTAGGTAACTTTGAGCGACTGTATCTCAGCCAATCTTTATGAAAAATACTTTTATCTGTCATGATTTTGATGGGAATTACGTCAGCTTTCTTTTTTGTGAACCAGTTCCTACACCTAAATTCAATCAGAGAAAAGTTATACACAAAATTTAAAAAAAAAACAAAAATGTTTTCGTTTTCTTTTAATAGTTTTTTTGGTTTATTTTGAATAAGAAAATTTTATAAAGTGCCATTTAGACAGGATATTGGATTCTTTACAAAAAATCGTATTATGTGTATATACTAAAAATGAATAGTTTTTGAGTTATAGTTAAAAAACTAAAAAGTGGACAAATATACTCCGTTCTCAAAAATCCAAGCGTAAATTTAATAGCATTTTGTGGAATTATCATCTACAACTATTGAACGCTGACATTTCTGGAAGAAGATTAAAATGGGCTTGTTCCATGATATTCTTTTTATATGGTTTTTATACTTTTTCATATAGCACTCAATATTCTCACTATGCATTTAAAATTTCGTATTATTAACTTTTTTCGTTCTCGAGATATAAGGAGTTGAAATTAGTAATAGTTGCAAAAACCGAGCGCTCATTTGTGACGTCATTATACGCAAGTGACGTAAGAAAAGTGGCTTTCTGGGATCTTTCAAATTTAACCTCAAAAGTCGAAAAACATGGAATTTTTAAACGCTGGTAACTAAATAAGTACGTCGAGTGGAAGCTCGTTCTATGTCTCTACGGAAAGGAGAAGGTCAGCAATGAATCCTAATCGTAAATTGCAGGGTCAAAATCAAAAATTCGTCCCGACAGGAGCGAGAGAAAATTGTAATTTTTTGACATTTCACCAAATTGTACTCCCCTATTATCAAGAAGTAAGCAAAACAAACAATACTTCGAAAATACTTATACTCCAGAGAAATAAGTTAAAAAAAAAGGCCATCTGCGGAATGAGGCCGAACAAGCTGAATTTTTGCAGAGACCTTCGTTTTGATGTTCCAATGAAGCACACAAAAATCTCATATGCCTACCCTTGTGCGTCTTGAGATATCGAAGGTCAAAGGTCATTAAAATCGGTTTTTCGCGAAAATCTCGCTTCCAGTGCATCTGACGTCAATAGAACTCATAACAAAACTTACGTAAAATATTCGTATATAGTATTCTCTACAAAATTGTTTATATATATTTTTTTCGTACGACCAACCGTTTTTGAGATATAGCATGATAAAGCGGGAAAAGTTAAGAAAAGTGCTTTTATAGTTATAGCTCTGCAGTATAATACAGTATTACCTATTACGAATGCGCGCTCCCGCATATTTTTGTGCTTCATTGGAACATCAAAACGAAGGTCTCTGCAAAAATTCAGCTTGTTCGGCCTCATTCCGCAGAGGAAGTTTTATTTCTCTGGGGTATTATAATTATAACAACTAAGGAGCATCAAGTCTATTGAGATCGCCGAGTCTATGCGTATAGTGACGTAGCGCCTGGCCACGCCCCAATTTTGCGAGGTGGAGGTTTGTAATGGTTTTTAAGATACTAAACGTGCGAATAAGATTCTGATTTTTTGCAGATCCATTATTTTATACTTGCACTTTCGATTTATGAAATAAAAAAAAATGCCGAACAAGCCCATTAAAATATAGTAATTATATTTAAAAATTTAATTATAAAGCTGAGAACGGTATTCTATACAATTTTCTAGAATATGGAAAATTTAATAAAATGGTAGAGTATAATGTATCCATCTATAGTAGGTCTCAGATTAGAATGCAGTTGTCAACGTTATGGGCGGAGCACAGTTTACACAGGCACATGGGAATTCCCCGTCTCCAGGTCATGTATGGTACGCAATATTAAAATTCACGGTTTAAATTTACTTTTATTTGGCGTGTGGCTGTCTTATAACTTCATTGAATTTATTTAATTTAAATTATAGCATAAATATTCTCATTTTATTGCAATAAGAATAAAATAAGAGATATGTTTTGATTTACTAATTTCCCCTGCCTAAACTCGGCAAATATACTAGGGTCACACGTTCCCTATCTTCACGAACAGTGGATTTTAAACTGAGATAAACTATATATACTTTAAATATAATACGACATTTTGACTAAAGAGAAGATTCGTTCGGTACGAATTTTAACTTAACTAGATTAAATATTTCCACATTCACGTAGTGGAGTGGATGTGTAGTAATCGTAAAAAAAATCTTTTTTTGTCGAAATAGGTTTAGAATGTCGTGAGACGTCGACATTTTAAATTTGATAAAAACAAAATTTTCTATTTGTCTGTCTGTAACTTTTCTTTTGTGCGCAAATTTTATCTAGAACGGTATAAGATATTGACCAGAGTACACGTATGTATTATATCAAGATTTGGAACTAGATTATCTTTTGAGTTTACTTTGGTGAAGGATTAAGGGTGAAATAGGGGTAAATAGGGGAAAACAAATAAAGGAAACTGATAGAAGCCCAGAAACTTGAGATTTGGTGTTATATACTAGAAGCAAATATCTCATATTTTTTAATGACATTTATACCAAGGTTTTAAATTTTCTTATGGCATTGTTAAAGGAAATAACAAAATAAAGTTGTAATTTAGTGTGTACGAGGGCAATAGTTGTCAAAAAATTGTTTGACATCAGCCACTCTTACTCCCATTAAACGTAGATCAGTCGGAAAGTTATTGAAGTGGCACATCGTTTCATGGGTTTTTGGACCAGATGATTTCAAATAACATATTGTTAAGATTATATGAGCAATTAGTCCCACATACTGCAGTGCAAATGTACTACCAAGATGCGTTCGGTTATAGAAACTTGGATAGGAAATCTGGATGTGGAAGTAGTGATTCCTTAGGCAAGGCTTTTTCTATTTAATATTAATTTTAATTTATAAAAAAAAAATATGTGTTCGACTTACTCTGTTTCAGCGAAAGAAAGTCGGATCATAACAATCGAATATGCGTTGGATAGGATAAGAATAGCGCTTTTGTGATATTTGCGTGTGTGCTATTAGAGATTTTATGAGTGATTGCAAATGGCTAAATATCTCATTTTTTGCACATTTACGGTAGAATATTTCAAAAACCCGAAATTTTCAGACAGAAAAAAATATATGAAGCAACATTTACAGTTGAATGTAATTCACAAGCTGTAAAAGAAATGCATTGATGCAGAGGCCTGCACCGTTTACCTTGTACCTTCTGCACTTCTTCAATCACAGCTTGTCACCATTAAAAACAACATACAATCAACTATACTCCAAGAGCGATTAGACAGTTTTACCTTACTTTAGACCGAACGCTAAACAGCATGTAAAATTGACCAATGAAATCATAAGAGACTTTTCTACCATGGAAGAGATAGGTCCTATAATTCATTATTTAGCTTACCAACCCGATATATATTTTAGTGTTTATAAAATTATACGCTACAAATGCACAAATAATAATAGTAATAATTCGTTTCATTTTTTTTACGACTTTGCACTCATTCGGATACTTGGACAAACCAAAGGCAGAAGGAGATAGAGGCCCACAAGACCTCGCATTTGCCGGGCCACAAAATTTCCATCACTGGGCCTGGCTATATAACCTTGGAATTAATTAATACATAACGTATTAATGTTTTAAAATATCTAAAAATTCTTGAATTCAAAGTTCTTTTTGGATGGTCCACCTTGTATCATGCTTGATACATCAAGTAAGAGTTTGCATGACACACCAATTTTTTTAGATTCGATAAAGCTTGCCTTGGCCTTGAATTGTATATATGTTGGAGACAAATTAATTGTATAACGCTGGAGGCTGGACTAGACAGACTATAGGAAGTTTAGCATATTATATTTTTAAGTTTTAGGTCAGGCTGCCCAATTATTTATTCAAAGTGCATAGAAATGATGTTTATTTAAATTTTGGCTATTTAAATTCTGTTTTAGAATGAATATCAGATGGTAACTGCAAGTTTCTCCTTTACTATGTATGTCTTACATGGACTGGGTTATTATGTCTATTTGATTTAATCAAATAGTCATGTCATAATCGAATTTAAGATTCATCGTGGAAAAAACGCTTCTGCAGACATATCAGAACACACTGAATTTAAATAAAGAAGATAAAGAGATATTTGTACCAGTGCCGGTTTTAGATATGCCCCTAGGCCCAGGTCAATTTTTCACATTTACTGAATTTTTTACCCTCTCCTTCATAAAAGGTCGAATTTTTCTTTAAGATGTTAGAGGGTGGGATAAAAAAACAACGCGTAGTGTAATATATTTTGATGTGAGTGTGATACATTATGTCTTGTATTATATTCTCTATGCTTCCTATGAGGCCTAGTCAGAAAACCGGCCCTGATTTGTACGTATTTATACATATCTGTATTTAAGATTAAGCATATTATCCGACGTTTATTATTGTCATCCTCTCAGGATAACTTCTGTTCGCTTGATATTGTGTTTAATACGAATACCGACCGGGACAATCTTCAAAACGCATTTTTCTGTTTTTCCTAGGATCTTGTGCCACACGTATTGGAAAAGTAACCACTGTTACTGTAGATGAACCTAGTATCGTTTGGTCTGAAGGACACGACAAGGATTTTATATAATTTAAGCCGGAGCCGTGTCGCCGCTACGATACTGATCAACTCTACTCACAAGGGGATTCAAGATACCCTTCAGACTCCCAAAGACGAAAATAGACAAAATTATACTTACTGTGATTGCTACAGTCTGCTCTCTCCGTCGAAATCTTTTGTCGGGTAGTGCACCTTTAATGAATATAATCTTATAATTAGCACTTTCTCAGAAACGCTTCTTAATAATTAAGACTGTCGATGGATACTATGAGTATTCGGATAATACAGAGACTTGGCGGGATCAGAGGTGACCCGCGGAAAGCAATTGTCTGACTCACGCCACAGAATCGCACGTCGCGTCGATCTTATAATTAGTGGATCAATAAGAAATCGAATTCAAAATATATTTTCATTTATTGAAATAATTAATAAAATGTAAAAAATATAAATATTCAATACTTAGCTAATGTGTATAAGGCAAACATCAAAGAGCACCACCACTCGACAAGCCGTTACCTCCCGTAGGAATGTAACTCATCCATCGATTGTGCAAAAAGATTCAGACTCCCAATTAGTAATATTTGTAAAATGTATGCGAAACTTTTTGAAAATTATTCACTTTGAATTTTGCACTTAAATGATCGAAATGATTGTCAGGATGCTTAAAGAAGCTATCTATGTGAGTTCGATGTTTTTCCTGCTTTTATAAACGTACTAACGGCATCGAACCCAAATATACTTTTCTTCCGTCGACTCTCCTTCGAGCGACTAGTATTTTGGGTTCGTCGGAATCGACCCTCCGACTTTGAATTTTTTGACTATTTTTCTGTACGTTTTTGGGGTTTTGTATGAGGATTATGCTCCAACCCTTTGAGGAATATTAAATAAGGATTTTGGTTTTTATTGGAAAAACCGTCCCATCGATTTTTTCCTTAATTTTGACGTTTAAAATAGCTACTCGCTACATCCTGACTGAGGATTTCGACTTGCATACCACCAAATTCGCGGTACTTTCGAAAAACCAAATTCGTGGTACCTTCGAAAAATTCATCTCGAGTAGCGGTTTTCTGCTTTATTTACGTCTTGTTATTGTGTTTTTATAAAAATAATTTTTTGAGATTTTCAAAAAATTAAATTCTTTGTACTTCCGAAAAATTTGTTGTGCGGAGCAGTTTTGCGTCTTATGCGATTTTGTTCGTTGTACTTTCAAAAAACCAAATTCGTGGTACTTTCTAAAAACCAAATTCGTGGTACTTTCGAAAAGTTCGTCGGGCGGAGTACTTTTGAAAATTCGAAGGGCGGGGCCCAAAGGCGATTGATGGTCGTCCTCGAGATGAAAAATTTTTCAAAGTCAATATTTTGGTGAAAAAATTTTTTGCGTGGATTTCGATTTAATATGATGCCAAAGGTGTTTAGAAGTCTTTTTACTGATTCAAATATTATTTTTTCATGGGATTTTTGTCTGAATTTATTTCTTTAGTAAATTGGATATTTTTTCAAATGGATCGTTTTATCTGGTTCAATAACATTACCACATTTTTCCCCCAAGTCTTTTTAAACAAAATCATCTTGACATTGCTTTTGAATAATTGCTCATAAAATTTTAATAATATAATTTTTGAATTCATCTGCCCAAGGTGGTAATGGGGGTGGCTGCCGCATAAATTCTTTTGAGAACTTTTGTTCTCATACACACAAATCACATTTTTATTTTTAACTACTTTAATAATGGAGTAGGAATGTTGGATGGAGGCGATGATGGGGGTGGCAGATTCCATAAAAAGTAGAGACCTTGGCTTCTAGTGTAACAACAAATCTTAAGTTTCTAGACTCTTACTAGCTTGCTTTACTTATTTCCGCCTATTTATCCCCTAACTCTTAACGGAATAAGCTTAAAGTATAATCTACTTAGTGATCTCGTTGCAATATATAAAATACACCTAGGTACGTGTAAAAAATTTAGTAAACAATCACTTAATTTTATGCTGTTAACTCCTTTGATAATGTAATGGAGTAGTTGTAAGGGTGGCAGATGTCATAGGAATGTCTCGGTCTATGCTTCTAGTATATACACCAAGTCGCAAGCTTCTAGACGTTTACTACCTTGTACTTATTTTCCCCGATTTATCCCTATCTACGACCTAACCTTTCAGCGAAATCAGCTCAAAATATAATCTAATTTCAGGTGCCGTTAGGATACAAAAGCGTAGCAATTTTCAAGTAACTCAATTTTATTTCGTTAACCTCTTTAATAATGGCGTTGGGTTGGCAGAATGGATGTCATAAAATATTATTAGGTCGTTGCTTCTAGTGCATACACCAAATCACAAATTTTTAATCTCTTACTGGCTTGCTTTACTTATTTTCCACAATTTATCCTCAGCCCTTGAACGGAATAAGTTCAAAATATAATCTAGTTCCAGATCTATAATATATATGTTTATACTTACACCTTTCAAGTCAATATCTTAAACCGTTCCAGAATAATTGTGTGCACAAAAAGAGTTACAAACCGAGCGACAGACAGACAGAAATTTTTTTCAGCTGAAATAAATGTCGAGATTTTATGACATTCTGAACCTATTAAAATAAAGAAATATTTTATTTTTATGCTATTTCCAAAGATAGATAGATAGATAGATAGAGAATTAACACGATTAGACAGTCGGCGAAAAACCTTTGATCTTTCAGTAATGGCGCTATTGATCTCGCCATTTACATTGGAGTTATCGAATAAGTTTCAATGAACATTTCTATGAAATATTGATTAGTGTGACTCAAAGAATCAAGTATAAATATTTTTTTATCTCACTCTACAGACTTATTTGAAATCCTAAAAAACTGATGTCCAAAGGACGTAGCGAGATAAGCATGATCTACATTAGTGGATTTGTTTTACTACAACACTCAGGCCTCAAGGCCCATTGTGCTCGTAGGGATCTACAGTTTTGCGTGGACTCCAAACCACGGTCATCGGCTATCAACTATGACCACCCCCGGCCATCTCACCGCCTTTCTGGCGGGCCAATAGCCCTTGGGGTCTTCTCTGCAGCGAAGACAGTTGCCCTGTGCCATCGGCGCCACCTTACTAAGCGACTTGATGGCCAGGAACTGTCTCAGTCAATAGCCTACCGACTAATAGACGGATACATGTCCACGAAGCGACGCCGTGCCTTGCGCCTTCGGGTTCTAAGTTTAGGTAATTTTTGATTTATGTATAGTTTAATCTTTTGTGTGGGTCGTCTCGGGCTTAGAGTACGACGGGTATTATGACAGCTAGCAAATTTATTTAATGAAGGGCGCCAGCTAGCTCTTTTGAGACTCTGAGACTTGGACTAATATTCAGATAGGCTTCGATTACACTTGTTGTTTAGTATTTAGTAAATAAAACGACGAATTATTAGATAACGATGAAAAGTATACAAATTATTTATTGATGAAAGTACAGTCTTGGATTTTAGAGAAACATTTATTATTAAAATTTGTACACTGATATGTTTATTATAAAACTCAACTATTTAAAAAGTCACTGGACGCGAGGTTTAATTAATTTTGAGAGCAACCCGGAGAGAGAGTAGCGCGGAGACGTGAACTGGTAACGCGATGTGGAGATACTGCCTGCCTACTGCACGCTCTCGGTGGCTTTTATACTAGTGAGGAATTCCAGAACACGGAAGTGACGTATCATCGTGACATAATATGACATCATTTTCCACCAATAAGAAACGATGGCCTACGTGACTAAATGCATGTAGCCGGTGTGAGTCATAAATGTCTTAGAACGGTGCTCGTATCTATTCGGAAACTGATTACGTTAATTTACGTAATTGAAATAAAAGAGAGATTCAACTCCGTGCGTTGTGCGCGTGAGCAAATGGATTTATGCGGGCAATCGGCAATTCGTCCGCATGAAACTTGGAATAAAATTACTATTGTGAATAGCGCGACTTGTATGGCTTCGTCGACGCGGCGACGCGCGACGGCGACGGCGACGATGGATTTGAGTGTAATACGCGGGGTACTTTCGAATTTTAGTAATGAAATTTGAATGAAATCTGAGTATTATTGTTTTTTGAGCAATTCGTAATGTATATTAAATTTGGTGAATATTTGTGAGCTTCAGAATGACTGGATTGTATTTTGAATGTTCTTTATTAAGCGGAAGGCTATACGTATCGACGGCGACGAGATAGATTAGGGATACTTTTGAAAATTTTATAACTTAAGAGAAAATTAAAATTTTGCTATTGTGTTTTTTGATTGAATTTGGTTCTTTGCATGATTTTAGTGATATACTCGAGTTTCGGAGAGTTTGAATCTGAATACAACGGAAGTTACTGAATTTTTAGTATTCTTTATGAAAATAGACAGATATGTTTTTTTATAGATTTTGTTGCAGGCAATCGGTTTGATAATTTTAAACGAGTGTTTTTGGAAAATTGGAACTTAATTGGGGTTGAAAATTTTAGGTACTACAACATACACTGGTTCACCCATCCAAATGCCGGACTCGGCCAGCGTGTCTTAACATCGCTGATCGAGTGTCGGAAATTAAACCGGTGACCGTACCTCGCCCCTAAGCATGGTCTAGCTGCACCCTCATTTCTTCAACGAAATTTTGGAGACTGTGAAAATTTCAGACTTCTGATAAAACAAATATATTTAAAATTTATGATTTTTTTTTCTTAATTAACTGAATGGATTGGTTTGACAAAAAAGTATAATTCAACCCTAATTAAAAGTGATTTTATAAAAAGTTTCAATCATTTGCGTCGACGCAGTGTGGCATAATGGACAAAATTCGCACTAAGTCTCAATTTTTGAGATATCATCTTGATTTTTTTTTAAAATACTCTGAAAGGAGTCTGGAATAGTGAATCATCGCGGCTTTCTTGAAATTTTTTGTTTTTTTTTACATATCCCATCCCAGAAGCTCCCATGTATTTGTTGGCACCATTCAAAAGTGGACTTATGAGCTGAAATATTCAGGATCTTAATTGTTTTACAAAGAACCCTTTGATATCCGTAGAGGTTAAAAATAACGATATTAAAAATATATACAGGGTGATTAATGTAGGCCGTTTTTCAACTTGTAGTTGGATTACTAACTTGAAACTTGATATGCAGCCATACTCGATCAAGCACGTTCTACCTAAAATATTCTCAGTCCTCCAGCTATACAGGGTGTGCCAAAAGTCGGTACCAACTTGCTTATTTTAAATGGATACCCTATATGTGTTCAAATTTTCATTGTATGCACCCTATACCTAAACCCAGCAGTTTTGGAGATATTTGACATTTTCTGAAAAAATTGCCAAATGCAATGGTTTGCGAGAATCTTTATAACTTCCTTCGTGTAGACGATCCTCATTTGTTCTTTGGCACGTAGAAGGAACACACGATGAGCTAGTCTCTACAATAAAAATAAATTCCATAATAGTATGTCAAGTGTACTATTTTTCAAGTTGCATTTTGCCAAATTCAAATCTCAAAGACTTTTTTATTAAAAATTAAACACCCTGTATTTTTTTGCATCAAATTATGTAAAATGAAATTCCTCTTTTTCCTGCCCTGGCAGAGCTAAATATTCTAAAATTATCCAATATGCGTTTTACAGTGTATGGTGATGGTTTCTGTTCTTGTGGGTATCGAGTAGCAGATGTGTTACATGTTCTCCATAAATAATAAACAAATCTAAAAAGCCTTCGTGGGGGTAATTTAAACGTGCTGGCATGTTTTGACAGAAGAGAATGACTGAAATATTTTTCAGTCATTCTCTTATGACAATAATTATATTGTTTCTAATCAAGGCAATTTTTATTTAAAATCAACTTTTAAGAAAACCGCCAATATATCAAAAAGTTGTAACTTTAACCCCACAATGCATCTACCAGGAAAAAAGGGAATATGATTTTACATAATTAGATACAAAAAAATACAGGGTTTTATTGTTCTATTTGAAATAAAGTTTTTGAGGTTTGAATTTGACAATATGTAACGTAAAGAATACAACACTTGGTATACTATTATGGAATTTATTTTTATTGTAGAGACTAGCTCATCTTGTGTTATTTCTACGTGCCAAAGAGCAAATGAGGATCTCCTACACGAAGAAAGTTATAATGGTTCTTGTAAGCCGTTGCACCTGTCAAATTTTTTATAAAATGTCAAATATTTCTGAAACTGCTGGTTTTATGTATAGAGTGTGCTTGGACTCAGAATTTTATGTTCATTTCGAAAAGTCGCAAATATATAAGATGTTCAATTTAAAATGAGCAAGTTTGTACCTACTTTTGGCACAACTTATATATCTGGAGGACTGAAAATATTTTAGGTAGAACGGGCTTGATCGATTGTATCTTCATACCAAGTTTCAAGGTTGTAATTCAATTGCAAGTTGAAAAACTTCTATCGAACGGCCTACGTGAATATATTTTTTCAATATCGTTGTTTTTAATCTCTATGGGTGTCAAATGGTTCCTTTTACCAAAAAAATAAGGTGCTGGAAATTTCAGCTCATAAGACCACTTTGATTGGTGCCAACAAATACATGGGAGCTTATGGGATGGGATATGCAAACAAAATTAAGAAAGCCGCAGTGACTCACTATTCCAGACTCCTTTCTGAGTATTTTAGAAAAAAATCGACATCTCAAAAATTGAGCCTTAGAACGAATTTTGTCCATTCTGCCCACTGTGCGACGAGATTCCATGAAAGGAAAATTATCATGATTTTATTCAATAAAGATATTTTGCGAATACTTTGTATCATCTTTAAGAGTCTTTCTATAACATTTTGTTTCCAAGTTATTGAAATGGTACTCGGCGCTGCGCCGTGGTAAAAAAATTAAATCTATTGTTGTTATTTATTTCCAATTAAGAACTCATGATTGGGAGTGTCCATGCAGGCGTTTATTCAGAAAATATATAATTATATTATTACATGATGAATTCAGTAAAATATCACACTGAGTTAAAAAAACTATTCATTTATTACTTATTATTAAATAGTACACCGTTCACTGAAACTTAATGATATTGTAAAAAGTACACTTGATAATTGCTTTCTTAATGGTCTTATTTATATTAACGCCCTAGCGGAGGTTAGCTATTGCTACTGTAACAAATATAAGGTAGGGGTTAAATAAATTAAAATTATTTTTCGTACAATAGCGCGATATGGTTAGAAAATTGAGACATTAGTTCATAGACCCTAAACTGTCATAAAATAATCATGTCAGTGTAATATTAGAGAGTTTCAAAAACAAGATTGTATAAATTTCCCATTTTAGCAAGTGCTTCGTGTTAAATAGAAAAAATAAAACTTTTCGACCAGAACTATAAAGTACACTGTAATATATTTTCTGAATTCGGAAATGTTTCATTACCATTTAAAGGCCTTCCATAAGCTCATAAACTCCAAAGCGGACTTTCATTCATTGGTCTATGTTTCTTTGGGGCGGATAACACCGACCCAACTTAAAAATTGACCAGGATAATCTCATCAGGAAAGAAGACCACTTTCCGAACAGCTGCTGGTGGTGTGACATCTTTCCACTTTTATCGTGATAATTTCAGTTTACCGGCTATAGGTATTTGTGTTTTTGAGATGAAGTTAGTAATTTTCATTAGAGTTCATATGAAACTTTACTTCACTCGAATTATCGCTGGCAACTGGCGTTTCGCCACTCGTTTTCGTGTAGTATATCTATCAGAAATAATGAACTTCATGCTCGTTAATAGTATTGTATTTTTTGGCCATTCTGGAAATCAGTTTGAATTTGAGTGTAAACAATTTTCACATTTAAGGAAGTATTTTTTTTGCTTAAGTTCGAGACTATGGTTCATTTGTCTTATTTGTTTAACATTTAAGTTACATTTTCTTTGGTTTTAATTAAATTATTAATTATTTTTGTTCGATTTTCTAAACCTTTTGCAAAATATAGTTTGTGTTGTTGAAAAATGCGTGTTTTATTTACTTGCATATTAGGGAAAAGTTGAGTTATCAATGTTAGATAATAATGTTAGTGAAGCAGCAGACCAGACAAAGAAAAAGGGGGGAAGTTTTTGAACTATAACCTTTTAATCTCTGAGAACGGTCCACTTATAAAACAAGATTAATATATCTAGATCTACGTGGCCCACTGTGAAGGGGTAGTGGGAGTATAGAAGTAAAGATATGCCCGATGTTGATTAATGTGTATTTCTTGGTAGTCGCACATAATGCAAATTGGTCTCAGTTGAAAGGGGTACATTAATTTTCTTGGATATAATTAATAAAGATAATAAGCTCCCGTTGTAATCTTAATAGGGAAAAGGGGTTTATTACACTATTCTGCTACTCAACCAGGACACGTACGTACACATAGACATCAACACAACAACCGCTCCCTGAGATATTGCCATCTTCCGCAGCTGAGACTCGAACTCAGAAGAGATAACAGTGACTAGACATATTATACTACTCAACAGCAGTCTGGCCCACTGTTGCCGTCTCTGTAACACATTAGAAACGCCAATAAACAACCATACCATGGCCAGGATTCGAACCCGTGACTCCGTGGTAACACCTTAGCATTGCGCCACTGAGCTGTTTCTCTCCACGTTATATGCTCTTGCATAGTTTTTATATATCCAGAGTAAAGAAGTAATTATTATTCTATGGACGATTTTAAGTCGCCTTCTAATCTGAGGAGCACGTGGTAATATCAACCGATTTTGCTCAAATTTGGAGATTTTTTTTTTTTTTGGTTTCGAACAAATCTGTGGGGTGTGAGACAAGAAAAAATGAAATAAATTTTTTGTAGGTATTAATTTGAACCACCTTAATGAAGATCCACCTTAATCAAATATTAATTATTTTCAAATCTTTATCGAAAATACAATTTGAGTTGCTGAAATTGTTAGGAAGAAAACTAACCTATCAATTATCGTAGTGCAAATTGATAATTACCGTTCATTTTATATCCATTCACAGCCATTAATTAAGCGAATATTTCTCTTTATTTACAGAAAATAAAACACTAACTGGTAACAATTAATCTTGATTAATAATTGTACATGATTAATAAAGTAAACGCCATACACATGTCATGGTATTTAAACCTATTAAGAAGGTAATAATAATTATATTTTATTCATTGCTCCGCGGCATCAATGGCAACACTTTGTCACTTAATTACTTTTTTCATTCTCAGTTAATAAATTTTATTGAGTATATTATTATTCGTCTAGCTTATCATCAGCCTCTTGGTTTTACTAAAGTCAATCAAAAAGGCATTACGTAATTATTCTACTAATTTTTTTATAGAGAATGGGAAATTAAGTTCCACCACACATTACATTTTAAGGTTTATCGGTTTCTCATAAACTAATTATTACAAGATATGCGTCGACATTCTTGCGTTTCTGCAAATAACAAATTGCACTATAAAGTTTGTCCATATCCAACAATATGTAAAAATGTTTTCAGAAAATTGAATCGTATACACTGTGTTCCACTTTTCATGGAGCCACCCTCATATCTCGCTCACCTGATATCCGAATGTTTTGAAATTTTGGTGGTGAATATATACCTATGAAGTGAGTCTTTAGACGTAACCACATTCGACTGTAGTCAGTGGCGTTCGATTCTATCATGGAAAAAGAGGGTGGATTTAAAAAAAAAAAAGTATTAGCGATTTTATTAGAGAAAAACTAGTAAAATATTCCTGTTCAGCACCTTTAGAAACCGCGTTGTACAAGATTACATCGTTGTGTGTTCAAAGGCGTTTGAGACATGGGCCCTTAAAAATCAATTTTTTTCAACTTAAAATAATTTGTATCTGTGAAACGGATTGTCATATGAAAAAAATTTATTCTTTATTTTTTGTTCAGAATAATGTATTGTACTGGTATGAAATGGTTTTACAAAAAAATTACTATTTTTTTAATAAGGCAAAAATTCTAATTTCTACATACCTACCATGTTTTTAACAAATAATGTTTAATAAAGACCTAAGTAAGCCATGCAAACAAAAGTTATTGCAAGTGTAAATGTATTGTTGAAAGTCAATTTACGTTAAAAATTTAATGAATGATGGATTAATGTTACATAATAAGTGAACTGAATTTTTTTTTATGAAAATGGCTCAACGTTTAACAATGCAAGAAAAAGTGGAATTGGTTAGTTTAGTCGGAGATAATGCCAGATCATTTAAAGAAGCTGCTGATGAATTTAATTTACGGCATCCTGGTCGTCAGACTTCCATTCGCCATAAATTGGTAGCAACCATTAATACAAATGGAGGAAATGTATGTAAGTTAAGACCAAAGAATTATAATTTACAAAATCGGCAGAGTCAAAACGAGGAACTCATTTTACAATATTTTAGAGAACATCCAAGATCTAGCATAAGGCAAGTAGCATTAAATCTAAATTCTAGTAAAAAGATCTGAAAAAAACATAGAAAATGAGCATTCAAACAAAAATTTCTACGTACCCTAGAAGATGGAGATACATACAGAAGATTAAATTTCTGTTTTTGGGCCCAGGGTGAATTTTTAAACAATGTTGATTTTCTGAAAAACGTCATATTTACTGATGAAGCAACATTCACTACCAATGGGGTAGTATGCTCTCAGAATTGCCGTTTTTGGGCTGGCGAAAATCCCCACTGATTTATCAGTACTAAAAGCCAATATGTGTCAAAAGTTAACGTTTGGTGTGGTTTATGGAAGGATCAGATTATTGGGCCTTTTTCATTCCAAGATTGAATGGAGGAGCTTATTTAAATTTGCTGCAAAGAGAAATTGAACCCTTTCTCAATAATCTGCCTCAAGATGTCAGAAAATACTTATATTATCAACTTGATGGTGCCCCGGCTCATAATGTTGCAAGTGGTTGGCTAGAAGATAATTTTCCAGGTAGATGGATAGGTTTAAGAAGTCAAGTTCATGAGTTTCCCCCGAGGTCTCTAGACCTGACACCACTTGATTTTTATTTGTGGGGTCGTCTAAAAAATATAGTGTATAATAACGGACCACGTAGCCAAGATGAGTTAATGATCAGAATTAGACAGGCATGTGTTGAAATCACTCCAGCCGAGATTAGAAAAGTTGTACGGCATATAAGAAAACGGATTGAGCAATGTATTCGGAATGATGGTGGTTACATAGAAACGCAAAGAATTGTATAATTAAATTATTTGTGTAGATTATTTGTTAGAAACATGGTAGGTATGGTATGTACAAATTAGAATTTTTGCCTTATTAAAAAAATAGTTATTTCTTTATATAATCATTTCATACTAGTACAATACATTATTCTGAACAAAAAATAAAGAATACGTTTTTTTTATATGACAATCCGTTTCACAGATACAAATTATTTTAAGTTGAAAACAATTTATTTTTAAGGGCCCATATCTCAAACGCCTTTGAACACACAACGATGTAATTTTGGGGTTTCTAAAGGTGCTGATTAGGAATATTTTACTAGTTTTTCTCTAAAAAAATCGCTAATACTTTTTATTCAAAAATCGACCCCCTTTTTCCATGATAGAATCGAACGCCACTGACTACAGTCAAATGTGGTTACGTCTAAAGACTCACTTCATAGGTATATATTCACCACCAAAATTTTCAGACATTCGGATATCAGGTGAGCGAGATATGAGGATGGCTCCATGAAAAGTGGGACACTGTATACAAAAACGATCACTAAACATTATGAGATAAAATTCGACTGCCATCCAGTTAACTGAATCTGTTCACCCAATATCAATAATCATCTCGGTAAAAAAAAATCGGCAGCTACTGGAAGCGGCTGGAACCTCCCCACCCGGTGGATCCTTGAAGCGACAGTAAAACTGTATAACTTATGGAATAGGAATGCACGTGACGTGACGAGTTTCACAGCGCAACAGCTCCACGCATCGACTATGCCACGCGAAAAGTGATCTTATGCTTCACATTTACTTTGTTAAAAAAATAATAGTAATAATTTTTGGGTGCAAGGGTTGCAATAGTACAAGTGTGATATATCGTTGAAATCGGAATTTTAACTGCTTTTCAATGGTTCGATTGCAAATTTTAAGTAATTATGAAATAAACAACTTGTGCCAAAACGGCACTAAGCGTAATCCGATCTCAACCAAAACATTTCTAAAACTTCTGGAGCTCTGAAGAAATTCTCATGTAAAGTTAAATTCAAATCCGTTTAGTAGTTTCGCCGCTATTGTGCTAGCACACACAGACATTTTTCCGCTTGTTCGAGTTCTTGGGAACTTAAAACGTAGAGACTTGATGTTATCTCAGTTTTTGATTTTGCACCAATTTAGTAGCCTCCCACAATTTTGTGGGGAGGTTAATATTTAGTGTTTTGTTCATTTTTACATCCACCTAAATATCGATATTAACGTTCACACTTATATGGGACATGTCTATTATAATATTCGCGAGAATCAACCGTACATCGTCGTGCATAATAAGTAGGAGAAATCTTACTTGCTGATCGATGTATCCCTCTCAAATCACGTCAACGTGACGCTCAAGGAAACAGTGGCGGTCCGTCAGGGGCAGTGGCTACCCAATTATCTACGAGCGCCAAGGCCAAGCAGTAGTTTGTCATAAAACTTTGCCGTTAATTAATTTTAATATAAAAAGTATAAAATTATCCTTTTCTTTTTATTTATGATAATATTTTTTATATTTTACTACATATTAATCCGCCTCCGCCAAGTTCACATGCAACCACAACTTTCTCAGCTGGCTGCTGAAGAAAATTAAGGAAGAGTAGCAACCGATTAGCTCA
This sequence comes from Stenurella melanura, assembly GCA_963583905.1. NCBI lineage: Eukaryota > Metazoa > Arthropoda > Insecta > Coleoptera > Cerambycidae > Stenurella > Stenurella melanura. The sequence continues at coordinate 77,446,261 of OY757312.1, forward strand.
GTGGTTGGTCCTGAATAGTTCTACGGTTAGAAGAGTTTATTAGACATATATGTTTGTTTCTAAACAATAAATTTATGGTTATTTATTTTTAAATAACTTATTTGATTGTCACATAAACAAAACAAAACCTTAGTACACAAAAGAATTTGGATGCCAGCGTATTCGTTACCTAATATTCTTGCAAGCTTATCAGGAGAAAAACAATCAAAAGCAATACAAAACAAGCTAACCATTTACTCTTCGCCGACTTATTGCACTGTTTATATAATTGTGGCACATTCTATAGGATACCCGTCGCAGCTTTTTTGTAAGTAATATTAGTTTTAGACATTTTTGATTAATTAAAAAACATACAAAAAAAATTGAATTAAAATAATTAATAACTTTTTTATTTATCGATAGATATCGTTCAAAAACAATAGGGTTCTTTCTATAGCTAACCTTAACTTACTGCCCAAATTTCAATACAATCTACGGACTTCCCGTTCTTAAGTTATCGTGCTTACAAGAAACGTGACTGTCGGACAGACAGACGGACGGACGGACAGACAGACTGACGGACAGACGGACGGACAGACAGACGGACATTTTGAAAGTTGTTCAGAATTCGATCGCCAACACAATTTTTTTCTCTACGAGCAATATTACTGATTTTAGAAATGTACCGATCGAACGCAATATACTCTTCATTTTGTATTTGCGAAGATTATAATAAATAATACATTTACAGTATCAGAGAAAAAATTTACAATACTTTACAAATATTGCTTTTTTATGAAAGTTAAAATTTATTTCTTCTGGACTTTTTTTATATTAACGAACCAAAAAAAATTGAATGGATGAGGAATAGCCCAACTCAGGATCTATCTGGACACGTTCAGAAGACCAAGGCTACGCTGAATTTACATGAGATAAGTGAACAGTTCTCTAAGTTTGATTAACAGTTTCTTAATAAGAAACTAATGTTCACTTACCTCAAGCCAAATTCATGTGCAGCAGTTCAGCGATCCTTTCCAGTTTCCTGTACTTTTCAGATCCTGTACCTTTTTGGGTCCTAAACGGGTTTAAATCAGAGGTGCCCACCATGCTCTGTAAAAATTAAATTAAATTACTGGTAATGTGTTCCAAGTCACAAATATAAAAAAAGAAATATTACTGTATCAAAAACTCATGCGTGTTAAAAGCTTAACACGTGGTTGCACTTAAAATGTGCCTCAAACTTAATTAATCACACACAATTAATTAATATTCCCCAAAAATATTTATACTAAATCGTTAATTCAATTATATTTTATAATTTAATACTGAGATCTATTAAAACTTTCAAAGGATGTTAATGAAAAATCTGGAAAAGCAAACAGACGTCTTACCTCAAGTACATAGAAAATCGAAGTGGACAAGGTTCAGATGTCGCTGTTGCGATTTGCAAATTCTCTCCTTCTCTCTCTTCCTTCGCGCATGTTTACTTGTTGATCCGCCTGAACACAGGATGTCTAAGTTTACCGTGAATTATTCAAGTTAGTATAGTACGGATGATAAACGAAAAAATTTTCGTTACACACATACGAATCCGCTTAATCTTAATACCGGGTCGCTTGTCGCTAATATTTCATTCGCATGAGCCTAAACTCTAACCACTAGTAACCAGGGTGGGCAGCAGATACTGAAATTGTGTTGTACTACGCCTACGCATATGTTGGTTATTCTCCTCGATCTTACACCTACAATACGTATCAAAATGAAATGTGTGTCGATGTCTTGTGTCTTTAGGCGATTTATATCTATGGAGGGCATGCCACTCCCAAAGAAAACTTAATAAACTTATGAGTAATGAATATTGAATTTCGAATTATTTGATAGAATATGATTTGATAATATTCAAAATCAAACTTGAAAATGAAAAATGAATTAATAAATGTCTAAAAATTGATTAAATGATTAATTCATTTCTTAATCTTATAAGAATATTGGGAATATCAAATAGAACATTAATTGTGTACCTAATTTATAATTTGATATTTGACAAATAATAGAAAAAAAGGAAGTTAGTGTAACAATAATTATGGTTATTATTATTATGAAAATAATATTATTTGTAAAAGATGAAATGCAAATTCAAATAGATACCGGTCTTTGTAGTTTGAGGGTGGAATGTGGACCCTGCCTACCTCAATCATTCCCATTCCTTTACAATCGTAATTTCTCGCGAAACATCGTTTCATTTTCGCAAGTATGTAACGTATTTATTACGATTTGCTATTTGTTTGTGCAAGTTCCTATCCACAGCTAGAAGCCACCAGCCTCCACTGCAAGGACATTGAGATGCTGAGTAAGTACATAGACCATCGAATAGAAATGAGTAGGATGTGGAATGCAACAATCATAATCGGTAATGGCCCTTGATACTGTAATGAAGCCATGACCGGAGTCTAAAATAACTGCCCGGTCAACTGAGCGCGTAGAAAGTGCAGGAAATCGCACTATTGGGAATGGTGCATATTCTAAGGAGAATCCTCAAGTTGGAGTGTTAAGATATGGACTCTGATCTGTTGGAGGAGACATGACCAACGTCGCTATAAGGACCTAATATCCTTGAACGGGCTCCAAGAGAGCTGCATCTCTTGGTGTAATACCAGGGGATCAGGCAAATTTCCTCCCCAAAGAGGAGTGCGATATTCCTTAATAATAATTTATTGATGTTAATATCCGGTAGGTTTACATAAGTCAAATAGTACATATATTGTATATTACATTATATCGCATGCATTTTAAAAGAAACAATAAACTAAACATATTATCGTAAAACATCAGACAAAAACTCGTCAAATGAGTAGTATGCTCCATTCAGTAAAATCTGTTTGATCTTAACATGAATTTTTTTCCAGTAACTGCTTGATATCTGGTGGTAACTTATTAAATTATTATATTAGTCTCCTCCACAAACTAATCTTGTCTTGTAAAGCAAACGAAATGGACACGCTAATACAGGACGTTGAAATAAACACACAAATTTCTAGGAAACCCGAAAGCACATCTGAACATAAACGGCCAAGACGACTACTGAGGCAGATCAGCCAAGAAACTAGAAAAAATGGCAACAAAAATGACATATTGTTAGGCGATTTCAACGCCCATACTGGAAAAGACAATCAAGAGTATACCGATAAGAACTTCTTGGAAAATACTACTTCACACATGGTCAAGTGTAAATGGAAGCCCGGTAAAAACTTGGCACACAGTTCTTCGATGAAACGATGAGAAACATATTTAGCAAGAGCCAAACCTGACTGAATTCATGGAACAACGCAAACACCAACTCATAACTAGAACATGTCCAAAAAGAACAGCAAAAAGCAACACAGTCCATAATACGCCATATAGAAAACTAGAGACAATGAAACTCAAACTGGAAGTACGTAAATGGTGCAACAAAATAACACTTGAAACATTTTCCTACTATAGAAAGAAGAATATACAAAAGAAATACCAGGAGGATATGGAAAACAATCAACTCGGAAAGAACCTAACTAGCCAACAATGAGTTTAAAACTAAAAATAGCGACGAGGAAAACGCTGATGCAGAAGAAATCATCCATTAGCACTCCATACATTTGAACAATTAAAGACGATGGAGGTCGCAGAAAAACCACAACATATACCAAGTACATGAGGATAAGAACATAATAGGAAAACTTTACTCCACACATTGTCAAAGGAAAGTGGAAGCTCGCTAATAGATATAACAAAATAACAAAAAATGACACCCGAAACATATCCCTACTACAAAAAGAACAATTCAAAAAGAAGAAATACAGGGATATACGCACTGCTAGATTAAGAAACAGAAGACTCAGAAGTAGAATAAACCAGGAGATGATAACAGATGGAAATTAAAACCTTTCTGTTTTAACTTTTATACTAGAATTTCAGTTATAGCAATGGAGGAATTAGTATTATGAATAATGTCTCGACTGTTATCGATATCTTGAAGGACAGAAATAGTTCAAAATTGTACTCACAAGTACATCACATTTTCGCCAAATAAATCTATGTATTGATAATTAGAATATCATTTCAGCTTTTGGTACATTCAGAATTAAGTTTATTGATTATATTTAATATTTAATTAAAAAAAATATATAAGACTTGCTGGATGGCCTAATATTACATCTACCTACTGCGACCTACTTAATAACTCGTAAAATTCACAAACTTTTAATATATTACACAATATTACATTTTTGGATTTTTTTAGAGGAAAATTGACGTTTAACGCTCTTAAAATGTAAATCGAAATAGTTAATTAAATTTCAACATGTGGTGTATAAAATTGAAGAAATATATAAATTACTTCATTACTTGCGTAAGGAAAATAATGTTGCCTCATTTTTAGCCTTAAATTACCTACCTTTCATATGTAGTATCATATGTAGAACTGTGTCAGAGTAGATAGCAAATCCAAAGTAAGAGCAGTAGGTGTCCTAATTTGAAAAAGACAATATGCTTTAAGCGAAAATGAGAAAATTTATTATTAGAAGTTGTAGTCAGGTGTGGCCGACTGCGAATACCATACGATTGATATTTTGCTTGAATGCGGACCAATTAAACTTCACGTCGTTTCACTGAAATAGGGTGTTTTCCATATATAATAATTCATCTGCAGTACGCAATGCTGCTCTATTTATATAGAGAATGACGTCACATGTCTTATAAGGAGGCGAATATTTAATTTGAATCTATATTTCTTTTAAAATTATTTAACATATTTTTTGCCGAAAAATTGTCCGTCAGTCAGTCAGTCTGTCTGTCTGTCTGTCTGTCTTTTTTTGGAGGGGGGATCCTTCATGAACACCTAGCGCTGAGTATCAAACGCGCTGGGTAGTGTCGGATTCTTACCGATTAAAACACCCCCTCTTTCAGTGTTTCCAGTTACCCTGGAACTGCTTTCGCTTAACTTCGGGGTACTGGTCATACCTCTAGTGGTGTTGATAGTGGTCCTACGGTCTCAGATATAGTTTGTTCTCCTCCTCCTCTTTCGTCTTCATGATGTTTCTCCAAGCACTTGTGACCTCCCTCCATTTCTTTTCCGATTGTCCGACTTCCCCCAGGAAATTGTTATTTCTATTCTATTTATACTTACTACAGAATAGATGGAATTTTTTTTTGCTCAAATTTAAAATTTCCACGTTTCATGACATGTCAGACTTATTTCGGAAAAAAAATTGCAACATTTTTTTCCATTCTGGAAAAAAAATTTACCACTAGAATAGATGGAAAATTGCTTTTTCCCCAAATTTAAAATTTTCACGTTTCATCACATACTAAACCTAATTACATCGTTGTGTGTTCAAAGGCGTTTGAGACATGGGCCCTTAAAAATCAATTTTTTTCAACTTAAAATAATTTGTATCTGTGAAACGGATTGTCATATGAAAAAAATTTATTCTTTATTTTTTGTTCAGAATAATGTATTGTACTGGTATGAAATGGTTTTACAAAAAAATTACTATTTTTTTAATAAGGCAAAAATTCTAATTTCTACATACCTACCATGTTTTTAACAAATAATGTTTAATAAAGACCTAAGTAAGCCATGCAAACAAAAGTTATTGCAAGTGTAAATGTATTGTTGAAAGTCAATTTACGTTAAAAATTTAATGAATGATGGATTAATGTTACATAATAAGTGAACTGAATTTTTTTTTATGAAAATGGCTCAACGTTTAACAATGCAAGAAAAAGTGGAATTGGTTAGTTTAGTCGGAGATAATGCCAGATCATTTAAAGAAGCTGCTGATGAATTTAATTTACGGCATCCTGGTCGTCAGACTTCCATTCGCCATAAATTGGTAGCAACCATTAATACAAATGGAGGAAATGTATGTAAGTTAAGACCAAAGAATTATAATTTACAAAATCGGCAGAGTCAAAACGAGGAACTCATTTTACAATATTTTAGAGAACATCCAAGATCTAGCATAAGGCAAGTAGCATTAAATCTAAATTCTAGTAAAAAGATCTGAAAAAAACATAGAAAATGAGCATTCAAACAAAAATTTCTACGTACCCTAGAAGATGGAGATACATACAGAAGATTAGATTTCTGTTTTTGGGCCCAGGGTGAATTTTTAAACAATGTTGATTTTCTGAAAAACGTCATATTTACTGATGAAGCAACATTCACTACCAATGGGGTAGTATGCTCTCAGAATTGCCGTTTTTGGGCTGGCGAAAATCCCCACTGATTTATCAGTACTAAAAGCCAATATGTGTCAAAAGTTAACGTTTGGTGTGGTTTATGGAAGGATCAGATTATTGGGCCTTTTTCATTCCAAGATTGAATGGAGGAGCTTATTTAAATTTGCTGCAAAGAGAAATTGAACCCTTTCTCAATAATCTGCCTCAAGATGTCAGAAAATACTTATATTATCAACTTGATGGTGCCCCGGCTCATAATGTTGCAAGTGGTTGGCTAGAAGATAATTTTCCAGGTAGATGGATAGGTTTAAGAAGTCAAGTTCATGAGTTTCCCCCGAGGTCTCTAGACCTGACACCACTTGATTTTTATTTGTGGGGTCGTCTAAAAAATATAGTGTATAATAACGGACCACGTAGCCAAGATGAGTTAATGATCAGAATTAGACAGGCATGTGTTGAAATCACTCCAGCCGAGATTAGAAAAGTTGTACGGCATATAAGAAAACGGATTGAGCAATGTATTCGGAATGATGGTGGTTACATAGAAACGCAAAGAATTGTATAATTAAATTATTTGTGTAGATTATTTGTTAGAAACATGGTAGGTATGGTATGTACAAATTAGAATTTTTGCCTTATTAAAAAAATAGTTATTTCTTTATATAATCATTTCATACTAGTACAATACATTATTCTGAACAAAAAATAAAGAATACGTTTTTTTTATATGACAATCCGTTTCACAGATACAAATTATTTTAAGTTGAAAACAATTTATTTTTAAGGGCCCATATCTCAAACGCCTTTGAACACACAACGATGTAATTTTGGGGTTTCTAAAGGTGCTGATTAGGAATATTTTACTAGTTTTTCTCTAAAAAAATCGCTAATACTTTTTATTCAAAAATCGACCCCCTTTTTCCATGATAGAATCGAACGCCACTGACTACAGTCAAATGTGGTTACGTCTAAAGACTCACTTCATAGGTATATATTCACCACCAAAATTTTCAGACATTCGGATATCAGGTGAGCGAGATATGAGGATGGCTCCATGAAAAGTGGGACACTGTATACAAAAACGATCACTAAACATTATGAGATAAAATTCGACTGCCATCCAGTTAACTGAATCTGTTCACCCAATATCAATAATCATCTCGGTAAAAAAAAATCGGCAGCTACTGGAAGCGGCTGGAACCTCCCCACCCGGTGGATCCTTGAAGCGACAGTAAAACTGTATAACTTATGGAATAGGAATGCACGTGACGTGACGAGTTTCACAGCGCAACAGCTCCACGCATCGACTATGCCACGCGAAAAGTGATCTTATGCTTCACATTTACTTTGTTAAAAAAATAATAGTAATAATTTTTGGGTGCAAGGGTTGCAATAGTACAAGTGTGATATATCGTTGAAATCGGAATTTTAACTGCTTTTCAATGGTTCGATTGCAAATTTTAAGTAATTATGAAATAAACAACTTGTGCCAAAACGGCACTAAGCGTAATCCGATCTCAACCAAAACATTTCTAAAACTTCTGGAGCTCTGAAGAAATTCTCATGTAAAGTTAAATTCAAATCCGTTTAGTAGTTTCGCCGCTATTGTGCTAGCACACACAGACATTTTTCCGCTTGTTCGAGTTCTTGGGAACTTAAAACGTAGAGACTTGATGTTATCTCAGTTTTTGATTTTGCACCAATTTAGTAGCCTCCCACAATTTTGTGGGGAGGTTAATATTTAGTGTTTTGTTCATTTTTACATCCACCTAAATATCGATATTAACGTTCACACTTATATGGGACATGTCTATTATAATATTCGCGAGAATCAACCGTACATCGTCGTGCATAATAAGTAGGAGAAATCTTACTTGCTGATCGATGTATCCCTCTCAAATCACGTCAACGTGACGCTCAAGGAAACAGTGGCGGTCCGTCAGGGGCAGTGGCTACCCAATTATCTACGAGCGCCAAGGCCAAGCAGTAGTTTGTCATAAAACTTTGCCGTTAATTAATTTTAATATAAAAAGTATAAAATTATCCTTTTCTTTTTATTTATGATAATATTTTTTATATTTTACTACATATTAATCCGCCTCCGCCAAGTTCACATGCAACCACAACTTTCTCAGCTGGCTGCTGAAGAAAATTAAGGAAGAGTAGCAACCGATTAGCTCAGTGGTTGGTCCTGAATAGTTCTACGGTTAGAAGAGTTTATTAGACATATATGTTTGTTTCTAAACAATAAATTTATGGTTATTTATTTTTAAATAACTTATTTGATTGTCACATAAACAAAACAAAACCTTAGTACACAAAAGAATTTGGATGCCAGCGTATTCGTTACCTAATATTCTTGCAAGCTTATCAGGAGAAAAACAATCAAAAGCAATACAAAACAAGCTAACCATTTACTCTTCGCCGACTTATTGCACTGTTTATATAATTGTGGCACATTCTATAGGATACCCGTCGCAGCTTTTTTGTAAGTAATATTAGTTTTAGACATTTTTGATTAATTAAAAAACATACAAAAAAAATTGAATTAAAATAATTAATAACTTTTTTATTTATCGATAGATATCGTTCAAAAACAATAGGGTTCTTTCTATAGCTAACCTTAACTTACTGCCCAAATTTCAATACAATCTACGGACTTCCCGTTCTTAAGTTATCGTGCTTACAAGAAACGTGACTGTCGGACAGACAGACGGACGGACGGACAGACAGACTGACGGACAGACGGACGGACAGACAGACGGACATTTTGAAAGTTGTTCAGAATTCGATCGCCAACACAATTTTTTTCTCTACGAGCAATATTACTGATTTTAGAAATGTACCGATCGAACGCAATATACTCTTCATTTTGTATTTGCGAAGATTATAATAAATAATACATTTACAGTATCAGAGAAAAAATTTACAATACTTTACAAATATTGCTTTTTTATGAAAGTTAAAATTTATTTCTTCTGGACTTTTTTTATATTAACGAACCAAAAAAAATTGAATGGATGAGGAATAGCCCAACTCAGGATCTATCTGGACACGTTCAGAAGACCAAGGCTACGCTGAATTTACATGAGATAAGTGAACAGTTCTCTAAGTTTGATTAACAGTTTCTTAATAAGAAACTAATGTTCACTTACCTCAAGCCAAATTCATGTGCAGCAGTTCAGCGATCCTTTCCAGTTTCCTGTACTTTTCAGATCCTGTACCTTTTTGGGTCCTAAACGGGTTTAAATCAGAGGTGCCCACCATGCTCTGTAAAAATTAAATTAAATTACTGGTAATGTGTTCCAAGTCACAAATATAAAAAAAGAAATATTACTGTATCAAAAACTCATGCGTGTTAAAAGCTTAACACGTGGTTGCACTTAAAATGTGCCTCAAACTTAATTAATCACACACAATTAATTAATATTCCCCAAAAATATTTATACTAAATCGTTAATTCAATTATATTTTATAATTTAATACTGAGATCTATTAAAACTTTCAAAGGATGTTAATGAAAAATCTGGAAAAGCAAACAGACGTCTTACCTCAAGTACATAGAAAATCGAAGTGGACAAGGTTCAGATGTCGCTGTTGCGATTTGCAAATTCTCTCCTTCTCTCTCTTCCTTCGCGCATGTTTACTTGTTGATCCGCCTGAACACAGGATGTCTAAGTTTACCGTGAATTATTCAAGTTAGTATAGTACGGATGATAAACGAAAAAATTTTCGTTACACACATACGAATCCGCTTAATCTTAATACCGGGTCGCTTGTCGCTAATATTTCATTCGCATGAGCCTAAACTCTAACCACTAGTAACCAGGGTGGGCAGCAGATACTGAAATTGTGTTGTACTACGCCTACGCATATGTTGGTTATTCTCCTCGATCTTACACCTACAATACGTATCAAAATGAAATGTGTGTCGATGTCTTGTGTCTTTAGGCGATTTATATCTATGGAGGGCATGCTACTCCCAAAGAAAACTTAATAAACTTATGAGTAATGAATATTGAATTTCGAATTATTTGATAGAATATGATTTGATAATATTCAAAATCAAACTTGAAAATGAAAAATGAATTAATAAATGTCTAAAAATTGATTAAATGATTAATTCATTTCTTAATCTTATAAGAATATTGGGAATATCAAATAGAACATTAATTGTGTACCTAATTTATAATTTGATATTTGACAAATAATAGAAAAAAAGGAAGTTAGTGTAACAATAATTATGGTTATTATTATTATGAAAATAATATTATTTGTAAAAGATGAAATGCAAATTCAAATAGATACCGGTCTTTGTAGTTTGAGGGTGGAATGTGGACCCTGCCTACCTCAATCATTCCCATTCCTTTACAATCGTAATTTCTCGCGAAACATCGTTTCATTTTCGCAAGTATGTAACGTATTTATTACGATTTGCTATTTGTTTGTGCAAGTTCCTATCCACAGCTAGAAGCCACCAGCCTCCACTGCAAGGACATTGAGATGCTGAGTAAGTACATAGACCATCGAATAGAAATGAGTAGGATGTGGAATGCAACAATCATAATCGGTAATGGCCCTTGATACTGTAATGAAGCCATGACCGGAGTCTAAAATAACTGCCCGGTCAACTGAGCGCGTAGAAAGTGCAGGAAATCGCACTATTGGGAATGGTGCATATTCTAAGGAGAATCCTCAAGTTGGAGTGTTAAGATATGGACTCTGATCTGTTGGAGGAGACATGACCAACGTCGCTATAAGGACCTAATATCCTTGAACGGGCTCCAAGAGAGCTGCATCTCTTGGTGTAATACCAGGGGATCAGGCAAATTTCCTCCCCAAAGAGGAGTGCGATATTCCTTAATAATAATTTATTGATGTTAATATCCGGTAGGTTTACATAAGTCAAATAGTACATATATTGTATATTACATTATATCGCATGCATTTTAAAAGAAACAATAAACTAAACATATTATCGTAAAACATCAGACAAAAACTCGTCAAATGAGTAGTATGCTCCATTCAGTAAAATCTGTTTGATCTTAACATGAATTTTTTTCCAGTAACTGCTTGATATCTGGTGGTAACTTATTAAATTATTATATTAGTCTCCTCCACAAACTAATCTTGTCTTGTAAAGCAAACGAAATGGACACGCTAATACAGGACGTTGAAATAAACACACAAATTTCTAGGAAACCCGAAAGCACATCTGAACATAAACGGCCAAGACGACTACTGAGGCAGATCAGCCAAGAAACTAGAAAAAATGGCAACAAAAATGACATATTGTTAGGCGATTTCAACGCCCATACTGGAAAAGACAATCAAGAGTATACCGATAAGAACTTCTTGGAAAATACTACTTCACACATGGTCAAGTGTAAATGGAAGCCCGGTAAAAACTTGGCACACAGTTCTTCGATGAAACGATGAGAAACATATTTAGCAAGAGCCAAACCTGACTGAATTCATGGAACAACGCAAACACCAACTCATAACTAGAACATGTCCAAAAAGAACAGCAAAAAGCAACACAGTCCATAATACGCCATATAGAAAACTAGAGACAATGAAACTCAAACTGGAAGTACGTAAATGGTGCAACAAAATAACACTTGAAACATTTTCCTACTATAGAAAGAAGAATATACAAAAGAAATACCAGGAGGATATGGAAAACAATCAACTCGGAAAGAACCTAACTAGCCAACAATGAGTTTAAAACTAAAAATAGCGACGAGGAAAACGCTGATGCAGAAGAAATCATCCATTAGCACTCCATACATTTGAACAATTAAAGACGATGGAGGTCGCAGAAAAACCACAACATATACCAAGTACATGAGGATAAGAACATAATAGGAAAACTTTACTCCACACATTGTCAAAGGAAAGTGGAAGCTCGCTAATAGATATAACAAAATAACAAAAAATGACACCCGAAACATATCCCTACTACAAAAAGAACAATTCAAAAAGAAGAAATACAGGGATATACGCACTGCTAGATTAAGAAACAGAAGACTCAGAAGTAGAATAAACCAGGAGATGATAACAGATGGAAATTAAAACCTTTCTGTTTTAACTTTTATACTAGAATTTCAGTTATAGCAATGGAGGAATTAGTATTATGAATAATGTCTCGACTGTTATCGATATCTTGAAGGACAGAAATAGTTCAAAATTGTACTCACAAGTACATCACATTTTCGCCAAATAAATCTATGTATTGATAATTAGAATATCATTTCAGCTTTTGGTACATTCAGAATTAAGTTTATTGATTATATTTAATATTTAATTAAAAAAAATATATAAGACTTGCTGGATGGCCTAATATTACATCTACCTACTGCGACCTACTTAATAACTCGTAAAATTCACAAACTTTTAATATATTACACAATATTACATTTTTGGATTTTTTTAGAGGAAAATTGACGTTTAACGCTCTTAAAATGTAAATCGAAATAGTTAATTAAATTTCAACATGTGGTGTATAAAATTGAAGAAATATATAAATTACTTCATTACTTGCGTAAGGAAAATAATGTTGCCTCATTTTTAGCCTTAAATTACCTACCTTTCATATGTAGTATCATATGTAGAACTGTGTCAGAGTAGATAGCAAATCCAAAGTAAGAGCAGTAGGTGTCCTAATTTGAAAAAGACAATATGCTTTAAGCGAAAATGAGAAAATTTATTATTAGAAGTTGTAGTCAGGTGTGGCCGACTGCGAATACCATACGATTGATATTTTGCTTGAATGCGGACCAATTAAACTTCACGTCGTTTCACTGAAATAGGGTGTTTTCCATATATAATAATTCATCTGCAGTACGCAATGCTGCTCTATTTATATAGAGAATGACGTCACATGTCTTATAAGGAGGCGAATATTTAATTTGAATCTATATTTCTTTTAAAATTATTTAACATATTTTTTGCCGAAAAATTGTCCGTCAGTCAGTCAGTCTGTCTGTCTGTCTGTCTGTCTTTTTTTGGAGGGGGGATCCTTCATGAACACCTAGCGCTGAGTATCAAACGCGCTGGGTAGTGTCGGATTCTTACCGATTAAAACACCCCCTCTTTCAGTGTTTCCAGTTACCCTGGAACTGCTTTCGCTTAACTTCGGGGTACTGGTCATACCTCTAGTGGTGTTGATAGTGGTCCTACGGTCTCAGATATAGTTTGTTCTCCTCCTCCTCTTTCGTCTTCATGATGTTTCTCCAAGCACTTGTGACCTCCCTCCATTTCTTTTCCGATTGTCCGACTTCCCCCAGGAAATTGTTATTTCTATTCTATTTATACTTACTACAGAATAGATGGAATTTTTTTTTGCTCAAATTTAAAATTTCCACGTTTCATGACATGTCAGACTTATTTCGGAAAAAAAATTGCAACATTTTTTTCCATTCTGGAAAAAAAATTTACCACTAGAATAGATGGAAAATTGCTTTTTCCCCAAATTTAAAATTTTCACGTTTCATCACATACTAAACCTAATTCAGAAAAAAAAAATTATAATTTTTTTTCACCAACACAAAAAAATTTTTACCACTAAAATAGATGGAAAATTATTTTTTCCTTGCTCAAATTTAAAATTTTCACGTTTCATCGCATTCTAAACCTATTTAAAAAAAATTACCACTACTACAGAATAGAAGGAAATTTTCCTTTTTGCTCAAATTTAAAATTTCCATGTTTCATCATGAGATTCTAAACCTATTTCAGAAGAAACAAATTTTGAAAATTTCTTTATCGACATTTTTGAAAAATTTCACTGCGTGAATGTGGAATTGAAAATGTGACAGGTGGCAATAATATTTGGCATATGCACCTACTATAATTTTATTGAAAAATGTACAAGGTGGTCATCGCAAAAAATATTTCAGTCATGGTGGACATTTATAAAGGTATTTGCGCAAGCCTTCCATATTTGGCAGCTGTTATTTAGAATTGATTTTTTCTGTTGTATGAGCACTCTGTATATTTTTTTGAGTTATCAGGTTTTCTCTATAATAATAGTGATAACTATATTCCGATTATTATTGTCAATGTCATTTCGTAATTAATAATTTTTTATAGTGTCCGCCGTGCACAAATAAAGAGGGAAGTTATGTGTAAATACCTTTACCGATTTTTTAAAAAAGCTTTTAGCTTTTCTTAAAAACATTTTTTTTATATAATTTTTTTCGACTTAAGCGCATTTTACTCTTTTCGCGCATTTTCATATTTATTGCCCTACCCTGTACACTATTTGACTTGAAGCCATTCTAAATGCACCTGAAATGGTTATCGGACATACAATAACTTTTGGCGGCATTTAAACTTTGGTTGTGTAACTAAAAAAAATGTTTCCATTTGTTGCACACTTAATCATCGCACACTGTATATCCTGGATGTAGAATCAGGTCATGCCTATCATAAAAATGCATCGTCATCGGAACTCAATCAACGTGTAAAATTTCGTAGGATAAGATAACGACCTCTACTATGACTATTCCAAACACTGTACCCATCCCCACTACCAAAATTCCCAAACTAACAACAAATCTCACATAGATAAAAAACATCCTCAAATCTTTCCCTAATCACAAAGCCCCAGGTCCCGACTCCATACCTAATATAGTCCTGAAAAATCTCCCAAACAAAATGTTATGCCAAATTAATTACATAATAAACGCAATTATTAAATCGCAATATTTTCCGAAGGAGAGGAAAATAGGAATAATTATACCAATTCTAAAACCAAACAAACCGCCCCACAATCCATCCAGTTACCGCCCCATTTGTCTCCTAAATACTCTCTCTAAATTAACAGAGAGGGTAATACTCAGGATGCTGAATAAAATGGTGGATAAAAAACACCTAATAGCTGAGAGGCAGTTTGGTTTTAGAAAGGGCCATAGTACCACCCATGCTTTGTGCAGGGTGGTACAAGATATTTACCACTCCTATAACAAAAAACAATGCACGATCCTGTTGCTTTTAGACATTGAGAAAGCGTACGATACGGTATGGCATAACGGCCTGCTTTATAAGTTACAAAAAGTTTGCAAACTCCCTGATTATATAATTACCTTGATAAAAAGTTATATAAGAGCCAGAGCAATCTCGGTTTGTGTAAATAACACTTATTCCAACAGAAAACTCTTGTCAGCAGGAGTACCACAGGGGGCTATCCTGTCTCCGCTCCTTTACAATTTATACACATCAGATATTCCTACTTACCCAAACTCCAATCTACTCCTTTACGCAGATGATACCGTACTATATGGACAATCGTTTTACGCTCAAACAGCGACACAAATGTGCGGTATCATCTTGCTCTCCTCCAAAATTTTTTCCATAAATGGAAAATAAAAATTAACAGCAACAAAACACAGGCTATAACATTCCACCGCAAATTTACAAACGTTAAAACCATAACTAAACTACATATAGACGGACAGACAGTTGAGGAACGCAACTCAGTCAAATATCTAGGGCTAACTCTGGATAAGAGACTGAGTTTTGCCCCTCACATAATACAGACACTCCACAGAACGTACGCTGCACTAAACAGACTGTACCCTCTTGCAAATAGGCGGAGCAAAATATCCATAAATAACAAGCTAGCTTTATATGAGGTGGTATTTAGACTCCTTATTACCTACGCATGTTCAGCTTCGAATAATATCTCCGCCACACAATGCAAGAGGTTACAAACTACACAGAACAAACTTATACGGTTTCTAACTGACGCAGACAGATACACGCCGATACTTGAATTACACCGGACTACGGATCTTCCGATGATTCGAGAGTACATAGATGAAATTTCCCAAAAATATTTCGTCAATAAAATTCAACTATCGGCAATAACTACTGACCTGACAAACATTAGAGCGCATCAGGACCCCACTCATACACACAGACTACTACACCAAAGGCTCCTTTCATGAAAGACGGTGACAATAACTTACGCCCGCACAAGACACAAACCCGACAACACACATTTCCCAAAAAACCTCCCTCCCACCCTTCCCCAGCCCCCTAATCCGCTGACACCCTGGAAAAAAATTTTTCTTTTCTTTTACATAAAACATACAAAAATAATTTATATATAGTTCGTAGTCATCGACCCATTTAGTTGAACAGGTTTTTATTAAATGTTTTTTCCTGTAAAATCATAAAGATTATTTTCGTTCCGCCCCAATGCTCCCATACTAAATCATTATTTTAATTTCATTGAAAATACATTAAATAAATTAGACATTGACATAATATAAATGTTTATTGCAGTACAGTAATTATAATATACTTGCTAAGGTCCCCTAGCCATACCATCGGTCCTTGTTATGTTTATTTTTATTTTTGTAATAAAATAAATGTGATGAGCTTATAACTCTATTGAAATACTAATACAGTACCCTAGCTTTGAGTATACAATGTATTTAGCTAAATAAAATAAAGAATATTTAAATGGTAAAATGTCTCTAATTCAGCTTGCAAGATTTGACCTAAACAAACTAACACGCTAACATTGCAAGTTAAAAGCTATTAAAAAAGCGATGGAAATCGGCCAAAGCCGATTTTTACTTCGAAGGGATACTTTCCACCCTTTCGCCGCACCCTCCAAAGTTACTAATATGACATTCAATCATTATGTTAGAAGGTAAGGAGACGACATCCTATACAAATTTCCTATAGAGAAACGGCATCAGTAGACGTGGCTAAATGTAGTATCAATATGGTGGTTTGCCAGATCCGGACTAATTAAAATAATAGGACCTTTGTACCTATCTGGATAACGTAAATAAATATTCAATTCAATAAATGCATGAGTTTTAGCAAAGAGAATTAGAATAAAGGATACATATGCAAATAAAACACAAAACAAACATTTTAAAATATTTGTTCGCCTCTAAATAACACAATTTTATTACTTTGATGCCTAATGCATTGAGACTTATTTATTGTACTTTTACCCAAATAGACGTGTTAAAAAATGTGTCGTAACAACAATATGCATACGATTTGAGTAAAAAGTATTGCACAGGTTTTATAACTCTTTAATTACTAGTTCTATTGAATAATGTTTCATACAAAAGTGAAATAAAAAAACGAACAGTTTTGTGGTTTGAATTTTTATATAAATTTCTATTTTGATACTTGAGTTGGTAACTTGTTTTTTAAATCATACCCTATAATATGGTTTTATGACTTATTTAACAGCATAAACACCAACCTTGTAGATAGAAAGAGAACGACGAAAAAGTGATTTATATAAAACATTTTTTGATATAACTTCCCAATATTTAAAAAATTATAGGCAAAATATTTAACAGTTTTTATTTATCTTGATATATAAAATATGCAACGTTATCTTAAAATAAACCATTTTTTTCTATTCTACGAAATATATAACCAGAGTATATTAAAAAACATTTAATTAGCTCTTTTTTTAATATGGCTCTGTTTATTGCTTACCACTACTTATGAAATGTTACTCCCGTTAATTCATTCTTGTCAACACCATCTCTAGAAGAGCAACTTCTTTTAGCACACGACACCATAGTCCTTTTAATGTTTATTTTCTAAAATTTAACAAACTATCAGTAAAAATCACAATAAATCGCATGGAAAACAAACTGTCACTATTTGACGGAAAAGTAGTAAAAATATGGCGAAATGATACAGTTTTTGATCACGTGATTGCTTCTCCCGACTTTCTAACTCAACGCATTCAATGTAAAAAAATACACCAGAAATCGAGTTCTACGTCGCGATTGGTGAAAGACGCGATTTGGGGGTGGTTTTTGGCCGATAAGGGTGAATCCTGAGGGGGGTTCGGCACCCATCGCAATCGATTCAGCGACCCAAAAAACAGGAGGAGTCATGTAGTTCGTGCTAGAAGCAGCACTTATATGTTCTTCCGCTTCTGCTACTGGTCTAACTCTTTGTTTTGTATTTACGATGATTATAATAATAAGAGGCAGGAACGTTTTCTGCAACGATGAGTGGGACAGCTGGATTTTGTCTATAACTTGTCTTCCTAATATGAATTAGACAAAGTGAAAACTTCGCCTTCTTATGAAAAAAATGTGCCATACGATATTTTTGCATATTCACGTTCGGGACATGCCCCTGAATAAACTATCGCTAAAAAATCTCTTTCCTTGGCCCGAATAAATTTTTTGTAGGTTTGTTTAGCCATTTTAAACAAAAAAGTTTTCTTGTCATGTTTTCGTAAAGTTTCCGACTTATAAGCAATTTAATGCTTAAAAATATGCAAAAGCAGCCATTTTCAAGGTTGAAGTACAATATTAAAAAATGAGTTTTTGGAGTTCACCAAAATTCTTATAGAATTTCTGAACATCTATTAACAAAATCCTGAAGAGTAATTGCAGATTTTTTCATTCTAAAGCTTACATTTTTAATTGTTAAATAGACATCTCCTGTCATTTTTTAGTAAAGTTGGCCATTTTCGATTTATAAACAACTGAAAGAGCACGTGCCCGGCTAAAAACATAAAAATTTAAGATTTTCAAAGAGAAAATTTGCATTTACTCTTCAGGATTTTGTTAATGGATATTCAAAGATTGTATGAGATTTTTGGTGAACTAAAAAAAATCCTTTTTTAGTATTTTATTTTAACCTTGAAAATGGCTGTTTTTGCATTTTTTTTCGAACATGAAATTGTCTATAAGTCGCAAACGGTCATCTTTACGAAAACATGACAAGAAACCTTTTTTAGTTTAAAATAACCAAAAAAATCTTAAAACAATTCATTCGGGCCAAAGAAAGCAATTTTTGCAATTTGTTTAGAAAAAATAGTTTAAACAAACCGGGAACAGATTTTCGTCCGGCATACTCTTGATCCTTATTCAGGAGCATGTTCCGAACGTGAATATGCAAAAAAATCGTATGGGACATTTTTTTCACACGAAGTCGAGGTTTTCGTCTTGTCTAAATGGTGTTGGTGCACTGCACTAGGTGGTTGCATATAAAAAGTCAAACGTCTGTGAGTTTGCTTGTTTCTTACTCAAACATTCAAATATCAGTTGATGGTTCATCTTAAACCTTTGTATGTTGTAGATAATGGGTCGGATATGTTAAACATTCGCTACCTAGCATACAGAATTTCAATCTCAATTGCATTGTATTCAATAGCTGGTATTGTTACTTGTTTTTCAAATACAGGAGCTCAAAGTACAATCACGTGTTCAGTATAACATACTTTAGAGATTGTTGAATTTTTATGAGTATTTATTATACGGATTGAAAATGCTAATAAAATAATTAATTTTTGTTAAAATGGTTTCTTTTATTTGGGTTTCCCACCATAATACATTTTTACAAGTAAACGGAAAAGTATTTAAATAACCAGTTTTGGTTAGGACATTGAAAAGACCGCTGCCTAAGGAATCACTACTTCCACATCCAGATTTCCTATTCAAGCATCTTTAAACGAAAATATTTTGATAACATATTTAGAGTGGAAATAACTGCTCATAGAATTTTAATAATGTAAGATTTGAGTGGGGTGGTGGTGGGTTGTGGTATGTTATATAAAAATTTGAGGCCTTGGCTTCTAGTTACAGTCAGACTGACGGACAGAAATTTTTCTTTTGTTGAAATTTAAAATCTCAACGTTTTATGGCATTCTAAACCTTTTTCACAAAAAATAAATTGAAGCATTTTTTACGATTGCTGTACTTCCACGCCACTACGTGGATGTGGAAGTAATAACATTTTTATCTGTAAATAGAAAAAAGTAATAGATACAATTCTATTTGCATACCTATGTCTAACAAAGATTTTTTTGGTTATTGACCCAACTAATACATTAGTTCAGACTTTCATAATGTTCTTCCTTTGACAGTGACCCTGAAATCAGAAACTGCAATTATTATAGTTAGTAATGTTATCACCTGCTATCTTTAGTCACAAATTTATGTTTCCAATTATACAACAAACCTGTTATGATTAAATAGAAAAAAAGAATTGTTAATTTATGTAGATTATGTAAATTCATAGTTTCATAAAAATGTCTGTGATAATTTTGTTTGAGTTAAATCAATTACGCTGGGTTTATACTATTATTATTAATTTCGAAGTGAATGACAATTACTTTCACATCCACGTAGTGGAATGGAAGTATAGTAATAGTAAAAAGAATTCAAACATTTTTTTTAATTGAAATAAGCTTAGAATATCATAAAATGTCGAGATTTTAAATTTGAGAAAAAAGAATTGTGTTTGTTAGTCGGTCTGGTCTGTCTCTCTGTCTGTCGGTCTGTAATTTTCTTTGTCAGTACGTTTTTTCAGGAAGAATTTAAGATATTGACTTGACACTTGGTACACATATGTATCATGACTAGATCTGCAACTGGATTATATTTTGTGCTACTTCCGGTGAAGGGTAGGGGGTTAAATAGGGATAAATAAGGGAAACTAAGTAAAGCAAGCTGATAAGAGTACAGTAACTTGGGATTTGGTGTATATACTAGAAGCCAAGACCTCAAGCATCAGTTAAGAACGAGGAAATGAAGAGAGTAAAGAGGTAGGAACCTATTACATGTAACTAACGAAACATTTTTTTTCGTTGAAGCACCCGTGTTACACAAATTTGAACTAACCGCGGTAAACGCTGACGCGAAGTCAACAAGTGCGCATACGCGTTGGAAACATGGCAGGCCATTTTCAATTTCGAAGCTTCTTCACTTTCGCTTTCGACGCTCGTGAGTTGAGATCGTTTACCTATTCTTTAACGGGTTTTCACGTTTATTTCTTTAATCCTCTAATTTTTAATGAAGTACGTGTTTGTGCAATTTCGGTCTCTGCTGGAAATATGTATCTTTATTAACTCAATTATCATGGCAATTTTCTAGTTTGTGGTCGTTTGAGACACAATACTATGGTGTTTTATCATTATTTAGATTATCGTGGATGAGGATTAAACTCGGAAATTAATGAAATGATCGTGTGCAGACAATCTCATCTCGGTAAGGGTCGAGACCTAAAGTCATTTTGTCACATTTAATTAACCTAGTGTTAGTACAAGAGGTTAAGAGATAATTTTTATTAGTTATTTTTCAGGAGATCAAACCCATAATTTTTTGCCATATTTGTTACAATATTAGTTTTTATTTCAGATTGTAATTCACATAATTTCTATCTAATTCAGTTGTTCTAAATTTTGTTACCTTAATTCAAATTTTTGGTCATAACCTGTGTCAGCCATTTTGTGAACGGCTAAAATTTTATGATAGTAGAGTTTTCTCATTTATTCATTTCCTTCATTATTATATTAATCAGTAGCTTATTCATATACAAAAGTAAAATTTTACCAACACTCAGGTTTTTTTTTGATAAATTGCTGATAGTCTGGTTTTACAGTGACCCTCATCACCATAGTTTTTTTGTAGTTTTTCTTGCATTCTTTTAACTCAAGCAAAATTTCTTGCCAATTAATTTTTTTATTAGACAGGAACTAATATCTGAAGTTTTCTTTTTTAAGATCAACTGGTTCTTTACATTACCCCTTTTCATGTAAAATCCTGAACCAAGCCACCATTGATGCAAGGCACAAGGCATAGATTGAATATTTGAAGTTATGCTCAAAGTACTGGATATCATTCCGACGCAGCGTCTCCTGGAAATCAGCGTTGTTAGGACCTGAATATTACGTCCTCCTTTCCGGGTACCCGCGGCCATCTTCAGGACCAGACCTCGTCGGGATTCCACGTCTCCACTAAGCTAAGTAGCCCAAATTTATGTGCAAAATTTAACTTTTGGTCAGAAGAAAAATTGTAAACCAGTTGATCGTTTCTTAAATTGCAATTTTTTTGTTAATCTTCAAATTTACTTTGTTTAAATAATATTCCTGTTGTGTCTGTTAGTTAACTAATCAAATCCAATTTTTCACCATTAATATTTTTAATAATTTGTAAAGTGTTGTAAAATTTTCAGCCTTATACTTATGTTAATATATTATTTGTATCATATTTTACTTTCACTGTTTTCTAACACTTATAAAGTTTGCAAGAGTGTTATGTAGTTGTAGTTTATTAAAGTTTTGTTTGGTTAACTAGACAATCAAATAATTGTTAAAAAAAAAATATAACTCTTCTCGCCACAGAGTGACCCTCGACCAACCCTGAGCTAACTGGTTGCTACTCTTTCATAGCTTCCTCAGCGGCCAGCTGAGAAAGTTGTGGTTCCATACATGATAGAAAATAACGTTTTGATATCATTCAATTTGAAAGCGTAATATATCATTTTATATTTTTCTGAAAAGTTTGCTTTCTGACATAACAAATGAGTTTTGTTTTTAATTTTTGAATGTGTATTTGGTGTATTATAAATCGTAGGTATTTTTATTTTCATGACAGTTGACATAAAATATTTTGATGTTTAAGTAATTGTTGTTTTTTCGGTGAAAAATGAAAATTATGTATATTTACCATCGTCAGAGAAACTACAATTTAACAAAAAATAAAAGGTTTTGTATGTTAGGATTTATACGCTGCCTACTGAATATAAATATTAGTAGGTAGCACTAATATAAAGTAAATAATTTTAAAAAATTAATAAACACGTTTTAAACACAAACTGAAACTGTTAAAAAACGCACTAAAATTAAGCAAATAATGTTGAGAATAAAAACAATTATGTTAATAAATGTAAAAGCGTGGGACGCTGAGTACAGGTTTCTGTCTTTCCAGGTATTTTGAGCGTTACAACAAAGTAAGAGAGAGAAAGACAAGGCTTACTTAGAATTATTTTAGTAATTTGTCTTTTCCTATAGCGAAGAGTTGTTATTCGAAGAAAATGTTGAAAATAGGTTATTATAACTTTCATAACAATCTGAAAGATTATATTGGCGAGAACCAATTATAGTAGTTATCGTGACATTTGTCACTTAAAATAAAAGTGTTGACAAATTATTTTTAATTTAAGCTTATAATTTGTAGCAAAAAAAGTTGAGGCACACATCCTATCACCCTGTACGTTCCAGTTGCACTCAATTATTTGAATCTAAATTTATTTAGATACAAGTGCGCAGTAGATACAAATTAACCGCGCGACATGATTTGCTAAATATTTATTGTACATTAATTAAATTGATTAAACAGAATTTATGTGCATTGTGTTAACTGGCATAACTAGATCAAAATTAAGGTAATTAGACAGTATAATTATTCCCACATGTAAAATTAGTTGGTAATGGAAATTCTAATATCGAAACATTTTATTTTGCACAAATAACTAAATAAAGCACTCTACTATGTCTTCTACCACTATGTATTTATAAAAATTGGGACTGCAGTTTCGAATTACAAAGCCATTGTCAAGCGGTGAATCAAAAATAACTGATTTACAATTGTACAGAAATTTTGTCTATATACAGTGTGTCTCATTTAAAATGAAGACATCCGGATATTTTCGTAATTTTTTGAAATCCGGATTTGAGCTTTGGTACTATTGTAGTCCTATATGAGACGTACATTTCTAAACTACCAACTTAAATTTAAGTAACAAACTGAGACAACGGCAGCCCCCCAATTGGGGCCCATTTCCGATATCTTGCCTCGCGTTGAAGATATCGAAAAAACTTATAAGAAAAAGTTGTTTAGAATCTAATTTTGACAGTAACAAATTTCATTATGAAATTTACATTTTTACTTCTTTCAATATTTTCCCGCAAAATCCACCAACGGTTACAATTTTTATTTCAATTTAATAGGATGCCATGAAAACAGAAACTATGATTAAAATAAATGTCAATTTTACAAAACTTTGAGTTATAGTGCAAAGTTCTAGTGTACAATCGTAAAATGCATCTTCATTTAAAGGAAAAATCGAAATAATAAGGTTGTTTGGTGATGGGACCATAAATGCTCGTTTTGATTAAACTGGTAGTGTTAATGAAAGATCTCAGAATGATCAACCCCGTAGAATATATCCGTATCCTGAAGATAACGTAGTCTTAGCCGCAAATCAAGCGAATCCAAGAGCTAGTCTACGAAATTTAGCGTCTCAACTGAATATCGACAAGGAAAAAAACGCTGCCTAAGGAATCACTACTTCCACATCCAGATTTTTCAACAAAGTGACTAGATTTGCACTCTAGTATGTGAAAATTATTGGTCACAGAATTTTAACAATATTTGGAGCAGATGTCATAGAAAAGTTTGAAGCGTTGGTTTCTACCTTATACGTTAAAAATTAAGCTTTTTGTTTGCTTATTTTCCCCTATTCACAATCTACCACGACCCACCCCTTCAATGGGATCATCTCAATCAGATGTCATTACAATACATCCGTGTACTAACTTTCAAGCAAATATCTCAATTTTATGTTATCAAACGCATTAATAATGGAGCGGAGATGGTGGCGTTTGAAAAATATTAGAAAGAAATCTGGGGCCTTGGTTTCTAGTATACCGGGTGATTCACGTAGGTCATTCATTAGAAGTTCTTCAACTTGCAGTTGGATTACAAACTTGAAATTTGGTATGTAGCCATAATCGATCATGCCCGTTCTATCTAAAATATTTCAGTCCTCCAACTATACAGGGTGTGCCAAAAATTGGTACCAACTTTCTTATTTTAAATGGAAACCTATATTTTTCTTTACATGGTTCGATTGGTCTTCTAATTCTGAGTTTAGAGAACCTAAGTTATGTTAACTTATCTATTACAATTTTTGACCTATGTCCAATTTTTTGAAAAAAATTGTCACTGTAGTAGTTTATGAACAAATTTGTATCTCGCAAACCTTTCAAAATTATGAAACCAAATTTGTGAAGCAGTTAGCTGGAAGTCCAGGCTAACTTTTGATGTCCCATCGGTGTCCTATTTTGTACCATATGGGCGCAGTCGATTTTCAAATGTCGCAATCAAAAATTGTCAAAAAGTCAATTTTTTCAAATGGAACCTACTATTTTTTTCACACCCTTCGAAAGAAAATTGAATTTTGAGGTAAGTTACTTAAGCATTCCCTATACCTAACTTCACCCCATATCGAGTTATTCAATAAAAATCAAGAAATACCTCATCTTGCCGAGAGATTCCTTACTTCTTCAAGTATGCCATGGAAACAAGACAGTTGTAATAATTTTTAAAGAAAAATGTGGATTCTTATTTAATTACACACAACACCAACAAATTATTATTAACGAACAAGAACAATGTTGACGAAATTCTGACAATTTTTGATTGCGAAATTTGAAAATCGACTGCGCCCATATGGTACAAAATGGGACCACCGATGGGACATCAAAAGTTAGCCTGGATTTCCAGCTAACTGCTCCACAAATTTGGTTTCATAATTTTGAAAGGTTTGCGAGATACAAATTTTTTCGTAAACTACTACAGCGGCAAATTTGTAAAAAAAAATTGGACATATGTCAAAAATTGTAATAGATAAGTTAACATAACTTAGGTTCTCTAAACTCAGAATTAGAAGACCAATCGAACCATGTAAAGAAACATATAGATTTCCATTTAAAATAAGAAAGTTGGTACCAATTTTTGCCACACCCTGTACAGTTGGAGGACTGAAAATATTTTAGATAGAACGGGCATGATTGATTATGGCTGCATACCAAATTTCAAGTTTCTAATCCAACTTCAAATTGAAAAACTTCTAATGAATGGCCTACGTGAATCACCCTGTATACACCAAATCCCATATTTATGTACTCTTACCAGCTTGATTTACTTACTTTCCCCTATTTACTCTTATTCAACCCATCACCGGAATCATCTTAAAATATAATCTAGTTCCAGATGTCCTTATAATACATACGTGTCCCAAATTTCAAGTGAATATCTCGATTTCATTTTATCAACCCCTTTAATAATGGGTGGTGGGGGTTGAAAAATATTACTAAAAAATATGAGGCCCTCGCTTCTAGGACATACTGCACCCAATTTCAAGCTTATGTACCCTTACCAGCTTGCTTTACTTATTTTTCCCTATTTACCACCAATTACCCCCACTCGTTCAACGCAATCATGTCAAAATAGGTATAATCTAGTTTAAGATATGGTTATACATGTAGCAAATTTCAAGTGAGAATCTAAATTTAATTTTATCGACTCTTTTAATAATTGAGTCAGTGTGATGGGGGGGATGGAAAATATTATAGAAAAATCTGAGACCAGCGCCTCTAGTATATACACCAAATCCCAAATTTATATACTCTTACCACCTAGCTTTACTTAAATTCCTCAATCTACCACTATTTGTCCCAACCATTCGACGGAATCATCTTTAAATATAATCTAGTTCCAGATGTCGTTATAATACATACGCGTACCAAATTTCAAATGAATATATCAATTTTATTTTATTAACCCCTTTAATAATTGAGTAGGGGTGGTGGGGAGGTTGAAAAATATTATAAAAAATTTTGAGTCTTTAGCTTCTAGTACATACACTGAATTTCAAGTTTCTGTACTCATACTAGCTGGCTTTACTTATTTTCCCCTATTTAACCCCCAACCCTTCAACGGAAGCTTTTGAAAATATAATCTAGTCCCAGATGTTGTTATGATACATACGTGTACCAAATTTCAAGTGAATATTTCAATTTCATTTTATCAACCCCTATAATAATGGAGTAGGGGTGGTGGGATTTGAAAAATAATATAAATAATCTGAGACCTTGGATTCTAATACATACACCGAATTTCAAGTTTCTGTACTCTTACCAGCTTGCTTTACTTATTTCCCCCTATTTACCCCTATTTAACCCCCAACCCTTCAACAGAATCATCTCAAAATATAATCTAGTTCCAGATGTCGTTATAATACATACGTGTACCAAATTTCAAATGAATCTCAATTTTATTTTATCAACCCCTTTAATAATGCAGAAGGGCTGCTGGGGGGTTGAAAAATATTATAAAAAAATCTGAAGCCTTGGCTTGTAGTACATGCATCATATTTCAAGCTTCTGTACTCTTACCAGCTTGCTTTACATATTTTCCCATATCTACCCCTATTTACTCCCCAACCCTTCACCGGATATCTTCAAAATACAATTCAGTTCCAGATCTCTTTATAATACATATGTGTACAAAATATCAAGTCAATGTCTTAAACCGTTCCGGAGAAAGCGTGCCGACAAAGAAAGTTACAGGCAGACAAACAGACCGACAGACAGAATTTTTTTTTCGCTCAGATTTAAAGTCTCGACGTTTCATGACATTCTGAACCGATTTCAAGAAAAAAGTATTTTGAAATTTTTTTTACGATTACTATACTTCCAATCCACCACCTGGATGTGGAAGTAAAATTAGAACACCATAAAATCAAGCCTTATAAACATTTTTACACACTTTGAAAGAAGGTGATGAAATAGAAGGTTAGATTATTGCTATTGGGTCCACGGAAATTTTTTAGACGACCGGAAATTTCTAAACAAAATTTTGTTCCTCTGTTGAGGCGACATTTACCACTAATGGGTTGGTAAGTTCTCAAAACTGTAGACACTGGGCCACAGAAAATTCTCATTGGGTTATTAATTGTAAACACCAATATTCAGAGAAAATAAACGTATGGTGTGGAATTTTAGGAGACCGAATAATTGGTCCATTTTTCTTTAATAACTCGTTAAATGGTGAGCGTTTAGTTATCTTCTTCGATACGGAATTATGGAATGCAATTGAAAATCTTCCTCTTAATGTGTGACAGGAGATGTTTTTTCAACTAAATGGTGCGTCAATACATTATTCCATAAATGTTCGTCAGTGGTTGAACTAACATTTTCCAATGCGCTGGATAGGAAAAACTAGTCCTTTTGAACTCTGGCCTACTAGGTCACCCGATATTACACCATTAGATTTTTACTTCTGGGGAACAGTGAAGAATACAGTTTACAAAACAATGCCCAGAAATAGAGAAAGACTTTGTGTTCCAGACCTGAGAAGTGTAGTCAAACGTAATCGTAAAAGAATTGAGAAATGTATTCGAAGGAGGATTAGTTGAGAAAGGCTACATTCGATAATTAATTAAAAATTTTCAGTTAAATAAATGTAATGATTAATTATTTCAAGAACTGATCGTTACTTTAAACTGTTGTTTTTTTTTACTCATTTCAGTTACCAAAAGTTAACTGTTTGTTTTATTTTCTCCTAAAATGTATTTTTTTGTCAAATCGACACTTGTTCAATCATTTTGTTTGCAAATCCATGGCATCCTATTAAATTGAGAACCAAAATTGCAACCGTGTGTGGACTGCGGGAAAATATTG
Organism: Stenurella melanura; assembly: GCA_963583905.1. Classification (NCBI taxonomy): domain Eukaryota; kingdom Metazoa; phylum Arthropoda; class Insecta; order Coleoptera; family Cerambycidae; genus Stenurella; species Stenurella melanura. The sequence goes on from OY757312.1 coordinate 77,474,720, forward strand.
AAAAAACTAAAAATGCGAATTTCGTAAGTAAATTTGATACCGAGGCTCAAAATTAGATTCTGAACAACTTTTTCTAATAGGTTTTTTCGATATCTTCAACACGAAGTAAAATATCGGGCCCCCATTGGAGGGGCTGCCGTTGACCCAGTTTGTTACTTAAATTTAAGTTTTTAATCTTGAAGTGTACGTCTTATATAGAAGTACAATTGTACCAAAGCTCAAATCTGGATTTCAAAAATTTACGAAAATATCGGGTGTCTTCATTTTAAAAGAGACACACTATGTATATAACATAACATTTCTGTGTAATTGTAAATCAGTCATTTTAGATTCACTGCTTGACAATGGCTTTGTAAGTCGAAACTGCAGTCGCAATTTTTATAAATACATAGGGGTATAAAACAGTAATGTGTTTTATTTAGTTATTTGTGCAACATAATTAACTATCACAGAGTAACGGCTCCTTCAATCAATTTTCTTATTTTATTTTATTTTTATTACGAAGTCTAGAGAGGCAGGATGAAAATCGTAGGTGCCATCCACGTCCATGCTTTCATCTCACTTATACTGATAAAGTTATTGAGATAAGCAGGAGTTACAGTAGGGCGCGGCCGATTGCAAATACGTATTTCAATTCCACTTTACTAGAATGCGATAAAAATTACTTTCGCGTGGTGCTATGGGTTGCTTTAACACCTTGGATCTGAAGGTAATGTAACAGAACTTATATAATAAGAGTGCTAGTAGTGACTTGTGCTATCTTTGGCAATTACTTCTCACTTCTCTTAGTGTGATTTATTGCATTTTTTAAAGTAACTTCGCTGGTTTCTGTGTTGTTATCGGAATCCTAAACAGACCTGAGGAAAATTATGAAATTTTTTCTCGCACAAATCGCAAACCTATTTCAACAACAAAAATTTTTGTTTTTTTTACGATTACTATACTTCCACTCCACGATATTGACTTTAAATTTGGTACACGTACGTATTATAACAAAATCTGGAACTAGGAACGATTAAACAAGTTATCAAAATAAAATTGTCTTTCGATGTTGCCACCTCGGGACAGACGATTTCAAATATTACATTCTTGAAATTATATGAGCAATTATTTCCACATACTATAGTGTAAATATAGTATCAAGATGCATTCATTTATAAAGACTTGGATGGGGAATCTGGATGTGGAAGTAGTGATTACGCAGCAGTTTTTCTATTAAGACTAAAAACTTTCTATTGGACTTCAATATATCTATTTAATTAAATCAAATAGCTGTAATGAATGAATTATGATTTGCGAAGAAGTCGTTTATTTAAATAATAGCATTGGTCCCATCCATGCGCGCGGAGCTTCCTTTATTACATTTCCCAAGAATTTCACCGTTGTTGAGAAGTTTTCGGTAGGTTTTACTTTGATGGGGTATTCCGACGGTGATCTTCGTTATGGGAAGTATACAGTTTTATATACGATACAAAGTAAATACAAAGTGTAACAAGTAATAAACATTGTTAAAGGTTATTAAATAAATAGTGTCAGTGTTTACCTGTTGTTATAATTATTTTGAACCCACGGATTTTGAAGGGTGGTTTCCAAAAGGGGTGGAAACACGCGACAGCATTATAACAAGAACTGGAACTAGATTACATTTCGAGATTATTCCGTTGAGGAGTTGGGAGTTAATAGGGGTAAATAAGTAAATCAAGCTAGTACGAATTCAGAAAATTGAGATTTGGTGTATATACTAGAGCTCAAGGTGTCAATTTTCTTTATGACATCTGCCACCCCACTATCACCTCCAACATCTCTATTGCATTATTAGCGGGGTTATCAAAATAAAATTGTGCTTCAGTGTGTGTAAGAGAAAAAAAATCCTCGAAAAATCCATCCCCATTATCACTTCGGAGACGACGATTTCAAATATTATATTATTAAAATTCTATGGGCAATTGTTTCCAATTACTAGAGTACAAATGTAGTACAGTTGTCTCCATTTGTTTAATGCACATACAAAATACCATAAAAACAGGCCAGTAAAATGTCAAAGTCGGCATTTTCACCTGAGATTGAGGTACTACAGAGCCGCATTTCCAATTTTTTGTATTAGAGTAAACAAAATTATCGTGTTTTCTTTTGAATTTTAATGACGTTTCTGGGAAATTACTATGTCTTGCGTCAAAATAGCAATATCGTACGCATTGGTGGGCGCATTGCCCGTCCCACGCGATATTGATAGATAAATTCAAAGTACGGTTCTGCTTATCTGTTCCCTGGATATCACTTTCCAGTTAGGGGTGATTTGATTGATCAATAGTTGGAAATTTTAAATAAAGGAGGCTTGTTTCCATTTATTTCTTACCTTAATCATGTCAAAATATACTTTACATAAGAGTAATGATGTTTAATCTATTAATACATTATATTTATTATTTAATGAACTATAAAAAAGTGAAGCATGCGCCGGTCTCCCTTTATATTACCTTGGTGGGTAGCTTCGAGTCTTTTATGTGCGGTATAAATATGGAGTTAACTATATCAAGATGTTTCCATTTAAAAAGACTTGAATGGAAAATCTAGATATGGAAGTACTCATTCCTTAAGCAGAAATTTTTTAACCTAGTACTCCCTGATTAACAAATTCTGTAACCTTCCTTTCCTAGCAGGTGATATGCTCACACTTCCACGTTGGTACTTGCTGGGCAAAAAGGAAAAGTGGTATGGTTGAAGTTTGTGATATTACTGTTACATCCACGTGTGGAGTGCAAGCAAGGAGTAGAGTGTGTGTAAGTATAGTAATTACAAAAAAAAATTACATATTTTTCTCTATTGAAATAGGTTTAAAATGCCATGAAATGTCGAGATTTTAAATGCGAAAGGAAAAATCTATCTGTCTGTCGATCGGTCTATTGGTCTGCAACCTTCCTTATGCGCACGATTTCTCTGGAACGGTTCAAGGCATTGACTCAAAACTTGGTACATGTATGTATTGTAACGAGATTTGGAATAAGATTATATTTTTAGCTTACTTTGGTGAAGTATTGGGGGGCAAATGGGGGCAAATAATGAAAGCAAGCTAGTAAGAATCCAGAAATTTGGGATTTGGTGTACATACTAAAGTTAAGTTCTCAGTTACTACACTGGATTGAGTATGTGGTAGGTTCCTTGTGAAACATCTTTAGAATAATTATTTTTTGAAAAGGGGAAAACAATGCTTTTAGATGTTTCAAATAAAAACTGTATTTTTATACACTCTACATATGTTTCGGCTTGTTAGGCCTTTCTCAAGAGCATTACAGATGAATACTAAAGCTATGAGGGTGGTTGTTCTAAAAATAAATGCAGTAATACCCAAACATGTGGAATTACGGGGATTTCAAGTAATAAAACTAAGGATCTACCTACTCGGAATAATTCAATGGGCTATTCTTAGAACCTTGTCTATTATAGGTGTGTTTATGAAATTTAATTGGTCATTGGTGGTGCAAGTATTGCTTTTAAGGGATTTTTTTATTTCTAATTGTTCAAGGAGGTTTAAGCGTTTTCCTTTTCTTTCTGAATGGATTAAATTAATATTCTCTGTATCAATAAAATGATTATTTTCAATGCAATGTGTTGACATTCCTGTGTTTTTGGTGTTATTTAAAATGGATTGTTTATGTTCTTTCACCCGATTAGCTATACTTCTACCACTTTGGCCAATATATACCGCGTTACAGTCCTTACATTTAATTTCATAAACCCCCGATTTGTTGACTTTACTTATTTTTTCTTTATTGTTAACTAAAATACTTCCTAAGTTTGTTTTGTTTACACTTATTGTGGAGATGCCTAACTTATTTAGTTATCTACTTATTTTATCACTAAACCTAGGAATATAATTAATAAAATTGTACTTTGTTGTTATGTTGGTTACAGTAAAAAATTCCTTTTGAAGTAATTTTCGCTGTTTGTTTTTAACCATGTTCTCTATTAGTGACTCCTTATATCCATTATTTATTGCAATCTGTTTGATTATGTTTAATTCTTTATTAAACTCATATTCGTCTAAGGGGAAATTTGTGAGTCTATGTATTAGGCTATGAAAGGGACAGAGTTTAATTTGCCAAGATTGTTGTGAATTATAATGTATGACTGTGTCTGTTGTAGTGGGTTTTCGATAAATACTAAATTTTAATTGATTACGATGTTTTTTAATATTCATATCTAAAAAGTTTAATTGGCCATTTTTTTCTTTGTCTAATGTGAACTGTATTTTACTATTAAATGAATTCAAAAAATTAAGGAAACTACTTAAATTCCGTTCTGTACCGGTCCATATGCAAAAAATATCATCAACATAACGAGTCCAATAGAAAACATGTACATTTAGGTTGCTATTACTACTAAAAATTACATTTTCAAAGTTTGCCATAAATATCTCTGCTAACAACGGAGAAATAGGGGAACCCATTGGTAAGCCGTCTTTTTGTTTATAAAATTCACCGTCAAATTGAAAATAATTTTGTTCAATGCAAATTCTTAATATATTTTTTTAATTCTATTTTTTTTGTTATATCAATCTGTGAATTATCTATTAAATTACTTAGAATTAATTTTAGTTCCGTAAGCGGGATAGAGGTAAATAAACTTTTAACATCAAATGAGATTAATTTAGCGTTGTCCGGTAAGATAAGATTTTCTGTGTTTTTAATAAATTCGAAGGAGTTTTTGATTGAATATATATATTTGAAATTGGTTAACTTCGGCAGGATGTAATTTATTTCTTTGCAAACTTTATAAGAAGGTGCATTAATATACGATACTACTGGTCGTATAGGTATATTCTCCTTGTGAATTTTTGGGAGGCCGTAGAGTAAAGGTGGTAAGGGGTTGATAACTTTTAATCTATACAATTCATTGTTTTGGAAAATTGTAGTGCATTTTTTTAAACTAGAGACAATTTCTGATTGATATTTATTGGTAGGATTTTTGTTAATTTTTTCAAAGTCATCGCAATTTAAAATTGCTTTTAACTTTTCATGATATTCTAATTTATTTAAAATTGTTATTGTGTTACCTTTATCCGCTTTACAGAGTATCAAATTATTGTCCTCCAATTTTTGTTTTATGCTCTTCAATAAGTTCCTTTCTAATAGAGAACATGGTTAAAAACAAACAGCGAAAATTACTTCAAAAAGAATTTTTTACTGTAACCAACATAACAACAAAGTACAATTTTATTAATTATATTCCTAGGTTTAGTGATAAAATAAGTAGAAAACTAAATAAGTTAGGCATCTCCACAATAAGTGTAAACAAAACAAACTTAGGAAGTATTTTAGTTAACAATAAAGAAAAAATAAGTAAAGTCAACAAATCGGGGGTTTATGAAATTAAATGTAAGGACTGTAACGCGGTATATATTGGCCAAAGTGGTAGAAGTATAGCTAATCGGGTAAAAGAACATAAACAATCCATTTTAAATAACACCAAAAACACAGGAATGTCAACACATTGCATTGAAAATAATCATTTTATTGATACAGAGAATATTAATTTAATCCATTCAGAAAGAAAAGGAAAACGCTTAAACCTCCTTGAACAATTAGAAACAAAAAAATCCCTTAAAAGCAATACTTGTACCACCAATGACCAATTAAATTTCATAAACACACCTATAATAGACAAGGTTCTAAGAATAGCCCATTGAATTGTTCCGAGTAGGTAGAGTAGAGGTAGAAGAGTTTTATTACTTGAAATCCCCGTAATTCCACATGTTTGGGTATTACTGCATTTATTTTTAGAACAACCACCCTCATAGCTTTAGTATTCATCTGTAATGCTCTTGAGAAAGGCCTAACAAGCCGAAACATATGTAGAGTGTATAAAAATACAGTTTTTATTTGAAACATCTAAAAGCATTGTTTTTCCCTCTTCTAAAAATAATTATTTTATTACTGCCACCCCCACCACCACTTCCACCATTCCCACTTCATTTTAAAAGGGTTATCAAAATAAAATTGTTTTGTTGTAGGTTTGGATTTTAATTTAATTAAAAAAATATCAATTTTAGTGTTCGCATGAGAACAAAAGTTTTTAAGAGATTTTTGGATATCAGTCACCGCCTCGAAGAAGACGATTTCAAATATTTTATTATTAAAATGCCACGAGCACTTATTTCCACTTACTAGAGTTCAAATACAGCATGAAGATGTTTTCTTTTAAAGATGCTTGGATAGGAAATCTTCATGTGAAAGTAGCGATTGCTTAGGCAGCTGGTTTCATAAGTTGTACGGTTCCTTAGCCACAGCGATGTAAAATTTCTTTGAATATTTCAACAAATATTTGATGCTTCATTTTCAGTTCAAACCAACGTATTATAGACGTGATTATAACAATAAATGCACATATAATTATATTTGTGCTAGATAAACTATGGTTAAGACAGGACATTAACAGAATAATCTGCAAAGTACACAGTAATTAATTAATAAAAACAGTATTAATTCTTCTAGAATATCATTTTTAGCATGTTGCGTATCTTGAAATTATGTTAATTTTTTCAATGTACTACGAGAATCACGTCCTTATTTTTGTAATAAAAATACGGTATAGAGTAGGGTATACAGAGTGTTTCCAAACATGCACGGTATTCATTACCATGAAATTAGAAGTGCTAGACGACGATGAAGGGTTATCGAAAAGTGAACTTATTCAGTTTTACCAAGAAAGGGTTTTTGAATGTTCACAGTACTTGGCAGAATTGTACTCTGATTTTATCATGCCAATGATGTCCATATTATATTATAGGAATAAAGAGATAAGAGTGTCTAGTGATTTTATTTGAATAAAAATACATGTGGTATTTTTTATAGTCAATACAATATTATGAAAAACGTAATAAATACACAGCGATGTACAAAGTTACCTTTAGGTTTGTTCCAACACGCAGTTTGATCGTCCGTAGAACGGTCAAATGGAGCCGCCCAGTCATGGTAGTGCAGTAAAATAAGACAAAAAACGGGCTTAAGGTTGCCGTTCCCTAGAAAGAGACATCCGATAGGGAAATTTGTATTATTTTTGGCCACAACTTTTCTTTCTTAGTATGCATATTTAAAAAACTATTAGAGTACCTAAGTAGAACTATAACGAGACTGTCACTATGAATTTACACTCAATAATTTCAGTAGTTTGCAAAATAGCTAGATTTAAATTTAAAAATTTATTCATCTTCCTATTTCGTAGGGTTCAATCTAGCTATTTTGCAAACCACTGAAACTATTGAGTGAAAATTCATAGTAATAGTCTTGATATGATTCTACTTAGGTACTCTTATAGTTTTTTTTAAATATGCGTACTAAGAAAGAAAGTTATGGGCAAAAATAATAAATATTTCCCTATCGGATGTCTCTTTCTAGGGAATGGCCACCTTAACTTCGGAATCCTTTGTAACAGGGCGGGCTTTTTTCCATTCCGTTCTAAATTGTATCAATAATATACGATAAAAAGTCTTCTCCCTAAAAAATGCCGCTGTAATAGTTATTAAACAAAATAAGTGTAATATTACAGAATGACTTTTATAATTTTATTTTATCGAATAAAACTGCTTAACGTCAATTGAAAGTACTGGAAATTTCACGTCAAAAACGTGTATGAAGTTCTTTTGTACGATCAAAAATGTAGTCTGCAGTTCTTTTTGTTTAACACACGAAAATGGAACGCAGCGACACGTAAGTACGGTGCGCGAAGTGAGCGCGATCTCGGACGCACTGAACTAAATTTGTTATAACTTTTCAACTAATTAATAAAATTGAGCTCAACAAAACTTAAATGAAATAAAAAACATGTGACTGTTGGATTATTATATTTTCAAATAAAAAAATTATGTATGGAGGAATAGTACATATATCAAATCGACACATAAAATGATTTCCGAAGAAATCGGTAAAAGCTCTACCATTTCTATAATTTTTAAGACAGAAGCCTAAAGCTTTCACTTATTACTGTTGAAGTAATGTATAAATAGATCCGATGGATAGGTATGCTAAACAATTTTCTTTATAAAAGTTATTAAAGCTTATGTTACCCTTAGTGTCACGAATTTTGGAGATTCACGAATTTTGGGGCAAATCCCCTTAAAGCATCTTAAAGTAAACATTTCAAGCTTTAAAAATTGCACCTACAAAAATCTAGTAACATGATTTAAATCAGAGTAATAGGTGGTTAAAGTTAGTTATACAGGTCAAATTTTACCACTTTCTCAAAATTTCGAAATATTGGAAGTGTACATCTTCGAAAACAATTTTTTGAGATTTTTTTCACTCATCAGATCCTTTTATATCCCAACTAGTACCAAAGTGACAGTAACTGAGATAGGAACTTCGCATTAGTAACCATTACGTAATTGCGACTAAATTTACGACTTTGGTGTAAAAATAACTTCATTTGACAAGTCTACAGTCCCTGCCTCGTAGTTTCTACCACTAATGATTACTTTATAGTTATGCAACTTCTACGTAGCTTTCGTGGTACATGGGAACGTGGTAGTTACCAGTGGGACGACTTTCAGATTTTCAGAACTTGAAGGTGGTAAACTATAGTAGCAGCGATTAACTCGCATCACTGAAATGTGACTTCAAAGTTGCAATCACCTTCAAGTAGCTTTAATAGTTGCCGCGACGTTCTGGGAACCTTCACTATTTCTTTAAAGTAGTGGAACTTATAAGTATTATTCATAGGTGTTAATGACGTTACTGCTACCTACAGAACTGTGTACGGCTACTACAAAGTGCACATCACCTCTGAAATTTACCATGAAGTAAATTTCACCATCTAGTTCCCAATGTTGACCATAGATAAAGTTAATGCAACAAACATAACCTATATAATATGTTTGCCTAACCTAGACTAGTATTATATGCTGCTATATTCATGCTATGCAACATTTTATGTTCAAAATAAGGCAACAAAATTTAATATTTCAGCACAGTTTTATTACACCTACCTTTTCTTCTATGTTATCTATCACTGTAATAGTATATTATACCAACAAGGTTTATGTTTATTAAGTCGTTGATATATGGCTGCATACAAGTAAATTGCGACAGCTGATAACTTTTTCAATGTGAAATTAGGTAAATGATAAACAGCAAAAGCTAGGAACGCGTTCAGTCTAGACCTCAACGTACGCTTAACACGTACGTTCCGAATCAACAGCGGGAGAAATGTAACCATGAAGTAGCAGCGGCAACTTTGAAGAGGTAATTTGTGGTAGTCATAACTTTGCTACGACTTTAAAGTAATGCTATAGTTCCATTCGCAGATTTGTGGTAAATATAACTTTAAAGTTACGTATTTGCAGTTTTTGTCACTATCGCCAAGTAGCAGTTACTTTCAAGTAGCATTTCTTGGTCAAAACGACCTTATCATATTTTCTGAAATACGCCATGTTGATGGCCAAAATTATCGGCGCCATTATTATAACACATGAACCATAATTTCACAATTGACTAATAAATTTAATTTATCGCAATTTCTTCACCAAATACAACAAATGAATATACAAAAAGTAGTGTTAAGTTCCGAAGAACAATAAAAAATAGGTTTGGGCATCTAGTGTGTCATATTCTCGCATGACATTACATATTTTAAAAACAATATTTTCATTAAAAAATACATATTTTAAAGGCGCGTGGTTAGATCCGGACGTTTTATCATTATGTTCGTCAGTAAAATTGCATTCATTTTAATTGTGACCCTTGGACCACTGAAAAATAGCAAAAGTTTTGTTGTCTAATATTACCTTCTGATATTCTATTAAATTTCTGAGTTAGGGAAATGAACAAGCACAAGAATCATATGTAAGAATGAAACATAAATATAATAAGATCGGTTGTAAGACAAAGAAGGGGCAACATCGATTTGAAAGAGTAGGGAGTGGTAAAGTTTTCTGAAAGTTGCGGCGTCTACGCCGCCACGTCGCCCCTCCCGAGCAACAACGTCATTGGAACGTAGCCAGACAAGTTCCAGGAACGTGGCTGGAACGTTATCGTCACCAAAAAATATTCCCCATTTTGGTCATAAACACGTATTGGGAACGTTCCTATTACGTGCCTATGACTAGTACCAAAACACTTTAAAATGCCTACAATAGTCATTGCTACGTTCCCACGACTAATTGTGCTAGTTGGGATATTACTTCAAGAGTAATGCGTGAAAGTTTTTATCTTAAAAATTGTAGAAATGGTAGAGCTTTCACCGATTTCATCACAAATCTCTTTATGTTCCGACTTCATGTATATATGTTATATTAAAAAATAACAGTACGACACTGAGTTATAAGTAAGCTCCTCAGTGGTATCAAGTTACATAAGTTGATGACGACTTCTCTCGGTAATTGCTTATCTTACGTATCAAGTTTCACCTATTGTTTTGTACCCGTTCTCATAGTTTATGCCAAATTGCACATTTGCATTTCCTTTGTTCTCCGTCTAGCTGACACTGCTTTCCTAATATTATAAATATGACCAGCAGACGCATTTGTATTCAGTATTATACTCACCTTTATATTAAAACTTTTAAATCAACAATTACATTTTTTATTCAGAGTCATCAATGACTCTCTGTAACAAAATAAATATTTTTTAAAAACTCAATTTCAAAATAACAAATATAACAGTGGCGCAGTCGTACCGGATCTAGAAAACGCACAAGTTCGGGAGCCTAACTTCTGGTAAACGTGTCCGAGAGGAACAAGGAGTTCATCTGCAGAAGGTGCCTAACCCACGGAAAAGAGCCAGAAGAACAAGGAGACCTTCCTAGCTGTGACGGTGGATCCCAATCCTTCAACTAGAGAAAGAACCTACCAATGGAAATATTAATGTAAGTCATTTTAAGAATCATCTCGTGTTATTTTATTAATTTTCACAATTATTTTATAAAAGTGCTATATACACTCAGCGAACAAAACACAGTTCTATTATCGAATAATTATTCCCTCTCAAAGTAAACGCAACAAGTTTAATTTAATTTTAATTAGCATAGGAAACGTATTATACTGCTAATACGTCACCGTGTATTATACAGTTAATACACAAACTGCCTAAATAATTTTTTAAAACTAATTTCCTTTTCTCAAAAAGGTCATTTTTAACAATTTCAAGTTAACATTTAATTTAATTTTTGTACTTTCTAAATAAAAAGCAACAATGCCAGAAACATCGCAAACTACACAAACGGTACAAAATGCAAGGATAGAGCAAATTGAGCCTTACAAGCTCTCTGAAATTTTTTCAATTATACCAGAATTCGATGGCAATGCCATTAATTTACAAACCTTTTTAAATTCTTGCATTTATGCACAAGGCATGGCAATTAACGACCAGAAAATATTATTAACCCTACATATTAAAAATAAATTGCGCGGCAGAGCAGCCGAATTAATAAACTCACGCAACCCTACCACATGGGCGGAAATAAGAGTCTTGCTCGAAACTCATTTCGGAGACTCTCGCGACTTGACATCTTTAATTCAGGATTTGCAGCGTATTCACCAAATGCCAGGTGAATCTGCACTAACTTTTCTTGCGCGTCTACAGACGCATAATGCAAAAATGCACGCTGCCATACAAAAACAACGTTTATCCGGTGAACAGAAACAATCTCAGTCAGAATTAATTGAAACGATGACATTAAACACTTTGTTAGCGGGCCTTGAAACAAAATTAGGGCAAATAGTACGTGCTGGAGATCCAACAAGTATGTTACAAGCTATCAATAGGATTAGAAGAGAATTACAACTCTCTTATTTTGAATCCCAAAAATTTTCCAAAAATAATAATAATAATAATGCCAGAAATCCAGTGCCCCCTCAACAAAAAAGGCCGACCTCAAATTTTCAACAAAAATTTTGTACATTTTGTAAACGTAATGGGCATATAATCAACGAATGTCGCACAAGGCAACAACAATTATTTATGCCATCAACTTCACAAAATTTCCAAAGACCAAACTTTCAAAGTAATACAGGTTTTCAAAATTTTGCACAACAAACTAGTCAATTTAATTCTAGAACTTATCCACAAAATAGTCAAGCTAATCAAACACAACAAAATAGGCCCTCAGCAATTAGACCGAATCCTAATTTTATACAGCAAAGACCATCAGCGATACAACCAAATCCAAATTTTAACCGTTTCAATCATCAAAAGACTCATCATTTAAATTACGAACCTTATGATGACCAATATAATTTTAACCAGTATGAAGATTATTCAGCTGAATACCAAAATGTAAATGAAATGTACGATAATTTTTATTCAGGAGATTGTCAAAATTTCCCTGAAAACACAACTAATTTGCCAGAACAATACGAGAATTATACTGCTAATTCTCAGATGCCGCAAGAGAATTATACTGCTAATTCTCACTTGCCGCAGGAGGATTATACTGCTAATCCTCAGGATTTTTGCAAAAGTCCGGAGTATCTCATGGATACTCCAACACAAGAAACAAATTACGAATTGGACCAAATTTCCCACCAAATTCAAAATATGAACCTCAACAACAATTTCGATCCGTTTCTGAACTTCCCAGAACAGAAGTTCATGTAGAAACACTTTCACATGCTTTATTGACTGTAAATTCGAATAATCTTTATTATATCAAAGACATCACAAATAAATTTAAAATTCTTATAGATTCTGGTGCAGGAATTTCGATTTTTAAACCAAAAACGGCAGAAAATTACAAAAGGAGATTTTCTGAAAATATTATTATACAAGGCATAACTGAACAAAAAATTAACATTAACGAATCTGTTCTTATACCATTTACCGACAATAATCCACACAAAGTCTACATTCATAATTTGGATATAGAATTTGACGGACCACTAGGCGCAGACTTTTTAGAACACTACGAATGTATGGTAGATATTAAAAACAAGCGACTAATTACGAATTTCAAAACCGTACCGATATTTAAAGCTACAGGTGACGAAAAAACACAAAATTTACCTTTGCAATCAACTACAAACTCAAATCAAATTCTGTGCAACGTAAAAAATCAAAATTTAATTTCAATCGAACCACGCATGGAAAAAATATTTAAATTAAAATGTAATTTACGAAATACTGAGGCTATACTGATAGCCCAGGAAAATGAAAAATTACGCTTACCAAATGCTATTGTTAAAATCGACGACAACGGAGAATTTTTAACATCAGTTATAAACGCTAATGCAATTCCCAAAATAATCGATTTCTCGAATCTTAAACTTGAACCAGTTCAAAAATTTAGATCAATTTTCAATTTAAACTCTCAAAATCCGGACAGTCCTCAACATACAGACAGAAATTTCGAAATTAAAAATCAACTACGACTAGAACATTTGAACGAAGAAGCCGAATTAATAACAGAACTTTGTCTAAATTTTTCTGATATATTTTATTTAGAAGGCGACAATTTAAGTTTCATTAATGAGATTAAACACTCTATTGATACAAACGATTCTAAACCGGTTTTTACAAAATCTTATCGCTATCCCCATATTCACAAAGAGGAAGTTAAAACTCAAGTCTCTAAAATGCTAGACCAAGGTATAATCAGACCATCAATTTCACCCTGGTCATCCTCGGTTTGGGTTGTACCTAAAAAACTTGACGCCTCCGGTAAACAAAAATGGCGCGTTGTAGTAGACTACAGAAAACTCAACGAACTGACTATTGACGACAAATATCCACTTCCAAATATTTCGGATCTTCTTGATCAATTGGGCAAGTGTCAATATTTTACGACTTTAGATCTTGCCTCCGGATTCCATCAAATCGAAATCGACGCGAAAGATATTCAAAAAACTGCTTTCACAGTAGAAAACGGTCATTTCGAATTTGTACGAATGCCATTCGGACTGAAAAACGCTCCATCAACATTTCAAAGAGTGATGGACAACATTTTGTTAGGTATCCAAAATGAACGGTGTCTCGTCTACATGGATGACATTATTATCTATTCGCCTACCATTCATGATCACATTTCGCGACTAACGGTAACTAATTTAAACGTTTACAAAAAGCTAATCTCAAAATTCAACCAGACAAGTGCGAATTTTTACGCAAGGAAGTTGCATATTTAGGCCATCTCATTACTAAGGACGGTGTAAAACCAAATCCCGCTAAAGTTGACGCGATTCTAAATTTTCCTCAACCGAGAAACCCTAAGGAAATAAAATCATTCCTAGGCTTAGCTGGATATTACAGACGTTTTATACCTAACGTTTCAAAGATTTCTAAACCTTTAACAAAATTATTGCAAAAAGACATACTTTTCGACTTTGACAATGATTGCTTAAACTCCTTCGAAAATTTGAAACGAGCGTTAACAACAACTCCGATTCTTATTTATCCTAATTTTGACGATGTTTTCATCCTAACTACTGATGCTAGCGCATTTGCCATTGGTTCCGTGCTCTCGCAAGGAAATATAGGCAAAGACTTACCAATAGCTTATGCATCTCGAACTTTATGCGCGGCGGAGACTAAGTATTCGACCATAGAACGCGAGCTATTAGCCATAGTATGGTCAGTAAAACACTTTAGGCCATATCTATTCGGAAGAAAGTTCAAGTTAGTAACCGATCATCGACCACTTACCTGGCTATTTTCGATAAAAGACCCAGGAAGCAGACTCGCACGTTGGCGACTCAAATTAGAAGAATGTGACTATGAAATCATCTACAAACCCGGTAAAACCAATAAAAACGCGGACGCGCTATCGCGAGATAAAATCAATCACTTTTCGGAATGTTCCAAATTTTACTCAAAAATTCTAGCCGCGAACGAGGACGACGAATCAGAAGATGACGAACCAAACAATGACGAAAACCCGAACAATAACGACAAAATCACTAAAGAACAAATCTCTCAAGAATTTGATATCTTTTGTAATTTGTATAAGACAAAATCCTTAATAGATTATTCTAAAATTCAAATTTCAAACAGGCAACTTCTAGACAAGGAGCACAAAAATATTATAACATTCTTTCAACAAAATAAATTAGAAGATTTGCATCATAAAATCATTGAGGACATGTTCGAAGAACACCCCGAATTTTATAATAACACTATTAACATTGTCTCAAGCAAATCGGTCAGGCATAGAAAATATTTTATTGTTCCTCTACCTTTTGATGTCGATTCAATAAACGAACATTTATTCATGGTATTGTACAAAAGACAAAACATTTTGGATCTTTCTAAAACATACTATGTAGAAAATAATCTAGATCTTCCAATACTCGAAATGCTATCATTTATTTTTGCAGAAATAGACTTGAAAATAGTTCTCTGTCAAAATATTGTTAAAACCCCCGATGAAGATGAAATTCCAATTATTTTAGATCAAAACCATTCAGGCAAAAATAACTTACATCGTGGTATTAATGAAACTATTAGAAGGATTAGCGTAAAATACAATTGGCGAGGCTTAACTAAAGACGTTGAAAACTTTATAAAAAATTGCGAAACATGCGAAAAAACTAAAGTCTGTCGTAAAAACCTTAGCAACCCTCTGGTAATTACCGAGACTCCAAAAACGCCATTCGAAAGAATTAATGTCGACCTATTCGAATTTCCCACGCGAAATTACGCTATTACAATTCGCGACGAATTAACCAAATTTACTCAAGCCTCTGCCGTTCCGGATAAATCCGCGAAATCAGTTGTAAATTCCTTATTGCTATATTTTCAACACTATGGTACCCCGTTGAGAATTCTTTGCGATTACGGCGGTGAGTTTGATAACAAATTATTAAAAGATCTTTGTATGCTCTATGACATAAAATTAACATACTCAAGCGTAGGACATCCCCAATCCAACGGATCCCTCGAGCGATTTCACGCTACAGTAGCTGAAATGATAAGAGTCCACAAAGCTGAAAATCCGAATGAACATCCTTTCACAATATTACCGTTCGCAATCATTTGCTATAACAATTCGGTTAACAAAACACACGGCTTCACACCGTACGAACTCATTTTCGGACATACGTCTATTAGACCGCCCGAAACTTTGTACAACCAAAAAGAATTAATAACGAAATATATAAGAGATTTAAACAATAGAATATCTCACTATTATAAAATCGCCTGCAGTCGAACACAATCTCAAAAGGAGAAAGCGAAAGTTCGCTTTGACAGAAATGTCCCAAAAAATCGACCTGAATACAAAGTTGGCGATAAAGTATATGTGAAAGATTCTCAAATTAAATACAAACTTCAAAACAAATTTAACGGCCCTTTCAAAATCATAGAAATTTTCTAAAATTCTGCTACCTTATTAAATCTTGAAACGAATCAAGAAACTAAAGTAAATTTCGATAGAATGAAACCATATACTGAAAATTAAATTTATTTTCAGGTTTATCCTGCTGTTTGGATCAGCACTCGCACAATATAAAATAATACCAATAAACAACACAGTTGGTGTATTTTATCACAAAGACACGGACATCGTAGTGACAAACGAAAAATGGACGACATTACTGGTACATAAAAACATATCATCCCTTAAACTAGCCTTCGATAAGAACCAACGAATTTTAGATACGATTCTCAATACTCTTGACGGCGCTCATCAAAAAATGATCACTTTCAGAAGCGAAGTTAAAACAGATCTTAACCTTCTAACACAAATTTCCAAAACTATTGAGTCTAAATTTGATGAAGTATTTCTAGACACAAAGAGATATAAACGTGGAATATTAAATGGTATCGGCACAATTTTCAAATCAATAACTGGAAATCTAGACGCCGAAGACGGCGAATATTACGCTAATTGCATTAATAAATTAAATAACGACGAACATCAGTTAGAACATTTAATAAAAAACCAAATTTCAGTCACAACATCGGTAATCAAAAATTTCAATTCAACCATTCAAAAATTGCAAATTGACGAAGAAACATTTAATAAAGACATGCAAGAAATCGATCGCACAATCGAAACCATGACGCGAAACATCGAAGCTGTAGAAACAAAATTAATATTCTTACACATTTGTGAACAATTAATGGCAAGCTATTTGTATATTGAGGATAACTTGAACGATATTCTAAATTCAATAACATTTGCTCGATTGGGAATCATTCATTCGTCAATCATTACTCCCGGTCATTTAGTAACAGCATTACAAGAAATTTCACAGAGTTTGCGAAGAAACAATTTGCCTCTTCCAATCAAATTATCGGCAGTTGCTCAATATTTAGACATTATTGAATTAAAAGCATTTCAAGTAGATTCCAACTTAATATTTGTTTTAAAGATACCACTTGTTGAACCTCAGAACTATAATACCTACCGTTTATACCCTATCCCTATATTTGATAACAGAACTGGTCTTCATCATATTCTATCTATTTCTCAAAAATTTATCGCGAGATATGATGATTCTTTAATGTACAGACCAATAACGAATTTAAAAGAATGCAAACCCTTATATTTTGGAACTAAGCTATGCCCGAACCTGTTTGCATACCCCATTGACCAGAATGCCATTTGTGAAGCTAGGATCCTGAAACAACCGATGAAACTTCCCGAAAATTGCCAAACCTCCTTCATTATTAGCCAAGGGTACAATGTTCAAGAACTCGAAGAGAACACGTGGCTCATAATAAATTCCGAACCTCTACACATCACCATTAGCTGCCCGAAGAGAGAACCTGCAACGGAGCTGATTAATAAAAATTCAATTATAAAATTACAACCTGGATGTTGAAGGCGTAACATCCAGGTTGTATGTATCACCAGGATACAAGCCAGTGCCAAGGACCTCTCCGAAATTAAAGACAATTCCCATCCTGTGCAAATCCCATTTGAATGTTGTAACCAGATGCCCGACAAAATTCAACTACCTAAATTAAAACCATTGAAACTCAATAATTTAAATATCGAAGATTTGGATATTGCTAAAAACAAATTGGAGCAATATTCTAAGGATCTGGACGATCTCATCAACGAACCTTTCGTGACCAAGCATATGTCCTGGTTCACGTATTTCACCATCACCTTCATCATTTCCATAATTCTACTTTACGTGCTCTGTAAGTGTAGAAGGAAGAGACGTCTACTGAAAATTGAACCCTCTACAAGCGATTCTCCTTCACCTCCTCCAGGACGAAGCAAGAAGTTCATGGAATTCCCCAGTTTAATCCCTCCAAGAAAGCGACCCGGTATCAAACCTCAAGAAGAAGATATCGAGTTATCATAGACTTTCCAGTGAACCACTAATTTTTGTTTATTAACTTAAACTTTTATTCTTTCTATTTTTTTATGCTTATTATTTTATTCAGTCAATATTTTATTATTAACTTTGCATTATATTCATTTTGTTTTATTATTACTTTTATATTGTATTCAATAACCATTTATTCAAAAGTTGTTGTATAACAATCAACTTTTTTTATTAAGGGGGAAGTTGTTATATTAAAAAATAACAGTACGACACTGAGTTATAAGTAAGCTCCTCAGTGGTATCAAGTTACATAAGTTGATAACGACTTCTCTCGGTAATTGCTTATCTTACGTATCAAGTTTCACCTATTGTTTTGTACCCGTTCTCATAGTTTATGCCAAATTGCACATTTGCATTTCCTTTGTTCTCCGTCTAGCTGACACTGCTTTCCTAATATTATAAATATGACCAGCAGACGTATTTGTATTCAGTATTATACTCACCTTTATATTAAAACTTTTAAATCAACAATTACATTTTTTATTCAGAGTCATCGATGACTCTCTGTAACAAAATAAATATTTTTTAAAAACTCAATTTCAAAATAACAAATATAACATATATACAGGGTGTAATTAGTTTCATGTCATTAAAAAAACTGGTAATAGGGACCGACTAGACAAACAGAAAACCTATATGACCTATTTCTCTAGGGGCACTTTGAAAAAAACTGACCTGGGTTTACATTTTTAATGTTATGGTAGGAAAGATTTGAGAACCACTGTTTTTCAGGGTCAATGGATGTTATAGTTCCCAATATTAGAAATAATAAAAAACTGTTATACCCGACTTGCGTTCCCGTCGGTAGAAGTGCGGCACTTTGATGGGATTATTTGTATCGAACTTTTTACACCACTAGTTATGAAAATGTAAATAATTCCTTCTCTTTCGGCAAAACGCAAGCATAGCATGGCCGCAGGGGTTTAAATAGGATTTGTTTACATGTGTTTTTTAATTTGGAACAAAGCTATTGTAGCTTTTATTGTCGTTAATAAGAATTTATAAAATTTAAAAGTGGTTTATTAACATTTGTAACATTCTGTTAAAAAATTAGTAATTGTTTTATGAAATTGGAAAACGAACATTTAGACGTCCGAGATACGATAACAGAAAATAGTTGTGTATTTTAAGTTAGGAAAAAATCTGATTTTTTTAACGAATTGAGCGCATAATTTTTCCGAATCAGGTATCGAAAACCAAAAATCAAGTCTTTTGTCTCTATGAAAATCAATGTAAACAATAATAAACAGATAAAAACAAGACAATGAATACTAATAATAATAATCATACCTTTAATGCCCAATAGGTAACAACCAATAACTGAACAATTCTTTTGAATTTTTTACAAACATTGTACCAAGTCCATATTCGCGAGCTCTGGATAAGTGTAATCTCCCATAATGTCCAAAATCTGCGTTTTAAAACACCACTCTAAACTGTGAATTAACGTCATTAATAAAGAAAACAAAAAGAGAAACTTGTTCCAAAATCCAAAAAGTAACACAAAAAGCACGAACGTAGTAGAGAAGTAGTAAGTGGCACAAAATTCAAAAAGAAAAGCAACAGACAAAACCAAGGAACGGGTACGTCGCGTCATGCGTACGTTCTTTAGCAAGTAAGGACAAAACTGAAATTATTACTTGAGAATATTACAAGGGAGAGATAGCACGCCTAATAAGATAATTGGCCGCGAAGAAGCAAAAAACATGACTATGTCCTCTGACGGTCGCTTTTAACTGCTTTGTCGGCATGCTTATTGGCAGGAATGTCAGAGTATCTCGTGCGACAAGACGCGAGGCAATAAAACCTACCCCAATATGCCAGCAGTTCCCAAACTAGGTTATTAAGTATTTTGGAAATTTTCGTTAATTTTTTTCTCAAAAACTATGAGCTTTAGACCACATATTATAAAAGGTTTTTTTTTGTTTGTCTTGTCGTTCCCTACCACCAGTTTTTTTTAATGACATGAAACTAATTATACCCTGTATATATATTAATTCTACCTACATTTATTTTTATATTTGAAAATGTAGTAATTCAATAGCCACACGTTTCTTCTTTCATTTAAGCTTAGTTGAGCTCAATTTCATGAATAGTTAAAAAAATATAACAAATTTAGTGTAGCGCGTACGAGATCGCGCACGCTTCGCGCGTTGTACCTATGTGCCCGCTGTGTTCCATTTTTGTGCGTTAAGCAAAAAGATCTGGAGCCTACATTTTTGATCGTACAAAAAAACTTCGCGTACGTTTTTGTTGTGAAATTTCCCGTACTTTCGATTGGCGTAAGCAGTTTTTTTCGATAAAAATAAATTCGCGAAAAACCATAATATTACATCTATTTTGTATCATAACCATTACAGCGGCACTTTTTAGGAAGAAGACTTTTTATCATATCTTATGGATACAATTTAGAAGAGAATGAAAAAAATTCACCCTGTTCAAAGAATTCCGAAGCCGATATCTTATATTACTGCACTATGGCATCAATATGTCACAGCGAGTAAAGGATATAGTAATAGATGACTGTGTGACTGCTTTTCACTCTTCAACGGACGACCATGCTGCGTGCTGGATCCAACCTTTTGTAAATCGTCGAAAAAATCGTGAAAATTATATTTTTGAGATAGTAATTTTCAAACCTCTTCTTCTTATTTACAGTATCATTTACGATCCATGCAATATTCTAGTTTGCCTCTTTTTGCTGTATAGCACGTTTAACGGCATCACGCTCTCTACCGAGATTGCCTGTTAGACTCTGTCATACTAAAGCTCGTTTCCATCAGCTCCTTGGTTGCTTCTCTTCGCTTATTGCCATTAGGTTTTTCTGAATTTCTATAGTCTTCTCCAAGGTTGATGATCCATCGAACGACAGGATTTGGAAGCATGCGATGCTGGTAAATCTTTTTGGAGGACATAGTTCTTGGCGATTGCTATTGGTGGGATGGGTTGTTCATTTAATCGTAACTAAGGTCTCCAGATCCACGTTTCGTTAACGGTAGAAATTCATACTTATTAACAGTCGGACGTCCAACAGTCTAATCCAACAAAACTTTTTTAACATTACCACAACGTTTTTCAGATACTCGTATCCGAACCTTGCCAAACATCCATGGAGCACAGCGCCATGACAGTTGAAGGAGATGATGGAGCGGGATCTGATCAACTCAACCTAATTTTATACTTGACCGAAAGTTCTTTACCAGAGGGCAAATTAAAAGAGGTGTTATACTTAATACGAAAGTAACGCGCGCTGTTATTAAATTTTGGTATGCTGATACGGAAAAAGAACTAAACTATAAATAATAATATATTGATAATATTGTCACTCATATAATCAATGTTGCATAGAGCAAAAATACTTCCCACATGTGTGGAAAATTGCAATTGATAGACCATTACCTAAAAATACTAAGCAAATAACTTTTTCTGATTTAACAGTTATCAGCATCATGTCAGAATTTGTATAAAATTTTTGAAAAAATTATGTGTAATCAAATTTTTTCGTATCTCACGTTTAATAATTTTCTACCACATTCTCAATGTGGTTATAGAAACATACATCTACAGCCTTAGCAAATGTTACAAATGACTTGATAAAAGCACGTGGCAACGGACTGGTTGGTGTATTGATGCTGTTAGATTTTTCTAAGGCGTTCGATACAATGAATCGTAAATCAACTGTGTGCTAAACTTAAATTTTACAGATTTGACGTATTTTCAGATTCATTCATCACTTCATATTTAATATGTATGTCACTAAAGATATGTAATGACAATAATTTTACTTCTAGTATAAATATAAAATCTGGTGTCCTGCAGGGATCTATTTTAGGTCCTTTATTGTTTATAATATACTTTTTTGTTTTCAGTGAGTATTTGAAAAGTTCAGGCATATGCTGATGATATGCAGTTATATATGCAATTTAACATTAATGAAATTGCCCAGGCATCTAAAAATATTAACCTGGAACTTCAAAATATTAAGCAGCTTTCATATGAGCTTGATTTAATATTAAACTCGAAAAAATGTAATTTAATGGTTTTTTGGTAATAAAGCGAAAATATTTTTGACTGAATATTTAAACATTAAAATTTATAATGTCCCATTGCCGAAATTTAGGGGTGATCCTTGACTCTGATCTACGTTTTAGAAAATATGTTAAATAATTATTAAAAACATTCTACACATCTATTAAACTAATTTACTCTAATCCGAAAATGTTAAATTTTAATTAAAAAAAAAATACTCTGCGATTCACGTGTCCTTTCTTTCTTCAAATATTGTGATTTTATTTATGGCCCTTGTTTAAATCAAAACGAAAAAAATAGTATACAATAGGTTCAAAATTCATGCTGTAGAATGCTTTATGAAATTAGAAAATAGGATTATATTTCTCGCAAAATAAAAGAATGTAAGTGGCTTAATATGGAGAGTCGCCGTAAGCACCATTTGGGTAATTTTTCTCATAATTTACTCACCACCTTCAACCCTTCTCCCATAAAAAATAAATTCAAAACAAGATCAACAATTCATTCGAAAAATATTAGAAATAAGAATAAATTTACAGTACAGCTATGTTCAAAAGAGGTATTTTATATAATGCAATTTATCTTTATAATTCTCTTCCACAAAGATTCAAGTTATTTAACATCAATAAATTTAAATATAAATATAAAATTTACCTGTTCAATATACAGTGAGTGTATTGTTACGTAACAGATATTTTTTTTTATATTTAAAAGTTATAATCTGCTGGATGAGCTGTGAATATATTACTTTGTCCACATACCAATTGTTTTAAAAATGCTATAATGTAATAAGATAATAAAACTTGATAATACGCATAGTAAGAAAAATACATCTAGTAAGATTATCTTTATAATTTTCAACTTCTGAACAATTCACGCTCCCTCTCATGGTTGAGTATGCATAGGTGTTAGCTAGACTTGGCCATGGCTAGAGTCACTGATTGTTTTTTTTTTTTCTTTGCGCCCACTCATAATATTATCTTTTATACTGAGTGTAATATTACTTTTACAATATTTGTTGTTATTTTTATCAATAAAACCTGTTGCACGAAATGGTGATTACTGCACGAAGCAGATGCCAAGACGCTTAATTTATAGTTTAAAATATTATCAATTGTAGAAGTTAAAATGAAATAAAGATCATTATTAGGAAGAGTAATTTAGAACAATAACAAAAAATTGAAGAGAGCACAGAAAACAAAATAAGGTATACGTGTGTGTTATCATTAATGAAGGGTTGCAGACAGGAGAATGTACGGCTATATGGGTTGCCTAAAGATCGGCAACGCCTGGTATGGCATGGTGTGCTTTATTCTAGAGGCGACATTATGCTCTTCAATTTAGGCAATGGTATTTATTAGCGGACTATCACCCAGTTTTAATCCATAGAATTTTTGAAAAATTTGTTGGATAAAATCCGCTATTGGTGTTATGTCGTGACAACGTGTGTAAAGTATAACTTGAAGAATTTGAATCGAATCCCATGAACTTGCTCCAACACTTTAACTCTCTTTAGAGTCCTGACCGCTGTGCTGCACCATACCGGTGCCACGTATGTTAAGGCCAGTCTCACTACAACAGTACAGACCAACTTTTTATTTTGTCAGCTTTGTCTGCTATTTCTGGCCAGGGGCGAGTACAGACTCCTGAACATGGAATAGACTGTTCGTACAGTTTTGTTTATGTGCTTGTCGAATGTCAGTCATTAGTCCAGATGTACTCCTAAGTACTTCACACACTTCTTATAGGAATTTGGTTTCTACTGACCGAAATAGGTGTTATAATTTTATTCTCAGCGAATCTACGCGTGAAGACTACCGCTTCTGACTTCTCAACGTTTACCAGAGTTTGCCTGTTAGACGATTGGTCTTACCAAAGCTCGTTCCCATTAGCTCTTTGGTCACTCCTCTCTGTTTTCTACCATCATGTGTTTCCTGAAATATGAACGGTTCTATGTTGTCTCCTCTTAGGTCCATATCTCAACAAACAAGAATATTTGGAAGTATGCGATGCTGGAAAATCGTATTGGAGGACATAGCTCTTGGAGATTGGTATTGGTGCGATGGGCTGTTTAGGAAATCGTAACAAATATCTCCATATCCACATCTCGTTAGCGGTGGAAATTGTTACTTATTATATTGACAGTCGGACGTGGCTGACTACAAATATCTATTTTATTAACACTTTGCACAAATCGAGTACCATTCACTTTTACATGCTATGATTAAGATTAAATTGCAAGAAATAACAAGCTAGCCGCTATACTTTTCGCCGATTTACTGCACTTTGCATATAATTGTTGCACATTCTGTAGGATAGTCTTCGTAGTTTTATTATAAATAATATTAGTTTTAGACATTTTTAGTTCAATTACAAAACGTAAAAAAGGTATGTAAAAGATTTATTTTTTATTTTAAAAATTTATAACTTTATTAATTTATTGATCGATTTTGTTCAAAAACAATAGGGTTCGTCCTCTAGCTAACGCTAACTTACTGTCCAAATTTCAGTGCAATCGGACTTTTCGTACTTAAGTTATCGTGCTTACAAGAAACGTGACGGATATACAGACGGACAGACAGACGGACTGACGGACGGACAGACGGACGGACGGAAAGTTGTTCAGAATTCGATCACCAACACTGAACATGAAATTTTTTTCTCTACAAGCATAATAACCGGTTTTAGAAATGTGCCGATCGAATGCAATGTGCTCTTCGTTTTGTATTTACGAAGAGTGAAACAAGCAAGGGCCCCAACAGTATCTTCAGCTTGTCTTTGTATACTTGAGCAAAAATAGTAATTAACCAAAAATTTTAATAAAACGCAGGTTATGTAAAATATTACAGTTTATACTCTGTATGGCAGATATGGCAAAATTGCAAAAAGGAATATTATACCAAGCTATTTTACATGTGCACCAGATGTGAAATAAAAATTTTAAATTCAACAGAAGCTATCATGTTTAAAAGTGAATTATTTATTATTATAATTATTTTAAACTTGTTCATGGATATTGTCTTAGTTTTGCATGGAACATCGTTATGAGTGGCTTTGGGCTTTTCTGATGAGTCATCAATAAGGACGAAAAACGTTTCAAAGGCTAAGCATTTCCAAGAAACTGAATGAGATTTTATGAAAATGTAATTCATTAGAATGAAAAAATTTTTAAAGACAAGGTACGTAAATAAATTAATTTCAGGCCTTTGTTCTCATTTTTAACTGAATTTACATATCGTAGGGGATCATGTGGATACTAGTTTAGCCTGCTTAGCCGTAGGGGACTAGGTTGGATGCTAGTGTTAAAATGAGAATGGCTGATAAGAATTTTCACGTTGTAGCATAACCAGAAGTCAGGTTATCGAAAGAATGCAAAGATTTCATTAATATTATATATATATATATATATATATATATATATATATATATATATATATATATATATATATATATATATATATATATATATATATATATATATATATATATATATATATATATATATATGTTTTTCCTTTAGTTCTCATAGATAGCTTTTCTTTCCACTGTTTGCAAAATCCTATAAAGAATATATGTTTCAGAAGCTATCATGTTTATAAAAAATCGGTAAAGGAATTTACACAGAACTTCCCTCGTTATTTGTGCATGGCGGTCACTCCAAAAAATTAATAATTACGAAATGACATTAAGAATAATAATCGGACTATAGTTATTGCCATTATTACAAAGAAAACTTGATAAGTTTTGGTCAAAAAAATATACAGATTGCTCATCCAACAGCAAAAGTTCAATACTAAATAGCAGGTGCCACATAAGGCAGGCTTCGTCTATTCTATTCTATACTAGTGGTAAAAAAAATTTAAGATTTAAAAATTATGTGTTTTTTTTTTTAAATAGGTTTAGAATGTCATGAAACGCGAAACTTTCAAATTTGAGCAAAAAAAGTTTCCATCTATTCTAGTGTTAATTTTTTTTCCAAACTGGTAACAAAATGTTGCAAACATTTTTTTTCCAAAATTGGTTTGGAATGCCATGAAACGTGGAAATTTTAAATTTGAGCAAACCAAATTTTTCGCCTATTCTATAGTAGTGATAAATAGATTAAAAATGTTTTCAATTTTTTTTTTTAATTTTTCAAAAACATTTTTAAATTTGTTTGAATAGTTTTAGAATGCCATGGAAACGTGGATAGTTTAAATCTGAACAAAGAAAAAAAAATTTCTATCTTGGTGGTAAAATTTTTTTAAAATAGTAAACAAAATTTCTAATTTTTCTTTTAAATAGATTTAGAACGCTATGAAACGTGGAAATTTTAAATTTGAAGAAATAAAAAAAAATTCCATCTATTTTAGTGGTAAAAAAAATTTCAAAAATGTTGGTAAAAAAAATTTCAAAAAATTTTCGATTTTTTTTTAATCAGGCTTAGAATGCCATGAAACGTGGAAAATTGAAATTTGAAGAAAGAAAAATTTTTTTTTTCATTTTGGTAGAAAAAAATGTTCCAAAAATTTTTTTTTAATTAGGCTTAGAATGCCATAAAACGTAGAAATTTGAAATTTGAGCAAAAAAAAATTTTTTCACCTTGGTAAAAATTTTTTCAAAAATGGTAAAGAATTTCAAAAAATTTTCAATTTTCTTTTTGAATCAGGCTTGGAATGCCATGAAACGTAGAAATTTTAAATTTGAGCAAAAAAAAATTTTTTTCATCTTGGTAAAAAATTTTCAAAAATTTTTTTTTCTGAATTAGGTTAAGCGTGTCATGAAACGTGGAAATTTTAAATTAGAGCAAAAAAAAATTTTTTTCATTATTTATTCCCGTTAGACGGTCCACCCTGTATATTTTCCAGTGAAATTTATACCATTTCTTCGCTGACAGTAGCGTCAACTACCTATCAAATTTGACTGCTCTCCGTCAAGTATTTTTTAGTAAATGCACCAACAGACAGACAAACAGACAGACACACAGACTGACGGAATTGAAAAACCTATATTTTCGGAATCTACGTGTTCTGAAACGTCAGAATCCGAAAAAATCTCGGAGGGTGATTTTTTCTCGAATCCAATACTTCCCTTCGGCATGCGAGGGAAGTAAAATCTACTAGTCTAAATTTGATGAGTGAAGATTAATTATACAATATTCGTATTAGACAAATGATGGGAAATCTCACACTACATTGATTGCTGCTGTCTCTCTCCGTCTGTTCTGAACGCATGTCATGCGCCACGTTTTTGTCGGATTATATAGTACAAATACAACCCACATGCACACATACAGGTTATCATAAACCTATCTGATTAAATCAAATAGGTATAATAATGTTAACAAATTCTAGGATGTTCAAAACAGATACACCAATAATAATAATGCATACATATAAAACAATCACAATCCATTTACACCGAATAAAGATAATGGTGCACAATAAACATAGATACTCACTGTAGTACGAGATGTACTTGTCTGTGAAAGATACATTGAAGATTATTTTGCAACACATCTACTAACTTATATCCATATAAAAATCTCAGTATACTTCCTCTAATAAATGTATTAAATTACTTAATTTATTTTCTAAAAATATTATATTTTCAGGTCATATAGTCGTATTTATACTATTGACTATGTCAGTAACGCAGGCTGTATTAAGTTCAATGTCTTTCTGTCATCTGTTTCTCCCGCTTTATTATGTTCATTACATCCATAAGAAGAAAAAATGATAAACGTAAAGTAGCGCCAGATAAGTGCCACTTGATCTCTTGAATGTTACTACCTGCAATTCTTTAAAAAATTCCAACATTCAGATATTCATGTTTGTGCCGTAGCGTTAATTAGTTCTAGGCTATTCCGCCGCTTACCAATCATACAGTGTTGTCGATATGTTTAATTTGTCTAATCCTTTTGGCAAATTTGTAATAAGAATGACCATCACTGACTGTGATGATTTAGATCGTGAATTGACCATTACTGAAGTAAAATAAGCCGCTATCAATTTGATTATTGAGAGTTGTTAAACTAATTTACATTATAATAAACAAAAAGTTTTATTCTTGTCATTCACTGCATTTCATGAAGTTAAACAAAATATTTTAGAAGAGATTGTATTTATCCAAGCAATCCCCGAAAGGAGTAGCAAAAATGGTGAACAATCAATACAATCTTGAGACTACGTTATTTCCCCATCAAGCGGAAGAAAGCAGACGTCATCATGATTCTCAAACCAGGTAAGAATCTAACATTTCCTTCAAATTACAGGCCCATCAGTCTTCTACCGGCGATGAGTAAAGTAGCAGACAGGATCATCCTAAAGAGACTTAAGGCCCTGACCGATGAGCTCTAGATCATCCCAGATGAGCAGGTCGTCTACCGAACAGAACATTCCACCAAGCTCCAAGTACTTCGTCTAAAGGAGTACATCACGGAGGATTTCAACCACCGCCAAGTCACAGGAGCGATCTTCTTAGACGTAGGCAAGGCCTACGACGGGATTTGGCATGAAGGTCTCTTGGCGAAGTTGTCGTCACTGGAATACCCTGTCGGCATCGTCAAGCTTGTGAGATCCTACCTTCACCGAAGCTAACTCGGTGTGAAGAGTGCCGACAAGCTGTTGAACTACAGGCCCATGGAAGCAGGCGTACCACAAGGATCGGTACTCTCTCCACACCTGTTCACCATCTGCACCTCTGACGTGCCAAGAACCGCAAGTACCTATTTGGCCATAATCGCAAGATCATGGAGTGCAAAACTTGCCAACCGCAACCTTCAGGAAGCAACATCCCTTCTGGGAGAGCGGTGCGACAAGTGGAAAGTCCAAATCAACGAAGAGAAGAGTAAAGCCATCCTCTTTAAGAGAGTCAGGAAGCAAACTCCTACAGGACACGTCTCCTTGAACGACGAGAACATCTAATGGTAATCGTACCACCGTCAAGTACCTTAGCGTTATCATGAATCGAAGCCTGACGTGGAGACAGAACACGGAAGCGATAATACAGAAAACGAGGACGATAGGTAGACAGAGCCAACTCAACCTGAGGAACAAACTCACGCTTACAAGGACGCTCATTGCATCTATTCTGACTTACGCCTCCATTACTTGGGGAAAACACTTAGGTGCGCCGTGAATGCACCATTGTTTTTTAGAAACGCCGACATCTTCAGAGACCTGGAATACACCCAGATAACTGAACTCAGCCGGGACAGAGCGTAGAATCTATACGCCCGTGCGGCAGAGCATGGAAATCCGCTGGTCAGACAGGTGACTGACTACGATCCTAACGACACTCCGAGGTACAAGAGGCCGAAGCTCCTGGATACCATTTCCATTTAAATATATTTTATTAATTTAAATATTTATAATAAATGGGCCTATTCTAGAGGTATATATGAAAACATATAATAATAAGGTAGGTACATTGTACGATATAAACTGTCACGTCTTAAAACATGCAAAAAACACGCTATAAAACGTGACAGAGCCGATGGTATGGCTGGAGACCTCACTTGAAAAACAGCTCTTTTTATTGTAAGTTTTTATTTGATACTTGTTATTAAATTTATATCAATTATTGATATTATTTTAACCTCACGGTTTTAAGTGAGCTGAAAGCTCTTTTATGATAAAAATTTTTTGGAAAGCAAATGTTAAATTAATTTATACAGGAAAATTAAAGAAAAACCTGTTTAAATCCTCGGTCAGGTGTATAAAATATTCATTTTATATGTTGTTTATTAATGTTAAATAATAACAATATTTATATGGTATCGACGGGTAGGGGGCAGGGTCCTGGATACCGGGTAAGTATAACTTAACCGTTTTTCTGTTTCAGGCTGATCTTCAAGCCACGCTGCAAGGAGACAATGAACAAAGCATCCAAATCACCCGATCCCAAGAGTACCAAGCAAACAACCAGCTCGGTACCCTCACCCTAGTCCGTACCGGCCTCTGACTCTAAAATAAGCGAACACAATCCTTGAGCTATACAGCTCACACTTCCTTCCGACGACATCGGAGCACATGATGCCAATTGGCACCCTGGGCTTCCGACCAATCAACACGCCCCAAACCCCCTCCAAACTAAAGACGCTCCCTGGAGCTGACAAGCTAGCAAAGAAAGAGGGCCAAGGCAGAAGAGCGTCAGAAGAAACGACCTAGCTGGCAGGGTCAAACAGCCAGCACCAGGGGAGGTCTGCTAACATCGCCTACACCATCCGCATTTGCTGGAGCAATAGGCAAAAAAGCAGGCCCACCCCTTACGAAGCCGGTGCAGGTCTACAGCGATGATAGGGGCAAAGAGCTCAAGCTCGACCCCTAATCATCCTAGACTGTCATCTTTAGCAAAAAATATTGGCAATGTACTCACCACGGCTGCTTTACGAAAATCTGATTCGACGCGCAAAGGAGGCGAGAACTGCACTTTTGAGTTCCGGTACTAATGAATGAAATAGTTACTAAACTCAGGGAGTTAGAACCTGAAACTTATATCAAATTATAGGTCTCAAAAGGTTCTATTTAAATACATATAGTTGCCTTAATAAATCTGGATGGATTATATTAGCAACCCATATTTCCATTTTTTTATATACTTACCACCCGCATCGAGTTACATCATAAAACGGACAACAAATGAGAAGTTGAAATCCTTGAATAACTGAAAAAGAATCGGATCGCATCTTACATTGCAATACCTGGCACTAAATTAGTACCGGAAGTGAACTTTCCCGCCATCTTATCAGGTTTTCAAGACACAATAGATACTATATTTTCTAAAAGTTTAACTAATGAACTCCACATTTTTACGGGAATGACTCCTGCAGCTCATGACCAGAGATCGGAAATTTTTTCTCGGTGACGTAAAAGTCAGGGTTGGCACTGCCGGTGCGGAAAGATTTTTATACAAGTATGATACAATATGTCTTTTCTCTACTCCCTTGTGTATATTTGCTGTTTTTTGTACACTCTATAGAATGAATAATTAGGCAGTTCCTCCAGTTATCTTAAGGGATATATTTCATATACTATCTAGGATGGATATGAACCGACCAATCACAGTTCGTGTAATAAGTACATAGCCAACTGTTCGTTCTAAAAAATGCAAGTTAGTGTATAGGCTGTCAAAGTAATTCTCAGTGTGTGTGTTATTGTTTAATAAATCTTTTAAAATTTTGTTTAAGATGGTCGTAGAAAAAGTATATACCGTACAACTCGAGTGGATTATCCATGTCGCACTGGAAAAATTGAGGTACTCCACCTACGGCGTCGTGCTCAGTCTTCTTTCTCGTGCGATATGGCTATCATATCCACTATTTTTGCATAAACTACTATACCTTGTACTTTTTTAGGGAATTCCGTAATATCTAAAGTTAGTATGGTTAATTTATTATAAGCACTCACCCGAAGAGGAGGTATTGGGGAATGTAATTGAACTAAAACACAGAAGAATTTTTTTGCCTAACTTTATCACACTCCGCTGACAAATATTTTCTTCTGGGTGTCGTCTCCGACGGCACCTGAATATTGTTGTATTTGCCACTAATACACCTTTCCAAAAATTGTCTAAAAAGTCGATTATCTAGTTTTGACCACGGTATGTTACATTCCACCATCACTTCCACTAAATCTAAATTAAAACTACGTTGACTGTCACTATTAATTAGTAGAGCCACTAGCACTAATATACTTTTGTGAGGAATTATGTCTATTAACATTTGTTTTAGATGTCCAAGAAAATGCTTTGTGGCAACTACTACAATAAAGTTTTGTTGCATCAAATTGCAGTTCTGGGAAATCGCGAACCTACAAGTCTATTGCAGGCTGAGATGCACCAGACATTTTTGTATACCGCCGACTCTGTATAATTATAATTTCACACTAGGTTTAGAGATACATAATATTAAGTAGATACGTATGGCTAGATCTATACTACGGTTTGCAAAACTACGATCTGGGATGGTCTACCCTTTCCCTTTATTAAATGCTGACATAAATGCAAATAATTGCCTCACTGTAGGTAAAAAGCGATTTTGAAATGTTTCACAATTTCGGCGGAGTCGTATAATTAAAGGAGATAAAACCGCATAAGTAAAATCTTGAAAGTACCTCCGTACACTGAAATTTAATGTTGACACTCGGTCGGGGTCGAATGCCTTTAACACTGCAAATATAAAAAATCAACTATGCTTTCAGGTAATTGTCAGTACGTTTCACAAATGTAGTAGATTTTCGTTAAAAACAGTTTATACGAATTATCATTTTAAAATGAAATAAAATTCACTTTATCACCCGATGCGCACGGTACATGGTAGTTCTATGACATTAATCCTTAACTTTGTTATGTACGATTTAATACTATATAAAAATGGTTTATTTTATTGGGAAAAATGTTTTATGTTGCCAGCAGTTAATTGGGTTTTCATATTTAATAATCTGATGGAGAATTATTATTATTTTTTAAATACAGTAAGTATACATGTTCATGAAAATCAAAACATTCCAACTTACACGATTTGAACATTGTGATTTTACAGTTGAAAAATTGCTATTTCGTAAATAACTCAGTGTTTCGTATGATGAGAAAGTAGTATAACACAAAAAAGAAGACTATAAAATCACAAACACTTTTTATTTCTTATTTCTGTACGGTTAATTGGTCTAAAATATAGCAGATTCAAAATGACGCTCGAGCACTTGTAAGTTGTAAGTTTCACAATTTCGGCGGAGTCATATAATTAAAGGAGATAAAACCGCATAAGTAAAATCTTGAAAGTACCTCCGTACACTGAAATTTAATGTTGACACTCGGTCGGGGTCGAATGCCTTTAACACTGCAAATATAAAAAATCAACTATGCTTTCAGGTAATTGTCAGTACGTTTCACAAATGTAGTAGATTTTCGTTAAAAATAGTTTATACGTATTATCATTTTAAAATTAAATAAAATTCACTTTATCACCCGATGCGCACGGTACATGGCAGTTCTATGACATTAATCCTTAACTTTGTTATGTACGATTTAATACTATATAAAAATGGTTTATTTTATTGGGAAAAATGTTTTATGTTGCCAGCAGTTAATTGGATTTTCATATTTAAGTATTATGAAAGTAAACAAAATAAACATGCCATACATTAAATAGGAGAGGAGAGTGTGAGTTTGATTCAAAATTGTATTTTTATTTGCTAAATATGTTTTACTTGTTTTTGTAAGAACTATTACCGTTTTAAGTTTTTATTACCAAAAATACAATGTAGCTGGCAATAATAAATATTTCACAACTTCGTTGTTTTTCTGATTGTTTCAGTAAATGTTTGCAATATAATATTACGTCTATATGAGAGCCGTCTCTGGCACCGAGATAACATTCCCGATCTCTGCTCATTACCAATTTCAATTCTTTCATATCTATGGAACTATGTAAGATACATTTAAGGCATATTAAAATTATTTTGGTACTTGAAAAAAGTAATGATATTTGCACTTTCTTAGTCACACAAAAGGATGTAAAAATAAACTTCCGTCGAGTCAGTGAAATTCATTTTGTTCTTTTCAGTTCACGCATGAAGCGAACAATCCGTTTTTATATGTATTACTATAATTTATTAAAGAACGAATACGTCTAATAGGAACATTTTTTTTCTATTTTAAACCTGGTATGATTTATACATTAGAAGTGGGAGAAGATTTTTTGAAGTATTGCCTAGAGGTTACATAATTACATATGTGCTTGGAGTAGTTCCCAGCATTTCTATCACACAGCGGAATAATTCCTTATGTCTAGCACCCGAGCTAATTGATTAAAATATTGCCAAATAAAACAATAAAAAGTAAAATAAAATACATACAGAATAAAATAATAAATTAAAACTGATTTGTGTTTGTGTAATGTATCATAAAAATAATTTAAACACTAGTGAGCCGAAAAATCAGCGACGTTTTAGAGCAAATAATGATAATAATTAATGCATCATTTGAAGCTAAGTGGTGCTGAGGATTTTACTTTATTTAAACAGTTAAGTTACTCTGAGCTATTAATAGCTTCTATATTATATCCATTAATAATAATAATTCATTGGCGACTTGCTCGCCATCAAGTAGTAACAAAAAAGCCTGTTTAAACGCCCAAAATCTTATAAAATGACAGTGGATAGTGCAACTCATATGTTTAAAGGAACACTTCCTCAAATTACTGCAGTATTAGCTGGTAAGTACATCGTTTTTAAATTAATACTAAAAACATTATAACTAATTTTTTTTGTCGATATTGTGGATTTTTAATTCAGTTGAAAGTGAAATATAAAACGTAAGGATTAACTATATTTAATCTAAGTTTGATAGTATGATAATTGTTTAAGATTGTTAATATAAATGTATGATATGTATAGTGTGTCCCTGAATTGTGTTCGAAAGATGAGAAAATTTTTTTGTAAGTTTAATAGTGTAGTCAGTAAAGCCGTAAAAATGGCGAAATTCGAGATATTCTGTAATGTCTATTTAAGACTAGGTAAATTGATGTTAAAAAACTCCCAATGTCGACTTGTTATTTGGAGGCCCTCTACGCTGAGGTACACAAAAAACAAAAAACTAAGTAATGAATCTGATGGAGAATTATTACTATTTTTAAATACAGTAAGTATACATGTTCATGAAAATCAAAACATTCCAACTTACACGATTTGAACATTGTGATTTTACAGCTGAAAAATTGGTATTTCGTAAATAACTCAGTGTTTCGTATGATGAGAAAGTTGTATAACACAAAAGAGAAGACTATAAAATCACAAATACTTTTTATTTCTTATTTCTGTACGGTTAATTGTTCAAAAATATAGCAGATTCAAGATGGCGCTCGAGTATTTGTAGGTCGAGATATAATATTTAAATATCAAATATCTAAAAAATGAGCAAGCTGATATTCGAAACATATATCGTACAAATTGAAGGTCTTGACATTATCTTTAAAACGTTTTACATACAAACACGAACCTTATGAAGGGATGATTAATTTGTATTGTATCATTTTTTCGCTTATTTGGATAAAACATAATTTTCCACTATGTTTTATATAATTTAAGGTATAATATTTTTTTAAATAAGTTCATAAAAAATACTAATAAGAGCATTAATACTACTGTGTAATAACAAAAACCGATAAGGATTTCTTTCTGTCTATGCTAGTAACAGGAAAACGCCAAACTTAAAAATAAATTATAAAGTACTCATTGTCATAATTCTATTTGTATTATTTTTATTAAATCAATTCCTATGATTTTCTGTGATGTTCTCATCTTTGGGTATAGTTTTACCATTCGTAGGGGTTGTTTTTCATCAAACTGGGAAGAAGCATTTTTTCCATATTTGCCATGACTTGAAATATTTAAATATTTAATTTTCATAATTTTTAAAAATATTTTTGATTATTCTGACATTTTGGGGATGATTTCACCCCCCTCGAGGGCCTATGGGTGAATGTTTAACCCTTCTTGATAGAAAATACGTAATTTCGCTTTTTAAAAATTTATTTTATAAAAATAATACAAGTAGAATTGATTTTAGATTTATTGATATTTTTAAAATTTTATTAGGATTTGGGGTCATTTTAACCCCAAAATAGTGATAATAACTGAAATTTTCTAAAAAACCAAGGGTAACGCCTCGTTTGGTTTTTAATTATGATTAATTTGAGACCTGCCAAACCTTTTTACTTTTCCCAATCTCGCAATCATCTACCCAAAAAGAGACGAAAATGCAGTTTTATTTATGGTCACTCTTTCATGGGTCAATTCCTTAGGCATTACTTTTAAATATTTTATTTTCAGAATTTTTAAAAATATATTTGATTTTTTTGGTATTTTGAGGCGGATTTCACCCCCGTCGCGGGCCTATGGGTGAATTTTTGGCCCTTTTTGAAAAAAAATACATAATTTCGCTTTTTAAAGACTGATTTAATAGAAATAATACAAATAGAATTGTTTTTAGATTTATTGATATTTTTAAAATTTTATTAGGATTTGAGGTCATTTTAACCACTGAGTAGTGGTAATTGCTGAACATTTTCAAAAAACCAAGAATAACGCCTCTTTTTGTTTTTCATTACTATTAATTTGAAACCTGCTAATCCTTGTTACGATTTTTCCCAAGCTCTCAATCAACTACGCAAAAACTGGCGAAATACAGCTTTATTTGCTGTCCCTCTTTCATGGCTCAGTTCCTTAGGCACCTGGGAGTCCTGGTCGGACTGTTAAAAATGTTTATTTGTAGGACATCAAAAGGTGCATTAACAGTAATTGATAATAATTTAGACAATTTAAAATAAATGATTTGAGAAAAAACTGTTTATAGAAATGTAAATCTTTGAACACGAAGAGAAAAATAAGTTTGCAGCAGGAGGTTAAGATTGACTATAACTTTTAATCCATAATAGGGCGAGACGGCCAGTAAATGCACGCCTATCAGCGATTGAAAGTTTCGATGGTTTTTTTAATGTAAGAAAGATTTAACGTCCCCTTCCCTACTAACATAAATTTTAAATCACGGTTGCAAATGTGCTTTGATACGTTCATTTATTAGCTGCTTCTCTTAAGAGTTCAGTGAAAACATCAGTGGCCAGAACAGAAAGAAAAACAAATAAAGAAAAAGAAGAAATCATTAAAAGAAAATTAAAGAAAAAACCGAAGCAAAAAAACACAAAAGTAACAAATATCAAGGACACCTCAAATAGTCAGAAGGAGCAAGTTGTTTTCCAACAAAAAGAACCTAAGCGGGAGGCAAAGAGAAGAAGAATACGAGATAGTGTAAGGAGAGTAAACGAGATGTTGATAAAAAAATCGGTAAAGGTATTTACACAGAACTTCCCTTGTTATTTGTGCATGGCGGTTACTCTAAAATAATTATTAATTGCAAAATGACATTGAGAATAATAATCGGAATATAGTTATTGCTATTATTACAAAGAAAACCTGATAACTTATGCTCAAATAAATATACAGAGTGCTCATCCAACAGCAAAAGTTTAATAATAGGTGCCAAATATGGAGGGCTTGCACAAATACCTTTAAAAATGTCCACCATGACTGAATTATTTCTTGGGATGACCTCCGGTGTACATTTTTCAATAAAAGTGTAATAGGTGCATATGCCAGGTATTATTGCCATCTGTCACATTTTCAATCCAACATTCACGTAATGGAGTGGAAGTATAGTGATGGTTAAAAAATTTCATTTTTTTGAAATTTTTCAAAAATGTTGGTAAAAAAAATTTCAATTTTTTTTTTCTGAAATAGGTTTAGAATGTCATGAAACGTGAAAACTTTAAATTTGAGCAGAAGGAATTTTTTTACATCTATTCTAGTGTCAAATTTTTTTCCAAAATAGTAAAAAAATGTTGCAAATTTTTTTTTTTGAAATAGGTTTGGAATGTCATCAAACGTGGAAATTTAAAATTTGAGCAAAAAAAAAAAAATTTTCTTCTATTCTATTATTATGGTAGTGATTAATGGATTAAAAATGCTTTCAAATTTTTTTTTAAATTTTTCAAAAACATTTTATAATTTGTTTGAATAGTTTTAGAATGCCATGGAAATGTGGAAATTTTAAATTTGAACAAAGAAAAAAAAATTCAGTCCATTTTAGTGGTACAATTTTTTTAAAATGGTAAAAAAAATTTATAATTTTTTTAAAAATAGATTTAGAACGCTATGAAACGTGGAAATTTTAAATTTGAAGAAAGAAAAAAAATTCCATCTATTTTAGTGGTCAAAAGTTTTTCAAAAATGTTGAAAAAAAAAATTACAATTTTTTTTTTAATAGATTTAGAATGGCATGAAACGTGTAGATTTTAAACTTGAAAAAAGAAAAACATATTTTTCGTTCATTTTAGTGGTAAAAAATTTTCAAAAATGGTGAAAAAAATTTTCAAAATTTTTTTTCCTAAAATAGAATTAGCGTGTCATGAAACGTGGAAATTTTAAAATTGAGCAAAAAAAAATTGTTTCGCTATTTATTCCGTTTAGATGGTCCGCCCTGTATATTTTCCAGTGAATGTTTTACCATTTCTTCGCTGACAGTAGGGTCAACTACGTACCAAATTTGACTGCTCTCCGTCAAGTAGTTTTTTAGTTAATCCACCAACAGACAGACAGACACACAGACAGACAGACTGACGGGATTGAAAAACCTATATTTTCGTAATCTACGTGATCTGAAACGTCAGAATCCGAAAAAATCTCGGAGGGTGATTTTTTCTCGAATACAATACTTCCCTTCGGTATGCGAGGGAAGTAAAAAGTGAAGTAACAAATAATAAGGAAACACCTTTGAGTAAAATTTAAAAAGAACAAGATGCATTAAAGATAGGATACTATGTCACTGCCAATGAGTTATTAAAGAAATCACCCATAATCGCTGGAAACGGTCAACAGTTTTTGACCAGATTTCGTATAAAGAATGCGAGGTGTTCAGAAAAATTAAAGAACCAATTTCTGATAATGGTTGGGAAGTTTATAACGTCGATACGTAGAAGTGTGTATATGTATAATATTGCATAATAATAATTACTTATTTACTTTATGAAATAGTGTTCATTTATTGGATCTTTTGTGTTCATATGCTACATCTTTCGTTCATTCGCTAGGTCTTTTAACAATTTTGCGCAAGCTAAATTTTTTAACTAGACAAATGAAACGTTTTCGAATAACTTTTCAGATTATTTAACGTTATAAGGTGTGATAAAATTTACGAACAAAAATCGTTGGAAGAATGGCGTAAAATATGCCAGAACTTGAGTTTTGCCTAACAGTTCATTTACTAATTGCCCAACCCTATTTATTAATACTGCTTTTCAAAATGTTCACAAATGAACTCAAATCACTCCTTGCAGTTTTATACATTTTTGCAAATATTTGGCATAGTGCTCATAAATTTTGAAAATTGGTATAATTTATTACCTTTTCATAGAAAACAGAAGTTTTTATAAAGAATAATATTTCCTGGTAAAATTATACTTAAATATAAATGTATCGTCTCTTCCGAACACAATCCTGGACTGTAGAAAGCTCACGTAAAGAATTTTCATAAATTCATAATTTCCAAACATACCTGTTTTAAAAGGCTGGATATCTACAGTGTGAACCTAAAGAAACGCACAAGATTCATATTTTTGGTATACGTCATTTGTCAGAAAAATTCTCGAACAGGTCGATTTTAGTTTTGTAAATGCTACATTTTTTCACTATACCAAAATTTGTGACGTCATTGGTTTTTGAGTCATGACGTCATCATAATTTTTTGACATTTTTGTTTACTGTTTTTGGTGGTACATTCCTTTAGCTTTCTGGTGATATGAAAAAAATTGATATTCTTTTGAAAAAAAATATTTTTATTGATTGATACCTTATATAAGTAATTGTAAGAAAAAAATCATCTCCATTGCTCAAATTGCGACCCTCCAACCATTTGGCATTGACCACGACAGGTGCAGACACTTTGCACGCTATTCTGAATTACCTCATGGGCAATTCGTCTCATATCCGTAATTCTGTATTTCAATTCTTCTATGGTATCCGGTCTGTTAAAATACACCATTGACTTTAGGTAACCCCAAAGAACAAAGTGTAAGTGGGTTAAGTTCGGTGAACGCGGGGGCCACTCAATCGGAC
This sequence comes from Stenurella melanura, assembly GCA_963583905.1. Lineage (NCBI taxonomy): Eukaryota > Metazoa > Arthropoda > Insecta > Coleoptera > Cerambycidae > Stenurella > Stenurella melanura. Next base: position 77,514,662 of record OY757312.1, read on the forward strand.
CTCGACGACCTATCCACCTTTCAGTAAACGTGTCATCTAAAAACTGACGCACTACTACCCCAAAATCAGGTGGGGCCCGTCTTGCTGAAACCAGACGTTTTCAGCCGGAATATTTGCTAGGCTGGCACTAAATCAACTCGCAAAAACTGTAGATGTCTTGCGGCCGTAAGATTTTCTTAAAAAAAAGTCTCAATAAACGATCACCAATTATACCTGCCCACACGTTTACTTTGCGTCGTCGCTGAGTATGGGCTTCTTGAGTCCAATGAGGATTTTCGCGCGACCAATACCTACAGTTATGCCGATGTACAGTACCCTTTAAAGAAAATGTAGTTCATCAGAAAAAACAATGTTCTTTAAAAAATTAGGGTTTTCATCGCACAAGGTTATCAACTGTTCACAATGCTGTAAGCGCCTATCTGGATCGTCCTTATTCAATTCGAGGATTAATTGCACATTGTATGGATGGTATTTTTCTTTTTTGAATAGACGTACAACAGAAGTTTGAGTCACGTTATGATTTAAAGCAAGCTGCCTTGTCGAAAGATGGTGGTTTTCCTCACTTTCTAGAAGAATATTTAATTTGGTTTCGTTGCTTGTGCTAGGGCGACCAGATCGAGGGGGGTCAGCTACACTGCCAGATTCATCACATCTAGCCACCAATCTACTTACAGTGGATCTAGAAATTTGCTTTTCGGGATACTTGGTATTGAAAACATGCTTCCTAATAAGTTCTCCTATCACCATATTCAACCATCATCAAAAGTTCTACGCGTTCTCTTTCACTTAAACGTGGCTTTGCATTCACTAGTTTTACACTCTCTCAGAAGTGTCACAAAACTAAGGTTCCACACGTGCCAGGAATAAAAAAGTTACCGATACCTTACACAAAAGGGCCTGTTCCTCTCTGTTGTTAAGGTAATTGTTTTTTATTATTTTCTTTGTTTCGTTTTTATGTCAAATGTTTTCATGCTAGTTAAAACAAAAATGTAGGCAACAAGATTTATCAGTCCATAAAAAAGTGGAACATTACTCGTGAATTTGCGAAAGGTAAGCTATTTTTACATAAAATGTAATTTTTCCAAAAGAATGGCATAGGCAATATCATTTTTTTTTATATCACCAGAAAACTAAAGGAATATACCACCAAAAACAGTAAACAAAAATGTCTGTTTCCATTAAAAAAAATGTATGATGGCGTCATAACTCAAAAAGCAATGACGTCATAAATTTTGGTATAGTGACAAAATGTAGCATTTACAAAACTAAAATCGACCTGTTCGAGGATATTTTTGACAAATGGCACATACCAAACCTATGAATTTCTCTAGGATCACACTGTATATCATATGTATGAGTAACAGTCATATGGGAGATATTTTATTATAAAATAAGGCCTAATTTCAAGAAAGTTGCATCCTAGTACTGGTTTAATTTATGCATGTATAAATTTCACATTTTCTTAGACATTATGAATCTCTAATATATCTGACGAAGGTCGGTAGCAGGAATTTTAGAAACTTACTTAAAAATTCTTTATTTTAGGAATCTACTTTTCTTAATTTAGTATTATATCTAAGAACCATGCAACTACAAATAATTTTATTGCTGTAAATCTAATAAAAGACAGAATTATCAAGGTTTTCAAAATTTGGCGTGATCTAATACTTATTAGGAATTAAAACTGGCACAACATAAAAAATCTAACAATATACAAAGAGTGTATTATAAGAGGAATATCAGATAGAGACGCACTTGGAATATAATAATTCTAAAACTAATAAGACAAAGTAATAAGACAATATAAAATTAATCATATAGGCGTTCCACTTAAATGTGGAACAAACCTGTTAGTGTAGGCGAACTAGCATTTCTGACTAAAAATCACTACTTCCACATCCAGATTTTTCATTCAAGTCACTTTAAAGGAAACATCTTGACTAGATTTGCACTCCACTCTAGTACGTGGAAATTATTGGTCATACAATTTTAATAATATTTGGGGCAGATGTTATAGAAAAGTTTGAGGCGTTAGTTTCCACTATATACGATAAAAATGACGTTTCTAGTTTACCCTACTTATTTTCCCCTATTCACAACCTGCCACCTCCCACCCCTTCAATGGAATCATGTCAATCTGATATCATTACAGTATATAATAATTGTCCTAACTTTCAAGCGAATATCTCAATTCTATGTTATCAATCCCATTAATAATGGAGCGGAGATGGCGGGGTTTGAAAAATATTAAAAAGAAATCTGAGGCCTTGGTTTCTAGTATATACACCAAATCCCAAATTTCTGTACTCTTACCAGCTTGATTTACTTATTTTCCCCTATATACTCCTATTTAACCCCCAACACTTCAACGGAATCATCCCAAAATACTATCTAGTTTCAGATGTCTAATATATACATCTACCATATTTCAAGTTAATATCACAAGTTTATTTTATCAACCCCTTTAATAATGGAGTAAGGGTGGTGGGTGGCTGTAAAATATTATTAAAAAATCTGAGACCTTGGCTTCTAGGACATACACCGAATTTCAAGTTTCTGTACTCTTACCAGCTCGCTTTACTTTTTTTCCTATTTACCTATACTTACCCCCCACTCCTTCAACGCAATCATGTCAAAATATAATTTAGTTTCAAATATCGTTATCATACATACGTGTACGTGTACCAAATTTCAAGTGAAAGTCTAAATTTAATTTTGTCAACTATTTTAATAAGGGAGTGGTGATGGTGGGGGATGGAAACTATTATAAAAAACCTGAGAACTTCGCTTCTAGTATATGCACTAATTCCCAAATTTCTGTAGTCTTACCAGCTTGCTTTACTTATTTTACCCTATCTACCCCTACTTAACCTCCAACCCTTCAACAGAATCATCTCGAAATATAATCATACTTCCAGATGTCGGTATAATACCTACGTGTGCCAAATTTCAAGTGAATATCTCAATTTTATTTTATCAACTTCTTTAATAAGTATTGGTATGGTAGGTATTGGGGGGGGTTGAAAAATATTAAAAAATAATCTGAGGCCTTGGTTTATAGTACACACACCGAATTTCAAGTTTCTGTACTGTTACCAGCTTGCTTTACTTATTTTCCCCTATTTAACCTCCAACCCTTCAACGGAATCATCTCAAAATATAATCTAGTTCCAGATGCCGTTATGGTACACACGTGTACCAAATTTCAAGTGAATATCTCAATTCTATTTATCAACCCCTTTAATAATGGTGGGGGGGTTGAAAAATACTATAAACATTTCGATATCTTGGCTTCTAGTACATACAACGAATTTCAAGTTTCTGTACTCTTACCAGTTTGCTCTACTTATTTTGCCCTATTTACCTTTATTTAACCCCCAACCCTTCAACGAAGTCATCTCAAAATATAATCTAGTTCTAGATGTCATTATAATACATACGTGTATCAAATTTCAAGTGAATATCTCAATTTTACTTTATCAACCTCTTTAATAATGGCGTAGGGGTCGTGGGGGTTGAAAAATATTATAAATAATTTGGTATCTTGGCTTCTAGTAGATACACCGAATTTCAAGTTTCTGTACTCTTACCAGCTTGCTTTACTTATTTTGCCCCATTTACCCCTATTTAACACCCAACCCTTCAACTGAATCATCTCAAAATATGATCTAGTTCCATATGTCGTTATCATACATACGTGTATCAAATTTCAAATGAATATCTCAGTTTTATTTTATCAACCCCTTTAATAATGGGGTAGGGGTGGTTGGGGGTTGAAAAATATTATTAAAAAGTCTGAGGCTTTGGCTTCTAGTACATACACCGAATTTCAAGTTACTGTACTCCTACCAACTTGCTTTACTTATTTTCCCTTATTTACCCCATTTAACCCCCAACCTTTCAACGGAGACATCTCAAAATATAATCTACTTCCAGATGTCGTTATAATACATACGTGTACCAAATTTCAAGTGAATATCTCAATTTTATTTTACCAACCCCTTCAGTAATGGAGTAGGGGTGGTGGGGGGTTGAAAAATATTATTAAAAAATCTGAAGCCTTGGCTTCTAGTACATACACCGAATTTCAAGTTTCTGTACTCTCACCAGCTTGCTTTACTTATTTTTCCCTATTTACCCCTACTTAGCCCCCCAACCCTTCATCAGAATAATCCCAAAATATAATCTAGTTCCTGATGTCATTATTATATATACGTGTACCAAATTTCAAGCGAATATCTCAATTTTATTTTATCAGCCCCTTTAATAATGAATTGGAGGCGGTGGGAGGATGAAAAATACTGTAAAAACTTTTGAGGCCTTGACATGTAGTAGATACATCAAATTTCAAGTTTCTGTAATCTTACCAGCTTGCTTTACATATTTCTCCTTATTTACCCCTATTTACCCCCCATCCCTTCATCGGATATCTTCAAAAAACAATCCAGTTCCAGATCTCGTTATAATATATACGTGTACAAAATTTGAAGTCAATATCTTAAACCGTTCCAGAGAAAACGTGCGGACAAAAATAGTTACAGACAGACAGACAGACAGACAGACAGAAATTTTTTTTCTCAAATTTAAAATCTCGACGTTTCATAACATTCTAAACCCATTTCAAGAAAAAAAAAATTGAAATTTTTTTTGCGATTACTATACTTCCAATCCACTACGTGGATGTGGAAGTAAAAGTTTACCAAATGAATGGATTTTCACAAAACTTCCTGGATTTTATCCGTATTGATGTCTAGATCAAACTCTGCAAATGAAAATGTTGCCGTTATTGCCCAGCAATTTTTTTAAACCATGAGTGTAGCTAATTTATTAACTACCAAAATTGAGGAAAACTTAAAAAAACAAACTGTGTTTTTAGACAATTTGACGAAAAATAACAACTTTTACTTTTGTTAAATTTTTGAGGAAATGAGTGTTTTCAGAGATATGGTGGATCGAATTTTTCCAAAAAGTTTGAGTGAGAATAAAAATTGACGAGAAAAATTACACAAAAATTCTGGAGAATGTATTATTAAAATATAAGGCTTATTTTCTAATTTTTATTGGGTATTTTGCCACTGAAAAATATTTAAAAATTTTTAATGGAAAAACCTCTGCGCCAAGCGGATCAGACAGAGGTTGGTTCTTGGGTACTTGACTGTTTCAAAAAGTCTCACACCTAAAAATATATAAACTAGAACAATATTATAAACTAAAAACTGAAAATCAAAGCTATAGGTAGTTAACGTTTCGGAAGAGAATCTACTAAAAATTTTTAAATATTTTTCAGTGGCAAAATACCCAATAAAAAGTAAGAAAATCTGAATATGCCACAAATAAATAATTACAGACAATATAAGGCTTATTTCTTCGTGACTTCTTTCTAGAGTGCACTCTGTCCAAGTATTTCAGAAAAAACATGAAAAAGAGACCCTTATCGGAAAAAGGAAAATCTAGTAAACTATGAAATTTAAAAATCTGGAAAAATTCAGACGTATATGGTATATTCTCTAAAATGTTGGTCTCTTGTACATTTTTTTGTAACGTACATATTTTCCAAATTTTCAACAGTTTTTCACGATCAAAAGTAAAGCACATCTTTGGGTGTAAATAAGAGTCAATAGAAGTAAATAAGTAAAGCAAGCCACTTACAGTCCAGAAACTTGAAAATCGGTGTATATACTAGAAGCTAAAATTTGTTTATAACATCGGCCAGCCCCATCGCCATTCTCACTACACTATTAAAGGGGAAAACAATATAAAACTAAGCTATTGTCTTGAAATTTGGTACACGTATGTATTATAAAGAGAGATGAAACTAGAATAAATTATGAACGTATTCCGTTGGAGGGTTGGGGTGTTAATAGAGGTGACTAAAGGTAAATAAGTAAAGAAAGCTAGTAAGAAACTTGGGAATGGTCCCATACAGCCCCATCGCCATTTCCACTACACTATTAAAGGGGATAACAAAATAAAATTATGCTATTGTCTTGAAATTTGGTACACGTATGTATCATAACGAGAGATGGAACTAGAATAAATTATGAACTTATTCCGTTGAAGGGTTGGGGTGTAAATAGAGGTGAATAAGGGTAAACAAGTAAAGAAAGCTAGTAAGAGTCCAGAAACATGGGAATGGTGTATATACTGGAAACCGAAATCTCAATTCTTTTTGACACCTGCCAGACCCCCACCCGCCCCTCTTCATTCCCAACTTACAAAGTTGCTCTGCAAATTTAAGATGATAGTACAATTTTGTTTTATTACTGTTGCATTACTGCTCTGCAAAAATTATTTTGTTTTATTAAATCTGCCAAAATGATTATTAAGTCTTCACAACTAAATCGTCATATAAGTAAGTTCTGAGAATGTTGTTACAGCTAAAATATAAAACATTTCGTAGAATTTGTTTCGCGCTGTTTTGTAAATGTTTATACAGCAATTTATTATAGGATGTTTTAACTCACGAAGCAAAATTGATTTATAACAGATTTATAGTAATGACCTCCGGCACTTTTTGGTCAATTTGCAAACATCTATGAAATTATTCTTTAAAAGTTTAGCTAAGCATTAATAAAATAATTTTATTATGACTTTTCTTAACGCAATATTATTGCTGGGAGCATATTGTATTTGGCCGTAGCTGCTAATCATTTGTTATATAAACGAAGCACATATTGCTCTAATAAAACATTTATAAAATAATTGAGAAGTTACAAATTGTCTTTAAAGGTTATAATATGTTCTGTACCATTTTTATAAAACATGGGTATGTGTTTATGTGCCATATTGTTTTTTCATTTAAGGTAGTCTTTTACAGGACCGCCCCCAAAATATTTGAGTTTCCAGATGTATGAATTAAAAAATATGTATTTTCCTTTTAGTACATTTTCAATTTTGCTTTTTTAGTAAATTTTTTTTAATAGAATAATTTTATTTTTAACTTTTTAGTCTTTAGCTCTGCACATTTTGTACCAACCAGATTGTGCACATATCGTATTCTACTCGTCAAATCCTTTCATTTGATAGCCGTATCCAGCGGGTTCTCAAGAAACAGGTAATCCGCCATCTTGGGGCGTCCGCCCTGTCGGATTTAGAATGACGTCACATAGTTTATTGTATTCCACATGTGTGCGATATATCAAAGCTCTAGCTCAATTAGAATTAGTCCAAATTTTGATTGCAAGGTAATAGTTTACATTATTACAACTAAAGCTAAATAAAAGCTTTTATAATAGTAACATATATGAAAGTATAGAGGAATATATTATTTAATTATTACTTGTATTTTATTTATTTCATACTGACTGTTTTTTCACGGGAGCTCCTGGTAGTTCATTAAAAGGCCACATGGGACAAAATTATTCGGAACAAAATATTAATAAGCCCCTATCTAATTACAATAAAATTGATATATGTATAACAATTCTTCCGAAAATATATTTCTTCTATAAGTGTTTTCATAGTTATCATATATAAATATGATTTATAAGATGGACGCCATCATGTTATTTATGAAATAGTTGAAAAATAAGTGTTATTGTGATATCATCATTTTAGCAACAGTCTATTATTGTGAAATATTTTATCTGCGAAACACAATGGGTGCTATACCACAAAAAGATCGAATACAAAAATTTTATTTTCACTTTATATTTTTAATTGTCATAAATATTTGTTATTTTTAGAGCGCTCAAAAATCTCATTGTATATGTACCACATATTTCACAAAAGAAATATTTTCGCTGCCCAAAATCGCTTTGCTGTTGGCGAAACGAAGTCCTAATTAGTTAACATTTATCTCATATTACACCAAACATGTTGTTAGTTACGCCGCGAGGTACCATGGAATCTATATACTTTTGTAATATTTTAAAACTAATTTGAGAATAATAATGTCTACAAAAACATATAAAAAATAAATGACTTATGTTATTGTTGCTGTACATAACAAAAAGTATCAATGGAAATAATAACACAATGCTTATAAAAATGTTATGTCGTACCTCGAATAATTTTATAAATATATTGTACTATTTTTTTAAATCCTATGTAAACGTTTATACAATTATTTTATAACACCCGTCAAAGTCATTATAAAATAGATTAAAGAACTACTTTGTTTTATAGGCTGTCCCATTTTGCGTCTATAAGTGTTGCATAAACGTTTTCAAAATGTTTATATCAACAATTTTGTTTTATTAAAAATGTTCTGTGAACATTCTTTCAGTTTCTACAAAACATAAAATTGCTAGTTGGGTTATTAAACGAGATAACAAAATAAATTAGTATACTAACTTAACATTTTGGTAGATGTATGTATTATTATAACGAAATCTGGAACTATATTATATTTTGAGCTTAATCCGTTGGAATGTTGGGGGGTGAATAGAGGCGAATAAGAATAAATAAATAAAGCAAGCTAGTAAGAGCATTTGGTGCATACACTAAAAGCTAAGTTTTCTATGACTTGAATAGGAAATGTGGATATGGCAGTCGTTATTTCTTAGGCAGCGGTTTTCAGTACGAATCTCATGATGTATAACAATACAATATTAACACATATTCTCCATTGCAATTACTGGAACATTAAAATATATGAATAATAAGTAGCATGACAATTTTAAAATCTCTAATCGATACTGGTTTTAGTACAGGAGCTCATCGACCAAAGTGGGTCAGTTGCCGCCGCTTGGTGGAGATGTAGGCAACGGCAGAGCACGTGACCGCGCCCTCTTCGAGAGAGAGGCAAAAAACAAGGACAGCTTAAATGTTGCCAAAAATTCTAAAAAATTCAGCCACATTTTCTGGGCAAATATAAGCATCTCTTGTCTCTTGGTGTTTTTTCCCAAAGTACTTTCTTCTCCCGGAAAAAAATAGCAAAAAAATAATTCATCGACTTTGATAAATTAGTTTAGAGTGAAGGAAGTATTTTAGAGAAAAACTCCAAGAGCCAAATATGGCTTATTTTTGTCGAAAGAATACGTCTGCCGGTTTTCAGAATTTGTTAGACAAAAATAATTTCCTTCAAGAATTTCCCTTATTTTTTTTTTATTTCTTGAGAAAAATCCCAATTCTTTCAAGTTCTTCCTTCTCACGTTTAAAATAGCAACAAAAATAATTTTCTTCTGTTTAATTTTTTTTCGGAAGAAAGAAAACACTTTGGAAAAAACACCAAGTAACAACAGATGCTTATTTTTGCTCAAAAAATGTGCCTGGTTTTTTTTAGAATTCTTTGGCAACATTTAAGCGGTTCTTTGATTTTTGGCCTCTCTCTCGAAGAGGGCGTGGTCACGTGACCTGCAATTGGGGGGAAATGGTACCTACAGATGCTTACGATCTACATTTATTAATGGGCTCCTGTAATATTCTGTTTTCAAGAGGCGTGAGAAATATTTACTTCAATTTTAAAATTTTTACTAATTCCTAAAAAAACGATTTTATTTACTTTGGACGATGTATAAGGGTATTAAAAGAAATTTTGTCTCGCAATTTTAGGGGAAATACATATGGGTTAATGTAGATGAAATGACTAATATTCGGGATAAGATAGTAGATAGTAAATAGTAGATTCATGAATTCCCGAATTCAAGAAAATCTAAATCACGGCAAATTTTCAAAAATTCCTTTTGCAAAGTTTTCCATCGTGGATGCTTGCAATGTTGCATTCGATTTATGTCAGTTTATTTTCAAGTTAATTGGAACTCCTGCGAAATGAAAACCTAAGGTTTTTTACTTTCTTTCGTATTGTGAATCTTATATCTAGGAAAAGTAGTAGACTTTTCATTATTCAACATACACGTATCATATTTAATAATATATTATACATACTTTAAATATTCCCCTATTACATTTGTGGATATTCAAAAATCGATTCTAGGATATTCTTGAATTTTTGAGAAAAAGACATGAAAATGTCAAGCTCAAGCCTAAGCAACTGAAACAACTATTAATTTATTATCTCTTGTCATTGTGCATTTATTTTATTATCACAAATGAATAACTTGTGTCCTAAGTATGTACATTGTACCAAGTTTTAGATCATTACAGTGACAAGCATGATTGCAATACTGCAGCCTAAGTAAGCAGAAAATTTATTTTGCGAAGCGAATAGTCCCATAGCTTTATCAAACCTACCGCCCAAATTAACTGTGGTTGCATCAGCACTCCCATCGTATTTACATCTAGGTTCAAAAATGTCGCAGACAACTTTTAAAACCACAGTCATGGGACTAGAAGAAAATCAACAAGTATGTCGACACTGTAAGTGCCAGCCTCAGCTTTTGTTTTATTATTGAGAATCTGTAACTGTAGGGAAGGCTGTGGTTGTGCAAACGCGTGGTTGCGTTGCGCGACCGCATGCAAGAATTATCGTGAATCAAATTGTACGAATTGTGACATAGACACAGTAGAAGTTGATAAAGACTAATCATATCGAATTGTGTGATTAAAGCTATTAGAAAAGCCAGTTAAAAAAATATAGTTTTAGTCCTGTAGTTTATAGTAGCGGTGTTTTTTTTTACACTTTGGAATAGTTTTTGGGGAAAGAGTCGACCCCTTGCACATAAATAATTCTCATTTCATAATAATTCTACCACAGTACGTATAATTCCCAGATTACAAGAGATTATAATTTATTTCCACTGCTTGTACTTTCAGAGCCATCAGGAACCACAGCTCGGCAGCGGGTCCTGAGGTAGTGTATTTCTGAGCCCCACTTCATATTCATGTCTGTGTTCAAGTAACAAAGAAGATGTCCAAAATGTCTATAGCTTACTTATTCTCGTGCACGGACCCAGATAGATACCCCAGTTTTCCAAGCTGACCCCCCCCCCCCAAGACCGCCCTGTGTACTTTTAATACGAAACCGCCAGAATTCAAGTTATGCCAATGGGAAGAGTCGGGTACAGTTTAAGCTGATTTGTGTCATGGCCGCGAAAACGTCTGAACTAAGACATTATTTGATGCATAAGAAATACCAGTATTTCTCAAAAAGTTTTCTCCCGTAACAGCAATGATGTAGCTAAATCATTTATAAAAAGTTCCATCCATTTTAAAATGTTTATCATAATATCGTTTTGTTTTAGTCCAAATTAACTCTATAGCGTTAAATTGACAGTGGTAAGGTGGCAAACGAATAACTTCATGTCCATTCTCGCGCAGAAGTTCGCCAACGAAGTACATTGGTACCTTCTTATTATTCCGAGCAAGATTTAAAAAGTCCACTTTCAACGCTGTGGAAGGAAAAGGAATATTATTTTCAGTTAACCATTCTGCAATTTCATGCTTTTTCCATTGACAAGTAGGTTATTTATTTAATTGTCTGGTGTGATATGAAGCAATATCCATTACAATTAAACTTAGTTCTTCAAAATTTGGTAGTAATTGACGTTGTATCCATTCCTCAAACTTATCACAATTCATGTTATCATGATAATTCATACTTTTGTTGTTAGTAGAAAAAATTAAGCTTTCTCAAGGCATAAAGCCATCTGATGTTCCAGTGTGCAAAATAATAAACCATTTTCCTACAGTTGAATTTTTCTGTTTGACGCTTTTTGTTGATAAGTCTTGCCATGATTCTCGAACACTTCCATAGGCAAATACCTATGTTTCATCTATAAATACAATCTTTCGAAGGTTACTGCTATAGTTTTCCATATATTTTCTTAAAAATTGAACCCTTAGACACGCACTAGTAGTAATAAAAGACGCATTTTTGGGGAAAATAAAGTTTCAACAGAACTCGCGGCGCGGTTTAATAAAATAAAAATTTTGGAACGAAAATTATTAAATTCTAATAGAGCACAATCAAATAAAAAAAGTAGAAGTGCGGATTGAACTGGCAACAACCCCATTTACATTTATTGCTGCTCGAGTATCATGCCGATTGAGCTACACGATCCTGTGTTCATTCTATTCTAAAACGTGTAATATGTATGTGCTGGAAAATTGTAAGACTTAAATATTTCATATAAAGACATTTTTCATATTTATAGTGGTGTTAGGTCAAGGACATAAATAATATTCGTGGTCAAATCACACAGTTTGAGAATCGCTGAGCTTATGACTATGTTTCTCAGTCTTCAGTGTACATTTCATATTTCCGTCTCAAAAGAAGTGGGAAAGAATCTTGGCAGACACACATTGACAATGTCTTTAGGCTATTGCTTTAAGTTTGTGTGCAAGAGATAGTGAAAACTATACGCAGTATTAATTCATACATCGGTCATTTTAAACTAGACCGACTTTAATGGTAACTTCCCTTGGGTAAGGACTATCTGACGTTTAACAGCGAATTCAAAATTTTCGCGTTCTCCACATAGTCGTTTCGCCCTCTAAAAGACTTTTCAAAATCAGCTTGTCTTTAGAATACCTAATAATCTATAAATGAATATCATAAACAGAAACTGGCATCGCAAATTTTAAGTATTAAATGATGCAATAATTACTATTCAAACAATGAAATGGTTGCAGTGGAAAATTTATTAAGTCCAAAGTAGAAGTCTCCATTTTTTTATTCATCTATTTACCTTATTAAAATTAATAAACAAATAATTCAGGAAACTAATACCTGCGAAATTTTAAAAATTCCCGTGCATGATTATTATTGATACGGCATTTTAGACACACGTTTCACAATGTAGTGTTAATAAATGATAATGGTATTAAAGAAACGTTTCCTATATATGGTAAAAATAAATAATCTTGAAGCAACTAATATTAGTTAGTTTTGAGAAAGAATTATGACAGTGCAGACAGAGGATGTAGAGGCAACTATTACGTTCAGGGGTGTAATCCCTCAATTCTTTGCGGTCGTGTTCGGTAAGCATATGCTAATATAAAGTGTATTAAAGTAATGTGTGTTTATTATGCAGTAAGGCAGTATACCCTCATATATATGGTAGTATATCTAGTCACTGCGAATGTCATTTAACTAAAAAAAAACAGCGTATTATGTTTTTACCACGATTGTAAACCGATTTTTAACTAAAACCAAACTTTAAATCAATATAAAATAATATTTCATTTTAGTCCAATAATTATAAAGATTTCCATAACAAAAAATGTTATCTGAGATTTTCCTTCAGTACTTGTTAGTGGAGGAATTATACATCACAAAACCATAAAAATCAGTTCTGGGGGTGCCGCACAACCCTCAAAAAACCACCCCTTCGGTGAGAAAAGCCTTATTTTACTGATAACTCGTTAACCGTTGAAGATATAAAAAAATTGCTCATTATAAAAAATAAAGCTTGACTAATTTCCTAAAAAATAGTCCTTTTGTAATTTTCTTATATATGCCATGATTTTCGAGAAAATCGGTATTGAAAAATTTGCAAAATATGTATTTTTAATTAGTATGAATTTTCGTTTAATTGAAATATTTTGCGCGCGGCCTATAGAAAAAGCTGAATTGCTGGAAAACCAAACAAGCTAGGAAGATAAATCAAAATGGGCTTTAAAGGGGATATAAAATTAATACTCTTGTGTTTCCTTTCTGATGGCTATTGATATTTATTAGTATATAAAAATAACATATAATATAGTTTCCTCTTGATTTTTAGCGCATTTAACCATTCACAGGCCCATAAAAAATAAGTGGCTTTAATATAAGTTATAAATGAAAGGTAGTACTTCTGTGCAGAAAAAGTTAGGAATAAAAATATTCACATTTATCAATTTATTAACATGTTAAAGTTAGCCAAATTTTTGCCAATTTTTGGTTGTTTCCTAAAAATAAAAAAAAGATCCAAACATCTTGAAAATTCAGGTCAAAAAAATTGTGTCAGTTTATATATCATATAACTATTGTTTCTAATCATTTAATAGTTAAAAATTTGCATAAAATAGTATCATCGAAAAATTGAGTATGCAGACTTTTTTGGATTATTTTTGGTTAACTTGCTCGTAAATTTGTAAATATGAATATTTTTATTTCTAACTTCTTCTGCAGTGATGTACTACCTTGAACTAAAAGATAAGGCATTTATAACTTATATTAAAGTCAGTTATTTTTTATGGGCCTGTGAAGAGTTAGATGCACAAAAAATCAAGAGATAACTATATTATATTGTTAATTTTTGTATACTAATAAATATCAATAGCTATCAAAAATGGCAACACAAGAGAGTATTTTATATCCACTTTAAAACCCATTTTGATTTTTCTTCTTAGCTTGTTTGGTTTTAGAGCAATTGAATTTTTTCTATAGGAGACGTGCTAAAAATTTCAAATAAACGAAAATTCGTCCACATTAAAGACACAAATTTTGGAATTTTTGTCAATATCGATTTTCTCGAAAACCAAGGGAAATAGGTACTTACAAGAAAATTACAACAGGACTTTTCTTTAGAAAATTAGCCAAGCTTTCTTTTTTACGATGAGAAATTTTTCTATATCTTCAACGGTTAACGAGTTATCAGTAAAATAAGGCTTTTTCCACCGAAGGGGTGGTTTCTTGAGGGGATTGCGCGGCACCCCCAGAACTGATTTTTATGGTTTTGTGATATTTAATCCTCGCACTAACAGCTACTGAAGGAAAATCTCAGACAACATTTTTTGCGAGCTTCTGGTGTATTGTTTACTTTATCGACTGGACTATTTATAAGTAACCTTATTTTAAAAAAGTTTTAAGCACTAGAACTATCAACAATTTTCGAGGAGAAATTAAATGAAATAAAGGAAGTGTTTAAGCAAATCAAACTGTTTAAATTTAGGGGTGGCCCTAATGAAAATTATTAACATCCGTGAGAGGGATAAAGCGCTTATTATAACCTAAATGTGAAAAAGTGGAAATTATGAATATTTCAGCAATAAAATAATGCAATATTGGATAAAGAATTAAATGAATCATTAAGATTGAAAAACGATAATACTGCAATTAAAAACAATTTACTTTTGACGATAAAGAAATAACAATAAAAGCAGTTAATGATAAAGGAGATAGTATATCTATAACGTTATGGGTCAGACAAAGTTGTTTGTAAGTACCTAGAAATACCTGCAATTATTCTATACAAGGGTGTTCACTTAACAATCCCGGGGCCATTTTCTCTATAACTCAAAGAGATATTTGATTTCCGTAAAAGGTATTTACTAGAATATATAAATGACTTACTTCAGTGTTGAATAAGAACGAAATTTCCACCAATTGAGTTATAGATGCCGCTACGATACATGAAATTTTTTCGAACCCAGGTGTCTTGAAAAGAGGTGTATGTTAGAGAATATTACATTCCAAGAAACTTTTATGGTATAGTGTATTTTCGGAAACGCACTATTTTTAGAAATATATGAACTTCAATATAATTTTTTATGTGACAGAAAGGCCATAACTATTTTTAACAAATTTTAGATAAAGTCCTTTCTCATCATAAAAACGGCTTATTTAGATAATAATGAAATAAATATACTTCAACTTTTTATTTGACCGGAAATTAGATTTTTAATTGTTTAGGAGGCACCCTGTATATTTTCACGGAAAATTATAGAAAATAATATATTGAGAATTTTTCGAATTCTGGAATAATTGATAATAAGAAAGTTAATAAAGCAATTATGTAAATAATTTATGTTCAATTCATTCTAAAAGTTATGGCGACATTTGTTACTTAAAAAATGCATATTTTCTACAAATAGCTCGAAAACTAATAATTTTTTAGAAATTATTAGTGTCATAGAAGTTACTTTGGATGTAATATCCCACCACAAGATCGTCAAAATTGAGGTAATTTATATATTCTAATAAATACGTTTTAAAGAATGCACATATCTCCTTTAGTTGTCGACAAAAAGGCCCCGGGAGCTGTAAGTGAAACACCCTGTATTCTGTTAGATACCAAAACTAACAAGCTAGGGTCGACAATATCACATCCGAGGCACTTAAGTTAGTCGGTGAAGATGGGCTGAGAATCCTTCACAGAATATGCCAAATAATATGGAAGACTGGGATATCTAGCCCGATAACTAGACAACCTCAATCATACTACTATATAAATAGAGATTCTAGAAACATTCACCGCTTCAACAGTTATTCGCCAACAATTCACCATCAAAAATTTGTCGCCAACAATTCTTCGCCGAGGTAATCCATCGCCTCAATAACTAAATTGTACGGAGTGAAAAAATTTTGGTTTTGTGGAAACTTTTATTTTCATCATCCAGACTACACAAAATATAGTCTTCATAGCATCATAAGAACAAAAACGATAATTATACGAATCGCTACCTCAAAGAAATATTTCTGGAAAAGAATTATTACCCTAACATATCTCCTAACATTTCAGTGGTGACACGAAAAGTCTCACCATTGCATCATTTGGCCGAGAGCCGTTTTTCCGGTATTTTCGGAAGTAGGGCCTTGGGCCGAACCTGATTACAGAAAATGTTGGCATATTTTTGAATTGTTCTCGACGCTAGGAAACACATATCACATTGCAAGTAAAAAGTCTCACCAATACATCGATGTGAAATTTCAATTTGAAATTATTAGGACACATGACTGCTTCCACCGCCCGGACACAGTAAGAAATACTCAACCCCTTCCCCTGCACATACTGACAAAGCACAAGCAAAAAGTTCAGACCGGTCATTTGTAACACAAAAGCAAAAATTGAATTTATGAAAACTAATGGCAATATGATTAATTGTTTCAAAAGTTTGCCAATGAATGTAATGCAAGAGGATCAAAAATAAGCTGCAGTGATGGCATCAAATACATAACCATTCGGATGCAATATATCGCCAATGTAAATATCTGAGTAATGAAGGTCTTGAGATCGAGGTCTGATAGAAAACAGAATGATTTGTCCGTCGATAATTTATAGCAATGAACGATTAAATTTGATTATACCGAATACAATGGACTGGGGGTGGCAAATGTCAAAAAGAAATTTGAGACCTCGGTCTCTAGCATATACATCAAACCACAAGTTTCTGTAATCTTATTAGCCTACTTTCCCTCTTTACCACTATTTATCCCCTAACCCTTCCACGGAATGAGCTCAAATACAATCCAATTCCAGATCCACTACGTGGATGTAGAAGTAAAAACCGCTGATTAAGGAATCGCTACTTCCACATCCAGATTTCTCGTTCAAGTCACTTTAAAGGAAACCTCTTGACTGCAAATATTGGAAAAAAATCTGAGGTCTTGGTTTCTAGTACATACACCAAATCCCAAATTTCTGTACTCTTACCAGCTTGCTTTACTTATTTTTGCCTATTTATTTCTACTTTTCCCCCACTCCTGCAACGCAATCATGTCAAAATATAATCTATTTTCAGATATCGTTATAATGCATATGTGTACCAAAGTTCAAGTGAAAATCTCAATTTAATTTTATCAACTCTTTCAATAAGGGAGTGCGGGTGATGGGGGAATGGAAAATATTATAAAAATAACCTGAGGCCTTCACTTCTGTTATATATATACACCAAATCCGAAATTTCTGTACTCTTACCAGATTGCTTTCCTTATTTTCCCCTATTTACCCCTATTTAACCCCCGACCCATCAACGGAACCATTTCAAAACATAATCTAGTCGCAGATGTCATTATAATATATATGTGTACCAAAAATATTATAAAAAAGTCTGAGGTCTTGGCTTCTAGTACATATACAGAATTTCAAGTTTCTGTACTCTGATCAGCTTGCTTTACTTATTTTCCCCTATTTAACCCTATCTAACCCGCAACCCTTCAACAGAATAATCCCAAAATATAATCTGGTTCCAGATGTCATTCTAATATGTGTATATTCCAAATTTCAAGTTAATATCTCAATTTTATTTTATCAACCCCTTCAATAATAGAATGGGGGGTGGTGGAGAGATGGAAAATTGAGGCCTCGGCTTCTAGTACATACACAAAATTTCAGGTTTATGTACTCTTACCGGCTTGCTTTACTTATTTTCCCCTATTTACCCCCCAACGCTTCACCGGGTATGTTCAAAAGACAATCCAGATCTCGTTAAAATATCTATGTGTACAATATTTCAAGTCAAAACCTTAAACCATTCCGGAGAAAACGTGCGGAAAAAGACAGAGAGACAAAAACATTTTTTCGCTCAAATTTAACATCTCGACGTTTCATGGCATTCTAAGCCTATTTTAAGAAAACATTTTTGAATTTTATTTCACGATTACTATACTTCCAATACACTAAGTGCGTGAATATGGAATTAAAAAAATGAAGTGTCTAGCTTGCTCTACTATTTTGCGCTATTCACAACCTACCACCTCCCACCCCTTAAACGAAATCATCTCAATCAGATGTTATTGCAATACATACGTGTACTAACTTTAAAGTAAATATCTCAATTTTATGTATTCAATCCCTTTAATAATGGAGTGGGGGTAGTGGGGCTCGAGGGCTGAAAAATATTAGGAAGAAATCTGATGCCTTGGTTTCTCGTATATACAATAAATCCCAAGTTTGTGTACTCTTACCAGGTTGCTTTATTTATTTTTCCCTATTTACTTCTACTTACCCCTACTCTTTCAATGGAATCATGTCAAAATATAATCTAGTTGCAGATGTCGTTATAATAGTTATAAATAGTTTATTTATTTTCCTCTATTTACCCCTAATTTAACCCCCAACCATTCAACGGAATAATCCCAAAATATAATCTAGTTGCAGATGTCAATATAATATATACGTATAAGAAATTGCAAGTCTTTATCTTATTTTTTTATCAACCCCTTTAATAAAGGCTTTCAGGGTTGGAGGGGGGATGGGAAATATAACAAAAAATGTTGAGGCCTTGGCTTCTAATACATACACCAAATTTCAAGTTTCTGTACTCTTACCAGCTTACTTTACTTATATTCCCCTATTTACCCCTATTTACCCCCAAGCCTTCACCGGATATGGTCAAAAAACAATCCAGTCCCAAATCTTGTTAGAATATATGCGTGTACAAAATTTAGTTAATATCTTAAACCGTTCCGGAGAAAACTTGCGGACAAAAAAAAAAAAAGTTACAGACAGACAGACAGACCGACAGACAGACAGACAGAAAAAAATGTTTTCTCTCAAATTTAAAATCTCGACGTTCCATGTCATTCTAAAACCATTTCAAGAAAAAAGAAATTTTTTTTTTTTTAAGATTACTATACTTCCAATCCACTACGTGAATGTGGAAGTAAAACTAAGACATGTTCTCTTTTATTTCTCTCAGTTGGAAAATATTATTTATTCTCCACATCATTGTGTTGTTTAAACAAATATTTACATTGCACATAATACAAAATGAAGTATATCTAGTTTTGCTCAAACTAATTAAACAGTAATATTGTGTACAATATGGTGTTAATTCTCAGGTTATTGAATGTATAAATATGTTCTATTATTGAAAATAGTGTTAAGTAGTTTTACTTAAACATAATAAAGGCAAAATTAAATTAGTTAATAATTTAATATTCTGCACAGGTTTCTTTATAGTTTTTGTTATAACAATTACTATTATTAAGTTAGAGGCCAGTTTAATATTATCTACATCCTGCCTCCTAGGTATATTGCAAAATAATTAAGTTGGCTTATAAAGGGTATAAAATAATTAGTGACATTTCACTACGATTAGGCGACGATATCTTTCTGTTTAATTCGCGTTTACGTGCTTTATGCAATCTTAAGGCCAAATGCAAAACGTGATGCATTTTCGGCTCTTTTTATTTATTATTGCCTAGAAGTATATCGACGCTCTCACAAGATCTAGCTAATACATAATTTTTACCAGCCCAACATTTACCCTCTATTCAATGCTGAACTAGACTTTTCTTTACAACCAAACCAGCCTATGATAAGTAAGGTATAATATAATATACTACATGTTTCCTTTCCCGTTTGTGGGCAAGATAGATATTAATATTCATTTTAAAAATTACTGTTCTTCTCAATTACTACGATAATTTTCAGATACTTCACATTTTTTTGCATATACGTGCGCTGATGTTAGGGTAAACCTGCTTCGCGCCCTGCCATTCTCCTGACAGATACCTCTGACTTTTTTTGTGATATAGTTTACATTACATAGAATACGTTGAACATAACCTCTGCATAAGAATTTATTACTTCCATATCCAGATTTCCCACCCAAAGCTCTTTAAACGAAAAGATCTTGATACTATGCTTGCACCCCAGAATGTTGAAATAATTGATAATAGAATTTTAATAATACAGTATTAGTAAAATCGCCCCAAATTGATATTGTGGATGGTTGACGCCAAAAATATTGTTTAGAACTTTTTTTCTCATACACACATTAAATCACAATTTTATTTTGGTAACGTGTTTAATAATGGAGTTGGGGTGGTGCTGGTGGCAGATGTCACAAAAAAAATTGATACCTTAGCTACCAATATATACACCAAATTCTAGTTTTCTGGACTCTTACTAGCTTGCTTGACTTATTTACACCTATTTACTCGCAACTCTTCAACATAATAAACTAAGATAACAATCTAGTTCCAGATTTCGTTGTAATACATACTTGTACCTTTCAAGTCAATGTCTTAATTCTATTCTGTTAAGCCTTTTAACAACTGGGTGAAAATAGCAAATGTCATTTGAAACCTTGGATTGAAGTATAGTTGTTTTCATAATTTTAAGGCATATAAAAAATGCGGTAACTACAAAGCGGGCAGGCGGCATCTTTACCTATTCAATGATACCGCCGCGCGGTCTCCTTTGACGGGAACTTTTTATGTGCCTTAGAAATATGAAGGCAACTATATATACACCAGTTCCAAGTTTGTGGACCTTTCCTAGCTTGCTTTACTTATTTCCCCTAATTTACCGCCATTTAACCCCCTATCCCTGAAAGGAATAAGCTTAAAGTATAATCGAGTTCCAGATCGCGTTATAATATACAGGGTGTCCCAATGGAAACTCCCAGGCCGGATATATTCTGAACGAATAGAGATGTTTTAATTCTGTAAAAGCAAATTGGTAGAGCATAAAGAGAGCTTCATTTTTGAATATAATCGTTTTTTTTAATATATCAGCATATAGATGGGGCGGGTTTATGTGAAAGAAAATGCATTTCTAAGCAGATCATGTTCTAAAAAAATACCATAAAAATAACCGTTTTCGAGATATTTGAGTCCAAATGTTGGCATTTGCCAAGATTGAATAGTTGTATTCTCTTCAACATTTCAGTCCTTTAAATGGGACGATCTGTATTTAATTTACAAATTTTAGAAGGAAATATTTAAAGAAATTTTCATATAATTGCTTTGTTATTAAGTTAGATTATAATTAACAATATTTGATACCTAGTGAGTATAATAACCCTTATACCTTATAAATTAAATACAATTAAAGTTACCTTTCTAATAATAGTTCTGACATTTCTCAATTTCAATCACATTTTGTTTATTGGTGTGTCAATAGAACTGTATTATTGTACCTAATTATTGTTTTCTTTGTGAATGTTTATTATTAATTATGCTTTCTCATACAAATGATAAATTAAACATGATTTTAATTTATGGGGAATGTCGTAAAAATGCTTCAAGAGCTGTAAGTTTATATGAAATACTTTTTCGTGACAGACCTTTACCAGATCAGAAAACTTTTGTAAGTTTGTGTTCTAATTTGAAAAATGATGGAGGTTTTGAGAAACCAAAAACAACAAGAAGAAAAAGAACTGCAACTGATGAAAATATTGCATTGGTATTACATCATGTAGAAAATAACCCAAACATGTCAGTATGGAAGTTGACGGAAGAAAAAATATTGCACGTTCCACCTACCACAGAATTCTTAAAACAAACAAATTTTTTCCATGTAAAGTTCATTTAGTTCATCATTTGATTCCAGGGGACAATGAGTGGAGATTAGATTTTTTAGCGCAATTTTCAATTCTCTTGGAGGAAAATCCAAATCTTTTAGATATAATTATGTGGGAGTGATGAAAGTCAATTCCACAACAATGGAGTAATCACAACACATAATTGTCGTTACTGGTCTCAAGAGAATCCTAGGTGGATGAGACATACCAGACCCCAGAAGATGGATTGACACCAATGGAGTACTTAGATGGCCTGCTCGATCTCCTGACATTACTTCATTAGACTCTTATTTATGGGGATTTTTAAAAAGTGAAGTGTACAAAGAACCAATAGAAGACATGGTAGATCTTTAAATAAAATGTATGCTAGTGTTGTCGCCATTAATCAGCATACATTATTAAAAGTTTGTAGATCTGAACTAATTAATAGGTTTACGATGTGTGTTAATAAAAATGGCTATAATTTTGAACACCTATTAAAATAGTTATTTTAATTTCATTAGTTCGTAAAAACTATTTTATGTTCGTAATTGTTTTTTTATTGCTTAAATGTTTGAATTAAGTATATGATAAATAATATTTTTAGTTTTTTTTTTCAAGGGTTACTTCAAATATATTTAATTCATAAGATATGAAAAATTCTTTAAATAGTTTCTTCTAAAATTTGTAAATTAAATACAGATTGTCCCACTTAAAGGACTAAAATGTTGAAGAGATTGCAATTATTCAATATTGGCAAATGCCAACATTTGTACTCAAATATCTCGAAAACGGTTGGCTTAATGGTATTTCTTTTTAGAATATAATCTGCTTGGAAATGCATTTTCTTTCACATAAACCCCATTTCAAAATTTCTCCCATGGAAATATTTCTTTAGAGCACAGCGTCATCTATACACTGATAAAAAAACAATTAAATTCAAAAACGAAGCTCTCTTTATGCTCTACAAATTGGCTTTTACAGAATTAAATTTGTTTAAAATATATCCGGCCTGGGAGTTTTTATTAGGACACCCTGTATACGTGTACCATTTTTCGATTCAAAGAAAATCTCGTATGAGTACACTAACATTAGTTGAGTCAATGAAGCCTAAAAATCGTCAAAACTTCTTAGTCCTCAGGGACAAGTCCGATTTTGATGTTCTTTTTTTCTAAATGTGTGTTTGTTAATATTATTCAAAATCAGAAACATCCAAAGTGGCGCAAATAATTATTTATGTTATTTAGGGGTGGATGTCACCTCTTCTCAAGGTGGAAATTAGTAGACTCAAAATAACTGCAGAAATCGATAGGGGATGGATTCTAAGCAAGAAATGTTCAATGAAGTTTTTTCGATAAATCAATATTTTTCGAGTTATTCGCGATTGAGAATGTTGATATCTCATCCAAAAAATTCATGTTTTAGAGCGATTTTTCACGAATAATGCGAGAACCTTGCATTTTACCAAAAAAACATCAAGAGCAAAATGAAGCTTCTAAAATACCAAATCGATTGGTTTTTTCTTATTTCTGTAGATGCAATACGAATGGAGTTATGGCTCGTTGATGATGACTGTTTGTTTGCCGAAAACTGAATTCGGACTTTTCAACATAGCCCTTTGTGTCCTAATATAAAATGACAAGGGGTACAATTATAGCCCGTATAACTCTGCTTATAATTAAGATGAGTATTCGTAACTATATCTATCCTTGGAGATTTTGAGATTTCTTATCCATCGGCAACCAGTATGTATGGTGACGGCTTCTTCCACCAGTTCTACCAGTCTTATAAATAATTAATATCTTTTTCCAATGGATAGTTTACTTGTGGATGTCGAGTGATGGGTACCCCCTACATGTGGAACACTAAGACATGATTGATCTACCAAATACCTGCATGAAATAAAACAACAACAAACGCCTCTAGCAGATAATGAAAAAGGAAAAATGAGATTTCCAGATAATTCACATATTTCGAAATTTACATGTTAATCTAATTCATTATCTCTGAAGGTTCATTTTTGCTTACATGAGGTGGCTCCAGTGAATAGCCACTAGGACACAAAGGGTTTTTTAAATAACAAATTAACGACGACTTTTTGGAGGAAATTTTTAAAAAAATACTTGAATAGATCTTTGAAATGGTTTTTGGAGCAATTAGATGTCTTAAGAATTAAGTAAAAAGTGCTTTCAGAATATTTTGTGGAGCTGGAGGCTGTGTTATTTTGATCGGCGTTAGAACATCTTCATTATATCTTTAAGCACATTTTTCATGAGTTACATTATTCCCAGATCACAACTGAACTAGTAAATAGACCCTCTTCAAATGTTCAGGTACTTAGTTTCTTGTGGGAGGCAATGCACATAGTTGCACCGCCCTCTTGCTCTTTGCAGTAGCTTTAACAACACATTCGTATTGGTTTTTTAACGACAACTTCCTTAATCTTAAGCCATCTAATCGCTTCAAAAATCATTCTGCAGGTAATTTGAAGAGCTATAAGGGTAACTCTTCGTTTTTGAAATTTATTAACTGAAGGACTCGTGGAAGGTGTCCTTCGAACTTAAATGCGAACTTGATACTGTGATATCTCAATTAATTTTCATCCTAGAGAAAAAACGAAAACACCATTTTTTTTGTATTCTTGCATATTTTACGCACCTTCTTTATTTTTTGAGTTATTAAGAAAAGAAGATAATTTCTTCAAAAATTTTAAAAATCATTTCAAAATTGAATCAAACTTTTTTCCAAATCTACGTATTCTAAACCAACCAGACTTCTAGAACATATTGTTAGTACCGATATAGAGTAAATTGTGAATGGATTACGTTCAATTTCAGTTCTTGCGGTTAAGCTATTGGTTTCATTGATGATTTTTTCTCCGAGAAAACGAGACAATCGATTTATTTTCATCAAAACTCCGTAAGTTTTTATGCCAACGACTTTTACTAAAACTTATTTTAAAGGTATTTTCAAGTACTTTAAAAAAGATCTAATAAGTTTTCCTCTAGAAATTTGTCGTTCTTCCGTTATTTAAAGGTGAAAGGTTCATATTCAGTTTCCGGAAACAGCCACATTCAACGAGCCATAAGGTTCTTATTACATCTACAGAAATAAGAAACAACTAATCGATGTCTTATTTTATAAGCTTCATTTTTGCTCCTGATGTTTTTTTTCTTTTATAAAATGTAGGTTTTCGAGTTACTCGTAAAAAATCGCTCTAAAACATGCTTTTTGGATAAAAAAATCTACATTTTCAATCGCAAATAACTCGAAAAATATTGGTCGAAAATACTCCAAAGAACATTTTTTGCTCAGAATTCATACCCATATCTATTTATGTGGTTATTTTGAGTTTGCTTATTGTCTAAATGTTATTTGTGGCATTATCTTAATTTTTTTTTCCTTCTTCAATTCTCTGGGACTTCCAGCCACATATATGTTTTCTTTTTAAGCGGTTAATTGTGATATATTTTGTAGATTCCCCTAGCACCGCTTAAAAAGAAAACATGTATGTGGCAGGAAGTCCCAAAGAATTGAAGAAGGAAAAAAAATTGAGTTTGCTTATCTCCACCTCCGAGAAGGGGTGACATCCACCCCGAAACAATATAAATAATTATTTGCGCCACTTGGGATCCTTCAGATTTTGAATAATATTAACAAACACACATTTAAAAAAAATCATTAAAATCGGACCTGTCCCTGAGGACTAAGAGGTAAAAAACCTTCATTGACTTGACTACATACGAATTGTGGATTTTCTCATATTTGTTAAACAAATAAAATTCTTAAAATTGGATTTACCTGATTCCATGTATGTACCTGCGTTAAAAGGTGATATAAACCACAATCATTGCGGTGAGAGATTCACCATCCATATTCATAAATGTTCCGCGGTAGGTATATTATTAAATATATCAAATGATGACTAAGTAACACTGAATTTCTCCTACTAGTCTAGAAAATGGCGTGCAAATTCAATGACGAAAAGTTACCATCTGACAGTCTGGTAATCGAAGAGAGCATATAACTGCGAAACTTTTTTCTTTCTGAAATTTTTTGGTATGGTGCGAGAATATGAAGAGAGGGATTTTTTTAAACGAATGGTTACCGACGACATAATAAGAGCATCAGATCAGGATTTATGCACAATTTTAATTTTATTAGATATTAGTCGGGCATTTGATACTCTTAATCACGAAATACTTTTATCTCTTTTATTATATATAGGTCTTACAAATGAAGCAGTTAATTTATATAAAAACTATTTGCAAAGTAGGCAGCAGAAAGTTTGCATAGTAGTATAGTATAGTTTGCATAGACTTAGTACTGAGATCAGGTGTACCACAAGGCTCTATCCTGGGGCCATTACTTTTTACCCTATACACCAATCAGTTTATTTCATATTTAGAACATTGCCAAATTCATTTATACGTTGATGATACTCAGCTTTATTATTCATTTAACACTTCTTACATTGATGGTGTCTGTCAACGTATAAATGATGACTTAAAATCTTTTTAAATTCATCAAAAGATCACTGTCTTATTATTAACACCAGCAAATCCAATGCTTTAATTTTTGTCCTAAAATATCTCGACAACATCTTAGATATCAGGTTCAAATAAATGTAGATCGAGAAAACCTTGAAACAGTTGACTATGCTCAGAACTTAGGTGTTATTATTAACAGTGATCTCCGATATGAAAAACATGTAAATAAACTTACACAAAAAACACATGATTCTATCATACTAATTTATAAGAATAGGCACCATTTATCTCAAGAAGTCAAATTGACGTCATGTGAAAACCTGGTTTTGTCTTTGTTAGATTTTGCTGACTGCCTGTATGGCCCTAATTTAACTACTGTATACAAAAACAAAATACAAAAAATTCAAAACTCTTGCCTCAGGATAATTTATGGTATACGCAGACTTGAGACACAAAATTCTGATAAGGAAATCTTCTGAATACCTATACAATAAAATAAAATTTCGTACCGATCTACACAACCTTAATTTAAGGTTCAAAGGCCTTTTAACCCCACCTGTCCATCGAACAGAGCAATTTAAACGTTCTTTTAGGTATCAGATTTGCAAAGAATATAACTCTCTACCCGAAAACTTGAAAGGAATGAATGTAAACTGTTTCAGGAAAAATTTTAAAATATTAATTTATAATTAACATATTTAATGTAATTAGGCCCTTAGTTTAACTTGGATGTTTTTTTTTCTTTATATTAACCATAGGCGTATTTTTTTTTAATTTACTGTCATTTGAATGTAATGCGCGAATTAGGTTATAATATACTTGACATGCCCCAATTACACTGGCCGAAGAGAATTCCGTTCGGTGCGCGGAAGAGAGAATTTTGAAGAAAGAAAACTACAGAATGCTAAATTTAGAGCAATTTTGACATAAAATAAGTACATGTTTGACTAAAATGCCTAATTTTCGAAATATCTGCAAAAAGTATATTCTGGTAAAAATCAATATCTACATAAAGTTCAGTGGTCTCCAGAATTCTCTCCACATTTCAAAGCGACTGTTTGTACTGCACTAGTAGAGAATTATGCATTCGTTAGATAAAATGAATTCATAAATATTTTCTATAGTAAATAATTTCTATTGCACACCCATCTATTTATTTAAAAAACTGTATTAATGTGCTGTTTCTATTACAGGAACCTTAGCAGCAATCAGTGATGGCATGCAATATGGCTGGACAGCACCAGTCATACCGATCCTCCTGAGCCCAGATAGTCCAGTTAAAACAACTAAAGTGCAAGGAGAATGGTTGGAAACTCTGCTTATGCTGGGTGCTTTCTCAGGCCTGCCCCTAACTATATACTTCGTAGATAAAATTGGACGAAAAAGATCATTGCTACTTTCCTCTTTTGTAACACTTCTCGTTTGGATAGTTACAGCGGTAGCACCTAGAATAGAATATATATTTGTGGCTAGGGCTTTCGCCGGCGCAGCTGGAGACATGGCTTTCGTGGCTGCTCCTATGTATATTGCGGAAATAGCAGATCAAAAAATTAGAGGATTCCTGTCTAGTATAATATACTTGATGATGCTGATTGGTATAATTTTAATATATTCCGTGGCACCATTTATCCCTTTCTATGCTCACTGCATCCTTGGAGGTATTTTGGTATTGATAGAATTGATAGTATTTCCATTTATGCCAGAATCTCCGTATTACCTATTGTACAAAAACAAACCAGAAGAAGCTCGAAGTTCGTTACAATGGCTAAGACCCAATAAAAATATTGATAAAGAATTGGAGGATATTAAGGCCGCGGTAGAAAGACAAATCACTGAAAGGGGAAGACCGCAAGATCTAATTATGGTTCCAAGTAACCGCAAGGCTCTTGTAATTATGGCTATATTGAATATTGCACAACATTTCAGCAGTATAAGTGTGATTTTGATGAATCTACATGTTATTTTGGAAAACGCTGGATCTATTTATATTGATTCTTCCATCGCTGCAATAATATTTGCGGTTGTAATGTTCTTAGCTGCTACAACGGCATCATTTTCTATCGATAAGTATGGAAGGAAAACATTACTAACTATTTCTAGTATTCTAACAGGACTGTGTCTGCTGGTTATTGCAATATATTTCACACTCAAGAATACAGGGCACGATGTTGCCAGCATAAGCTGGATTCCTATAGTTTCTGTGATGTTATACGCTTGTGTGTTCAAACTTGGTCTGGGTATGGTACCGATTGTGTTGACTGCCGAATTGTTTCCTACTAAAATGAAAGCTATGGGAATGACCATAGCTGATGGAATGTATGTCATTGCTTCTATTCTGTCTATACAAATTTATCAACATTTGCTAAATTTTGGAATGCAGTATCCATTTTACATTTTCTCAGGGTCTTGTTTCTTCGCTGCACTATTTACAGTTTTGTTTATACCCGAAACTAAGGGAAAAACGTTAGAAGAAATTCAATTTATTCTTAAAGGACATAAGTCTAGACCTATTTGCAGTGGCTCAGCGTGATTTAGAAATGTTTATATATTTTTGTACATATTTTTGAAATTTTGTTATTTATTAAAATGGAAGATCTCCTTCCTGGTAAACCCAATATGAATGTAATTATTAGATAATTTCAACTACTCTAGCAATTAATTAAAATGTATATTTGTACGCCAGTTATATATAGAGGCAAGTAAGTTATTTTGATAAAGAAAGTATTAATAATAATAATTACAATAATAAATGAAGTAAATTGTTTTAATTATACAGCAGTCATTGGTCGAAATACGCTGACTCGACCACAGGAGTCGAGCATTAATCACCATCCTATAGTTTAAGTCAATTCCAGTACTCAGATAATTAATTATATGCGTTTGAGATTTAATGAATGTTACTATTTAATGGTACGGTATCTACTATAAATTGTCGTATATGTCTACTTAATTTTTGATTCTTGATATTTTCCAGCAGCCGCCCCGGCATATTCATATATATGAAAAGGCAAATGTCGAAAACATAGAAATATGTGTGGTTACTGAGTTTACGTCGTAAAACTTCGTATATGGAGTCAACATTAATTATTATTGAATAAAACCAGATTCTTGCTCTATAAGAATATTTCGGTTTGTTTCATTCCTTTTAAAACTTTGTTTATTTATTTGTCTAGTTATTTAATCAGTTTGTGTGTCGTATTCTTTTAAATTTGTAGTTTAGTTTATTTTATACTTTTTAAACTAGACATACACATTATCACAAATTCCACTGAGAACTTTATAAACTCGAATAATAAAGAGAAGTTTTAAAAAGTAGCAAAGTGACACTGCTGTTTCTTTCTTTTCCATTTCAATCTGTTTTATTTTGACGAGGTACCTGTAACTAGCTATTTTGAGATGTTTAACTTCTAACATTGAGGACTTCGGAGAAATTTTCCGTTCCAAGTTCTAGTCCAGCTCTGAAATTTCATTGAAAAAGAAAAAAAATAATGTGTTGCTTAAAACATTGCAATATGTCAAATATCTCAAGAAACAAAATATATATCTGACTACTAGTGGATTCACCGAAGAACCAGATCCAAATCTCACGTATTCTCTTATGAAGGTTCATCCTGGACACTTGGATTAGAAATCTGGATGTGGAAGTAATGATTACTTTTTATCGTACCTATATTCATGTTACACCATATATTCTAGTTAAAATTTCCACACTGATAATAGCACATTATTGAAACAGTGTGTAATAGCTGTTACACGCGAGTGGAATACTATAGTATAGTATATATGATCTCAATTGGGACACCATAAAAACGAAAACTCGGCATCTCCTTTATAGGACATGGACAGAGGCGGTAGAAATGTAAAAATGCTTTAAATACTAAATAATTATTTTTTAATTGTTAAAGAAAGGGATTTCTGTAATACTTTTATTCAATAGAAGTGATTAATGAAAAAATATGTTTATCTCATTTGATAAATCACATAAATGATATATTAAGGCTACGTCTAATGTCTAGTGACCTACCTCTCGTTCTATCTTCTAGCAATAAAGTTCAGTAGTCTTAGGCGGGAGTTGCATAGATGGTATATAATCCTTTGCAGTATTATGATGTTAGACAAGTAGAAAATTAGTACTATTCTATAATGGAAAGACTCGGCAAAATTTTAAAGGAGGAACTCGGTCTCAGTTGCGGAAATAGGTCGACATTAAATAAACAAATTTCAAAAAAGCTGTGTCTATGAACTTTAAATAAACAATATTTCATTCGTCACTATCCGAGTTTTCAGACCTTGAATTGGTATTTACATTAGTAATAATTGGATTGATAGATGGTAATATAAAATATTTATTATCCTTTGTTATCAGATGGATACACACTTCCTCCATATATAGCTTTTGCCTATTTCATCTACTATTACCTTTATATTCTTTAAGACAGACTCACTTAATTGTGGGAATTGATTATATTGATGTAGTCCTGTTTTTAAATTAGCCCACGCCATTTCAATGAGGTTGAAAATGCGATAATATGAAGGCAGACGTAAAATAATATGATCGTGTGCTTCAAAAATTTCTTCAACGGCATATTCCTTTTTAAAATTTTGCTTTCCAGTTAGTTCCAATAAAGTCTTTTCTGTGTTCTTTTCTGGCATTTCTAAGCCTTTACCTTTCATAAATTCAATGATATCGCCTTTTCTTGTGTCGGTGTTCGGAATTTTTGTGTGTTGCCGCGAATGGTATGACGCATTCTCCATAACAAATACATAATTTGATGGGATATTTGGTAACAGCAGTTCCTTTGCCCACTTCTCATATAATTCGTCTGTCATATCCTCGTGGTAGTCGGCAGAGAATTGCTTGATATTTTTAGCAGACAACAATAACGCATTTGGAATAAAACCGTTTTTACTTCCAGCACGTAGAATTATAATTCTTTTCCCTTAGAACATGGAGCACTTAAATTACACTTTTTGGTGTTATCTACCCAACTGTATTGAACTACATCATGGGTGTCAAACCATGTTTCGTCAAGATAAATCATGCCTCTATTTGCATCTCTTTTATTTTACGCAGGTACTCGTGTCGATGATCAACGATGCGTGCTCCATAACTACCATTCGCTTGTCCAATTTTTTTGTACCTAAAACCGCAATCGAGCAAAACGTTTCAAGTGTCTAATGATTTATAGTTATAATCTGGATAGTCGCGCAACTTATCCCTAATCATTTCTAATGTGGGCACCTTCTGTTAATTGTAAAAGCCATACACAAATCGACGAATGACACCTTTGGACGCGTTAACATGGTTTTTAAGTTTTTGTCCAACTCTTTTCCGTATAATAGAATGATCAACTACATCCCCGACTCTAATAACCCTATAGATTGTAGTACGGTTAAATTTGGTTAATTCGTAAACCCTCTTCACAATTTTACTATATGAAGAATCAATATTTTCGCCAATATTTAAACACGAGGAGATACTCAGAATAACCCTTTGAGTTTGAACGTGTAAGTTTTTATTTTCAAGTTCCGCTTGTATAGGCTCTGTATCAAAATCGTCCGTTTCGTTGTCACTACTATCGGAAGACCTCCAAAATGCCATTTTAAACAATTAATTGCAAAAAAATCCACTCAAACACAGTAATAAAACTAATAATTTGTTCAAATATTCACTAGAATTAAGTAATTTATAACGCTGCCTGGCTGTACTGCACTGCCTCGTACAGATCATATGATACAAATAATTCATACGTATTTTTTGTTTTATATATTATGGTATGCAAAAACTCTGAACAAGGTTGGTGTTGACAAGTCAAATTCACTAAGCATCTGATCCCACCTATATTTCTATGTGGCAGGTGGATCAAGTCTACTTGGACTGTAGACGAGGAGTGGTGAATATAAATCTGTAATATTCGGTGCTCTCTCATTAAATGCGAAGCGATATATTGACCACACCCCGTAAGATCCTCTAGTACCGTGTTGTTCCAATTGAGTTCGTAAATATTATACTCTGCAGGCACTTTATCATCGCTTAAGCCCATTATTTTACAATAACGTACAAATTATTATAGAACCTGATAGCACTGTCAACATTAATTATACCTATTTTTGCATGAAAACATGAATTAAGTACAGAGTTGTCAATGTATATATAAGTATTTTTTTGGTACCTATTTATTGGTAATTGAAGTAAATTTTTCAATTATCATGAAGTGAATTTTCTATTTTGTACACTAATAATTAAGAAAAATTATACATCTTTATGTATCTTCAGTTAAGTGGAAAAGTACAGAAAAATTTCTCAAAGCTACCACGGTTGCAATATAAAATAAAATGACATAAAACTTTCAAACATTGGTTTGATGCGAACAATTATTAACAAAATACAAAAAAAATGCAGAGATGAAAATTGAAGGGAACAAAATTCTACATTAACAAAGTTATTACACAAAATTTAGTACGTATAACCATTTTACGCACATGTGTCAAGAAGATGGGAGAAGCTTCGGTACGATAACGACGAAAACGGAGCGCATACTGATAGATTATATTACCAGAAAAAACAAAATATTGGTCCCCAAATCATAGCGATTCATCTGTATGAATGATTCGTGAATTTGAAATATTTTAATTTTCCCATGTCGCATTACACAAGTTAAGGGAGGGTATGGTTGTATTGTATATAATGCGTGCATGTGCATGTATGTATTGCAAATGGATACAAGAATTTTTAACTTGTCATCAAATTCTTGAAGAACATGAGAGAGAAATTGGCAGGAGTCCATTTAAAGATATGCCGAACTATGAAGATATTTGGCACATTTGCTTCACTGGTAGACATAAGGGACAGTTCAATGTGAGGAAAAAGTTCACTATTGGTGAATCACTGAATATTTCGATAAGAATTAGGTGTTTTCACAAATTTTAAATTCAGTTTCACTGTGCTTTATTATAGTTAAAAACACTTGAATTTTGAGAAACAGTCGAACAATACCTTAAAATAAGCCATTTTAATTTTCAGTTGAAATTTTTTCGCCAAAAACACTACATCAATTCACTACGCACTCATGACCCCATCAGTTATAGTGTCAGTGTCATTTTGTGTTATAAACACGTTATTTTCCAGATAAATTTCCTAAAGTAGCTTTTACATACCCCGTATTAGGTAGGCGTTACTTATTTAATCACATGTAAAGTGAATAAAATGTTGTGTGTAACACTTTTTAAACTGGATTTTAGAAACAATATAACCAATGACGTCACCGCGTGTTTCGCGTACTCGTTTAATTACTAAAACTTTATGTTGTTTATTTGTTGAAATGCTAATTTGATGGACGATAGAATACTGTTTACATATCAATAAGTGCTTTAGTATAACAAGTATTTAATTTTAATAATATCAAAAAAGCAAATTTGCACATAGTGAAAGCACCTAATTACCGACAACAACAGTATGTATGGATCTCAGCATTCAATTCTTACTGGGATATAAAAGAATGATATGACCATTTGCTAAATTTGTTTTCAAGATGTGGGAAGAGTAATGGTTCACTCCTGTATATGTACCAGAAATTCCACTTTTAAAATTGACAAGGGTTCTTACGGAAAATAAACAGAAGCAGCTGTGTATCTCTTCGCTCTCTGAAAAAATTAAAAAGATAATTTCTTTGACCATTGATTCAAAGAGCACTGTGAGCCTACTTACAAGAGGCCTCAGGAAAATAATTATTCTAAAGGAGGTTGATAAGCCAAACATTTCCTCAGCTGAAAACTTGAATATCAAGTACAGTCTGGTACTTCGGACCAAGAAATGAAGAATTTGAGCCATTTAATCACATGTAATGTAGGTTAATTATTCTGATGAGGTTTCAAAAAGGGTTATGCTACTGGAAAATTTATATAACTACAATATCTTGTACTTGTTAAAAAAGGTCTTGTCTAACAGCAGAGGTCTGTAGTCTGAAGCAACGTAGAAAGCAGATTAAAAAATGTAATGTATAGACGAAATTTGACCGACAATTACGTACTTAAAATTATGTCTAATGGTGAGCAGGGATTTTCAAATGTAATTCAATGATTCCAGAAAATTGTGTTACTGAATATCTAGGACATTCAGATCAAGTGAGCGCATCGGCTAACGAGTGAAAATTTATTCAAATAAATTCCAAATTCACGAATCATTCTTACAAATGAACCGTTATGATTTGGAAACCGAAATTTTGTGTTTGCTGGTTATCTAATTTATCACTCTACATGCTCTGTTTAGTTAAAGAACTCAATATTAAATACAGTTCTTGGGAATAAGTTGGAAGTCAATAATTTGTAGAGATTGCGACAATATCTTAGTGTCCTTTAGCTGCAAGCACTCACACAAAGACACTAATAAGAAAGTTTGTGACTTTGAGGTCATTTTTACTTTCCTCGCATACCGAAGGGAAGTATTGTATTCGAGAAAAAATCACCCTCCGAGATTTTTTCGGATTTTCATCTTTCAGATCATGTAGATTACGAAAATGCAGGTTTTTCAATTCGGTCAGTCTGTCTGTCTGTCGGTCTCTGTTGGTGCTACTTGACGGAAGACGTCTAAAGGGAATAAATAGATACTAGAAAAAAAATGTTCGTTCAAATTTTAAATTTCCACGTTTCATGACATTCTAAACCTACCCCAAAAAAAAAAATTCGAAAATTTTAAATAGAAAATTTTTTTGAAATTTTGAAAATTTTGAAATTTTTTTATAAAATGGGTGATGGCAAAAATTTTGTTTCGCTCGAATTTAAAATTTTCACGTTTTGTGACATTCTAAACCTATTTAAACAAATATATATGAAAATTTAAAATAGAAAAAGAATATGAAATTTTGAATATTTTGTATAAAGTGGATGATGGAAAAAAACTGTTTTGCTCAAATCTAAAAGTTTTGCATTTCGTGACAATATAAACGTATTTCAAAAAATTTTGGAAAATAAAAAAAATTGTGAACATTTTTTATAAAATGGGTGATGGAAAAAAAACTGTTTGCTCAAATTTAAAATTTCCACATTTCATGACATTCTGAACCTATTTCAAGAAAGAAATTTGTTTTGGGAATTTAAAAAATTTATTTCTTTTTTATTATTTTACCACTACAATAGAATAGATGACGGAAAACAATTTTTTCTTCAATTCTCAAATTTCGACGTTTCATTATATTCTTAAACTAGTTCAACAAAAAAATGTTTGGAAAATAAAAAAAACTCCCACCACTATACAGTAGAGGGAAAAAAGTTATCGGGTTTTCTTTGTAATAATAGGGCTAACTATATGGCGATTATAATTCTCACATGTCATCTCTTAATTAATAATTTTTTAGAGTGAAGCGCCTTGTATGAACAAAGAGGGAAATTCTGAGTAAACACCTTTACCGATTTTTTCATGTTGCAGCCACTGTGGCCTTGAGAACTTTTATTATTTTCTACTATCAAAGACCCACTTTTATACAAAACACATAAGAATTATTTCATGCCAGGTCAATATTACCAAGAACTGAGCTGGTAGGAGTTGAGAAAAATACATTTAACTTAAGTTTGTTGGCAATTGTGAATACCACTGTTTCAGACAAATTGTGATCAAATAAAATATT
The DNA here is from genome assembly GCA_963583905.1 of Stenurella melanura. NCBI lineage: Eukaryota > Metazoa > Arthropoda > Insecta > Coleoptera > Cerambycidae > Stenurella > Stenurella melanura. The sequence goes on from OY757312.1 coordinate 77,550,552, forward strand.
CGACAATTTGCTTTAAAACAGGTACTTTAGGTGCAATTTCTCTATGAGGCAGCCCTAAAATTATGCTCCAGGAACCGAAATTCGATTACTTAATTTAAACTCTTTCTATTAATTTTGAGAATTTAAACAAGAATTAAAATCATTTACTTCTTCGAAATTTTAAGAAATAAAAAAAATACTTTAATAGAGTTACTAGATGATCACCGAAAACTGCAAAAAGGTGAAGTATTGTAAGTAACATATTAATTATAGTATAGTGTATCTGTTAGATTTTTTGTCCTTGCAGATTTAATTAAAATAGTACGGCGCCTGCTTCTGGTTTCGCTTGATTATTCTTAGCTTCAGGGGCGGATTTGCCAATAGACCAAGTAAATTAAACCATAGATAGAGCGGCTAATTTTGAGGCATTTTGAGATTAAAAATTTACGTCAAAAATACAATAATTTTTGTACAGTTATAACACACAAGCAATTGCTTAATTTTATTAGTAATAACAAAATAAATGACACAATATCGAAAACTTAACTCGTTTTAATTAGAATATTCTATTTACCTCTCTGAATTTCTCAAATATAGGGGCCGAAAGCTTAAATCACCCCCCTCCCTGTTAAGATTTAAACTTGTTGGATATGGTTATTGTTCTATTTAACTTTATAATGTGCCAACAGGATGGTACGTTATAAATATTGTGCATAAATAAATAGTTTCCAAATTACCTAAACCGACCCTGCCCACAGAACCAGGTAATCTCATTACCGTGGGCTGGAACCTGAATAATTAATAACGAATCAACAACCACATCGTCATAAAACCCAACAATATTATTTTCACAACAAAAATGTATACCAGTAATACCAGTCAGTTTTGCGAATTTGACTTAATTCAAAACGAGTAGTGCTATCGAAAACGTCTTGGACTCTGCAACAGCGTTTGGAATGCTTTCTTTACTACTGCTTCCCATTCTTGCGGTACAGGTTTTTTCAGGAGAGTCAAGGTCAATTGTATCATAATAACTTTAAACTTGCACGTGAAACAGAGCGTTTCAGTCATTTGCAGAATGCTGCTCCCTAACAGTGTGACAGAAAAGTTTCAAGGGACTTTTCCCCAGTTACTAGCTGCTGTCACAGGTGGGTACTATTCATTATTTGGAGTAAAAGTTAATATCAGTGCCTGTGGCTCAAGCGAGCATTTTGTTGGTTTTTTTGTTATATGCATGTTTAACTTGTGTTGTTTCTTGTATATGAGTGGCAATAGTGATTATTTTAATAGTGAAATGGGGATTAGTAAGTGAAACATTATGGTGAGTAGAAGACTACTATTTTTTGTTTGTCGCAATGAAAACTAAATAGAATTTCGATCATTAATTAATTGATTAATATTTAAATAATATTAATATCGATTATTTTTGTAGCTGAATGAGAAATATATAGTGAGGTCCATAAGTAGCGGGTAAATTCATTATCTGCGTAATTTACAATTTATATGTAGAATCCTAAAACACGTCAAATCTTAATTCTAAAATGAAACATCCTCCTTCAACCCCCTTGGAGTGTCAGCTACCCCTTTAAAATTTTCAAATGGAACGAGGATACGTATGTTAGCTCACTTGAAAAGGTTTTTAATTCTCTATCCAGCAATATATTTGAATTTCTCTAATTTTTTTATTAAGAAATATTATATTTTTAATGTTACCAAATAAACAAAAGAACATGAAACAGTTTAAATGAAATGTTCAAACAGGACAACCGTTGCATCTTGACAATAATGCAGACGTTGTGAAATTTTTCTAAAATATTTTTTTATCGTTTCCGGGGTGGTCTTGCCTTATCTACCTTTTATATCTTCGACGTTATTTGGTCCGTTGAAGTAGACTTTCGATTTCAAGTAACCCCACAAAAAATAGTCAAGAAGGATCAAATCGGGAGAAAGGGCAGGCCACTCAATTTCACCGCATCTACTGACCCACCTATTGGGAAAAACTTGATTAAGATTAAGGCTTTTACGTCCAATGCAGAAATTAGTGTAAATCCGTCCTGCTGATACCAAATATTTCATTGGGCTTGTCATCATCTGCGAAAAGTATTCTTAAATCTGTAATTAAGAAACTTTGCAAGAAATCCAAGAAACGCGCGCCAGTTAATGTATTATCAAAGAAACATAGTCCGATAATTTGAGGAATTTATAATTCCAGCCCAAACGTTCCCCTTCTCAGGATATTGAGTATTGGCTTCCATCGTCCAATGTGGATTTTTGTACTCCAGCATTTCCAGTTCTTCTTGTTGACGGTTCCATTTAGGGCGAATGTTGCCTCATCAGAAAAAAGAATGTTTTTTATAAATAACGGATCGTCTTGGTATCTATTTGCCATGATTTCGCAAAATTCCAATCGGGGATCAGGGTCATCGTCGCTAAGTTCATGAACCAAATGAATTTACGCAATACGGACCTTTTAATAACATCATTATCGGAAGCAACTTGTCTTGTAGGCTTATGTGGACTATCTTGATTATCTGGCATTATATCCAACGTCTTTTGATCGACTAAAATGCGTTTCCTACCATATTTAGGAATATCTGTGGCAATTCCAAATTCATGAAATTTGTTTTCTACTCTATTAACCGTTGACTGAGAAATGCGATGGTCAGGATACTTAGTATTGAAGATTTCCCATACCTGCTTCTGCGTTCTTGTTTTATCACCACATCCTAATAATATCAAAATTTCAATTCTTTGGGTAACCGAAAGACTAATTTTTAAAATATTGATCAACTTGACAATCAGCGATAAATAACTAGAATCATAGTAGTCGCGTCATTTTAGCATTTTACCTCTAAAAAAGGTACAGGGTTAATTGACTTCATTTTTGTTGCAAACAGTTCAGAAATTCATTTAAAAAAAGCAGCTCCTTTTATTTTTTGGCGGAAATGTTTGGTTTCACTTTTTGTCCAATAATTGGCCAATATTAATGGAAAATTTAATTAAATTAAGCGAAGAACTTCTTATTATAGACAATATGCCATAGAATTAGACAAAAATGGTTACTCAGGGGTTTTTGGGTTTGCTGATCCCGAATCTGAAGTTCAATTTGGGAAATTCAAAATGGCGGATCGGAAATCGCGCCATTCTCCAGAAAAGATGAGAATGGATATCTTGGCCTTAAAAATCTGTACTCGGGGGTTTTCGAGGTTGCTGATTACGAATCCGAGATCTAATTTGTCAAATTCAAAATGGCGGACCAGAAGTAGAGTGAGTTTCTCAGAAGAAACTCGAATCTCTTTCGTCCTTGGGATGAAAATGAGTACTCGTGGGTTCTGAGGTCGCTGATCACGAATCAGAGGTCTAATTTACGAAATTCAAAATGGCGGATCGCAATAACAGTTCGTTTCTCCGGAAAACTCGTATTCTTTTCTTCTTTAGGCTGAAAGTGGGAACGTGCGGGTTTTTGTTATCGCTGATAACGAATCTAATGAAATCAAAATGGCGTACCGGAATTAGTATATTTTTCGGTAAATACTCGTATTTCTCACATTTTCAGCCCAAAAGAGTAAAAATACAAGGTTTCCCGGAGAAATTCACTGTTCCTCCGGTCCGCTATTTTGAATTTCGTAAATTCGTGTAGAACGACCTCAAAAACCCCCGAGTACTCATTTTCAGCACAAACACGAAGAAAATACGAGTTTTTCCTGATAAATTGACTCTACTTCCGGCTCGCCATTTTGAATTTACCAAATTAGACCTCGAATTCGTAATCAGCGACCCCGAAAATACCCGAGCACAGATTTTCAAGGCCAAGAGATCCATTCTCATTTCTTATGGAAATGGTCCGACTTCCGGTCCGCCATTTTGAATTATCCAAATTGGGCTCCAGATTCGTGATCAGCGATACCAAAAACCCCCTAGTAACCATTTTCGTCTAGTTATATGGTATATTGTGTAAGACAACTAATTTTTCAATGAATTTATTTAAATTGGCCATTAATATTGGCCAATTTATTGATGAAAAAATGAAACCAAACATTTCCGCCAAAAAATAAAAGATGCTGTTTTTTTTTAAATGCCCTTCTGAACTTTTTGCAATAAGAAGAAATCAGTTAACCTCGTACCTTTTTTTTAGAGGTTTTCAGATTTTTCATGCTAAAATGACGCAACTGAAGTGTACACAGAGGTGTAAAGAAATTATATTTTTTTCCGATATGTGAAAAGGAACCCTCTTACTTCTTTCTTTTGTCGGGTACTTTGCCACCTGCGTATCAGAAAAATTGATATATTTAAATTGAATGTTATGATATGACACAAAATTAATTAAATAGTCAGATTTGACAGATATTTGGTACACAGGCATAAATAGTTTGGGATACATTTCAAATACATTTTAAAATTTTCAAATTTAATTTCTTGATGAAGAGTATACAAAATTCAAAGAACCTTATGTTGCTGGATAGACAATTAAAAATCCTTTCAATTGAGCTATCACACGCACCCTCATTCCATTTAAAAATTTTAAAGGGCTAGTTGTCACTCCAAGGGGGTTGAAGTGGGAGATATATAATTATACTCAAAAAATGTCATTTTAGAATTGAAAATTGAGTTCTTTTAGGATTTTACTCATAAATTGTAAACTACGTAGATAATGAAGATATTTCTAGGCCACTTACACAGTGTTAAGGTTTTACCGATTTAGTGAGCCCTAAGTTTCAACTTTCCTTCAAAATAAATAATTTAGCAAAGCATGCCTCAACTGAGTTTACAATTCATGAACAGAATTTAACATATTCAAAATCAATCTGATGAATTGAAATTCAAGATCCGTTTCGAACGAGGTACAGCTACAACCCCCATTCTAATGTAAAATTTTCCGGGGGGGGGAGTCATAATTCACAGGGGACGAACGCGAGAGGGGATATCTTCATGATATAAAATGGCAATTTTAAATTAAAATTAGACTTATTTCAGGATTTTTCCTAATAGTTCATGATTGCGCTTATAAGGAATTTATCTCGTAGGTACATATAACACGTACGATTCCTAATATTACTACTATTTATAGACATTGTATGAAGTTAAACCTAACATGAAATTAATTTCACCTCAGATAAGGTGAAATTAATTTCTCGTTAGCCTAATGTGAAATTAATTCCACTTAAGTTTAACTATGGTGAAATTAATTTCACGTTAACTCTATTATCGTGAAATTAGTTTTAACATAAAATAGTTTTTCTATGTGGCCCCGCTGGCTTCCGCATAAATGATATTTCAATATAATTACTTTAAAATTGCGATAACAATTATTATTAGTTACTTAAAAAAAGTTAGGGATGCAAAATCCCAAGTAAAAATTTTAGTAACTTCTGCTTAATAAAAATATTTTTATTCAGAAGATTGGATAATGAATAATACTTATCAGAGTGGGTCACTAGGGCGTGGACTGTCAATACCTCCTCCATTTGAAATTTGAATACTGTCAGTTAAAAATTATAAGGATCATGCGAGACATATTTAAAAACTATTTTTAACTCTGCAGGGTGTTCTATAAACTAGTGGCGAACCAATACTTCAATGTCTGACATGGTGCATAAACTAAATACTATTTTACATATTTGAGTTTAACTTGTAATTCTCTACCCAGTCATATATTATTTTTGAACTTAGATGGCGTTACCACGTTATTCCACCTTCTTTATGGAAAATGCCTCAAAATGCATATGCATCGGTCAAAAGTAAAATATGCAATAACGTGTCTTCGTTTTGGCTGTCGTTTCATTATTACAATTAATCAAGACCATGTACAAATTTTCAAGTCTCTGAAAGACGAACCTAATTCTACATGCTGTTCTCCATGATGATTTAAATCTTTACATTTTTGAACTGTCCTAAGTCAGCTTTTTCAAATGGAATAACCTGTGTATTTATTTCTACATAAAATGTTTCAGCACCTACACAGTGATACCTCATATTGGCTACTTTTTTTCGGTGGTTTCTGAAGTTTTCATGTAAAAAAGCAGTGATTATGGTCAGCATAAAGGTAATTGATTTTTGAAATATTTTAAGCAAAAACAAGCAGGATGTTCCATCTGGAAAAATTGAGTTTTGACAGTTTAAAAATCGAAATATTGCAACCATCATAGAGAATTAGAATTGGGTTCGACTTTGAGATGCCTGGTCTTGACTAACATTTCAAAGTCACGGGACGGAAAAATTTGTGCAGATTTCATTCTTGACCGCTTTTTTTATCGGAAAAAGTAGAATAACGTAGCAAGGTCACAGTGTAAGACCAAAAATAATATATGACTGGATAGATAATTAAAAATCAAGTAAGAAACCGTGGCCTGAGGAATCACGCGCCAATATTCTTGACTTTGATGACGGTCTCGGATGATTAGGGGTCGAGCTTTGAGCTCCTTGCCCCAATCATCGCTGTAGACCTGGACCGGTCTCGTAAGGGGTGGGCCTGCTTTTTACGACTACCCCACCTGAGATACAGAAGGTGTAGGCGAAGGCAGCAGACCTCCCCTGGTCTTGGCTGCTAAGGAATCACTACTTCCACATTCATATTTTCGATCCATCACTTTAGAGGAAACATCTTGAATATATTTGCACTCTAGTATGTGAAAATTATTGGCCATAGAATTTTAATAACATTTGGGGCAGATGTCATAGAAAAATTTGAGAAGTGTAGTTCCTAGCATATATACGTATATCAAAAATGAAGTTTTTAGACTCTTATTAGCTTGCTCTACTTATTTTCCCCTATTCACAACCTCCCACTCCTTCAATAAAATCATCTCAATCAGATGTCATTACAATACATACATATACTAAGTTTCAAGTGAATATCTCAATTACATTTTATCAAAGGGGGGATAGAAAATATTATACAAGAAACTGAGGCCTTCGCTTCTAGTACATACACCAAATACCGAATTTCTGTACTCTTACCAGCTTTTGCTTATTTTCCTTATTTACCCCTATTTAACCCCCAACCCTTCACTGAAATTAGCGCAAAATATAATCTAGTTTCAGATCTCGTCATGGTGCATATGTGCACCAAGTTTCAAGTCAATATCATAAACCGTTGCTGAGTAAAAGTTCGCACAAAAGATTTACAGACAAACCGACAGATTTTTTTTTCTCAAATAAATTTCGATGTTTTATATTTTAAGCCTATTCCAACAAAAAAAAAAAAAGAAAATTGAAAAGTTTTGCTTGCCACCACTGCATAAAACACCCTATAAATTTAAAAACGCCTTAGACATTTCTTCAAATTTCAAATGGTTGAGAAGATATTGACCGCCTGTGCACTAGGACACATTGAATAACTACCAAATGAGTAGCAGGTTTCCTTTTCTTCAAAATAGTGCTGGAAATCCCCAAACTTACTTGATCTACGCGTGAAATACTTTATTTAATATTACATGGGGAGTTGAGGGGGTGCGAAAAATATCTGCCTCTGTTTCCATGGCATACTAACTTTAATATGTGAAATTTAATGTTGATTTTATTGACACTTTGAAATGTTTGGTTATTTAGATGTTTTGGGATTATGAAAAGCATACGGTTTAGGTGTAAGTTACATCAAAACGAGAAATATGATTATAACCCGAGCAAATCAAGGCCATCGAGACACGTTAAAGTTAAGTGAGTGTGAGGTAGAACACAAGATGATATGTATATCTTAGGGGCCTTGTTGGCAATACTGGCAGCTGCATATATCAGATTCGCTAGAGAATGCAGAAATACAACTTCCCAGCTGAGCAAAATTTGTTGCGGCAAAGGTATTAAGAAACTTACCTTTCTTATATTAAAAAATATTCTACAATACCTGCCCAAAGTCAAGTATATCGTAGAATCTCTGAGCTAAAGTTGCCGAATTATTTATTAGCCCAGGCGGTGTAGCTATTCTCAAACATGTTCGGAGGCAGATGATTTTTTTTCAAAAATTTGAGTACGAGTTGTATGGGAAAATAAAAACTATTTTCAAAAAGAACATACATTTCTAAACAAAAAATGTTTTTACAAAATTTTTCATTAAAGTCGCAGGTTTTCCGTAGAAAATTATTATTGAAGTAGAAGTAGTGGAGCAAACGAGGTGCGAATCAGCATCGTTCTATATTCCCAATATATTACCCCAGGTACGAAATATATGAAAATAGCATTATTAAACAGTATTTGTTGGAGGAAATAATAGAAAATTATTATTATAAAGGATATTTATTCTATAAAAAGTCATACACAACATATCAGCAGTAAAACTGAATACAGTGCTATTTGTATTATATACAGATAGACAAATGTGCCTCTCCACTATATTTTAGACTCTTTCTAAAAATGTTTTTTATTTTCTCCCTACCTCAACTCATTTTCGAAATTTTGGGAAAATACAAAGAAACAAAGTTTTTGATTTTTTTAGTGGTCTCGAAATCATACAAACTGTATGTGATGTTATTGCTTACCATGCAAAGAACTCATGAAAAAAATCACCCGCCTTCGATTTGTTCAGAGGTAAAAATCTCTGACGACTGGGCTATACGTAGTTTCATTTTAAGATAAACCGTTTTAAGACCCTTTTATAAGGCCATAGAGTGACCCAAAGGAGTTATTTCTGAGACTCCGTAAAGGGCTCTTATGGAGGATTAATTTAAAAATAAATTATTAATGACAATTTTAAAGATGGTACTTCACGATTCTATAGCATATTTACGAAATGGTCTGGTAATATAAACCGATTTTGCTCAAATTTAAGAATTTGGAACAAATTTCGGGGGTGAGAGAAAAAAAATTTAATTTATTTTTCGTATAATGAGCCACCATTGTACGTATGTATTGTTTCTTGAAAGCAGAATAATTTTTGTTAGATTTAAGTTTTTTTTAATTTAGTGGGCCCATACATAAATTAGCATGTAGAATACTACATTGACACTGGACTACATACGTCATACAAGGTGACGGCCAGTCGTTAAAACTATTTTTAGGTAAACTATGATTCATAATATCCTAAGATCAAAATATTAGTAAGTTTTGAATTCCAATTATAAAGATATGACTATGCAAAATCCCATAGGTGTGGAACATAGAGAGTGTCTTAGATTCGTTCGATAATTTTATCAATTAAGTGACACATTCACTTTAAAACGAGATATTATTGCGTAGTATAAAATACTTAATAAAATAAAATACGATGCATGGTATACCAGATACGTAAAAGTCGAATATAATTTAATTACTTCCACATCCACGTAGGGGAGTGGAAGTATAATAATCATAAAAAAAAGTGTTTACTTTCCTCGTTTACCGAAGAGAACGAAATATTGTTTCTATTCGTGAAAAAATCACCCTCCGAGATTTCTTCGGATTTTTACGTTTCAGACTATGAAGATTACGACAATGAAGGTCTTTCTATTCAATCAGTCTGTCTGTCTCTCTGTGGGCCTGTTGTTTGTCTGTTGGCGCTCGATCTAAAAATTTATTTGATGGAGAACAGTGACATTTGGTAGGTAGTTGACGCTACTGCCAGCGAAGAAATGGGTACACTTTCACTAGAAGATATACTGCGTGGACCGCCTAAAAGGAATAAATAATGAAATACTTTGTGACAGATGACAATAATACTGGGCATATAGTTAACATAATTATCAAGGAAGATACCTACTATACTTAATAAGAAATATACATGGTCATCTTACAGAAATATTAATTAATAAATAAAAGGTGGCAAGTAAAGAGGAAAGTTTTGTGTAAATACCTTTATCGATATCTTTTTGGCCTTGAAGTATGTTTAGAATGTCATGAAAATGTGAATATTTTAAACTAGAGCGCAAACAATTCTTCTGTCTGTTGGTCTGTCCGTCAATCTGTAACGCACGATTACTTTGGAACGGTTTAAGATATAGACATGTTTGGTACACGTATGTATTATAACGAGAAATGGAACTGAACTATATTTTGAGTTATTTTCCGTTAAAGAGTTGACGGACAAATAGGGATAAATAAGTAAAGCAAGCTGGTAAGAGTCTAGAAACTTGAGGTTTGGAAAAAAATGGAAATTTGTACATATATATTATAATAAGATCTGAAACTAGATTGTATTTTGAGCTCATTATGTTGAAGAGTTGGGAGTAAATAGGGATAAATAAGTAAATCAAACTAGTAAGGGTCCGAAAACTTTGGATTTAATGTATACACTAGAAGTCAAAGTCTATTTTTTTTTGACATAATATTCCGTTCCTACAGCCACTACCACCACTACTTCATTATTAAAGGCGTTAACAAAATTAAATAGTGATTTAGTGTGTTTACGAGAACGAAACGTCTCTAACATATGTTTCACATTAATCACCCCCATTACCACCTTGTGGCAGACGATTTGAAACATATTATTAAAATTCTTTGAGCAATGATTAACACATGCTGGAGTGCAAATATGGTATAAAGACTTTCTTGTTTAGAGGGGCTTGGATCAGATATCTGGATGTGGAAGTAGTGATTCCTTAGGTAGCAGTTTCTTTTATGAATAATATTATTTTCTTGCAACAGGGCATAGGAAACCTCTAGTACACATGTTTAAATGGGGTAGTGAATATTAATTTTCTCGATAAGATAATTATTTAGTAAGTGTGTCCCACTGAACATTCTAGGGGTTGTTTTATACCATTGGTTACACAGCCACACAAAAATAAAAAAAGGATGCGATATATCATATCCAGTGTATTTTTGCCTGCTGATCACGAATCCGATGTCAGCATTGGTCCATCACATCCTCATTTTTATCCAACCTCAAAAAATAGGTGAAAATTAGTAAAAATCGAGAAAAATGCACTCGTAAAAATGCAAAAAAAATATTTTTCATATCTGAATCTACATTCTTATGTATTTGAATCCGCTTAACTCAAAACCATCGCCAGAATTGGGTCAGACCATCTTGTTTTTTTCCTAACCTCAAAAAGTTAGGTGGATGTGGTGATTTTTGAAAATTCAACCGATTTTTACTAAATTTAGTACCCGGGGGTTTTTGGGGTCGCTGATCACGAATCTGGGGTCAGATATGCGATTTTGACAATATACAAAAGTAACAATCATTTTCACTGTAAAGTCTGTTCCATATTGCTGGTGTGGTATATTTGATGGCCTACTTATTAGGGTTTCCGAGTCCCTGCATCGTAATTCTTCCCCTTCTGCTTGCCATGACGGCATGAAAGCCATTATTCAGGGACTTTGCCGGATAGTGGAACAACTCCGTTGCCCACCATCACCACCACTTGGAGGCGCCCTGGATGCAGGCAGAAAGATAAAAATGCAGAGCACAACTTATACAAAAACTACCCAAGATCTAGAATAGAAGTTGAAACATTGGGAAAATGGATGTAGTCCAAATCTTTGGATTTTTATAACTCTTGAATCTTGAATTTTGCAAATCTGACCTCAGATTCATGTTCAGCGACCCCAAAAACTCCAGGATACCGAATCTGGTGGCAATGGGTTGAATTTTCAAAAATCATTATATTCAGCTAACTTTTTGAGGCTAGGAAAAAAACGAGATGGTCTGACCCAATTCTGGTGGTGGAGTTGAGTTAAGCTTATTCAAATACATAAGAATATAGATTTAGATATGAAAAAAACTTTTTTTGCATTTTTACGAGTGCATTTTCCTCGATATTTACTAATTTTCACCTATTTTTGAGGTTAAAAAAAAATTAGGATGTGGTGGACCAATTCTGATTCGTGATCAGCAGGCAAAAATACACTGGATATAATATATGGCATCAAAAGTATACTCCACTTTTTTATTTTTGTGTGGATGTGTTATCTAACTATTAAATTGATAGAAGCACAATTTTCGGTTTTACTGTTTTTATTAAAAAAATAAACAATTAATGCGATCGTCGAGTTTCACCCTCTGTGATGGGGGTTAATATTTAGAAACCCCAAATATTCAATCTAATAACCATTTTAGAGATGTGACATAGTAACTTGGTAACCATTCGATGGTGAATTTCTTAATTAAAAACTGTGTCATTTCTTTTAAATTATTTAATCTGTATCAACTTAATACCATTGCAAACATTAGAGGTATTTTTTAGATTTAATATTTTAGAATTATAGTGATATACATGTTGTGATCCCATTTGATGTCTTTGAAAATAGTATCCATCATTCGGCTGTTACTTTTAATTTACGAATTTTAGAATATTATTCACAATTAGCTTACGATGAATACTACTATGATTATTACAACGGAAATTATTTTGCCATGAATGAATATCTCGTTAGTGTAGACTTGGAAACTCTTCTTAATGATAAGGAAATTAATATTGTTGTATCGTTATTTTATGACACTTTGTTTAATATAGTAGATTTACATATTCCTTTAAAGATATATAAATCTTCTCCTTTTCTTGTATGGTTTAATTCTGAACTAAAAAGTTTAATTTATGAGAAAAAGCGGGTACATAAACAATATAGAATAGAAGAAGAGATGATTATATTTACTTCTGTAAGATACGTTCCCGATATAAAGAATTAAGGAAGTGTTGTTATCAAAATTATGTGAGGAAAATTGAAACTAATATAAATAATGATCCAAAAAACTTTTGAAAGTTCATAATTGAAAAGAGGAAATTGTATAGTTTACCTTCTAAGATGTTCTACGGTGACATTATTAGTAAAAATATTCAGGATATACTTGATCTATTTGCAAACTTCATTTCAAATGTGTACTCTAATGGTAACACCAATCAAATTCCCAATTTTAACTTTGATGTAACTATAGAAGTTAGCAGTTACTTTATTCATGTAAAAGATATTATTGACAAAGTCAAGAATTTACCATGGAAAGTTTCCTTTGGTCCAGATGGCATCCCTACTTACTTATTGAAACGGTCCATTTTTACGGTGGCGAAACCACTACATACTGTCTTTAATCTATCTCTAATTTCAGCATATTTCCCTGCTTCTGGAAGCAGAGCCACCTTAGACCAACACATAAAGATAACATCGAAAACTATAGAACAGTTTGCATATAGTCGGATATTCCAAAATTATTAGATTATATTTAGTAACCAAAAATGTATCATGGGATTGTAAAAACATAATTCTAAATCAGCAACATGGTTTTTCTCAGGGTCGGTTACAAGGTGTAAACTATGGTAGTTTTCTATCATCATCGATTAAAGTAACATCAGGAGTTCCTCAGGGATCTTACATTGGTACTCTATTATTTAACCTCCTTGTGAACGATTTAGCTTCAGTAATAGAAAATAGTAATATGTTAATGTTTGCGGATGATTTAAAAGTGTATTTAGAGCAATCCTTCTGATGTTGAATTGTTGCAAAGTGATATCTAAATCACTTTTCAACAATTTGTCCCATTGGTATGATGAAAATGTCCTAGATTTAAATGCGAATAAGTGCTGTAATATTACATCTGCAGGAATAAACGCGCCTTATAGTTATCCTTAAAAAATTAATGATAAAGTGTTGCAAGAGACCGATCGCGTAAATGATCTGGGAATTAATCTTGATAATAAACTTATCATTTATCCTTATCCATACATATGAAATAACGTTCATTCCTTCAAAGATCTGGAGCAGATTTTTCTGTCGATAGTCTCAATTTGTTATACTGTTTATTGGTACGTTCAGTATTGGAATATTGCTCCATAATCATAATACTAACAATGTAGAAGGTGTTTAAAGGAAATTCTTAAAGTTTTTGCATTTCAGTTGGGGTATTTAAGAGATGAATATAATTATGATGACCTTGTCGCTTGGCTAACACATTAGAACATAAAAGATTGGAGGCTGATACGTGCTTTCTGCACAGAATGCTTAATGGTTATATTCAGTGCCCCGACCATACTAATATGATAAAATTTAAAGTAAATGATAGAAGAAATCGTTATTTGAACCTAATTCATGTATCTTTTCATCATACGAATTATGGACAAAATGAAATGATAACTAGAATTCTAAGGATTGCTAATGCAATTCAAAATAATTTAGAACTTTTTGGATCGTCAACTATATCTTTTAAGAAATCAATCAAACAAGTGTAACCACTTTGTATTATTTGTACAATGATATATGTTGTGTATTTATACTACCTTACTCTAAATAACAAATATTGTATATTTTTATAAAAAGGGCTTGTCCCGTAAATAAATAAATAAATAAAAAAATAAATACATGAATAAATCTATAAATAAATAAGTAAATAAATAAATAAATTTATTTATTTATTTATTTACGGGACAAGCCCTTTTTATAAAAACATACAATATTTATTATTTAGAGTAAGGTAGTTTGAATACACAACATAATTAATTAATTAATTAATATGGAAAGTCAATATTTTTAACCCCCTTAGAACTTTCGCCTTGGGAGACTGCCACACTTAAATTTTCTGTCATAGAAGTTAACTTTTTTGAATGCACAAATAACATATCCATGTCCATGCATTAAAAGTACAGATCTTGATGATTTAACGCCCTTTTCCTTAAATATAAAATATTGTCGAATTGGCTATTTTCTCGCTAAAAATCTATAAACATCTATCCCTTATGCCCTCTGAATAATTCTGGCACCCATAATTTAGCGTTATTGGTATTTAAAAAAATAACTTGCGGAGTGTACAATTTTGGTTTTACCAACGATTTTTAACATCGTTTAAAGATGGACAAAATATAAACGCTAAATATACATAATGGATGATTGATAAAATAAATACACGATTGATGAATAATGAAGAATGATAACAATGAATTATGAATTTAATATTAATACTATAGTGTTAATGTCCATCGCCAGTAGTTGTGTGCGATCGAGATTACGGCAAGGGTATGAACGAACGCCAGACAGTTGCATGTACCATACGAGCCAATTAACATTTCTAATTTTAGTAGAAAATAAAAGACAGGCACGTGTTGCCTAATTTTGATTTTTTGATAAAAATCTATATAATGTTTAATTTGTTGATGACAAAATTTTGCTGGCACTCTTTTAAAAATAGGTGGATAGATAAGGCTCATTCTTTGCCCAGGCAGGACTAAAGAACGTTTCTTTCTAATATATTTTGACAGTTTTGATAAAACTTAGAATCAAAATTTACTGGCCCTATGATTGTTTATTGTCTGCAGACTGTTTTAATATTTCATACTAGATCTGAAACAGATTATTTATCAAATTTTAACGTATTTCGATATTTTTTAAAACAATTTAATTTTGATGGTTAAGAAAAAGCTCTTAACATTATCGTAGTTTTTATATGTGTTAATATTTAAACAATAACGTGAAACATACATAATTATTTAGGCTGGTGTTATGAGCGCTTCATATCGAAAAAAATCAAATTTATTGAAAAATATCGAAATAATTAAAATTTGCTAACCTATATTTCAGATCTTGTATAACATTAATCAGTCTTTAGACAAAAAAACAATCATAGAACCAGTAAATTCAGATCATAAATCAAAACAGAATTTAGAATTTTAGAAAACTAAAAAATTTTTTACTCCAAAAATGAGCCTAATCTACCCCATCTCATTAGCATTATAGCCCAGTGCATTGACCGTCTAATGGGGAATGCGGCTCTGCAAGTATCAATAATTTGTGCGATATCCGGGTAATATGTTAAATAGGCAACGTAATCGCTTCAAATTGTATTAAAATAAATTCCATTTATTAATTTTCATGAACATTTTACGGGTTTAGAATGTAATTTCTTATTAAACATGACAATAATATATAACTGCAGTTGATCATGACTTCATACAACATTCTTAGTAAGACATTTTGATATACCTACCTATTTATAAAAGTAAAAAATATCCTTAACCAACCTTGCGTGTCCTTTGTGCGTTGTCCACCTATGAATTCGTTATTGTTCTAATATTTTATATAAATAAGTATGATGTTATATCCTTAGACATATTATGTATAAGTAACCATATAAATGCAAATTTGTTCAATTTATAAAAAAACACTTTGTAATGAGTGTATACTGTATGGTGTATATAAATACAGTGCTGAATTTGCTCTGATTCTCGCGTGCTTTACAAATGTTAAGCCAAGATTGTAATCTAACGACAGTGAGGTGTATGTTTAAAAATAGAATAAAGTCAAAAGATCTTTTTAAAAACAAGCATTTGTTACAATGTACTAAAATGAAGAAAATAAATATTACTGATATTTGATTGGGTCAGAGTAGTAGTCCAATAAGTGGACCCTGTGCGGTTGAGTGGATTAACAACAATTTATTTATAATAAATAATGTTAGTTTAATGAAAAACTCCATAAATGATTCAATAAAAGTAAATAAATACAATTTTACCTACGACTATGCTACCGGCAATTATATGAATGAATCGAATCAGTCAGCGGGCTTGTAATGGTGAGCCAGGTAAACAATGGACTACTTTCGTTTGAGATAAGAGCATAACATATCTGGTAAAAGGGAACTGGATATCGTTTGCAATATTCAAGTACGCGGTCTCGGGTCTTAATCTATTACAAATAGGCTTTGTAATGAGTAGTAATGGCTTATTCTGGTAGCAATGCTTTTAGGCTGAATTTCCAAATTAATACTAGAAATAACATGCGTTAAAAATTATCGAATGAAACAAATATTATCATTTTACCGATGTTGATGAGTTTGACATAAAATATTGTCGCGAGGAGTTCATAGGTATTTCGTTCGACAGAAATGGGATTATTTTCAAAGTATACCCCACCACAAGTTTTAGGTCAGGTCGTCAACGTTCTGTTTTCTGGAAATACTTAGCCTTTGAAACGTCTTTCGCCCTTATTCTGAGCTAATCAAAAAGGCACAATTCCACTCAGATGATGTTCCATGTTTCATTAAGTCAACGTCAAAGAATGTCAAAAAAGTTGGTAATTGTCTTTTGCATGGGATCGTGTGAGTGGCTTTGTACCTTTCTGATGAGCTCAGAATAAGGGCGAAAAACCTTTCAAATGCTAAGCATTTCCAAAAAACAGAACGATAGATTTCATAAAAATGTAATCCGTTTGAATGAAAAATTTTCCAAAAGACAAGGTATGTAAATAAATTCATTTTAGGTCTTTGTTCTCATTTTACTGAATCTTCATAGCCGCAGGGGGTTATGTGGATACTGGTTTATTCTGCATAGCCGTAGGGGACTGTGTAGAAACTAGTGTTAGAATGAGAATTGTCCAATAAGGAAGACAAATTGATTTTAGCATTTTAATTGCTAGCATAACCAGAATGCAGGTTAACGAAAGAATGCAAAGATTGTAAATCAATAATTTTACAAACAGTTTTTATTTTAGTTCGCATAGATAGTTTTTTTTCTGCTACTTGCAAAATCCTAGAAAAAATATGTTTCACTATTTAGACTCTAAGCAACAAATATTTATAAAGTTTTATTTGAGTTTTAAAACCGTTACTAAAACTACAAAGTTATAGTACATTACTATAAGAGTTGCTGAACCTGCTCTTAAAGTTCTTCTACAACCACAGTACAACTTGCAAGTTTTAGTACGGTTATAGAATAGCATCTACAATTATTTTTAATTAGTTGGTTAACTGGAATACTCAAATACAGCGTAACTAGAGCTAGACCTCGTTCGTCAATACGAACCACGTGTTTCGGCTGCAATTAAACGAAAACTGTTAGTATTAGACGATAATGAAGTCTCATCGTTATCGCCTAACCTTAATAACAATTTAACTGATGTCGGATCGACTCAAGAACCACTAGATCTACCCACATTATTACCTGCAGAAATATAGTATTTTAGAATATAATATTTGAATATTTGTAGGTATATACACAAAAATAACCTTTTACAACGTCATTGAGACCATTATAAAACTGCAAATAAAACTTCAATACGACGTATTTATTATGTCTTCTACGTTTAGAAATCAAAGAAATATATTTACTTAATCAACGTCTTGTACAACGTTGCATATAATTCAGTAAAACTTCAAATCGGATCACTAAATAACTTCCATAAAAGACGTGGTGTAAAATTTAATACAATCCAAGCCAGAACTATATAAGAACTCGCATATACAACGTTTTATTAACTTCAGTAAAACTTTAATCTAAATCGTCACAAAAACTTTATTAAACGACTTTTAAAAGTGGTATATAAAACTTTCAATAGTTGTACAACCGCCGTTAAGATTTTAGTTTCATAATTTCAAATAGCGTAAGTGTAGAAACGTTTGTCATATCTGCTACATGGGAATGTACCATGGAGCTTGTTTTTGAAACGTTTTTTACTTGTTTTATTATTTTCCACTAAGTCACTGTATATCTACTATTAACCATTGAGAAGTTGCATAGTGGGTTGACTATCCTTGCTGCAGATTCAGAACATGATCACCAGATAATTTTATTGCCATCGGTACTACATATGTATACAAACATCCAGGTGGAGGTGATTCAAAATTAACTTGCAAGATTTGACCTAAATTGACTGGCAAACACGAGAAGTTCAATAAATATGTTTAGGAAGAAGAAAGAAGTAGCTAAAAATCTAGGATATCATGTAAAATTTATCCAATTCTGCTGTCACTTGACATTTAAATTTTACCGGCGTCGTCGGTGATGAAAACACAACCCTTTTTCTTCTTCTTGTGACTTATATAGTTCATTCTCTATGGACTTTAACTTAGAATATTGTATTGTTATCGATATTAATTATGTAACATGTGTGAAAAATTTCTAGGCAATAGATCAACTGAAAGTGGTTCAAAGTAGACTTGCAAGATTTCGACGGTCTGACTGATTAACATGTCCCAAGTAGCACATAGTCTTAAGAGAGTTTTTATAACTACGATAAATGTTTCTATAACTTATATTATTTGAAATTATAAAACTAAACAGTTAACGGTGGTTATACAACAAAGTTTTATATACCGCTTTCAAGCGTCGTTTAATAAAGTTACTGTGAGGATTTAAATTGAAGTCTTATTAAAGATAATAAAACGTTGTATATGTGAGTACTTATATAGTTCTGGCTTGGAGTTGTATTAGAGTTACCACGTCTTTTACGGAAGTTATTTAGTGATTCGATATGAAGTTATACTGAATTGTATACTACGTTGTACAAGACGTTGATTAAGTAAAGGTATTTTTTTGATTCCTAAATGTTTATAGATGACATAATAAATATGTTGTATTGTTGTTTTATTTGGAGTTGTTATAAAATATTGTTTTTGTGTGTTTTTAAATAATTGTATTAAAGTCTCTATCCTGCATGTCAAATGTCACTTTTAACAATGTTTGTGACACGTGTTTGTCTTGTATTATGTTGATGATTATTTAATGGGTAAAAATGCTTCGAGAATATAAGAAATATGTTTCTAAACCCTACAAGCATGGCATAGATTATTACAGAGAAGTAAAACATTACTTAAACTATCACAGCAAAATGTAAAGTGGGGTAATTAAATTAGCTTAAGCACGGTGCATCCCGATCGTAGTATGTCAAAATGAATAGTCACACTTCACTTTACGCACACTGATTATATTTGACCAAATAAAAGAAAATAATTACAGGGGCCATTTTATAATCGTACTAAAACTTGCAAATTGTACTGTGGTCTTATTAACCACTTTACAACTATGATATATCTTCACAAATTACTAGTTGTAGAAGAGTTTTAAGAGCAGGTTTAGCAACTCTTACACTACTGCACTATAACTTGACAAGCTGTAATATAACTTTGCAGTTTTAGTAACGGTTTTCAAACTCGAATACAACTTGAAATATGGGTTGCTTAAATAGTTTTAAAAACATCTGTATTACTTGATCAGAAATTTATAACTCATGATTCTATAAATACGTCCTTTTGCGGTTTTTGTGAAGTTATTAAAATTTTTTTGTTTAACAAAGTTCAGAAGCCATATATAATTTGTGCAATTGTGATCATCTTGAAACTGTAAAAACCTAATTTTTGTAAACAATTTTTATAATACAGGGTGTTTTAAAATTAAAGGTACATACGTTACTTGTGGATAGAGGCCACTTTGGCGGTTCCAAATTACCCGACCTTAATGCATCCATCGTCCTTCCTTACTGAGACAGGATATTTTATTGATTTTGGCCAAATCTTTCTTTGATCATAACTATTGAACCACTATAATTGGTTCATACTTAGAATACGTGTTTCACTTATTTCTCATGATAGAACTTAATAATAAACCAAAAAGAAATCCAGGTCCGGCTTAATAAAAAATTGACAATATGTTGTATATCAAAATCTACACCCTGCATGACAAAATTTTGTAGATCTGTTTCGATATTCGAAAAGAGCGAAAAAAACTGAATAGAGTAGCTCATTTAATTTGTTTGCGCATTTCATTCATCAACCTTGATTACTTGCCGTAAATCTAATTTCATTAAAATGGTCTAGACAGTTGGAACTTGAATATTTATTTCAGGGTTAATTAACAAAAAAAATTAACTTGCTGCAGTGACCATTCTTTCACTTCTAGACTAGGTAAGCGAACTATTGTAAAATAATTTTGAAAACAATGTAGATTTGCGCACATAAATCAAAATACTACTAGTTTTTGAGTCTACATTTGAAAATAATTCTTCTTAATGCATGTATGTACAATAACAATAAATACCTGAAAGTAATAAACAGATAACTACAATAACTGTTCAAACTGGCATCCATTTCGTTGAATACATTTCCTTGCTCTAGTAGTAATATTTCTAATTGCAGGTCTAATCATATCTGGATTATTTCTAACTTCTACTCAAGCATTATTAACGCGTTCCAAAAGTGCCTCTCCACTATTAATGGCTACGTTATATACGTTTGCTTTTAAATGCCCACAAAGTAATAATCAACAGGATTGAAATCCGGTGACCTTGAAGGCCAATGATGAGGTCCATTTCGATCTATCCATATATTTGGAAAATTGTCATTTAGAAAATTTCTCACAATATTCCTAAAATAGGGTGGAGCGCCATCATGCTGGTAATATAATCCCGTAATATTTTCATTTTCCGATAACACGGGTAAAAAAATTTGCAAAAAGTCTGAATAAAGTTCACCTGATAATCTATCAGGGAGGATATAGCCCAATCAAATGATTGTTGAAAACACCGCACAGTGGGAAATTCAGCACTTTTTTTGGACAAAAGTCCATTTGACGCATAGTTCTTGAGCGACTTGAATATATTTTTTTAAATACTCGTGAATGATTCTAGTTTACTCTCCAATTGCTACAATTTAAATAGCTATTTTTCTGATGAACATATCTGACCCAATATCGGAACATACAGGTTTTCAGGATCTTTTCGATATATAATTTATTACTCTAGGTTAATAATAATAATAATAATAACGTTTATTCATCTAAAGAATATAAAGTAACATTAATTACATTTTTATGAAAATAAACAAACAATAAACAAACGTACAAGAACTCACGAAGTACTCACTCGTCCAGGACTGTGAGTGCTTGTTTGTGAGTTAAAATTCGTATGCCAAGATGGTTATTCATTGGATAATACATTTATAATGTGTACTTTCTTAATAATATAGTTCTCATTATACATTTATGCTTAATTTATTACCTACTTAGTTTCTTAACTGTGTAAACAATACTTATTTTGTAGTATCTAGGTGATTAAGATGCCAAGATTAAGGCAGATTTTCTCAATATATGTCACTGCAACAACTGTCACAGCTGTAAGTTAAGTTTAGTTATAGTAATATGTTTTATCTATTATCGCATGTATTACATTTCTGGGGTTATCGAACATCCATTTTTTAATGTGGTTCTTTACAGAGTAAATTGTATTTAATTTTCTAATATTTTGAGGTAATATGGAGTACATTTTAGAGCACAGGTAGGTGTAACATCTCTGACCAACTGTTTTAGTGCATTTTATATTTCTAGGGATGGCTGAAGTTTTTGCTCTCGTGACGTAATGATGCTCAGTAAATTCAAGAAGTTTTTTATTTTTAAATACTTCCGTACACATGGCTAGGCCAAATAACTGACGTACATCCAGTACCTTCGCTTCTTTGTACAATAAATCAGATGGATATGTATAGTTTCTTTTGGTGATTATTTTTAAACTCCATTTTTGTATTGTATTTAATGAATGTAGGTAGTTGTTATTAATTCCCCCCCAAGCTAAAATTGCATAGTTTATGTGGCTATGGATTAGTGAGAAATATATGGTTTTCAGGTCACAGAAATCTAAGAAGTCGGTTAGATATTTTAATTTTGGGATAATGCCCCTGATCTTTTTAACTATGTAATTTATTTGTTTATCCCATCTTAGGTGACAGTCTATGATAACACCTAGGTATTTGACGGTATCACTTTCCTTTAGATTTATAACATCATTATTTATTTGGACAGATATAGATTTATATTGAGGTAGGCCGCTTTTGTAAGAGCTGAATGCCACATATTTTGTTTTATCCGAGTTCAGTGTTAAGGTGTTATTATTAAACCACGCTATTATTTTACAAAAGTCTTTTTGTATGTCGGTTCGTAGAGAATTCCAAGATTTACCTTTATATAAAATAACCGTGTCATCAGCAAAGCTTGTTATTTTTCCTAAACCGTTCAAGTTTAATAGGTCATTTATGTATACGGAGAATAGCAGTGGACCCAGTGCGGTCCCCTGTGGGACTCCATATCTGACTGTCTTGGGATTACTATGTATATCTTGTATTGATACATAATTGGTTCTATCTTCTAAATATTTTTTTAGCAGTGAAAGAGCTTGCCCTATGATACCAACAGCGTCAAGTTTTTGGAGAAGTTTAGTGTGACATACAGTATCAAACGCCTTGGCAAGATCGACAAAGACTGCCAAAGCGGGTTCGCTCTTATCTAAGGCTTCATAAATTTTTGAGGTTGTCACATATCGCATCTTGGGTAGACCTATTTTCCCTAAATCCGTATTGTCTATCCGAAATTATTTTATATTTGTTTAGGAAACTCAATAATCTTTTCTTAATAATTTTTTCGAATATTTTCGCAAAATTGGATATAAGGGTTATAGGTCTGTAATTACTTACCTCATCTTTAACTCCGTTTTTATAGAGTGGTTTAATAATTCCAACCTTAAATACTGATGGTACTTTTCCTTGATTTATTGACCTATTAATTAAGTGAGCAAGAGGTTTTACAATTAATGCACTGATTTTTTTTATTGTTTCAGATTTTATATCATCGATGCCGGGGAGCTTATTATTTTTCAATTCCTTGATAGCCTCCTCAACCTCAAGAATTGTTACCTCACTAAGATATATGGAGTTTGCATTATGCGTTAGTTGCACGGGTGTTGCTACATGTGCCCTTTCAATTTTTTCCGCAAGATTTTGTCCTAAATTTGCGTAATAATCGTTAAAGCTATTTGCAATTTCAAAAGGATCATTTATTATAATATTGTCTTGTTTAAGAGTGGCGATAACTTCATAATTTTTGTTTTCATTGCAAACAACCTTAATGGTTTTCCACATCTGACTAGAGTTTCCTTTACAACTATAAATTTTATTTTTAAAGTACATTATTTTAGCTTTCTTTATTAATTGCTGTAGCTTGTTCTTGTAACTTCTGTACTTTTCTATAATATGGACATTATTTTGATCCGCTTTAAAAATTTTGTACATATATCATTTTTCTTATTTATGGAAGTTAATAGACCCTTAGTTATCCATGGCTTTTTTATAATATTTTTATTGTTTTTTTGTTTAATAGAATGTATGTTCTTTTTTATGTAGAATTTTATTTTATCGATAAAACCTGTTGCAATTGTATCAACTGTTTCTCCGTTATCATAAATAAAACCCCACGTTTCTTTTTGTAGGTCGCATTTTAAGTTTTCATAATTAATATATGATTTATAATAATTTGGCGACTGATCACTATTTTTGTTTTCCTCATCAATATTTAAACATATCGCAGTAGGAAAATGATCCGTTATCTGATATTCATATATTAATCCCTTGTTTTTCTTATGTACTTCATACTTATCTTTTAGAAATATATGATCTATACAAGTGCTAGTTACACCATCTGTGCGAGTAGGTCTGTTTATATACGATATATATCCATATTCGTGAAGGATATTTAAGTAATCTGCCGAATATTTATTTTCATTAAGAATATCTATATTTAGGTCACCGACCAACAAATAATAATCTATATACTTATTGTGAATTTTATTTAAATATTCGTTCAGGTAATGATTGAATGTTTGTATATTTATTGTTGGTGACCTATATAATGCCGTAATTAAGATTTTTTTTTTATTTAATGTAAACTCAACTTTAAAAATTTTGTTATTAATTTCTGGTAAAGCATAGGTTTCACAATTCATATTTATATCTTCTCTAATGTAAACTATCACACCATCATTTTTATTTACGTTGCCTTCATTATAACATAATTTATACCCCTCCAGATTAAATAAGGCTATATTATCCACCACCCATGTTTCTGATAATATTATGATGTCATATCTTATGCATATATTATTTAAGAACACTAACAGTTCGTCGAGATTTTTTGCAATACTGCGTATGTTGCTGTGGAATACATTAAGATACTTATTATTGTTTGCCAAAATCTTATCATCAAAATTTTTAACTATTATTGTTTCTATTTCTTTGTTTACATAGTTTCGAATAAAAGCATCCATTATTGCTTTAAGATTAAGAAGTTAGGTTATTAACTTATTTTATTTATTATTAATATATTGATTCATTTTATTAGTAAGCATAAGATTAGTAATCAAAAGTGAGTGAGAACAATTTTCTGAACTTATTGAATATTAAAAAAGTATAGCAGCAAACTGTGATAATTTAAGGAATAAACAATATCTTAAATAACAAGAATACATACAATAAAATAATACAAAGAATACGTACATTCGAATGTTTTTTACTTTTTTAAGTGTATTGGGTCTATTGTTTTTCGTTGTGGGTTTAGTTTCCAGTTTTAATGTGTATGGAAATGTTGTTGACAGTTTTATTTTTTTTTACTTATTTTTGTGTTCTGTATTTCGTATTCGTCTCTAACTTTTTTGTTGCCTCTCTAGTTATTCTACCACTTTTATCACTGCTGTTAGTGTTAGTTACTTGTAGCTTCCTTTTCTCCCTTTCCTTTTGCGGGTCTGCGGGTGAAGTAGTTGGTCTCTTCTCCAATATTGCGTATTGTTGTTTTGAATCCACTATTATTGAACTTGTAAGGATTCTGTTTGATTTGTTTGTTTCTATTTCAGAATCATGCATTGAAATTTCTTCTGCGTTGTTAGCCTCCCTGCTTATTTCTTTCAGCTGCTGAATGGTGTATATCTCGTCATTAATTTTAAGCTTGTTTCCAATTACTTTGGCTGGAAGATTTTTTGACCTTGCTAATTTTAGATGGACCTGTAGAATTTTTTGATCTTCTCTGTCTTCTTTGCTTAGATCTTGAGCTATATATATATATTTGTACCCTTCAATTTGTTACAGTTATTTATTACTAATTGTTTTTTCAGATATCTAACAAATTCCACTTTTATTGGAGGAACTTTACCACTTTTTAGTTGATATATATTGTTAATATCGGCTTCTAGAATTTCGATGCCTAATAGTTCATGCAATTTTTTTGTTGTAAATTGCAGTAATTGCGATTTATCGTTTACTGCCAACCCAAAGATTATAATATTATTTTTTCTATTTAATCTCTCAAAGTTTAAGTACAAGTTATTGCATTTTTCTTCCAACTTATTTATTTTAATTGCATGGTTTTCAATTTTTTCGAGGAGGCTATTATTCTCTTCTCTAATTTGCTGTTTTATTTCTTCTTTATTAGCCCTCCCTTCCTCTTTTATAACTTGTAACAGTTTATTTAAGAGATCTGTATTGGAAATATCCAAGTTTTCATTCATCATATTTTAATAGAATGGTTTACTAGTGATGCGATTCTGTTTTTATTTGGCTATGTCGTATATGTTTCTTAGTATTTATGGTTAAAACTATTAGGACACTTCTTTTATTTATAAACCAGTAATTCAACTTGTTAGTTAGTGTTTTGTTCGCTGTTCACTTAGTTCATATAAAATACTAGAAAACTGCCAATACTGAATAAAATATGATGCATTAGTATTTCTTTTAAACACAGTACCCTATATCTCCCCAATGTCTATTTTCATTCCAGATACCTGCCACACAATTATACCACTTGACTATATACTTTCGCACCATATGTATTCACCACTTATTATCAGCCACTTGAAAAGGTCGCAAGAACTCACAAAATACACATCCACCCTCGACGACGACTAAATTCATTAAATATATGTATGAATAAAATTAATTTTAAAAAGTCTAACAAACAAAAAAAAAAGAAGATTTACTCAAGGATGACGTTAAATTTTTTACCTTACATGCGTTTTTAATTCAAATAACAGCTATTTTTAATTACATTATAAATATGATAACATCAGCGTGCTGATGTTCCGATATTGGGTCAGATACGTTCATCAGAAGTATAAATATTTAAATTGTAGCAATCGGAGGGTAAACTAGAATCATTCACGAGTATTTAGAAAAAAAATTATTCAAATCGGTTAACAATTGTGCGTCAAATGGATTTTTGTCCAAAGAAAGTGCTGAATTTCTCACTGTGCATCGCACCAAATGTTAACAGCAAATCGATGTTGGGATTTATTCTGTCTTACAGCATGTGGATTCTCTTCGGTCCAAACATGTCAATTTCTTAAATTATAAACACCATCTCTTGTAAATTGTGCCTCATCTGTAAACAGACATCTGTTAAGAATTCTTTGATTCCGAATAATCCAGTTACTAAAATTTAACCGGTGAACGGCATCCCCTTCTTCTACCCTCTAAACCTGTTGAACATGAAATGGATAGAGATAATTTTTTTTAGTGTTCTTCAAACACTGGCATGTGAAACACCTAAAGCACGACCCACTCTTTTTGTGCTAGTTTTTGGATTATTTGCAACATTTAGTATATTCTATTCTACATCTAAAGGTTGCCTACCTCACTTGATGCTCAATTACGGTGACCGTCCATTGCCATCACAAAATCCATACACATAGATTATATCCGCATATTCACCATTTGAAAATTGAAAGGCATATTATGTACTTTGTAATTTGGGTAATAATATTAATACAAATAACAAATATTTTAGAATAATAAAACGCAAGTATGTCGAACCAGTAAATATGGACTGTCAAATACTAAAATTTTCAGCATTGCCTACTTGACGACAAAGCGGCTATGTTATAAAATCATCTCGTAAATTTTAGTAAATGGATTATTCGGAATCAAAGCATTCTTAACAGACGTCTGTTTACAGATGAGGCATAATTTATAAGACATGGTGTTTATAATTTAAGTTATTCACATGTTTGGACAGAAAAGAATCCACATGCTATAAGACAGAATAAATCCCAACATCAATTTGCTGTTAATATGTATGTATTTGGTGCGGTGTTTTCAACAATCATTTGATTGGGCCACATATCCTTCCTGATAGATTATCAAGTGAACTACATTGTTCTTAAAATTATTTTACAACAGTTCACTTACATAGTCTAGAAGTGTAAGAATGGTCACTGCTGCAAGTTAAATTTTTTTGTTAATTAAACCCTGAAATAAATATTCATGTTCCAACTGTTTCGACAATTTTAATGAAATTGGATTTACGGCAAGTAATCTAGGTTGATGAATGAAATGCGCAAACAAATTAAGTGTGCTGCTCTATTCATTTTTTTCCGCTCTTTACGAATATCGAAACATTCGAAACAGATCTACAAAATTTTGTCATACAACATATTGTCAATTTTCTATTAAGCCGGACCTGGATTTTTTTTGGTTTATTATGAAGTTCTATCAAGTAAAATAAGTGAAATATATGTTCTAACTATGAATCGATTATACAAGGTGGTTCAATAGTTATGATCAAAGAAAGATTTGGCCAAAGTCAAAACATCCTGTATCTCAGTAAGGAAGGACGATGGATGCATTAATGCCGGTTAATTTGGAACCGCCAAAGTGCCCTCTATCCACAAGTAACGCATGTACCTTTAACTTTGAAACACTCTGTATAGTTAGGAAAAGACGACTAATGCTACTTCATTTCTTCTTATTCTGGAGCATCCTTAATAGCACTTTGTTTTTGATAGAGGTAAAACAATTACATTCACAAACAATATTCATTAGCAGTTAATTTTCAACAGCGGATTACTCACAACAGCTCATTACTACATATGGCGTCCCAGTGTATTATGTACAGTAAAATATTGAGGACCATAACAAAGTCATAATTTAGCCATATGTGTTCACACTATAACGAGAGATAGAGAAAAATTATAACAGAAAGTTTTGGAAGAGTTTTAATAAGCCGTGGAGTGTGTATTGCTTTGTAACTGATATAGATGACTTAATACGTCGTGTGTATATACTTTTCTTGACTTTTGTAAATAGGTTATATTAACGTCTTTACATACCGTTATATGTATGTTGCTTTAATGCCGATATAAAAATAAAACAAGTCTGTTTAAGGTTAGTTGTTTAGTGGTGTTAAAGAAAGTGTTTGAAACGGTACTGCAACGTTTGGTAACTGTCTTATAGATTCCCAACTTTATTAATATAAACGTTTATAGAACGTTGAGATCACTACGTTTTGGTCTTATTTGAGTTTTAGTTAAAGTTACAGAGTATGCAAAGTTTTATTAACGTTTATTAAACCATTACATAACTAGTCTGTGCTACTTGGGTGTGTAATTGAATAAAAGCTTGTGTAAACTTGTCTACATTCCTAGACGGATATATTTCCCCTGTAGCGATATTGTAATATGTTTTGAAATCTCATTAATCAAGTCAAATTGTTAATCGTAAAAGTGAGGTAAAGTTGCCATAGCAGTCAATTTGTAATTGGACTATATGTACTGTATTCAAATAGTTTAAGTTTTTTGGGAAATTATTTACCATTAAGCAGGAAATTCTCATTCTTCCTACCTCATCTAGCTCTAAAATTATGTCATCGTCTATTCTTTCTCTAATATGTCTTGACATATCTTTTATATTTTAACATATTGTTTATCTCTGATAAATATGTAAAATATTTTAAGACATTTTGATTGAAAAGAATATCCAGTATGGTATGAAAACTAAAGAGATTTATGTGAAATTGGAGTATGCCACTAAATGATAAATAATTTACCTATACTATATTACTTGCTAATATAATATGCAGACAGACACTTCTTTTTAAAAGCTTTTATTTAACTTGCAATGTTAGTGAGTAGTTTGTTTAGGTCAAATCTTGCGAGCTGAACCACTTCCTCTTATCCTACGGAGTTGAAATTTGACACGTTCATTCAGTTTCGGTGACAACCCATTTTTATGATAGGCTATACCCAGGATATACAGTGTGGTAGATTAAGTGTGCAACATTTGGGACATTTTTGTTTTAGTTGCCCAACCAAAATTTAAATACTGCCAAAAGTTATTGCATGTCCGGTAACCATTTCAGGTGCACTTAGAATGGCTTCAAGTTAATTAGTATACAGGGTATGAAAATCTTTCAAGAGCAAAGTGCGCTTATGCCGAAAAAAAATATATATGAAAAATGTATTTTTTTAAAAAAGCTTTGATAAAAAAAAAACTGTACTAAAAAATAAAACTTTTTTTTTGATTCATACACGTGGAAACCAAAAGCTTTGGGGGCGCTAAATTGAGCAAAGTAACTATGCAATAGTGCTATATGACCGTCCCCAAAGCTATTGGTTTCCACGTGTATGAATGAGCAACATGCATGAATTTTAGAAATGCAATAATTTATTAGTTTTTCGTTGTATATGTTATATAAGTTAAGAAAGTAATGAAGAAAAGGTACAAAAAAATGTGTAGCCTAAAGAAACGACTTTGAAATTCAAAATTTTATGGGAACATATCCACGTGACTGAAAACACCACGCTATTGGTCTGACGTCATTCGGCATAATGTCTAATGGTCGTCTATCTGCCAAGGGGTTAAATCGTAAATTGTTTTGTGTTTTGTAAATGTGTATTGATATTTTCATAAAAGAAATCATTCATTTATTTATTTATTTTAATTATTAAGTGGTAAAAATGACGGACAGTGGGTTTTTACGGGGTCAGAGTGACAATATGCCCGTTGTTGATGACAAACTTTTTTGCTACTAATACTGATTTTATTAGTGCAGAAATTGGAGGTACTAAAGCAACAAGGTACGTGTCATTCATTATTCTAAACATTAATTCAATTGTGCCCATTTTTATCCTTTTACTGTAGTTAAATATAACAAATGATTTATGTACCTAACCTCAAAATAGGTAAACAAGGCAATGTTTTATGTTTTAATGTTATATTAATTAATATATTTCATCTTAGAATGCTTTACTTTTTTATATAATAAATACCTCCCGTCACTTACTAATTACGTACTTTTAGGTAGGTAGGTACATTCATAGTAAAAATAACTGTTGACATACATAGGTATATATAAATATACATAGGTATATATAAATACATAGTATATATAAATATATAATACATAGGTATATATAAATATATAATATATGTAGAACGTCGAGAAGTTACATTATTCCCACCGTTCTTATACATTTATACATTTTAATTCAACGTTCCTATTAACAGAAGTTGGTAAACTTTTGTATTCCTATAAATAGGAAAGTGACCAAATTCATCATGATATGGAAACAAATTATCACAATAATATTAGGGTTAGGTACATATTTTCATAATATTATTATAAAATAATTAGTTTTAATGGGTAAATTTACATCAAAATGATCCTGGCAGCAATATAATCTTGAGGATGACGATAATTCTGCATTTCGGTCGTCTCGTCTCATAGCTCTGCACCATTTCTTCCTAACTTTATCGCGTCTAGGCACATTAAAAAATAACTTTTCTGGAGTTTTTATTGTAGTAATTGTACATTTGGGCACAATACAATATTTATAGCAACTTTTCTTTGTATTTTCTATAACACAACATAAATAATGTGTACACATTCGCAATCACAATACGTTTTCCGTCGGTGCGATGTGCCCGATGACGTCACACACAAGTAGCGCGGAAACTTCTCCGTTTAAATGCAGTTAAATTGACAGCTGCAGTAAATAATTTTTTTAACCTTTAATTAGAACATAAAACAAAAATAAAATACCGGAAAAATAATGTTTTTTAGTGATCTATTCATCTGTGATGTTTAATAAAATAAGGATTTTGCTCATTCTAAAAAAATTATGTTTTACTTTTTAGTACAGGTTTCTAAAATAAAAGCTTTTTCTTAAAAATATTTTTTTTATAACTTATACTACGTATCTTGATTTACGCATACTTATAAATGCGTGTAATCAGAAGAAGGTATTTATTTAACAAAAAATTAACAAAGTAGAGTTTATAATTGCACTAAGTTCACGCGGAGAAGTGAAGCCTTTGAGATTTGAAATATGAATATGAATAGCAAACTGCAATGGATGAGTAATGAATGGTGTTTTCATACTTTAATTACGGTCGTCTATTATGGTTGTTTATTATTGTACATTGAACTGTTTGTTGGCTTTGTTGATTTTGGGCTTAAGTGTGCCTGTGCCTGAATAGTGTAACCTATATTATTGATGCAAAATTCGGAATCAGTAGGTCAGAATAAATAGGGGTGGTAGTCTGTTCTTTGAATAAAAGTTAACATTTGATTGCAACTTTCATTCATTTTAAAGTTAAATTGAAATAAGAAATATATCAATGTAATGCAAAGTTCCTTCAAACCTGGAAGACACTATAACTATACAGTGTGTTTTTCAAGTATGAAGAGCATAGTAACACAGCTTGGATATTTTCGTATTTTTGTATGTTTAATCAAGAACCTTTGTGACATTTTACTCTAATGTAATATAGCAGGGTTAGTATAAAACATGAGAGCTTACAGGACTCTGGCAATGGCCCTGAAAGGTGGCTATGTGCCAATTTAAATAGTGTGTATTCTACCATGTTATATTATAAACGTACAAAGCTTTAAATAAGAATTTTATGCCTAAAAGAAGTGTTTACAAGAAATAGTAATATACATGCAGCGCAAGATATACATATAATATGAACATACATACAGACATTGTCCGATATTTGATTTCAGGGTGATAAGTTTTCTGTAAAAAATTATTTTTCTACCATGATTAATAAAAAATTGTCTGGTATACTTATTTAGTTAAACCAAACACATATAGTTGCTGACGCGCGACGCTTGTATTATTCCTATATTACTAATATTATTACGGAACGTATAATAGACGAGAATGTCGTAACACTAATTAAATAGCAATATTGATATAAGATATTCACATTTGTCAAACAATGAAACGAAAATTATCTTAATGGGATATTTATCCTAAAAACGGAGATACTTGGAATTTCCTCAGTCGCGGTTCATTGAATTAATTGCCGTAACGACACTATGTTACTGCTTAAGCTTATATTATGGGAAAGTACAAAAAATCAGCTGTTGACCCTGAATCAACAATCCTGTATTATTCAGTAAGTCATTAGCAACTAAGTCGTATCAGACAATCTTTTGTGAATTTTCATTGGTTATATAAAGTAGTAGTAGTTACGAAAATTATTTTGCTAAAATAATATTAAAAAAATAGATTTTGTTGTTTATTGTGGATTATTTAAGCTATTTCACGCTACTTAATAACCATAATATCCCAAGTTTTTGTAAAAATTAGGTTACATTGAAAATAATGTCAATAACCTGTACGCAACAATATTTAAAATAGTTAATACTTTCGGAAATATTAAATTAAAAATACGATATTATTTCAGGAAATTGATTGAGGAAGCCGTTACTCTGTGGTAATCCATAACAATAACGAAATTGAGTAAAACACTACTATGTTTTTTACCACTATATTTGCACAAAAACGTGACTGCAGTTTCAACCTTTTTAGGTCATTTTCAAACAATGATTCAATTAAGAATGAAATACAAAAGATTTGGTCCCTATTTAAATATGTTTCTAGAATTAAACAGATTAGAGAATTATGAAAGTATACAGGTAGTTTATGATATCCTAACTATCTAAGGGTGGGGTTTCTTAGAAATTTTAATTACATCTTGGTGGCAGTAAAAAGAGGTGAGTACATAATATCTAATTGATCATTTAACAAAATTAAATCATCCTTATTATTGTATTTGTATATTTCCAATGCTTCTAACAAATTAAGTTTAAAACCTTTGCTGGCATATTATTAATATCAGGGAAGTTATGTCCGCTCTCTAATATGTGATTAGAAAAAGCAGAATCTGTTTTTTGTAGTCTAAAGGACCTATCATGATCGAGGTATCTTGTTCTAAAATTACGTCCAGTCTGTCCGATATATACGCTATTGCAGAGGAGCAATTTAACTTATAGACTCCAGATTTTTCGTATTTATTTGTTTTATCCTTGGCGTTGCAAATTAAATTTGATAATTTTTGTTGGGGTTTAAATGCTATCTTGATATTATGTGCTTTGAGAATATTTGATATTTTCTCTGTCAGTGTATGTGAGTGTAGCGTGAGGTGTTTGTTTTTCTTCTCTGACTATGGGATAAATTGCTTTAAAAGTATACTGGTTTTGTTTCTTGTTTATTAATTTTGCGATAACTTCTGTGGGGAAGCCATTGTTCTTGGCTATTTTTTGAATTATTGAGAGCTCTGTTTTTATTTGTGTTTCTGATAAAGGCAATGAAAAAACTCTATGTAGCATTGAATTATAAGCTGCCAGTTTATGTGCGTATGGATGGCAAGAATCAAAGGGGATAGTTATATCAGTATATGTAGGTTTTCTAAAAATATCAAATTTGAATTGGTTATTTTTGTGTGTGATAGTTAGGTCTAGAAAATTTATTGTATGATTTGTTTCTCGTTCTAATGTAAATTTAATTTTTGGGTGTATGTTATTAATAGAATCTAGAAAAGTGTGTAATTGTCTAGTAGTACCCTTAAAGCATGACAAAACGTCGTCGACATATCTATACCAAAAATGAATGTGATTCTTGCCTGGTTGCGAATTCAGTATACTTTCCTCTAAATTAGACATAAAAATATCCTCTAATAAAGGGCTTAGAGGTGAACCCATCGGTAGACCGCTGTTTTGAATATAAAATTGATTATTGAATTGAAAATAATTTTGACTGATGCATGTGTCGAAAGCTAGTAAAAGTTCTGTTGATATAATGCTGTTTAATTTACTTTTATCTAATAAATTTTGAATAAAAAATTTATTAGATAAAAGTAAATTAAATAGCATTATATCAACAGAACTTTTACTAGCTTTCGACAGCTAGTAAAAATTCTGTTGATATAATGCTATTTAATTTACTTTTATCTAATAAATTTTGAATAAAAAATTTATTAGATAAAAGTAAATTAAATAGCATTATATCAACAGAACTTTTACTAGCTTTCGACACATGCATCAGTCAAAATTATTTTCAATTCAATAATCAATTTTATATTCAAAACAGCGGTCTACCGATGGGTTCACCTCTAAGCCCTTTATTAGCGGATATTTTTATGTCTAATTTAGAGGAAAGTATACTGAATTCGCAACCAGGCAAGAATCACATGATATTAATAATATGCCAGCAAAGGTTTTAAACTTAATTTGTTAGAAGCATTGGAAATATACAAACACAATAATAAGGATGATTTAATTTTGTTAAATAATCAATTAGATATTATGTACTCACCTCTTTT
Source organism: Stenurella melanura (assembly GCA_963583905.1). NCBI lineage: Eukaryota > Metazoa > Arthropoda > Insecta > Coleoptera > Cerambycidae > Stenurella > Stenurella melanura. The sequence continues at coordinate 77,585,329 of OY757312.1, forward strand.
TACTGCCACCAAGATGTAATTAAAATTTCTAAGAAACCCCACCCTTAGATAGTTAGGATATCATAAACTACCTGTATACTTTCATAATTCTCTAATCTGTTTAATTCTAGAAACATATTTAAATAGGGACCAAATCTTTTGTATTACATTCTTAATTGAATCATTGTTTGAAAATGACCTAAAGAGGTTGAAACTGCAGTCACGTTTTTGTGCAAATATAATGGTAAAAAACATAGTAGTGTTTTACTCAATTTCGTTACGATATTATTTCTTCAGTTGCCTATTGCCAAATGTGAAAAAAGTGTATCTTCTCAAATTTTTATCGTAGGTAAATAAATCATAAAATAAATTAAAGATAATTTTAATATCTATAAAAAGTATTCTTAATATATTTGCAAAAATCCAAGTAGTGAAGTGGAAGTATAGTCAGCGTAAACAAGTTTTCAATTCTTGTTAATGTTGAAATGAGTTTAGAATGTCATGAGACGTGGAGATCTTAACGGTCTCTCTATCGGTCGGTTGGTCGATCTGTAACTTTTTTGTGCGCGCATTTACTTAGGAACGGTTTAAGATATTGACGTGAAATTTATTACGCTAGCTATGACAACCAGATCTTTAGTAAATTGCGAAAATAACAAAAAACTTCAATGTTTTAGGTAATTTTTGTAATTTGAAAAAAGAAATGGTGGGTGATGGAGCTTAACAGATTCGTGTTCGGCACGTCTAAATACATAGGGTACTATGTCTAATCTCAGTAACAGGAACTCTTATAGGATCACCTCTTGTCCGTATGTTTGTCTGTCCGCCAAAATTCTCTTTCTCGCGTTGAAATCAATACCAAATCCCAATATCTACAGCCTCATAGTTCTGAAGTTTCTAACTCAATGCAATAAAATGATACGGCCTTTCAAGACGTATTTTCATACTGACAGGCTAACTCACTGACTGACACATCAGAACCTATAAGGTACTTCCCGTTGACCTACAATCTTGAAATTTGGTAAAGGAAAAAATCTGAAAATCATTAATTTCTGGAAGTCTCTAAGTAAGAGACCGGAAAATTAGGTTTGTCAAGTACAAACTTAATTTTGCGGTTGTTTTCATTCTGTCTCTGTCTCAAGTCGCTTTTCTCAGGAAAGTACAGGTATCGAGTAAGCAGTAATGCCAAATACAAAAGTCTATACCCTCGTAGTCCATTAAAAGTACAAGTTTATAACTCAATGCAGTAAAAAGATACGGTATTTCAAAGTCTATTTTCACGCTGACAGACTAACTCAGTGACTGACATATCAAAACTTACAGGGCATTTCCCGTTGATCTAGAATCTTGACATTTTTTGGCACAAAGGAAGGTCTCATAGCGAAAGTAAAGAAAAAAATCCGAAAATCATTAATTTCTAATTCTATGTGGAATTATTACTTGAAACCTCAATTTGGAGGTTTATTTCATAACAACGTACATGAAAATAACCGCAAAATTAAGTCATCCTCTATAATGCTACGAAACTCTCAGGGCGTGAGTCCTACTCGCGCTTGTCCGTCTTTAAAAATAACAGCAGCATTTAATTTTCCTCCAAATCATAAGAACACTTTACCACCTAGTGTGGTGGGATTTCAATAATAATAATACTTCGATATTTCAAGAAAATTATTTTTTCACTATGAAATTTATACTCCGACATCGTAAAATAACAGATCCGCGGAATTTAATAAAAAGTCTGTCAATAAAACGAAATGAAAAAAACGGCGACTTTTAATAATTCAGATATATCAACCGAACTGTTGAAGCGCTCATTCGGGTATAAATCTAATGAAAGGCGAGTAAGTCATCAAGGAATATCTTGAAACTAATTTTAATTTATAATAGCTATTATTCTACACCTATAAATTAATTCATGAATTAATTGATAAATCAATTGATTACATACTTTAACCTTGAATTTATTGATGAATGAAGTATAGCAACTTGTGGTTAATTCTGACAGTCAGAATTTCATGAATTTATTTATAAATTAAAAGTTGTGCAATATGTTAGGTCTGTATAATTAGATTAGAAGTGTGTGGCTGTATGGACTATGTACTAATGCCAATAATAATAATACAATAATAATAAAAAAAATCCCAAGAAAAGAAATGTATCTAAAGATAGATACATACTTATTAACGAATCGATAGTGTTGACACCATTTAATGATGGACAGATATTATTCGTCAATATTTTGTGTCTATTATTAACAAAATATTTAAAACTCCAGAAAGTTTGATAACTTCAGGGCTGATATCTTCAAAACGTTGTAAGACACATTAAAGCCGCATACAAACTATTTAATAAACAATTTAGTTCCCTGCCAAATGCGTAAGATCTTTCAATATATCAATTTGTTTCTTAATGTTCTCCAAAGTTTTGTAAAAACGGCCGTCACTGTTACAAAACACCTACACGCCTAGAGGTAGAGAATTAACCATTTCAATATTTTAGCGTTCAGCAACCAGTTTACATAAAATTAAGGCATAACTATACTCGGTTCAAGAAAAGCAGTGAAAAGTAAATCCAGGGGCGTGCAGCTGTACGGATTTCGCAAATTGCATAAATTGTTTTGGTTGTTATTTATTTATTTATTATCTGTAATATGGGATCTACGACTGATAAGGGTTTCGCATGTAATATCTTAACTTTGCATGGCGTTCTCACTTTTAGCTGTAATTAAAAATCGTATACATAATATATAAAACGATTCAGAGCGACTCCATTGTGAGACAACTAGTATTGGAACGTCAACTAAAATGGCCTTTGTGGATTCTTTGTACATTAGCTTAAAATAACTGAAAAACAAATACTACGTTTTCTCTTCTTTACTAGGTGGAAAAATCAGTTAACTGTACTTTTATAGTAGAATATTGTCAACAACAACATAGCTTCACCTTTGATAAAAATGCTTATTATGTTTTGATCTAGTTTAGTTTATGAACCTACTTATAATTTTTTTGACATACACATTTGAGGTGCTTATTATACTAATCGCAAATACAACACGAAGAGTATATTGCATTCGATCCGTACATTTCTAAAACCGGTAACATTGCTCGTAGAGAAAAAATTTTCATATCACTGTGTTGATGATCGAATTCTGAACAACTTTCAAAATGCCCATCCGTCCGTCTGTCTGTCCGTCTTTCTGTCTGTTTGTCTGTCCGTCCGTCACGTTTCTTGTAAGCACGATAACTTAAGAACGATATTTGGACAGTAAGTTAGTGTTATCTAGAGAAATTCGAACAAAATCGATCAATAATAAAAAATTCACAGATTTCGCAATCCTTGCAATCATCGGGACATTGGAAATGATAACACCATACATAAAACAAAGTTTTTCAACTTCTTCAACTTTTTCCGGACTCGGCTTCGCCTCGTCCGGAAATGGTATGATCCACTACACCGCTGTATTTCAACCTTAAATGAAAACTGGTAATTTAACCCCCTGTGATATATGCAACCCATGTTACATTTGCGTATATCAGCCGTTGCATATACGCAGTCTCACTCGACCGCGACACCGCTGTATTTCCACCTTAAATGAAAACTGGTAACTTGACCTCCTGTGATATATGCAGCCCATATTACATTTGCATGTATCAGCCGTTGCATATGATAGTCTCAGTCGACCGCGACACATTACTTTGAAATAAAGAGATATTATTATTGTCACTCAATTTGTACACCCGACAACCTATATCAGTTAGTTGCAATTCTAACACTTCATTTATTTGCAAGCAGGCACCAATTTGTAGCAAGCTGTACACTTTTGTGTTCTACCGTCAGCAACACTGTACACCTTTTGGGTAATCTCCCGACACTCTAGGTCATATAATTGACAAGCTCAGCGGCATAATCGATAGTAGCGCGACCTTTTCGGCAGCCGTGTACAAATTTTGGCTTGAATAATATAAAGTCATAGATTTTCAGTCTGTGACGTCAGACGCGGATGTTATGTAATAAATTTAAGTAAAAGCAGGTCAAATTTTAAATTGCTACTTATTGATTAATCAGTAAACATTAAATTCAATCGCAAAATAAATGATCTGCCAAGGATATCTTCGAACAAAAATAATTTAGTGTCATTGTAAGTGTTGGCCAGTTTATTAGCATTTTCTAGCTCAAGCAGTGTATATGTAGATGAGCGTACAAATATTGGATGCGCAGTTGATTAAAAAAAAAATAAGATCGATTATAACAAATCTTAAGAGTAAGTGAGCCTACTGGTCTTGAACAAAAACTGGTAACTCTACCTCATGTACGAAAACATAAACATTTCCAATGTTAAAAGTTACAAATTTTTGTTAAATAAAAAAATAATTACATACTTTTTTTATGTTTTGTAATAAAAAGAGAAATGTCTAATACTAAGATTATATACCAAAAAATTGCGAAGAGTATCCTATAGCATGTGGAACAATTATATAAAAAGTGCAGTAAATCGGCGAAGAGTATAACGGTTAGCTTGTTTGTTTTAAGCTTCATCAATAAATTAAACTTTTAATCTCTCATTTATTTCCTTTGGCGACTTGACCTTTAAATTCAATTTAGCAAAAAAAAATTGACAAAATCTAAAATTGGCTTGGTATTCGGCTGCACCCGGAAGACACCGTGGTGTTCGGCAGCGTCCAAATGTGGATTATACAGCGCTCAAATATAGATTCGGTAGCACCCACAAGTTGCCTTGGTATTCGACATCGCCCGAATATAGACTTGGCAGCGCCCGGCAGTGGATTCGGTAACGCCCGGCAATTGCCTTGGTATTTAGCAATACCCCGAGATTCTGGAGGCTCGGTTGACATTCGGCAACGCCCTTTTATTAAAATTCTATGACCAATTATTTTCACATAATAAATTGCAAATACAGTCAAGATGTAATCTCTCAAGTGCTTGATGTATTGCCGGAAATTTTTCGAGTACATACATTTTTTGAAAATTATCCCGAGTCGCGCAGTGACGAAGGTAATTTTCTTAAAAAATTTATGTATGAGAAAAATTTCCTGCAATCAATTCAAGCACGCGGGGGATTCGGTAAGAAAATTTCACACGAAAATAAATTAAATAAAGTCTCATTTCAACTGACATTAAGATTATTCCATTGAGTTAGAAGGTAGGGAGAAGCTGTCACGTGATCAAAGACGGCATCGTTTCGCCATCTTGTTACTAGTCAAATAGTGACAGTTTGTTTTGTGCGATTTATTGTGATTTTTACTGATAGTTTGTTAAATTTTAGACAATAAACATTAAAAAGACTATGGTGTCGTGTGCTAAAAGAAGTTGCCCTTCTAGAGATGGTGTTGACAAGAAATTAACGGGAATAACATTTCATAAGTAGTGTAAACAACAAACAGAGCCGTATTATAAAAAAACAGCAAATTAAATGTTTTTTTAATATACTCAGGTTATATATTTCATAGAATAGAAACAAATTGTTTATTTTAGGATACCATTGCACATTTTATATATCACGGTAAATAAAAACTCTTGCATTTATTGAATTGAACATTTAATTGCGTTGTCCAGATAGACCGTCTCGTCGGGGTACAAAGTTCTTATTAGTCCGGGTCTGGCAAAACCACCATATTGTTACTTCATTTAGCCACGCCTACTGATGCCGTTTCTGTATAGGAAATTTGTATAGGATGTCGTCTCCCTACCTTCTAACTCAATGGATTGTTCTAAGGCATAACAAGGTATAAGATTAGTAGACCATGAATGGGTCTTGTTGACAAAGTGACAGAAACGCATCGGAATTAGTAAGTGGTATTATTGTTGTGTCAAAAGTTAAAATTATAATAATTATTCTAACATGGAATACGTATAATAGATAAACAATATCTCTTCCACCCATTTTAGTTTCAAAAAATTACTGAAAATTGTTTAGGATAACTCTATTTGTGTGTTATGGAATAAGTTTTATTCACTAAAATAGGTGGAGCATTGTTTTCCTTATATATTTTCATGTTTTGTACACATAGCATAGCACAGTTTCAGCACAGTATAACTTGGCAGAGATGGCTTTGAAACGTCATTAGTTATTTATCGTTATTTCATTGACAGTTTAACCAGCTTAAGCTCAATATATCTAATTACTGAAGTTATTTTCAAGCTTTTAAAACAATAAGATTATAGAGTATGGAAAAAAAATATAATTTACAATATGAGCATATTGTGAAGAACTTTGTGAACTTTAAAAAAGCCATCCAAAATTGAAATACTTATCATACCCGATGAGAAGTGTATATGGAGGAAAATCAAAATGAGAAGTTATTCACTATCATAATTAGGTATTAAACATGAAATAAAATGTTTCACAAAGCTCAATGATTTTTTTATTATTATCTCGTTTAATTTGAGAAATAGAATTCCATTTTTATGTAATAGCAAATGTCAAATATGTTCATATGTCAATAATTTGACAGAAAAAATTACGCTTATTAATTTCGTTCAGGGTACCCTCGAAGTTGAAAATTTCCGAAAATGTTTTGGGATGCATTGGTAACGACACAAAAACAAACTTTTCATTGGCTAAAAAGGTGACGTGAGAAATTTTCTTTTAAATAGACTTGGATGAGAAATCTTGATGTGGAAATCGAGATTCCTTAGGCAGCGGTTTTTTGTTATAAATAATTTACCAACAGTGAAAGCTTGGCATTATTAGAAATTACTTGAAAAGCATATAATAATAAAACACTTGATGGAAGTCATTCAACGAATTAACATTAATGTAAATATGTAATAAAAAATTATTAGTAAAGTTACGTTCAATATTCACTATCTGCGTAGTTTTTGACCTGTGAGGGCGTTTGGTATTTTCATATGCGATTTTATCGGAAATTGCTAGTCTTATCAAAAAGTTTCAAGTAAATCCATCTTCTAAAATGTCTTCACGGTATATTTCTGCCGTCTTAAGCGAGACCCCCTATGTGAATATTTTATTAATCTGAGAAAATCGCTCTTGAAATGAAATTACATACACTGCTTAAAGTTCTAGTGATGTGAATTTTATAAACACGTATTTGGGTAAAATCGGATGTTTATGTCGAAATAAACATATTGTTAGAATATTTTCAAATAAGTCTCATACGGGTATTTTGGCTAAATTAAATTTGTATATGAACTAAGCCAAATCCTCGCATATTACATGCGGTGTTTATCATTTCTAAACTAATAAAATAATAAAATAGGAATGTATTATTAGGAAATATGCATATATTATTTTATACCAAATACACAAAATCTGTTTTTAGGCATTGTTTCTTTTTCTCTGGGAGTTCTAGTCAAAATTTTCTTTTATTTTCTGGTATAATACCTCCTAAATTTTTAATGAAAACCCCGGGTGTTTTGACTTACTGCACGAATTTGCTGAGCGGATTCCCCGTATTTTGTTTATTCTAAGAACAATGCCCGTATTCCATCGAAAATAGCCCGTTTTTGCTTAGGATAGTAGAAATACGTAACTTTCTCTCTCACAATAATCATCCAATTTTCCCTTTGCAATTACTATTAGATTAGAAATATTCCGTTAATGCATCAAGTGTGTCTTGGTTGATTGAATGAAAACAAATGAATATTCAGTACCTAGCGATAGTATGAATTTGATAATTATCATCATTTTGTAAAATCTAAAAATGTATGAGGTATGCCTTAGAAAACTAAATTAAAACAAATGAATAACAAGTAGTAGGACTCGTGAGTTTAACAATTGTTATTGACATACGATTTGTTGTTAATTTTTTCAAGTTATTTCATTCTATTTTCAAAATACACCGGAAATGATTGTCCGTGTAATCGACAACTTTTTATTTCCCTCACATACCGAAGAGAAGTATTGTGACAGACAGACTGACGAAATTGAAAACCTATATTTTCGTGATCTACATGATGTGAAACGTGAAAATCTGAAAAAATCTCGGACTTTTTTTGTGTGTCCCTGTGTAATTAGTTTAAATTTGAATTAAAATCTTTTAATCAAAAACTGTGCGTCTGTCGAAAAGAAATGAACAGATCGTTTTCACGAAGGATTGGTCAGGATAATCAGGAAAAATATCCACATGGAAAAATGTCAGTGACGTACCACTGTCTTGGTAAAAAACATTAGAGGACATGTTCGCAGGGAAGCCACTAGTGGAGCGGTAAAATAACTTTTCCAATTGAAATATGTGATTTTATGTCCTATTAACACCAAAACTGAAAATAATATCTAAAGCACTTTCTGAGATATTAAAAAAACGCTGTCTAAGGAATCACTACTTCCACATCCAGATTTTCCTTCCAAGTCTCTTTAAAGGTCAACTTATTGACTATATTTGCACTTTAGTATGCGAAAATAATTGGTAATAGAATTTTAATAATATTTGGAGCAGACGTCATAAAAATATTTACAAAAGTTGCACTTTAGCAAGCTTCGTTAAGACATTGAAAATGAACTTGGCTAAGTTTCAAGCCTGACATGATATTTACAAAACCTGCAAAATGTACAGGGGATAGAAATAAAGACAAGTTTTAGAAATTTTCAAATTTTATTAAGTTGATAAAAAATCTAAGAAGTTCACAACTCGGAGTAATTTAAGGCTTTACATTCATATTCCACAAAAAATGGGTTTCCTAAAAATGCGAGAACGTGAATCTAGGTATCAAAATTTATGAAATACAAAAACGAAGGTAGGCGTCGGTCGGCGTCGAGACTTAAAAATGCAATAAGTATCTAGGTATCAAACTTTATCAAATACGATATGTTAAAAAAACAAACCAATTCCAGATTTCGTTACAATATATACGTATACAAAATTTCAAGTCAATGTCTTAAACCGCTCCGGATAAAACGTGTGGACAAAACAGTTACAGACAGACCGACAGGTAGAAATTTTTTTTCTCAAATTTAAAATCTCGACGTTTCATCACATTCTAAACCTATTTAAAGAAAAAAAATGTATTTTTTACGATTACTGTTATACTTCCACATCCATTAAGTGGATGTGGAAGTAATAACGATTAAAAAAAATTCAGCACCCTGTAGCAAAAAAATTAAGCCGTCGCGGACATAATATATTCATATGAACTTTTCTTCATAAAATAACCTAAGGAATCTCACCTTGAAGTATTAGTTTATTAATTTACTTCATCTAAATATGACACCAAACTTTCAGATCATTTAGGTATCTTCCTTAAATTCGATTTAAGTATTTCTAAAAAAATCACATAGAACTTAAGAGTGAACTACAGACCTATCACCGATTATGGTCTGCATTCTCTGTATAACACAATCGAGCAAATTAATTGGAATTTTACTACGTGTCAACTTTTTGATATCGATACTAAATTTAAATTATTTTCGGATAAAATTTTAGATGCCATTGAGCTCTGCTTACCAATAAATTCTAAGATGCAACATAGCTTTAAATCGCCGCAAATTTGTTGGTTTAGTGAAATGCTGCAAACAATGCGAAATAATCTTAACTTTCTTATCGACATAAATAGGCAAGATCCACTTCTGATATCAAAGGAAGCTGTAAATTCTTATCGCAGCAAATATCGATCTGAAATCGTTAATGCGAAAAAAGTTGCAAACGACAATTATATAAAAAAATCTCAAAACACACAAGTCGCTATGTGGAAAATTATCAAAAACAATAATGCGAACTATTGTACAGAAAAATGTGATTCTATAAATGCAAACGATTTTAATAGATATTTTTCAAACATAGCAGACACATTACTAAAAGATCTTCCTCCATGTCCGAAGCTTCCTTCAGATTTTCTCTCAAAAGTAAGTCCTCACATACATTTTAAATTTAGAGAAGTTTCATACAGTGAAGTCAGAGAGATAATAGACAATCTAAAAAATAGTAGCAGCAAAGATGCATATGATGTTAATGTACGAATAATTAAGACAATAAAAAATATAATTTTATATCCCCTGACTAATTTAATAAATCAGTGCATCAGAGATAACACATTTCCATCAATTCTTAAACTGTCAAAGGTCATTTCGATTTTCAAAAAAGGTTCTGCAGAGGATGTGTCGAATTACAGACATATTTCGTTAGTTCCAATATTGGCGAAAATTTTCGAAGCAGCTATGAAAATACAAATTACGAATTTCTTCGAAGAAAACAATCTATTTCACTCTAGTCAATTCGGGTTTAGGAACAAGCTCTCTACTACTATAGCAATTAACTCAGATTATTTTACATAATTTTGAATTAAGCAATGTAACTAGTGGAACTTTCTATGATTTAACCAAGGCTTTCGATTGTGTATCCCACAACATACTCTTAGACAAATTGAGCCAATATAATTTTGATCCAGGCAGCATATCTCTGATACGGTCATATCTTTCAGGTAGGACCCAACACGTTTCATATAATAGTAGCAGCTCTCAGCATACCACAATAAAACATGGCGTACCGCAAGGCTCTGTACTCGGCCCGGTATTATTTATCATTTATATAAATGACCTTGCCAACTGTGGCAAAAATAGCTCTTTGATATTATTTGCTGATGATACCACCGCTCTCAACTATGACAGAGACCCAAATCAACTACCAGAGAAAGCTATGAGTACTCAATCGAACATCAAACAATGGTTCCTTGCTAACAAGCTGAACTTAAATCAAGAAAAGACGCAAACAATGAACTTCACCCTTCGTCATATAAATGTCAATCAGATCGTGACTGATAATGTAGTCAAGTTTCTAGGAGTTTATATTGACCCCATGCTTAGTTGGGATTTATCAGTAACTCGTTCAAAAACAGTATTTCTCTTAAGAAAGAAATTTAGCAAGTACTGTTTCTAAAGATACTCTAATATCAGCTTACTATGGCACTTTTCATTCTAGCATGACGTATGCTATTTTAAACTGGGGACACTCGTCTCACAGTTCAAAAATTTTTAGTCTGAAAAGAAAGTGTGTTAGAGTCCTAGCGGGTGTAAACTATAGAACGATTGTCGTGAATATTTTAAAGATTTTAAGATTCTTACTTTACCATCGACTTATATAATGGAATGTTTACTGTACATCAAACGTAACATCAATGAGTTTGACAATCGGGAATTACATACTTATCCTACTCGTTTTAAAAGTAATATAAAACATAAATTTCTTCGACTGAATAAAAATTCTAGAATTAAACAAATTCAAACAAAAAATTAAGAAATACCTTAAAAGGAAAGCTTTTTATAATTTTAATGAATATTTTAATGAATCATTTTCGGACATCTAAGCCTACCCTTCTGTGTGTAACATTGCTCACAATATTTTAATTTTTTTTTATGTATTTAAATTTGTTTTTAAGAAAATCTGTGTTGTTGGTGTATTGGTTGTAATTTTACTGAAATGTACATATATATTCTTATTATTTAATTTTTAATATTATTATGATTAGGCATATTTACTCTATTTTTCTATGTTTGGACTTGTGTAAACATTTGTATGTATTAACATTAATAAAGGATATTATATTATTAATATTATTATTATTAGCATAACATTGAGGGACACCCTTTATAAAAAAATAATTGAACTTAAGAAATTAAAGAGTTAAATAAAAATACCTTTAAGTGAATCTTTAAACCACTTTAAACCACTTACAGCGCATTTAAAACCAAGCGCGCTTGTAAAAAAAGAAAATAGGGGCAAGACCACATAGAAATGGTAGTTTTTATCAATTTTTATCGATTTCCAGGGGTGAAGAGTGCAAAAACTACCATGGAAAGTCGCAAGTCCTTAATAAGCAAATTAGATTGTTTGTTTAAATAATTGCAAAATATACTAGATATCGACACAAAAAAAAACTGAAAATTCTATGAACAATATGCAACATCTTGATTACAATAAAATATCCGTATGACTTTTTGTTGAACAGAAAAAAAAATTGTTAATTTAGGACCCTTCATTTATTTATAACAATTGAACGGTCAAAGATAAAAGATCTCTACAAGTCTTAAACATTGCGTATTGATAAAATCTTAATTTTCTGTATCCTGACTCTTTTTTTGACCGACGCACCGTTTTCGTTAAGAAATCAAAAGACATAAAAAAATTAGAATTTTCGCTAAAAACCATTGTTTTTAACAATGAGTCCTATGTTTTATAATTTTTTTAATGTCATCATCGTATGCAGCGCAATTTTTCCTATAAAAACAGTAAATAAAATTGCTGTTTTAAATCTCTGACTAAAATCTATGATTTTGAGTTTACAACGACCGGCATATTTGTTAATGAATTTACTGCTTATTAAAGTTTTGCGATAATAGAAGACATTCGGCAATATGGCGCAAAATAATAACTATGCCCAGCTTACCAATTTTGTAGCAGTTGATATTCCTATTGAATTTTGCTAACCTCAAATAACTTGACGACATGTCGCATGTCGCGGCGGCGATGATTGGGGGTGTCAAAAATGTAGCTTGTAAAGTCTATGTTATGTCCAGTATTATTTATGAAGCTCAAGCACGAGTCGTACTATTGTTCTCATTACTCATTTGTTCAATTTAGTTACCAAAGGCATACTTAATAGGGTGCGTGCAAAATCTGACAGCTAACGAGAGTGGAGGGCATATAAACTCAATGTTCCAAATTAATTAACGTGAAATTCGCTGTTTTCGTCTGTTTTTTGACTTTCTTGTGCTATCAGCTATTGAAATAAACATTTTTAAGTTTAGTTTTCATTATAGACAATTACGTGTTTTGTACAATAATATTTCCTTTGATTTGGCGAGATGTGCATTAGAATTTAGTGTTTATTATATAACATGTTTAATAAATACATAGTCGTAAATACCTTCTGCATGCACGAAAATAAAATTATTAATTATTTCAGAATGTCATCAATTTACACCAAAAGAAGAAAAGTTTGTGTTCAATCAAAAGAAGAAAGCGAAAAGAGCCTTAGAGAGATCCGATCTTACTGAGTCAAAGATGAAATATGGTCATAGTTCCAGACAGTATCTTAACAGATAATTTTTATGGATAATAATTTCATTTAAATTTTATACCCTATAATATTTTGGAAAACCTGCTGAACTAGGTAAGGTAACTCATCTAGATTGACAACTAAATACACAAATAAATGTATGGGTTATGCAGCCTTAAAGCATTTAACCACTTTTCTCTTTGAACTCTTAATTGACCACAAACTTATCTTCTTTGGTGTAAATCGATGGCAATCTGAAATAACTGTAACTTTATTTTCGTGTATACGGTAGGTATACTACTGTATATTTATTAAATGTGCTAGATAATAAGTATTAAATTCCAATGTTAAGTAATATCACTTACCTTTAAAAGCTTAAATTGGCATTCAGTGAAACTTTGACAACCAGATTCCATACAATATGATGGCTTTTTGTGGTAAACTAGTAAAAGAATAATTAACAGCATTTAAATTTTAAATAATCTAAATGTGTTCTATATATAACAATAAGATCAATCCCATACGTTGTTTAAGTACGAAGAAAATAACTAAAAACACATAGGTAAACAATGCACATCTCGACAAATCAAAGGGAATATTATTGTACAGAACACGTAATTGTGTATATATGTAATGAAAACTAAACTTAAATATGCTTATTTCAATAGCTGATAGCACAAGAAAGTTAAAAATACAAACGGCGAATTTCACGATAATTAATTTGGAACATGAGGTTATATGCCCTCCACTCTCATTATCTGTCAGATTTTGCACGCGCCCTATACAGTTTTATATTTTGATTCCGACAGTAATTGGCTAATTGCAAAGAAAAAATTTGATGAATAGTGTATTGTGGTATATCGCTAGATCCCTACTGGAAAATTACAATTAACTGTAATATGACACAAATGAAAATGTTGAGTAATTTTGAAAAAAGTGATTTCATCAACTAACACAAACCGACATGAATGAAAAAGCAATACATATTTTTTAAATCATTTATGGATATTAGAACAATTTCAGGTAGGTCAACACACAAATAATATAATATTTGTCCAATATATTGTAATATATTACACTGAAATTTTTATTTGAACAATGGCTTTAATTTTAAATGGGGTAATTAAGGGGTTATTAAAAATATATTAAATCAACATATTTTACTGCGTATTTTAAACATGGACAAATTAATTATACATATACTTAAGTACATGTTTTCTCTGTAATATTAATTGCAGTAGCTAATATAATATAATAAATAAGTAATTGAAACAAAGTAATTATGTAGACTTTTACCTAACGACTGTCTTATCAATTTATTTTCCATAATTGTTCATATCCTGTAACATCTTATAACAGGTTGTAAGTAGTACTCATGCTTTCAAAAAACAATACAAAACTGCAGTAATAAGCACCTCTGCATCAAGAATATGTGGGAACTCCAGCCGATAAGTCAATGACAGAGAAGAAAACAAGACACTGCACTGTTTGAAACATTTTTCTGAGAATGAGAATTAAATCCATTAGAGAAATTTTATTTATTAATTTTCATTAAATTTCATTCGGCAGTATTAGTTGTCTGTAAAAGATTTGTAACTTTCGAATGGATTATATTATAATTGGGTAAAGTGATACGAAGTAGAAATTTCAATTATGGCCGAAATTTTTTAATGGAATATATTTTTGCATATTTGGATTCTGCTGTCTAAAATCCATATTATAACCCAACCCTTAGCTACTATTTTGATTTCCCAAATCTACTTACTGAAGAGTATATGGTATTTTTAAATTTGAGCGAATAAAAATTGCTTGTCTGTCGGTCGTACGGTATGTCTGTCTTGCGCTCTGGAACCGTTTAAGATATTGACTTGAGGAGTAAATATGGGTAAATTGTGGTAAATAAGTAAAGCGAGTTAGTAAGAGTCCATAAATTGAATATAGTAAACTATTTTTACTAGAAACAATGGTACTGCAGTCTGTTTCTATGCAGACTATAGTAGATTTATAAAGAGTGAAAAATATAACAAACATTAACAGCATTTTTATAAAAGGAAATAGAGGGTTTATTGAATTGAAGCTATACTGTATTTGACAATGTTCTACCACAAAAGTACATTACCTAAATATTAAATGGTTTTGCCTTCTAGTATAGAAGAGAAAACGTATTATTTGCTTGCTCATATTTTGCTTTGTGTACTGGCAAACTGACAACGGCCATAAAATTTAATTGGCGTTCCAGCAGTACGAGTTATTTTACAGTGGCGATGCTCCGAATAATTTTGTACATGAATGCCATTTTTAATTAATTTCTATAGGTGAAGTGGTGCCAAGTTTAAGTATATGAGATATTACGGGTGAAACACATAGATCTCATACTGCGGAAAATAAATAAATAAATAACAACCAAGACAGATTATGGAATTAGCAAAACCCGTACAATCTCACGCCCTTGAGTCTACTTTCCACTCTATTTGAACCGAATTTAACTCGATCTCTATATTTTAATCGGGAGCGTGGAGACACTGAACTATAGGATCAGAATGTTTATTGCTGAATAAAAATATTGTTGCGTGTTTTCCACCTTTTACGAAACACCCTGTATGAATCCGTGGGTTCTAAATAATTTTAACAAGGGGTAAACCACTAACACTTTATTTAATAATTTCTGATTATACGAAACTTCTTATTTAACCAAAATAACCTTTACACTTTGTTTACTTTATGTTTAACCTCACTTTTTCGCTCCAGTTCTTCACTTTTATAAAACTCCCTTCCTCTTGCACCGGGAACCTCGCCTTATATATCACAAAATTGCCTCTAGATTCATCCAGAGATTTCCAATTCCAGAACACTATAGAACTCCAGAAAACTCTATCTTTTCTACAAGTTTCCAGCCACTATTAGGCATAGGCGTCTCAATCTCCAGTTTCAAGGGGGTGTAATACATAACAATATGTTGAAAAGTATAATAATCAATTACTCCGTGATAAAACGAATACTTTGCATTTGCTTCATATTATATATTAAAGAACTGTTTCTATCTTGCAAATAAAACAACATAACTTTTTGGAAAGTTTTATAATGTTGTTTTATATTATTATCTAGTTTTCGTGATACTGTCGGCTAATGGCATTTATATACTCTTTTTAGATAAACTAAAATATATCTAGTATGTCTTTAAAATCAAAATTTCTCTAAATTTTACCACAATTTGCCTAACATTGGCGATATAAAAGAATCCTATTTAGAGTTTTTACATATTTCTTACAACAAACACTAGTGATATCCATCAAAGAACATTAGAAATAAATAATTCGGCCTTCTGTTTCTTCCGATAGTGGCAATCACTGCAAAAAGGAATTATATAAAAAATCATCTGTAATAATAATAAAGCGTAATAACAAATAAACTACTGAATATTGTTGATCCAATGACTTAATAATACCTAGTTACCCTCTAATATTTGTCGATAAACGGGTGTTTTTCATGAATTTAATTTTTTTTGCTTTGACATTTCATACTTTTTTAGTAGTATTTATATGGCAAAGATGTAGTTAACTGCACCAGAAACTTCGACATCGGTACTTTCCTCGTGCTATCAAAGACTATTAGACTGAACGCCCTTGACAAAAAAGATACCCTATCGAACACAACAATTCTAAAAGGTGAAGATGGTTGCAAAACAAACAAAAATCAGACTGGTAATAATTTGTTAATTATTATAATTATTACGATTTTTTTAATTTACCTGAAAAATAATGATTCTAATTTTAAAACGCTTGCTTGAAATTTTCGCAAATTGTGGTGAATAATATTAATGAAAAAATTGTTTATCTGACAATTTTTGTTAATTAACCTCTGACAGACCTTTTGTTATAAACTACTTTTTTTATGAAAGTGCACTTCATAACTCCTGCACCTTGATTTTTGTTTTAAAATGAAGTTTAAGATCTTTCATATCTAATGCAACCAACTTGTCTGGCTGACAATTTTTGTTATAATTAATTTGTCAGATTTAATTTTGAATGCGCAGCATCAATGCAACAGGATCAATCACTGGTATCTCATATCACCTCCTTAAAAAAACAACTGAAGTTTAAGATCTCCTCTATGCATAAAAATGTGTGTCATTGAAAAAATTCTTTCACCATGTCAGACATTAATAAATGTGGTCGCGGCACATAAAAAATGAAGTCTGTCGTAGTTGAAAACATTTTCTCGCTGACAGATCCATTTTTATGCATAAAAGAAATCTAAAACTTAATTACAGAAAGAAATCATGGCTTATTTAAAAACCGCGGCCTAAGGAATCACTACTTCTACATCCAGATATTTCATCCAAGTCTCTTTAGAGAAAATCATCTTGACTATATTTGCACTCTAGTATGTGGAAATAATTGGTAATATCATTTTAATAATACTTGAGGCAAATGTTATAATGAAATATAACCAAGTTCCAGATATCGTTATAGTAGATACGTGTACCAAATTTCAAGTGAATATCTAAATTTTATTTTATCAACCACTTTAATAATGGGGTGGTGGTGGTTGGGGGATTGAAAATATTACAAACAAATTTGCGGCCTTGGCTTCTAGTACATACATCACATATTAAGTTTCTGTACTCTTACCAGCTTGCTTTACTCATTTTCTCCATTTGGCCCCCAACGAATCGTCTCAAAATATAATCTAGTTCCATATTATCCATATGTCGTTATAATATATGCATGCATACTTTATTTCAAACATATTGTCTGTATGAAACATGTCGGGATCTTTATTCTTCACCGCGGTATCATAGCTGCTGACATCTTTTATACCCAGAAAAAGTTTGAGATAAACTATATCAAATTTCAAGTGAATATCTCAATTTAATTTTATGTAATAATGGAGTGGAGGTGGTGGGGGGGTCGAAAAATATTACAACAATCTGAGGTCTTGGCTTCTAGTATATACACCAAATTCCACATTTCTGTGCTCTTACCAGCTTGCCTAAGTTCAAAGGACAGTCGAGTTCCAGATCTCGTCATAGTAGAGTACATACGTGTATAAAATTTCAAGTCAATATCTTAAACCACTCCAGAGATATCGTTTGGACAAAAAAAGTTACAGACCGACAGACAGACATTTAATTTTCGTTCAAATTTGAAATCTCGACGTTTCGTGACATTCTAAACATATTACAATAAAAATAATTTGAAAATTTCGTTACAATCCAATACGTGGATGTGGAAGTAAAAGAAACGTCACGGCGCTTAAAAAAAACCGCTGCCTAAGGAATCACTACTTCCACATCAAGATTTTTCATCCGTCTTGATTAGATTTGCACTCTATTGTGTGGAAATTATTGGTCATAGAATTTTACTAATATTTGGGGCAGATGTCATAGAAAAGTTTTAGGCGTTGGTTTCTACCGTATACGTTAAAAATGAAGTTTCTGGTCTACACTACTTGTTTCCCCTATTCACAAACTACCACCTTCCACCCCTTCAATGGAATCATCTCAATCAGATGTCAATCATAGATATGTGTACTAACTTTCAAGTGAATATATCAGTTTTACGTTATGAATCCCATTAATAATGGAGCAGAGGTGGCCGGGTTTGACAAACATTAGAAAAGAACCTGAGGCATTGCTTTCTAGTATATACACCAAACCCCAAATTTCTGTACTCTTACCAGCTTGCTTTACTTATTTTCCCCCATTGACTTCTATTTAACCCTTCAACGGAATCATCTCAAAATATAATCTAGTTCCAGATGTCATTATAATATATAGGTCTACCAAATTTCAAGCGAATATCTCAATTTTATTTTATCAACCCCTTTAATAATGGGGTAGGGGTATTGGAGGGTTGAAAAATATTAAAAAAGAATCCTAGGCCTTGGTTTTTAGTACATACACTGAATTTGAAGTTTCTGTACTCTTACCAGCATGCTTTACTTAGTTTCTCCTATTTATCCCTATTTAACTCCCAACCCTTCAACGGAAACATTTCAAAATATAGTCTAGTTCCAGATGTCGTTACGATACGTACGTGTACCACCTTTCAAGTGAATATCTCAATTTTATTTTTTCGGCCCCTTTAATAATGGAGTAGGAGTGGTGGGGAGTTGAAAAATATTATTAAAAAATCTGAGGCCTTGGCTTCTAGTACATACACCAAATTTGAAATTTCTGTACTCATATCAGCTTACTTTACATATTTTCCTCTATTAACCCTCAACCCTTCAACAGAAACATCTCAAAATATAATCTAATTCCAGACGTCGTTATAATACATACGTGTGCTAAATTTCAAGTGAATATCTCAATTTTATTTCGTCAACCCCTTTAATACTGGAGTAGCGGTGGTGGGGGGTCGACAAATATTATAAATAATCCGAGACCTTGGCTTCTAGTACATATAGCAAATTTCAAGTTTCTGTACCCTTACCAACTTGCTTTACTTATATTCCCCTATTTACCCCTATTTAACCTCCAACCCTTCAACGGAATCATCTCAAAATATAATCTAGTTCCAGATGTCGTTATAATACATCCGTGTACCTTTCAAATGAACATCTCAATTTTCTCTATCAACCCCTTTAATAATGGAGTATTGGTAGTGGGGGGTTAAAAAATATAAAAACAAAAATTGAGGCTTTTGCTTTTAGTACATACACCGAATTTCAAGTTTCTGTACTCTTACCAACTTGCTTTACTTATATTTCCCTATTTACCCCTAAATAACCCCCAACTCTTCAACGGAATCATCTCAAAATATAATCTAGTTCCAGATGTCGTTATGATACATACGTGTACCAAATTTCAAGTGAATATCTCAATTTTATTCTATCAACCCCTTTAATAGTGGAGTGGGAATGGTGGGGGGTTGAAAAATATTATAAAAAAATTTGAAGCTTTGTCTTCTAGTACATACACCGAGTTTGAAATTACTGTACTTTTACCAACTTGCATTACTCATTTTCCCCTATTTACCCATATTTAACCCCCAACCCTTCAATGAAATTATCTCAAAATATAATCTAGTTCCAGATGTCGTTATAATACATACGTGTACCAAATTTCGAGTGAATATCTCAATTTTATTTTACTAACCCTTTCAATAGGGGTGGTGGGGGGTTGAAAAATATTATAAACAATCTGAGGCCTTGGCTTCTAGTACATACACCGAATTTCAAGTTTCTGTACTCTTACCAGCTTGCTTTACTTATTTTCTCCTATTTACTCCCATTTAACCCCCAACCGTTCATCAGAATAATCCCAAAATATAATCTAGTTCCTGATTTCATTATAATATATGCGTGTACCAAATTTCAAGTGAATATCTCAATTTTATGTTATCAAAAATTTTGAAGCCTTGACTTCTAGTACATACATCAAATTTCAAGTTTCTGTACTCTTACCAGCTGTCTTTATATACTTTCCCCCATTTACCCCTATTTACTCCCCAACCCTTCAGCGGATAACTTCATAAAACAATCAATTTCCAGATCTCGTTACAATGTATACGTGTACAAAATTTCAAGTGAATATCTTAAACCGTTCCGGAGAAAACGTACGGACAAAAGAAAAGTTACAGACAGACAGACAGACAGACAGACCGACCGACAGACAGACAGACAGACCGACAGACAGACAGATTTTTTTTTCTCTAATTTAAAATCTCGACGTTTCATGACATTCTAAATCTATTTCAAGAAAAAAAAATTGAAATATTTTTTACGATTACTATACTTCCAATCCATTACGTGGATGCGGAAGTAGTTAAGTCACACATGGTGAAAAACATTTTTTCCATGACAGACAAATTCGTATGCATAGAGGAGATCTTAAACTTCAGTGGTATTTTTTTAAGGAGGTGTTATGAAATGCCAGTGATTGATCCTGATGCATTGGTGATGCACTTTCAAAATTAAGTCTGACAAATTAATGAACAAAAATTGTCAGCCAGTCAAGTTGTAATATATAGGAGAGAGTATTTATGGTTAAGGCCTCTTCTACCAGTTCTATCAGTCTTACAAATAAATATCTTTTTCCAATGGGTAGTTTACTTGTGGATGTCGAGTGATGCGTACCCCTTCAATTCGAACACTGAGACATCATTGATCTACCAAATGTCTATATGAAATAAAACAAACGACTCAACATTCTTGCAGATAATGAAAAAGGAAAAATGAGAAATATTTTTCCATATAATTCACATATTTTGAAATTTATAAGTTAATCAAATTCATTATCTGTGAAGATGCATTTTTGCTTACATGAGGTGGTTCCACTGAATAGCCACTAGGGCACAAAGGGTTAACAAGAATTATGAGACTGACATTTTTTTTTCAAAAATGGGTGTTTGGAAAAGTGGAATAATTGTTTTTTAGCTAAGTTCAAAAATTCATAAAAAATAACAATTAACAAGTTTTTACTAGTCTGGCGGGCGTAACATGATTTTTACATGTTTTGCAACCATTCTCATCTTTTAAATTTGAGGTATTCCATGGGGTACTTTTCTTGTCATGGGAGCTCGGTCTATATACACATATTCAAAAAAATTACAAGTCTGCCACGTTAAACAATTTATCCAAGTTAATTGCTGGATATGTAGAATTGTGCAGTATTTTACTTGCGTTTTGGATTTATAGTGTTCATTCCTGGAAATAGCGTCAATGACTAAATCAAATTGCTCATGACGTCAAACTAAAATATCAGTTGACATCATGGATACCCATAACGAAAGTATTTGCAGTATTTTTTTTTATTCAGTAACGTACTTTGATTGTCAGCAGCTACGTCATTTTTTGAGATAAGACACCATTGGCAGATTCTTTAAATGGATAACCTTGTATATTTTTACATATTCAAATAGACACTTTCATTAATTATAATGATATAGGTTTTGGTGGGTGCGCGACTTGTGTTTTTTTTAAATATTAAATAAAATAATAAAACAAGCTAACCATTATACTCTTCGTCGATTTTCTGAACTTTTTATATAATTGTTGCACATTCTATAGGATACTCTTCGCAGTTCTTTTTGTAAATAATATTGTATTAGATATTTTTAGTTTAATTACAAAACACATATTTTTTTTTATTTAAAAAATTAGTAACTTTTTCATTTACTGAAACAATAGGTTCTTTCTCTAGCTAACAGTAAATTACTGTCCGAATTTCAATACAATCGGACTTTTCGTTCTTAAGTTATCATGCTTAAAAGAAACGTGACGGACGGAGAGGCAGACGGACAGACTGACAGACGGACGGACGGACGGACATTTTGAAAGTTTTTCAGAATTCGATCACCAACACAGTGATATGAATTTTTTTTCTCTGCGTGTAATATTACCGGTTTTAGAAATGTGCCGATCGAATGCAATATACTCTCCGTTTTGTATTTGCGAGAGTATAATAAAGAGTGGGTACATAATAAATATCTATTAGTTAATGAAAATGAAATAGAATTCTTCCTCTAACTAACACTTATTTATTTTCCGCATTTCACTAAAATTTAACTTTTTTCCCTAAAGTTATCCTGCTTGCAAGGAACGTGGCGGACGATGAGACAGATGAACACACGAACGGACTGACAGAAGACGGATATTTTAATATTTCGTCACAATTCTATGACTAACGGAATTATGTTATATATATTTTTCTCTTAAAGCGATATTTATGGTTTTAATAATGTGTTTATTAATGTAATATACGCTTCATGTTGGTATTTGTAAAGCATATAATAGTAGATACGAAAAAGATGTATAATTACTATTACTATTAACTGCTATTACGTTTTTTGTACATAATTTTATGAGATTTATCTTATATATGACACATATTTCCGATACCACTAATAACGAGATATGATGGCGACTCAAGCGCAACAAGTAGTGATAGGTACGTTTAGTATGCTCAATAATAATACGTCTGAATGAATATCTTTGTTTAAGTTTCAAAGGGTTATCAGTTTTTTTCTATCAAGCGTCAACTTTTTTTCTTATTTGACTATGGTACTAGTTGAATTTGTTTTCATTTATTCTTCAATTTAATATTCATTTCACATCTTTTACCACTAATTCACATAACTTTGGAGATTGTAACTAAAAAATATTTTATTTGTTTTACCGCCAATAATTTGTGAAATTTTATAATGTTATCAATAATTAAGTTGATTCTCTATGTCTGTAGTATGAAAAATCTGAAGCATTGGCTTCTAGTGTATACACCAAATCCCAATTTTCTGTAATCTAACTAGCTTGCTTTACACGTTTTTCTTTCTTTACCTCTATTTAACCCTTCACTGGGATTAGCGTAAAATATAAACTAGTTCCAGATCTCGTTATGATACATAGGTACGTGTACCAAATTTCAAGTCAATATCTTCAACCGTCCCTGAGAGAACGAGTGCACAAAAAAATTACAGACAGCCCAACCGACCGACAGACAGAATTTTTTTCGCTCAAATTGAAAATCTCGACGTTTCATGATATTCTAAGTGTATCAATTTTGAAAATTCTTTTACAATTACAATACTTCCACTCTACTCAGTGGATGTCGAAGTAATTAATGCAATATGGAAAGTTGAGGTATTAGGGAGATTTTAAGCCACTTAATTGCGTTACAACGTTACAACGTTATACGTTATCGGTTATACTGTTCATACGCAGCCGTTCAAAAATAACCGAATACGTTACTAACCGATAAAGTTTTACCTCATTTAGGTTAGAATGAGGTACGCTTAAACAGGGTTGCCCGGTATAGAACTTTCTCGTCTATTTGTGCATTTAATTTATGAATGTCTTAATAGTTGCATTTAAAATATATAAATCCCGGCTCTCCTTTTATATATTTTTTAAATTGTTTTCGAAGTATGTAATAAAATGATTGCATGTAAATGAATCCTTGGAAACGCTGCTATCTTTGTTACAGGGTGTACACATAACCTGACTTTTTCATATTTGTTTGTTATTATATCTACCGTGTGTGTAGCGACGGGCTAGGTATGTACAGGGTGGGCAACTAAGAATGGAGGCCGGCCAAATCTCAGAAACCAATCTTCGCACAGGTTTAAGGAAAAAATTACCCTAAGTAAAGTGACCCTGACAAATCGCTGCAAAATATTTTCGACTTTTTAAAATGGCCGCTAGGGGGCGTAACAGCCATGTCCAAATAGAAAATTAGGTTTTTCTCTGTATGTTGCTCAATTAAGTGGCATTAAAAATATATGCATCGTAATCCAAAGACAATTTCGAATTCTTTCAGTTTTCCATTGTTTTTTGTCACTTCAAGAATAAAATGGTGGGGAGATGCCAAAAAAAACGTTTTTTTTAAATGTCGATTACTCCGACTAGCCTTAACGGAACTTAACAAACTTGGTCTTATTACAAACTATTTTTCTTAGTCTATCGAGAGCGCTTTACATTCTTTTCGTTTGTTTATTACCTCACTTTTTCTAAATAAATTTAAATGACATGGTTTGTTTTGTTGTTAAAATAGAGAACTAAAAGATTCCGATGTCAGTGAAAACCGCAACTCGATATCTCTTTTCTAACAGTAGATATTAGCAAACGAAGTTGAAATTATGAATTATTGTCCGATCTTGAGGACGAAATTTAGAAAAGTAGCTGTTGAAAACAAGTAAGCTGTGAAAATGACATAATGAAGAAACAATATATATCAAACACATTCAGTAGAATGTATATTACATAATATTAGTAATTAGTAACAATGACAACAAATCTAATAGTCATAACAATAAACAATGCAACAAATCAAACGTCAAAAAAGTAAACGCAAGAATACATTACAACACATTAAAAGATTTAGAATGTAAGTAGTAGTGCCCATCAGTTTCGATGCAAAAATTCATTCTCTGACGAGTGAGTGGATTGAACAGAAGTCTCTACCTCTGCCATCAAAATACTTTGAATGGCATTTCTTATTCTTTCGATCATGTCGTCTGGTGGCAAGAAACAAGATCATTTTTCGCTCCCACAAATGATAATCTAGGTAAGTCAAGTCTGGGGACCTGGCTGTCCAACTGAATAGACTTCCACGTCCTATCCAGCTGTCAGGATATGTCTGGTCTAATACCGAACGTTCAGAGAGAAATGCCCCGGCCACCCATCATGTTGGAAAAACATACCACGACGAAATGGTAGAGGTATGTCTTCTAATGAAAGCAGCAATTCGTTTCTAAAAAAACTTAGATATTGTTTTCCATTAAGAGTTCCATTGAAAATAAAAAGCCCAATTATTTGTTCACCTAAAATTCCGCACCACACATTTATATTGAAACATATTTTTTATAGGATTTTGCAAACAGCAGAAAAATGAACTATCCATGAAAACTAAAAGAAAAACTATGTGTAAAAATTTTAATGAAATCTTTGAATTCGTTCGATAACCTGAATTCTGGTTATGCTAGCAAATTAAAATAATAAAATAAATTTGTCTAATTTCTTATTTGAAACTACATACCTACATAACCCCCTATGATCATGAAGATTCAGTTAAAAATGAGAACAAAGGCTTAAAATGAATTTATTTACCTACCTTGTCCGTAGAGATAGATAGGCTAAGAAAAGCACTTTGTAATAAGACCAAGTTAACCAATGTTAAAATCCGTTAAGGCTAATCGGAATAATCGACATTTGAAAAAACGTGTTTTTTGCATCTCCCCACCACTTGAAGTTACAAAAAAAATGGAAAACTAAAATAATTCGAAATTGTCTTTGGGTTATGTTACATATTTTCAATGCCACTTAATTGAGCAAAATACAGAGGAAAACTTAATTTTCTGTTCGGTCATGGCTGTTACGCCCCCTAGCGGCGATTTTAGAAACTGAAAAATATTTTCCAACGATTTTTCAGGGTCACTTTAATGGTAACTTTGTCCATAAACTTGTACGATGATTGGTTTCTGAGATACGACTGGCGTCCATTTTTAGTTGCCCACCCTATACATTCATGTAATACGAGAGATATGACAACCCAGCAATAAAAAACTCACCCGAGGTGATGGGGCGCGGCCACTGAAGTATCTCAGCCGTAGTTATTCGTTGCCGACTGGTATATGCGACGTTACAATTCTTACTCCCTATACCTAGCCCGTTACTACACGCACGGTATATGCTTGAAATAGTAATTTACATTACAAGACCGGAAAGAGGTGTTTTGCAGGTCAACCCAAGCAAATTCCAGCTTCGGGAAACCCGCAAAACGCTATTTTTCGGTCACGTAACGTACAGTTTTTTTTCTACCGACACTGTGATACAAAATCAATTTTTTATTATTTACAAATACAACGCCAAACAATATAAGTTAAGTGTATTTATCTATTTTACACTTAACCCAACAATGAACACAAGTTCGTTTTTATAGCAACAAGGAAGCAAAACCACCTTTATCAAAAATTGGCAGCGTTTGTTACCTCCATGGATCGGAAAAGGGAATAACAGGGATCGGAAAAGCTTTTGCCAACCTCCGATGCCCACTTTCCAGTCTAGCCCGGGAAACGTTACTTTCTGTCCGAAAGTTTTTCCAGAAAGGTTGTATTTTCTAGTCGATCGGAAAAAAAGATATATTCGTAGTTGTCCAACCTGCCATAATAACAAACTTAAAACAAATTAACAAATACCAAATCTATCAAAGTGAACAAAAAGTGAGGTGATATATATTTCATTGTTTAGGTGCATCACTTAACGCCAAGAAAGATAGTTTCAAAAACTCAAAACGTGCCAAAACGCTAATAGTAATAGCAAATTTAAGTGGCCTAAAATCTCCCTAAGGAATTAAGTTTTTCAATGTATTATATGGTGATTAAGCATTTTACAATTGCCATTATGAAGTTTCAAATATCCATTTCGATAAATAAATTATAGAAAATAAATAAAACCAATAATAATTTAGCATAATAATTATTTATTCACATTAAAATGATTTGAATATTTATTTACAGACAGGTTTTCTGTAGACAGATGTGCAATTAAAAATTAATTGTTTGCATATTTCTTTTAAATTTTAAAAGCGAAAATGAAGGTGTACAGTTAGAAAGTTTTAGAGATGGATGTTCCAGTGCTCCCATTCTGGTAATTTAGAAAAATGTTGTAAAATCTCTTCTATGATCCTGTTTGTGCTGGAAATTATAAACTATACGATTATACTGATATTTAAAAAACTATAAACTGTAAATTTTATCAACTTGTAATTTTATTTAATAAACAAGGCCAGGTTCTTTTTTCTGCAGTAAGCTAGCGATGAAATAAATGCACGCTGATAATAATTTCTAGATGGAATAAAATATAATGAATCAAAGTAGAAGTTGTAATCGGTCGTGGCAGAATACGAATATCTTTTTTATTAAAATGTTGCTTTAATACGATTTAATTTACTTTTACGTGGTGTCATATCACTCAGATTATGTATAACTTTAATTCTTAGTGTTCAAATTGGTATTTGCATTCGGTAAAGCCCTATTTTAACTATTATTTGCTTTGTAGTCATATATTTAAAAGTACCTTCTAAGATCACTTTAAAGTAAAACTGATATCTGACCAACGCAAAGTTCGTTAGAATGTGAAAGACACTTTGTATATTCTGCATTTTTGACAGTTTGCACATTATGTACATCCTCGTATTTAAGTGACCACTATTCACTAAAAGTTCATTAGGTTTCCTTCCTTGGAAATACTGTCTACTACACTCTAAACACCGTGTTTTCGCTAAAAGTATAGCAGATCTCTTTGTTGTAGTAGCTACGTGTCAAATATTATTGCCCTCTGCCATGTCCTTCATTATTTTTTAGAGCAAATATTTATGTGTGAACAACCCAGGTCCATATCGAAATTTTCGATGAAGAAGCTATTAATGTTTTTTGTAGAGTGAGCGCTGATTTTTTTTAACCGTGTATTCATGATATACTGCAGCCGAGGCAAGAAATACGTGTTCATATCTAAGATACTTACCAAAAATATTTTTCGCCTAGAATATGTGAAAATAAATCATATTGACCCTAAATATATGACCGAAAGTCATGTTTATCGTCCCTTGTAGCCCAGGCAATGAATCTGGAAAAGTTCTGTTATGAAAAAAAAAATGCCAACCGGGGTTTTTCAACGGGAATATGTACCTGTTAGTACGTATAACTATTGTACCTCACATCCAATAGCTGAATATTAGTGCGTTTATGTTTAACTGACAAGTTAAGCTACAAAAAATTAGTTTTTTTCCTTTATAAATATATCTTTAGGTTTTACGAAAATATGATCGAATAAGAAGTTGTAGATATTAAAAATATCTACAAAATGAGCTCAACCTCATTAAAATCGGTTAATAAGTTCAAAAAAGTACTAAAAGCACTGCTTTTAATTAATTTTTAGCTTAGAAAATAATTAGCGTAGACGTAACAAACTTTGATAGATTATAGGTTTTGTAGTGTAGAATAAGTTTAATTTTTGCAAAAAATCATTTGTTTATTAAAAAGCACTATTTTGAAAATTAATTTCTACGGCTTAGGGATGTCGTAGCGTAACATGGTTGAACTTATTTTCTTCCTCAAGAGTTGTATTTTTGACAATAGTAACATTAACACTGACATCAACAATAGCAACACAAATAACAATAAAGGTTGCAAAGATAGGTGCAGAAGAAAGGAAAGTTAAAGAAGTTCGTTTTATGGACTAAGATAGTCTCTATTTGCAAGACCAATGCTGATATTCCTTTGTATCTCGTCGAGCTACCCCAAATCGATTGGCTATAAGCCGAGATATTGATAATCATCATTATCTCAGCTTCTCGTGAACCTACAAAAAGTTATAGCCAATGACTATTTTGGACCCGTATTTATGGGTCCCCCGGAGGCGAGTAGAAAAATGTAACTTTTATGTATGTCATTTCTTATATCCCGAAGGTCTGTGCATATTTTTAGCGTTTTCCGTGAGAAGTTTCCATTTTATAGGTGCTTTGTAAAATTTTCAATGTTTGATTAACTCTGAGTCTAAAATGGCCTTGTAACTTTTCTTGGACCATGGGAAAATTGTAAATGTTTGTACATGGGGTTTCAAATACTTATAACAAATGTTTTGCTGCAAAGTAGAAGTGGTATTCATTCGGTTCAATTTTTAAATTTGCCCCGCTTTCCTGCACCAGCAAACTTTTTTTTATCAACTCAGAATTTTACAGACTATCGTATACCGCAGTTGTTAGCAGCTATTCATTTGGTTCAAAAATATTTATTATTCAATGGCCCCGGGCCCAAAATCAAACCACTCTGGGGACTTGTGACCCGGCCTACAGTGATTAGTATAATATTTTCCTCAGTATTAGTGATGGGCATAACCGGATTATTTCAATAACCGATTACTTGCCATTCGAATGATTTCAATAACCGGATAATCATTCGAGTGAGCAAGTAGCTTGTGGATGCATAAAAGGTTGTCAAGGAAATTGTGGCTGCGGAACATTAGGAATTAGCTGCTCCATGTTCTGCAAATAATGTATGGGCTCAAATTAAAACACTCTGGGGACTTGCGACCCGGCCTACGGTGATTAGCATAATATTTTCCCCAGTATATCATAACTGTTGGCAAGTATTCAAAATAAATCGATTTTGCACACTGGCTTTTAAGCTATATTGAAATAAAAGAGAAAAATTTCAATTAAAAAAAAAAATTCATGTGTATAACTTTTTTCTGAGTGGATTTAGGTATAGGAATCGGTTCACAAAAAAGAAAGCTGACGTAATATCCTAAATCCAGTCAGAAAAAAGTTATACACAAAAATTAAAAAATTAAAAATTGAAATATTTCGTTTTTTTTCCAATAGATTTTCTGACTTATTTTGTTGAAAAAAATATTGTTCTTGACTTTGTAAAGTCCCATTTCGATAGGAAATTTGATTCTCTACAGAAAATCGTTTTCTGTGTGTTTACTAAAAATGCATAATTTTACTACATTTCCAATCCACTACGTGGATGTGGAAGTATAGTAATCGTAAAAAAAAAATGTTTTTCTTGAAATAGGTTTAGACTGTCATGAAACGTCGAGATTTTAAATTTGAGCGAAATTTTTCTGTCTGTCGGTCTGTCTGTCTCTAACTTTTCTTATCTGCACGTTTTCTCCGGAACAGTTGAAGATATTGACTTGAAATTTTGTACAAGTATATATAACGAGATCTAGAACTAGATTGTATTTTGAACATATCCGATTAAGGGTTGGGGGGTAAATAGGGGAAAATAAGTAAAGCAAGCTGGTAAGAGTACAGAAACTTGAAATTTGGTGTATGCACTAGAAGCCAAGGCCTCAAAATTTCTTATAATATTTATAATATTTTCTATCTCCCCAACACCACCATTATTAAAGGGGTTGATAAAATAAAATTGAGATATTCACTTGAAATTTGGTATACGTATATATTATACTGACATTAGGAACTAGATTATGTTTTGGGATTATTCCGTTGAAGGGTTATACTAGAAGCGAAGGCCTCATGTTAGTTTTCTTTATAATATTATCCATCCCTCCACTTCCTTATTAAGAGTTGATAAAATTAAATTAAGATTTTCACTTGAAATTTGGTACACGTATGTATTATAACGACATCTGAAAATAGATTATATATTAACATGATTCCATTGCAGGAGTGGGAGGAGGGGGGGGGGTAGGTAGAGGTAAATAGGGATAAATAAGCAGAGCAAGCTGTAAGAGGAGTGTACATAAACTTGGTATTTGCTGTATATACTAGAAACCAAGGCCTCAGATTTCTCTTTAATACGTCTCAACGCCGACCGACGACGCCTAGGATCGTTTTTGTAAAACTTGTGTATTTATTAAATATCGATATCTAAATTTATGTTCTTGCACCAATTTTTGTAAAACTCGTGTATTTGATAAATTTTGATAAATTCTAGATTCATATTCTTGCATTTTTACGTTTCGACACCGACTTGTGTATTTGTTAAACATTGATATCTAAATTTATGTTCTCGCATTTTTACATCTCGACGTCGACTGACATCTAGCGTCGTTTTTGTAAAACTTCTGAATTTGATAGATTTTGATACTAAGATTCATATTCTGCATTTTTTCGTCTCGCCGCCACCGACGCCTAGCCTCGGTTTTGGGAAACTTGTATATTTGACCAATATTGGTGCCTAAATTAATCTTGTATTTTTACGTCTTGATGCCAACCGACGCCTAGCGTCGATTTTATAAAATTTGTGTATTTGTTTTTTGATACCTGGATTCATATTCTTGCATTTTTACGTTTCGTCGCCAACAGACGTCTCACGCCGAGATTTGTAAAAATTGTGTATTTGATAAATATTGATACCTAAATTCATATTCTTGCATTTTTACTTCTCAACGTCGACCGACGCCTTGTTTTTGTGAAACTTCTGAATTTGATGAATTTTAATACGTAAATTCATATTCTTGAATTTTTACGTCTCGACGCAGACCGACGCCTAGTCCGACTTTTGTAAAACTTGTATATTGGATAAGTTTTAATACCAAGATTCTTATTTTTGCATTTTTACGTCTCGACGTCGACCGACGCGACGCCTAGCATCGTTTTTGTAAAACTTATGTATTTAATAAATTTTGATACCTAGATTCTTATTCTTGCATATTTACGTCTCAATGCCGACCGACGCCTAGCAACGTTTTTGTAAAACTTGTGTAATTGATAAATTTTGATACCTAGATCCATGTTCTCGCAGTTTTACGAGACTCATCTTTTTGTGGAACATTGATATTAAGCCTTTTACAATTAATCCGAGGTGTGTAACTTTTTAAGTCTTTTATCCGCAGCTTAATAAAACTTTGAAAATTTTTAAGTTCTTTATTTCTATCCACTGTACATTTTTTGGATTTTGTAAATATCATGTCAGGCTTGAAAGTTGGCAAAGTTCATTTTCAATGTCTTAACGAAGCTTCTTCTGTTAATTTTTTTACGACATCTGCCCCACATATTATTAAATTCTATGACCAATTATTTCCGCATACTAAAGTACAAATATAGTCAAGAAGTTTACCCTTAAGGAGACTTGGTAGGAAAATCGGAATGTGGAAGTAGTGACTCCTTAGGCAGCGGTTTTCGAGTTCTAGTTAACAATCTTAAGAGTGGAACGATTTACTCCGTCCTTAAGAGTTCAAGCCTAAATCATTCATTAGCACTTTTGGATTTATCATTGTTCGGGTACGATTGAACATATGAAATAATAAAATACCTATAACGAATTTAGTTCCCTTTAGCCCTATTTTTTTTTACATAGAATACTATAGAGTTCTATTTTGAAGGAAAATGCAGAAACACAACTTATTCACCAAGGTGGAAAGGTGTGGTGAATAGATCTTTCAGAATAAGATCAACTCTGCTGGATGAATCGAACCTTACCATTTAAACACGGTACAAAATAGAACAGGCTTCGAAACTATTTTATAGATATGGAAATGAAATGCGGATAATTTGTTAAACAGTTTGTAAATTGATATGTTCAACCACATCGTAATCGAATAGCTGTTATGTAAATAAGTTAATAGGTAGCAGGTAGGAATGATTACGAAGGCGTCAATAATAAAAATACTTTTCATATAAATCTGCTTTAATTATTATTATGAAAATAATGTTTACTAAATTCTGTTGTTTATGTAATATTTCCCATTGACGACATCAAAAATGTTAATAAGGAACCAGATATAATCGGTTTATATATGGAGATAATTAATATTTATCAAATCAATGTGTGAAGTTCAATTTTTTTTTTAGTTTAGAGATAATGTTATATTTTTCATGCTCCAATTTAAAAATAATATCAATCAAATATGTATATTCTAACCGGATGTAAATTTTTAATAATCATCACAGGAAAAAATTGTTTTTACAGAAATTCGTCCACAACACGTTGCACTCAAATATTGTATAAAAAAAATGTTTGCGGGTACAATAGACCAAACGTTACTTGATCCTAATATATCGCATACACATCAATACTGCACCACAAAGACGTGATACAATTACTGATTTAGGTTCTATACAGGGTGAATTCAGAGGAGAGTGCCAAATTCACATCAATACTGCAACACAAAGACGTGATACAATTACTGATTTAGGTTCTATACAGGGTGAATTCAGAGGAGAGTGCCAAACTCCTGGAGTATACTACACATGAGTGTTTGACTAAGAACCTAAAAGTTGAAATCCGATATTTGTTTTCGAATTACGGCGTTTTACACGTTTGCCAACAAGAAAATTTCGTATCGCTTCTTATAAATTTAATCAAGTACGATAGCGCTTTTGAATTGTCAAACAATAACTTGTCATTTTTTACTGACCGTTTACGATTTTATAAAAGTGGCAAACAATGAAACATCTACTCGCATCTCGAATATGCAAATATGATGTTTGCCTATGGTATTGTAATAGGCATCATCTTCAAAACATTCTATAATAGTGGCAAACGTCTCAGTGTTTGCATAAAATATTCTTGATTTAGTGGAAGAGAGCTCTGATACTGGCTCACGAAGAGTTGCCACCTAAGTTGCAATTTCTCAGATAAGACTGATTTGTACTCACATGAGCAGGGCTTATCGCCATAATCCAGCGGGTACAGCATCTGCAATCGGGAGACCAGGCTAGATGTATGCATAATTGTAGGTAGATAAATGCTAATCGTTATTTAGTTTCTTGATGGTCTCAATAATACCCGTAACTTTTATCGATGGACTAACGAAAATCCACATGTTTCAAATATTTTCTTGAAATGTTTTCTTAACCCCTGTTCAAGTCAACGAGGTAATTTCTTGAAAATCCAGATGGATTGTGTGTTAGGTAAAGAGAAACGGGGCTCTACAGTTTATAGTGGAGTCCGTATCATTTTTGGGTATAATTTTGTTATCAGAATTATTTCGCGGTGAGCAGGGATTGAACCTGCTTCGCTAGGTACGTCAGTATGCAAGCGAGATGCGCTAAACAACTGAGATACCGTCCCCTCTACATGCAACAGTAGAAACTAATTTTCAGATAATGTGTGGTGTGTAGTATTGTTGATAATTATTTCATTAGTTAAATTACCTGTTAATTTTGCTAAATGATTTATAAGCATTATTATTAGATGATGTTCCTATAAACATAAAAAAAATGATGTGTATTATCAGCACGATGGGCTCCTCCACATTCTGCTCATGGCAGAACTTAAGTAGAACTTATCCAGTACGATGGATTGGTCGCGGTGGTTCTATTAGTTGGCCGGCAAGGTCCCCGGATCTCACACAGTTAGACCTTTGTTTGTGGAAATAGATAAAAATTAAGTGTAGCTCATATAAAAGAACATCAAGATGAACTAGGGAGAGCGTGTTCTGAGTTCCATGAAGACATATTTGAAAATTTGCTATGGACTAAACTTTGTATATTTGTCCGTCCTTCCGTACGTCAGCTCTCCTGACCATACGTGTCCGTCCATCGGTCGGTCGGTCTGTCTATGCAGAGGCAGACAAAAGTAGTTTTTTTCCAGAGATCATAAATCCGCATTCCCCTGTGTTTCGAACTGCCGGATATAAAGATGCGAAATTTCGTAGCATTTTCTTTTTATATAGCCAAATACATTATTATTTAGTCACTAAAAAAATGGTTCGAAATGTCGCAATTTTGACCTCCAACTCGTGTTCGACCGATCGAAATACATGGGAATATGGTATATTGATCACTGGAAAAACATTTCTTTTGTGTGTCTGTGTTAGAGTTAGTCCTATTTTCAAACTGAAACAACATTAAATAAAATTAAAAAAATATATTAAAATGCATCAAAATCGCTAATATCGCGGTTATATTGTTTTGTATACATTATACTTGAAAATTTTATTTTGTTGCAGGTACACTCTCAGCTATTTCTGATGGTATGCAATATGGTTGGACTTCACCCAGTACCCCTATCCTCTTAAGTGAAGACAGCCCAATCAAGGTCACACAGCATCAAGCAGAATGGCTAGAATCCATCCTCATGATAGGGGCTTGCTGTGGTCTTCCTGTTACAATGTATCTCGTAGACAAAATAGGGCGAAAGAAGTCTCTGATTACGTCCGCTACAACAACTTTAATAGCTTGGATAGTTATGGCATTAGCCCCAAGTGTCGAATACATATTTGTGGCAAGATTCTTCGCTGGTATGGCGGGTGACATGGCTTTCGTCGCTGCTCCCATGTACATAGCAGAAATGTCTGATCAAAAAATAAGAGGATTTCTATCAGGATTGGTCTATGTAATGATGTTAACAGGAATATTGATACTTTATTGTGTCGCACCTTTCGTACCTCTATGGGGCCCATGTGTCTTGGGAGTATGTATTAACTGCATAGGATTGATAATATTCCCCTTTCAGCCTGATTCTCCTTATTATCTGCTTTACAAGGATAAACCAGACGAGGCCAAATCGGCATTACGCAGATTGAGACAGAGTGAAGATATAGAAAATGAATTTAAAGAAATTTCAACAGCTGTAGAAAGGCAGAGGAATGAGGGTGAAAGAAGTCGTATTCAAGATTTATTCCTAATTAAGAGTAACCGTAAAGCTTTGCTAATAATGGTAATACTCAATGCTTCTCAGCATATGAGCAGCATTAGTGTGATGTTAATGAATCTCCATTCTATTCTGGAAGAAGCTGGCACGGTTTATGTTAAGGCTGCTACGGGCGCAATCATATTTTCAGCTGTTATGTTTTGCGCTGCAATGTCTGCATCTTTAGCCATAGACAATTTTGGACGAAGAGTTCTACTTTGCTGCTCTGGAGTTATGGCAGGGATTTGGCTGTTGGTTATTGCAGTGTATTTTACTCTCAAAAATCAAGGTGTCGACGTTCATTCTGTCAGTTGGATACCTCTTGCTATGGTGATGCTGTATGCAGCTTCTTTTAAATTTGGAATAGGTTTGGTCCCGATCGTATTAACAGCGGAGCTTTTCCCCGCTAAGATGAAAGCTATTGGTATGACATTATCAGATGCTTTTTATGTTGGATTCGCTGTGATAACTTTGCAAATATACATTCAGTTGAAAAATTCCTATGGTATACATGTACCATTTTATATTTTTGCAGTTTCATGTTTCTGTACGGTAATATTTACACTTCTGTACATACCAGAAACAAAAGGTAAAACTTTAGAAGAAATCCAGTTTATTTTGAAAGGAGAAAATCCTGCTTCAGAACATAACTCAGGGAACAAGGAAATCAAAGAAGTATATAAGAACGAGGCATTTGTACCTTAGAAATAAGTTGGTTTACATTATTTTGTTTTATTTAGTTATTTACGTTTACCTCTTTTTTTATCGTTATTATTATGTAATATAATATGTACCTGTAAATATTTATTTAGTACTTTAATGGCATGTATATATTTCTTATTCTAGGAAAATCTAGCAATCAATCGATACAAAAATATCAAAAGTATTGAGTGATGTTCACCATCATCATTCTGTAAATTAGACCAACCGTGTTGGGAATTTTATTTATTTGTTTATGTGGATACGCTTGCAAGTGCATGTGTACCTGTGATGGTACTCGTACTCTTTTAGTTATCATAGAAATAATATAACACATGTATCAGTATTTATTGATTAGTGGCATCGAAAATACTACATGATAAGCCACGTGCTGACTGAACTGAAATATATATAGCAATGTCTTACTTAAAAATTTTCAGACTCCTAAAATTGCTATATTAAAGCTGGTATTAGTAGTCGCCAAATAGGAAGAAGTCGGCTAGAAGTTGTCTTTCGAGCAAATTCTTCGTATCTGACGATTATTAGTAAGTACTACTAATATTGCTTTTACAGGAAAAAACTAACTAGAATTAAAGAGATCTATGATCTCTTCTCACATTTACCTAGACCACTTGAAAACCCCAGTTCTCCTCTAGAAATCTTTAAAAACAAAATTTAAACATTTCCAACTTTTAAACAATTATTAGGACCAGAGAATTTTACGACCTAAAGAAACATTGTTTTAATGTAACTCGCATTGACTGTGTATATTTTCTATTAAAATAAAAACTGCATTAAAATATGTTTTTTGTGTATTTAATATTTTCGAGGTATACATACTATCTACCATACACCAAACAATATATACAATTTTATCTTCTTGGGAATACCCAAATTTCAATAGACAAGAATAAAAAATAAAAACATACATCTGTTGAATTAAGTTTCTATAAACATCAAAACAATGAACACTATTCGACACATTAATTTTAGTTGTTTCTAGATAATACCAACACTATTTGAATGTAATGTTTAAGTGTATTGACGTTTGTGGAAACTTTGTCTCTCAGTGTAACACAATGGTTCCAACTTTATTCCTGAGCATGTATGATATGTCGGCTAATGCTGAAATCCGTCAGTCCTGGTAATGCCTAACGGATATAGGGAAAGCCGGCAAATTAGTCCCTTGAAGTTAGTCAAAAGATCGCTGTTCTATGGAAAAATTATCATAGCTATGAGACGTGCAAAAAGTGAAGCAGTTGGGTTGCCTGAACATGATTTTCGCCCCCCGCAGATCTAAAAAATTGTGGTTTTTGAAAAATATATACATATATATATATATATATATATATATATATATATATATATATATATATATATATATATATATATATATATGTGCAGTACTAAAGCCAGCAGAGGTAGTAGAACATGTCACATGAATGTTGTAAGACCAGACCAAGCAACTGACGAATTTCGATCATTTCCGTGTATTTAAAATATATGTACCATTATTCAATAAAATAGTTGTTCATATTAATGAAATATTAAACATTGTAAATAGTATATGTTGTACGTTTATATCTCAAGCCATTTTTATAATAGACGGACATTCATAATGTATTTGATTACGTCATGCTAAACAAAAGATTTGACCTTCAATATAACAAAACTACGTGTCCTGGTTGAGTGGTCAAATAACTATGGTCAAACTCCGTCAGAATGTAAATATGAATAGGACGAATAAGAAAAAAAGTTAGTCCCACAGAGTATTGTATAATTCTATATTAAATATACTACAAATTAGGTCCTATGCACATTACTAATAAGCAAAATGATTTTCAGGCAATAGGCGATCAAGCTAAAGGTTTACGCCCGGATCAGCCAGCTCTTCGCGTATATTAGGAAAAGTCAGGAATATGAATTATGTTTTCCGTTCGTAAATCATTCCTTCAAGATGACTAGTTTTCAGTAGCAAGGGAGTTCCTAAGGTGCAAGTGCTTCCAAATAGTAAAACGTTATAATTCATTATCCCTCCTCTTCTTAATATCAATGTACTCGTGCATTACCTTATTTGTAGCAAATTTTTTACCGAATTATTTTGATAAGTATTTCATACTTATATATAATAACAATAATAATAATAATAATAATAATAATAATAATAATAATAATAATATATATTGTCCAAAAGACCATACAGTAACATGGTGTGGGACACATCAAATGAGTCACCAAGTTGTCAATACAACAAAAATCATAACAAAAAGAGATAAAAATATATCAGAATAAAATTCTGTTACACAAAGTTAAAAAAAGCTCACTTACATTGACATAACACATATTATACACATACATACATATATATTTACAATAAAGTGTCAATATCGTCTAAAAACTCTTGTAGAGAATAGTAACATTTTGTCATTAAAGTCCTTTTAATATTATTTAAAGCACATCTATCTAAATTCCTAATTCTTGATGGTAATTTATTATATAGTATTATACTCACATATTGTGGACTCTCTTCATATTTAGATAAATGATGGTTAGGAATTAATAAATCATCACTTGATCGGGTGTTATAATCATGATTAAAATTATTGGGTAAGAATGTACTTAAGTTATTTTTTATATAGTGGAATATGTGTAATATGTAAATACAAAATAGAGGCAAAATTTTTAATTTTTTAAATATTTCTCTACAAGAAGTGTACTTTGATGCACCTATCATATTCCTTACTGCTTTTTTTTGTATTCTGAAAATTCTTTGTGCGTGTGAAGAAGAGCCCCAGCAAATAATACCGTATGAAATTCTAGAGAAGAAATGTGCATAGTAATATGATAATATCGTTTCTATACTGGTAATTTTATGTAACCTATAAATTGCATAACATACTGGCGTTAACTGTTTTGACAAATTATTGATATGAGGTTCTCAGCTAAGCGCATTATCTACACTTACACCAAGAAATTTTGTTGAGTCAACTTGTTGTATAGATTTACCTCCAATTCTCAATAAATTACATTCTAATATTCGTGATATTCTTGGCGTAAATTGTATAAACACCGTTTTTGAAATATTTAAAAACAATTTGTTATTCTTATACCAATCAGTGAAGTTGAAAATTTCCTCTTTAGTATTATTTATCACGTCTGTCAAGGAGGGTGAACAACATAAATATGAGTTATTGTATGCAAACATAATTAAGTTATTTTTAGTTGACACATTATTGGGCAAGTCATTTACATAAAGTAAAAAGAGTAGTGGTCCCAGGACTGATCCTTGGGGAACACCACAGGATATATTTTGTTTACTAGATTTAGTCCCATTTACTACAACAACTTGATTTCGATCTGACAGATGGCATTTGAGCCAATTATGAATTTTTCCCCTTAGTCCATATACAGATAGTTTATCGAGAAGTAAATTGTGATTTATTAAATCGAAAGCTTTGCTAAGGTCCATAAATAAGCCAATGCATTTTTTACCGGTATTTACATTTTCATAAATATTGTAAATAAAATTTAAAATTGCTGTTTGAGTAGACCTGCCTTTATGGAACCCATGTTGACAGTTAGTAAGTATATTGTTTTGTGAAATAAATTGCACAATTCTATTAAATATTACTCTTTCTAAAATTTTTGATAATGTTGACAATATTGCAACTGGACGATAATTCTCAGGTAGAGTTGGATCACCTTTCTTAAAGAGGGGTATTACTTTAGCTGTTTTTAAAATTTGTGGAAATGTGTCTTCTGCAATAGACCAATTAATTAAATGTGTTAATGGTGTTATGATATAATTCGCTGATTGCTTAATTAATTTTGCACTTAGATAGTCAAAACTCGATGAATTAGTATTTTTCAATTGCATAATTATGTTATAGACTTCATTTTCACTAACTGGTTTGAGAAAAATAGTTGGATAATGATTATCGTGTGTAACTTTAACATTAGATTTGTGATTTTCAATATTTAACTCTTCATTTAATTTCTTTGGTAAGTCAATGAAATATTTATTAAAATTCCCAGCAATTTTATTTTATTTTATTTTTTTTTTTCATCTGTTACTGTCAAGTTATCTACCTTCATTTCACAAATTTTATTGTTGTTAAATTTACTGTCATTAATATTTTGGTTAATTACTGACCATACTGCTCTACTTTTATTATCAGAATTTAGAATTATGTTATCATTATACAATCTTTTAGCAGCTTGTATTATTTTTCTGTACACTTTCTTATATTTCTTATACATTTCAAAATCGGCAGGATTATTAGTGTATAGTGTTTTCTGATAGAGATCTTTCAGTTTATCAGAAGATATTCTGATGCCCTGAGTAACCCAATCATTTCTTTTTTTATATTTTCTTACCTTTAAACGTTTCACTGGGAAGCTCATCTCAAAATTATAAATTATTGTGTTTATGATGTTTTCAAATGCTTCGTCTAGTGTACCAGCGGTGTATATATTATCCCATGTCTCCCTTCTCATAAAATATAAAAAAATGTTAAAATTAAAATTACTAAATATTCTACTAGATATGTAAGAGTTATCAATATTAAAATGATTTTGCAGATGAAACTCAAAAATTTGTGCAGTGTGGTCTGAAATACAATTATGATTAATTGTACAATTATCGTTGTTGTTAAAAAAATTACTACATATATAATCGATACAGGTGCTTGAATTTCCAGAATATCTTGTAGGCTCACTAATTAGCATGTTAATATTATACATTTGTAATATGTCACATATTCGTTTCTTAATGCATGTATCAGACAAATAATTTATATTAAGATCTCCACAAACTATAATTTTACAGTTTTTGTTTTTGCTAATATAGTTTAACAACGACTCCAATAATACTACAAATTCACTTAAATCTCCAAGAGGTGACCTGTATATACAAACAATTTTTATTGTATTAATCCCTAGTTGTACTTCAATTCCACAAGCCTCCATAATTTTTTCTTTAGATAATATTTTTATATGAGATATTTCTTTTGTTTGAATATTAGGAGAATTTTTAGTTAAGATCATAGTACCACCATTTTTATATTTTGTTCGACAGAAAATTGAAGCTATGTTGTAATCATCAATTTTTATACTACCCATCTCCGAACTGCTTAGCCAGTGTTCTGTTAAACATACAAAGTCAATACATTGTTCACTTAGAAATATTTCCATTTGTTTAATTTTGTTTTTAATACACTGTGTATTTTGGTGCATAATTTTTAATTTAAACGATGATTGTCCGTCATCTCGTAATATTAGTTGCTATTCATTAGGTACTCTCTTAATTTTTTGTTGTTGAATATTAATTTTCTTTAAATATACTGGACAATTAGTATCATATATAGAGTGGTTTACATTTATATCTAATTTGAGACTTGATTTCGCTTCTATACAATTGAAACACTTAACACAATCACTTTCACAATCTTCGGTTCCATGATCCTCCTCAGCGCACTTTAAACATCTGGGTTTACGATCACAATTATCTGCATGGTGATTATATCCACCACATTTAAAACAACGAAAAATTCCTAAGTATTCAAACACTCTGCAGGTATCCCAGTTAATACACAAATATTTCTCATTTATTATATTTTTGAATGTTAACGGATCACATTCTATTATAGCCATAAATTTCGTTCGCATTTGTTTTATAACCCTCACTTTTAAATATATTTCTTCATGTTGTATGAAAGTATTTTGCCTTTTGATGCAATTTATTAGTTGTTCTTCTCCAATGTTTTCTTCTAGATCTAAAATTTTGATACAAGGATTTTTCAGTTCCGGTGTTCTTATTTGATATTGTTTATTTAGTTTTCTTTCTGCAACCTTTTTGATTTTTTCCCGTTCTTCCTTATTTTTACATTTAATAATCACTCCTCCCTCTTTGATGTCCTTTAATTGCGTTATTCCCACTTCTAGGGCAGATGGGTTTATGTTTTTTAATGCCGCATCTTTAGTTTTCTTACTCTCCTGTTTATTTTTGGGTTTTATTATAACCACTTCATTGGCCGTAGCTGCGAGTGCTTTAGCATATGTCTTAGCTTCTGTTCTTGTTTCATGCCTAGGTTGATTATGACTAATTGTGTTAATCTGATTTCTAATTTCCTCTAGTTCACTCGTTATCAGCTCTTAAGGTAGCTATTACAGAATTAAGCTCTATTGTAGCATCAAGATGACTTAAGCAGTCTTCACAAAACCATTTAATTCCAGTGCAGTTTTCAATTAATTGTAATTCTCTAGTAGAAATATTAAAACATTTTGCGTGATAATTGTGCTTACATTTTCCTGAACAATTTAAGATACTCTCACCTTCTTTAATTTTAATTTTACATTTACCACAGTTATCCATCCTGTGATATATTCCGTCAATGAATTACATTTAACTAAGTCGGAATTAAAGAATTTGCACACAGCCTTTTACGGCTTATCAGTATACTCAGTATAATATAATTTTATTACGTTAATAATAATACTAATTTCCAAACGACAACAGATTAAAATAGTTTCCCTGTATATTTACCAATTGCAATTAACTAATTATTATGTAAATGAGTGTAGCAGGGACGCATTTTTCTCAGCTTATAATTTTCCCCGTGACCAATTTGAACTGGCAGACCGGTGAATATAACATTGGATAAGTTTCCTTTTGTGATATCCGAGGTCAAATATTTTGCCCAGCATGACGTATATATTAAGTACGTTCTGGGCTCTTGGTCTGTAAGAGGTATAGAGGAATTAAAATCAAATTTAGGACAATTACACGTTGCTAACTTAGTTGTGCTCAGTGTACCTAAATAAAGTGAAATTTGAGAATTCACATTGGCAGGAGTGTTAGCTCCGGTCTGTCCCGTGCTGATGACAGCCATCAAGTTAGAAATCGGTCTGCTCAGATGACTGGAGAGCTCGCCTGCCGAGGCAATATTTACCAAATTAAATCAAATTCTTTACAGGCAGTTGGTGCAAATGATTTTTATTGTGTCTCTTTGTAATAATGTAACTACTTGTAAAGAAATACGGAGAACTTTTGTTGTTTTGTATTTTCATATATAAACAAACGCATTATTATGCTATTTTAGAATACGGAAAAAAGAATATATTGCACTTCTAAAACTGTAAATATCTCTAGTAAATAAGAATAGTAATAGTGTGTTTGTGATCGAATTTTCAATGATTTTGAAAATATCCGTCGGTCCGCCAGGTTGTCATTCCATCATGTGTCTTGTATAATATAGAATATTCAATAAAAATGTCTAAAATTCAATATTCGGATGAGAGTTTATACTGCTCAAGATTTCCATGAACTTAAAATATTCGTTTCCTAATAATTCCTCATTTCCTCGGATTATACATAGAAACAACAAGTATTATTTTCAAACTACATGTACCTCCACCAGTGTTTTAAATTTCAGTAATTACTATTATTTTGTGAGAACAATAGATTTTTTATAACAAAAATTTTAAAAAAAACGAGAACTACAAAAAAACGTAGACTTATTACTTCCACATCCACGTAGTGGATTGGAAGTATAGTAATCGCAAAAAAATTTTCAAAAATTTTTATTCGTGAAATAGGTTTAGAATGTCATGAAACGTCGAGATTTTAAATTTGAGCGAAAAAAAATTTTCTGTCTGTCTGTCGGTCTGTCGGTCTGTCTGTCTGTAACTTTTTTTTGTCCGCACGCTTTCTCCGGAACGGTTTAAGACCTGAAATTGTGTACACGTATATATTATAACGAGATATGGAACTGGATTGTTTTTTGAGGAAATCCGGTGAAGGGTTGGGGGTTAAATAGGGGTAAATAGGGGTAAATAGGGG
Organism: Stenurella melanura; assembly: GCA_963583905.1. Taxonomy (NCBI): domain Eukaryota; kingdom Metazoa; phylum Arthropoda; class Insecta; order Coleoptera; family Cerambycidae; genus Stenurella; species Stenurella melanura. The sequence continues at coordinate 77,629,366 of OY757312.1, forward strand.
GGAATAAGTAAAGCAAGCTTGTAAGAGTACAGAAACTTGAAATTCGGTGTATGTACTAGAAGTTAATGCCTCAGATTTTTTTATAATATTTTTCAACCCCCCACCACCCCTACCCCATTAATGGGGTTGATAAAATAAAGTTGAGATATTCATTTGAAATTTCGTACACGTATGTATTATAACGATGTCTAGAATTAGATTATATTTTGGGATGATTCCGTTGAAGGGTTGGGGGTTAATTTGGGGTAAATAGAGGAATATAAGTAAAACAAGTTGGTAAGAGTACAGAAACTTGAAATTCGGTGTATGTACTAGAAGCCAAAGCGTTTTTTAATAATAGTTTTCAACCCCCACCTACTCCAATTTGAAAAGGGTTGATAAAATAAAATTGAGATATTCATTTGAAATTTTCTACACGTATGTATTATAACGACATCTGGAACTAGATTATATTTTGAGATAATTCCGTTGAAGGGTTGGGGGTTAAATAGGGGTAAATAGGGGAAAATAAGTAAAGCAAGCTGGTAAGACTACAGAAACTTGAAATTCGGTGTATGTACTAGAAGCCAAGGTCTCAGATTATTTATAATATTTTTCAACCCCCACCACCCCTACTTCATTATTAAAAGGGTTAATAAAATAAAATCGAGATATTCATTTGAAATTTCGTACACGTATGTATTATAACGACGTCTGGAATTAGTTTATATTTTGAGATGATTCCGTTGAAGGGTTGGGGGTTAATTTGGGGTAAATAGAGGAATATAAGTAAAACGTTGGTAAGACTACAGAAACTTGAAATTCGGTGTATGTACTAGAAGCCACAGCGTCAGATTTTCTTATGATATTTTTCAACCCAACCACCCTTACTCCAATATGAAAAGGGTTGATAAAATAAAATTGAGATATTCATTTGAAATTTGGTACACGTATGTATTATAACGACGTCTGAAACTAGATCATAATTTGAGATAATTACCTACTTACTCTCTGTACTTTCCTAGTTTTATTACAATCGATAAAGCGATTAGTAAACGACCAGCAAAGAAGCTCTTTAAAATTGAATCTTCAAGGGAATAGCACTCCGAAAGGAGACGACCTAAGAAAAAAATAAAAGTACTTTTATACGCTCCAGAAGCAATGCATACAACTTTGACACCCTTTATATAAGAGACCATTTAATATTAATATCCGCTTTAATTTTAATAATGGAAACTAAATATTACTACGCAGAATTAAATATTTAAATCATATAGTGTGATTATATCTCTGCTAATTTATTTATTTCTCGCAGATAACTATAATATTGTAATAGATTTGGAAGAATCAAATATATTTTTCTCAATTAAATCTATTATTCTTATATATTAATTTAGTTTGGAAGAACAAATACGGTGAAAATCATTCCATTTCGTCAGTTAATTAAATATTTTGTATATTCTTATTATAACATTGCATTCAATATAATGAAAAATATTAGATACATCTTAAATTGAAAAATTTAACGCTTATGCATGTCCAGCCTCTCATATTCCCAGTGTGACGAATTACCCAGTCCAAATTCTCACATCGGTCGGTAAAAGTTATAAGAAACCTAACAGTTTGAAGCAGTAAACTAGGCAACATTGTTGGATGCCACAATGCTATGGTTTATTAAAGTTTTACACAGAGAGGGGTGCCACACTGTTAAAACGTCTTTTATATACGACCATTACTCATCATGGTGTGAGAGTATAAAACGGGTGCTAGAATTACATTCATTAACATGGGTGCCTCTTGGCAAACAAACAAGTATATATATATATATATATATATATATATATATATATATATATATATATATATATATTTATATATATATATATATATATATATATATATATATATATATATATATATATATATATATATATATATATATATATATATATATATACGGCATTAGTTGGCATCCCACAATGTAAAATTTTAGGTTCAATTGGCTTCCACGAGTCAGATGGCATCCGGTATTCGGACGCCATCTGACCTGCTAGCGATATTAACGCAAGAGCTTCACAGATGCCGTATTATGTCATTAAAACTTATTTTAGGTTGGAAGTCAAATGACCCATTTTAACATCCCGGTGAATATTTTAGTTCAGCGGTTTGCTACTAACTGCCGTGCCTGTCGCTCGAAAAATATACAATTTGAATACCTGCTAACCACAGAAACGGTTCAGATGGCAACCAGTTAACTGGCAACACCGTGGAAGAAGGTTAATATATACCATGAGCCAGATTCTTTGGCTTGCATGTGTATGTTATTACTAGGAAAAATAAACTTAGTGGAGACAATTCGTGTAGCCTATCAAAATGAGGACGGAGTTTGTACTTCTTGATTGTAAACAATTTTTGTTGAAGATGGTTCAGCGAGGTTATTTATAAGTACAATAGCGTTCTGTAGTTTAAATAAACGTCAGAAGTTGGAAAAAAGTTATTAGCTAAAATGTTGTAGATACGTAATAATCTACAGAATTATATTAATGTTAAAAAATTATATTAGAACTTATTTTAATGTCTTTTTTTTCATTTCGTATTTCCTATTAGATTCTATTTAAGAAAGGTATAAGAAGTAGGTGATTCAAGAATAATCTCTTGAAGGGAAATGCGTGGTCGAAATTAAACTAGAAGAGAAAAAATTATACGACAAAGTTTGATAGCTAAAATTATAATTCCTTTTTTATTTTATGCATGCCACTATGCTTCAAAATTAATCAGTTTGGAGCGTCTACACCTTATTTTTAAATGTAAGCTCATAGATATTTAAAATCTGTACAACTTTAATTCTTCTAAACAAACAATTTTTTTTCCATAATATGTATTTATACAGTGTCTGCCAAAAAATCTGTACCATATGGAAAACTTTTCTATACAATTATTTTTTAACGGGTTTCTGCATCATTAAAAGCCACGAAATTGCTAAACATATTTGTCATGTCACAACTATGACACCTCCAAAATGTCATTGGAAATTTTAAAATGGCGTGAAATGCCCTTATTTATCAAAAATGAAAAACACCGTAAGGAAAAGTTGTTTGTAATTACATTAGGAATCTAAGTGTGAAGTTTGGCTTGAATATTTCAATTTCGTAGTTTTTGATTTTTTTCCAAAAACATGTGACAATAATTTTTTTTGTTTTTCGTTGTATTAATTTGAAACATATCGATCCAAAAAATCCATAAATCTTGCATTGCTTTAAAAAAAGAAACAGGTCAATCGTGGGCTATTTTGAGTAATCTGAAACTTTACTGTGGAATTTGCATGATAATAGGCTTAAATATTAAAGAAACGATTGTTCATTTAAACCAAATTTAGATCATATTAATAAAACTCAAAATTCCTATTAAAAATGACCTCAAATAAATTCGTAATAATAATAATCACTTTTAAGGTTTTTGAAGTAAATTTTAATAGGAATTTTCAGTTCTATTTATGTGATCTAAATTTGATATGAATGAACAACCGTTTCTCTAATATTTATAGTCTAGTTGTCAGACAGAAAATGATAAAAATCGGTCAGTAAATGTTATATGGCTGAATTTTTCAGAAAAAAAATTTGTTGATGTAGAATGTGACAAAAAAATTGGTAAAGGTATTTACACAGAACTTCCCTCTTTATTTGTGCATGACGGTCACTCTAAAAAATTAACAGTTACGAAATGAAATTGAAAATAATAATCGGAATATAGTTATTACTATTATTACAAAGAAAACCTGATAAGTTTTGGTCAAAAAAATATACAGAGTGCTCATCTAACAACAAAAGTTCAATACTAAATGACAGGTGCCAAATATGGAAGGCTTGCGCAAATACCTTTACAAATATCCACCATGAGTAAATTATTTCTTAGGATGACCACCCTGTACATTTTTCAATAAAAGTATAATAGCATATGCCAAATATTATTGCCATCTGTCACATTTTCAATTCCACATTCACGTAGTGGAGTGGAAGTATAGTGGTGGTTAAAAAAATTCATGTTTTTTAATTTTTCAAAAATGTTGGTAAAAAAATTTTCATTTTTTTTTTCTGCTGAAATAGGTTTAGAATGTCATGAAATGTGGAAATTTTAAATTTGAGCAAAAAGGAAAGTTTCCTTCTATTCTATAGTAGTGGTAAAAAAGATTACAAACTTATTTTTTTTTCCTCTTTGAAGTAGGTTTAGAATGCCATGAAATACGAAAATTTTAAATTTGAGCAAAGAAAAAAAATTTTTCCATCTATTTTAGTGGTAAAAATTTATCCAAAAATTTTCAAAATTTTTTATTCTGAAATAGGTTTAAAATGTCATGAAACGTGAAAATTTTAAATATGAGCAAAAAAATTTTTTCCATCTATTCTAGTGATTAAATATTTTTCCAAAATGGTAAAAGAATGTTGCAAATTTTTTTTTCCGAAATAGGTTTGGAATGTCATGAAACGTGGAAATTTTAAATTAGAGCAAGAAAAAATTCCATCTATTCTATAGTAGTGATAAATAGATTAAAACATTTTTCAAAAAAATGTTTTTCATCTGTTTTAGTGGTAAAAATTTTTTCAAATATGTTGGTGAATAAAATTTTCAATTTTTTTTTCTGAAATGGGTTCAGAATGTCGTGAAAATTTTAAATTTGACCAAAAAAATGTCCATCCATTCTAGTGGTAAAATTTTTTTCCAAAATGGTAAAAACATGTTGCAATTTTTTTTTTTCCGAAATAGGTTTGGAATGTCATGAAATGTGGAAATTTAAAATCTGAACAAAGAAAAAAAAATCTATCTATTTTAGTGGTAAAATTTTTTCAAAAGTGATAAAAAATATTAAAATTTTTTTTTTAAATAGGTTGAAACTTGAACAAAGGAAAAAAAATCCATCTATTTTAGTGGTAAAAAAATTTTCAAAAATGTTGGTGAAAAAAATGTTCACTTTTTCTTTTTCTGAAATGGGTTTAGCGTGTCATGAAACGTGGAAATTTTAAATTTGAGTAAAAAAATTTTTTAATCATTATTTATTGCCTTTATATTTTCCAGTGAAAGTTTAACCATTTTTTCGCTGAGAGTAGCGTCAACTACCTACCAAATTTGACTGTTCTCCGTCAATTAGTTTTTTTAGTTAATGCACCGACAGACAGACAGACAGACGGAATTGAAAAACCTATATTTCCGTAATCTACGTGATCTGAAACGTTCAAATCCGAAAAAATCTAGAAGGGTGATTTTTTCTCGAATACAATACTTCCCTTCGGTATGCGAGGGAAGTAAAAAGTGTACAGCTCTAAGGTGCCGGCGAATCCTACAAAAATCGAAAATATTGGCCGGAATTCGGTTTTTGGCCAATAACTCGCAAAATAAAAAATATGCATAAAAAAACCAATAGCACTAGGCGATAGAGTGGGGAATTTCATATCAAAAACATATATGAAGTTTTTTTGAACGATCAAAAATGTAGGCTCCAGATTTTTTTGTTTTACGCGGCAGAATAGAACGTGGCGACGTGAAGCGTGCCCGGTCTCGGACGCGCTACACTAAATTTGTTGTAACTTTTGAACTAATTGAGTTCAACAAAGCCTAAACGAGAAATATGTAGATATTGGATTATCATGTTTTCAAATATAGAATGATTGTGTAGGAATAGTATATATATGGAGTCGGAACATACAGAGATTTCCAATGAAATCGGTAATAGCTACCGCTTCTACAATTTTTAAAATAAAACTCTGAAACTTTCACATATTACTCTTGAAGTAATGTATAAAAAGATCCGATGGATGGGTATGCTAAACAATTTTTTTAGTAAAAGTTATTAACGTTTATTTTACCCCTAGTTTCATGCATTTTGGAGCAAAGAAAAATTTATCTTTTATTTTTTTTAAATAAAACGGGTTAATTTAATTTTTAAAGTAAATTTCCTTGAAGCATCTTAAAGTACACATTTCAAGCTTTAAAAATCGTACCTACAGAAATCTAATAACGCGATTTAAACCAGAGTAATAGGTGGTTAAAGTTAGTTATACATATCAAATTTTATCAATTTCTCAAAATCTTGAAATTTTGGAAGTGTACATCTTCAAAAATAGATTTTTTTCTCTCATCAGATCTTTTTGCACATTACTTCAAGATTAATATATGAAAGTTTCAGGTTTTTATCTTTTTTAACATAGTAGAAATGGAAGAGCTTACACCCATTTCATAGCAAATTTCTTTATCTTCCGACTTCATATGTATATACTATTTCTACATAAATTCATTATTATATTTGAAAATATAATAATCCAATAGTCACATGTTTCTTCTTTCATTTAAGCTTTGTTGGGCTCAATTTCATTAATTAGTTCAAAAGTTACAGCAAATTTAGTGAAGCGCGTCCAAGAGCGCGCATGCTTTGCGCGCCGCACTTATGTCTCGCCAAGTTCCATTCTCGTTCGTTACATAAAGCAATCTGGAGCCTACCTTTTTGATCGTACAAAAAAACTTCATACACAGGGTGTACCTTAATGACTAATATTTCAGGGTGTGATTCCTTAGGTCATTTTATGAAGAAAAGTTCATATGAACATATGTCCACAACGGCTTACATTTTTTACTACAGTGTGTCGGAATTTCTTTTTAATCGTTATTTTTTAATATCAGAAAGTATTTTAGATATACTTTTCAATGTTGGTATGTGTTAATAGGATATACTGCCACATATTTTAATTACAGAAATTATTTTATCGGTGCACCAGTGGCGTTCCTACGAGTATATCCTCTGATATTTTTTACGAAAAAAGTGGTACGCCACTGACTTGTCGATATTTTTCCTGCTTAGCCTGATCAATTCTATATGAAAACAGTCTCTTGCGTTTTTCTCGTCAGACGAACAGTTCTTGATTAAAACAATTAAATTCATATTGAAATTCATTACACAGGCACACAGACACACACACACACACACAAAATGTCGATTACGATTACACTACTCGGTGTATTTTGGCTTGCTGAATCCAAATCCAGTGTCATTTTTGCCCCACCACGTCATAATTTTTTTTGTGTACTCAAAAAACAGTTAGAAAAATGCAAAAATGGAAAATTGCATTTTTCTAACGATTTTTCTAATAGAGAAAAATTGTGACGTGGTGGGGCAAAACTACGCCGGATTCAGATTCAACAAACCAAAGTAATCTAGGGATAATTGGTCTGGTCCGTGTAATCGACAATTTTTTTTTGTGTGTGTGCGCTAGGGTTTCTGATTTCCCGACTTTTTTCATTCCCGGGAATCGGGAACTAAAATTTGTCGTTCCCGGGAAATACTAACTTTTTCATATTTTTCTTGAAAAACACAAATTTTTTGTTTCAAAATGTCACATCATCCAAATATTAATTTTACTTCCCTCGCATACCAAAGGGAAGTATTGTATTCGAGAAAAAATCACCCTCCGAGATTTTTTCGGATTTTGACGTTTCAGAACACGTAGATTACGAAAATACCTATAGGTTTTTCAATTTCGTCAGCCTGTCTGTCTGTCTGTCTGTTGGTGCATTAACTAAAAAACTACTTGACGGAGAGCAGTCAAATTTGGTAGGTAGTTGACGCTACTGTCAGTGAAGAAATGGTTAAACTTTCACTGGAAAATATACAGGGTGGACCGTCCCAAGGGAAAAAATAATGAAAATTATTTATTTTTTTTCAAATTTAGAATTTCCACGTTTCATGACACGCTAAACCTATTTCTGAAAAAAAAAATTGAAAATTTTTTTCACCAACATTTTTGAAAAATTTTTTACCACTAAAATAGATGAAAAAAATTTTTTTGTTTGTTTAAATTTAAAATTTCCACGTTTCATGAAATTCTAAACCTATAGAAAAAAAAAATTGAATTTTTTTTTATCATTTTTGAAAAATATATTACCACTAAAATAGACGGAATTTTTTTTTCTTTTTTCAAATTAAATTTTTTTATTTTTCATAGCGTTCCAAATCTATTTTTAAAAATATTAGAAAATGATATTACCATTTTTTAAAAAAATTTTTAATTTTTTTTTAAACATTTTTAATCCATTTCATTACTATAGAATAGACGAAACATTTTATTTGTTCAAATTTTTAATTTTAATTTCCACGTTTCATGACATTCCAAACCTCTTTCGGAAAAAAAATTTGCAACATTTTTTTACCATTTTGGAAAAAAAATTACACTAGAATCGATGGAAAAATTTTTTTTGCTCAAATTTAAAAGTTTCACGTTTCATGACATTTCAGAAAAAAAAATTTTGAATATTTTTTCACCAACATTTTTGAAAAATTTTTTAACACTAAAATAGATGGATTTTTTTTTATTTGCTCAAATTTGAAAATGTCTACGTTTCATGACATTCTAAACCTATTTCAGAAGAAATACATATTGAAAATTTTTTAACCAACATTTTTGAAAAATTTTAAAAAAATGAAAATTTTGTTAATCACCACTATATTTCCACTCCATTGCGTAAATGAGGGATTGAAAATGTGACAGATGGCAATAATATCTGGCATATGCACCCTTATAATTTTATTGAAAAATGTACAGGGTGGTCATCTCAAGAAATAATTCAGTCGTGTTGGACATTTGTAAAGGTATTTGCGCAAGCCTTCCACATTTGGCACTTGTTATTTAGTATTGAACTTTTGCTGTTGGGTGAGCACTCTGTATATTTTTTTGACCAAAAGTTTTCTTTGTAATAATAGCAATAACTATATTCCGATTATTATTCCCAATGTCATTTCATAATTAATAATTTTTTAGAGTGACCGTCATGCACAAATAACGAGGGAAGTTCTGGGTAAATACCTTTACCGATTTTTTTAAATGTTTTTTTTCTGTTCTTTCTTTGGTCAAAAAATAAATCCGTCATTTTTGTTTTGTTTTATTTATAATTAAAAAGACACAACAACACTACCTACAGGAAATAATACAATAACCAAATAAAACATAAATGCCGTCCGACGCGCATGCTCTCTAAAATTTCGGAGCACCAAATTTAATATTTTTAAAACATATTTTTATTTCCACGGGTCCGGGAAATCCCGACTATTATTTCCCGGGAACGGGAATGATAAAAAGTGACATAATTCCCGGGAAATCCCGTCCCGGGATTCCCGGGACAGAAACCCTAGTGTGCGCCTGTGTAATGAATTTCAATATGAATTTAATTGTTTTAATCAAGAAATGTGCATCTGACGAGTAACACTAAAAAGACCGTTTTCATGTAGAATTGATCAGGTTAATCAGGAAATACATAGACATGGAAAAATGTCAGTGGCGTACCACTTTTTTGGTAAAAAATATCGGAGGGACGCCACTAGTGGAGTGATAAAATAATTTTTCTAATTAAAATATGTGGTTCTATATCCTATTAACACATACCGAAATTGAAAATAATATCTCAAATGCTTTCTGAGATATTATTAGAAATTAACGATTGGAAAAAAAATTCAATACCCTGTATCAAAAAAATTAAGCCGTTGTGGACATATGTTTATATGAAATTTTCTTCATGAAATGACCTAAGGAATCACACCCTGAAATATTAGCAAGTCATTAAGGAACACCCTGTATGTATTTGATGTGAAATTTCCCACTCTATCGCCTAGTGCTATTTTTTTATATATTATTTTTATTTTTCGAGTTATTGGCCGAATACCGAATTTCGGCCAATATTTTCGATTTTTTTAGGGGTCGCCGGCACCTTACAGCTGTAAACTATTTTTTATCATATTCTACACCAAAAAAAAATACTTCTCCTGAAAAATTCAGCCATATAACATTTAGTGACGCCTTAAAACCGACGACTGGGCTATTAAGCCGATTCTCGTACAAAATGTCACAGTAACGGTTCAGAATTACTGAATACAGCCCACGACTGTCCTGTTGTTTTTGTAAAAATGTTTTTTTACCATTATTAATCACATTTATAAAAGAAATTCAAAGAAATTCAACATTTATGTATTTTTGCATTGAAATATTTCAAATTAACCCAACTGTAGACAAGAAATTAAAAAAAAATAAATTTACATATTTTTGGAAAAAAAAAGGAAAAACTAGAAAATTGGAATTATCGAACCAAACGTCACATTTAGATTATTAATATAACTACAAATAACTTTTCCTTATGATGCTCTTCCATATTTTGATAAATAAGGACATTTCAGGCCATTTTAAAATTTTTAATGACATTTTGGCGGTCTCATAATTGTGACACGACAAATATTTTTAGCAATTTTGTGGTTATTAATCATGCTAAAACTAACAGTGACCCTCGTTTAAAAAAAACAAATGAATAAAAAAGTTTTCCATATGGTGCAGACTTTTTGGCGGACACTGTATATATAAAATTAAAATTTCATTACAGCTTACTTTAAGTCGAAAAGCATACATGTTGGAAGTGTATTTTAGTTTCAATCAGATAAGTACCTAGCTTTCTTGTTGATATTGTTTAAGTAATTTAAGAATTTTTATTTCTATTTTTGTATTGTATAGCTTGAATGTAAATGACCGTGATATTTAGACCCTTGTATCTAGCAGTGATCCGTTTATGACACTGGTAATAAATTTATTTAGAAATTTAACACATGTTTACCATTGACTACCTTATTTAACTGGGAAGCTTATTGTTAGTAGTAGTAAAAAGGGCCAAGGCATTTTGGTTTAAAATGGATTTTTATAACCATGACTAAATTTTCTAACAGAAAGTTAAAACATTAAAGCTGATAAATTTTGTCCTAATACCTATGTTACATTAGAAAATGTTATTAATTTCTTTTTATACGGTGTGAAGAATATCCTCTTATCTAGTAAACAAATCTTTAAAAATTTATGAATTAATGGGTAATTGGATTTCCGGGTGTAGTCCCGCTTACTTATTAGATTCCTATAGGGGCCCCAAGTTGTCCAAACGACGGTGACGTTTCGGCATAATTACATCTTGCCATCTTCAGATGATAACTGCCTACTGATGAGCCCCGTTGCTCAAACTAAACTGAGTTCAATTCGTTAACCAATGGGTTTTTGGAAATATCTTGAAAATTATGAATTATATCAAAAACTCAATCAATCCATCAAATTCAATTTCAATAAAAATTGGCAAAATTATGGCTACTTGTTAAAAAATTGCCTTTTTTATGATAATCGACATTGGAGTAGGTATTACTTTAAATTTCGTTGTGAAAAAAGAATTCATTCAAACTTTTTTGTAGCTTTTGAGATAATAAATCAATTGGTATATATTTTTGTTAAAAATAATTTGCTTTTATCCAAATTTGTGATAAACACGTTTAATGAAATAAAATATTGTATATTTCTGCTGTGAAATATAGTTCATTTGAACTATATGAAAATGGAATCAGTAGTGTCATTTAGCAAAATTAAACGTCTTCTATAGCCACTTCTGGTAAAAATTATAGAAAAAACATTTTATATTTATTGCAGAAAATGTTTTGTAAGGCATATAAAGGAAAATGTATAATTTCTTTAAGTACCCATATTAGTACAGCTAAACAATCACGGAATAATTTTCTTTTATTACCCTTTAGTTATTTGCTACACGGTTGAAAAACACTTTTTGTGAAATATGCGTAATTTTGCAGAATTCTCAATGTTTTGGAAGTATTTTGAAAAAGTCACGTCTTAGGAATGTGGGTTATTACCTTTATTGATGCCGACAACATTATCTTAAATTTGTTTTATGATACGTCACGATCACATGTTTCTAGAGAAAATGAAGACGATTTAAGTTTGAGGTATAGGTACAACATTTATTTCAAACCGCTCCTTGTCTTTTTTTCATTTGACTGAAAATTATCAAGCAATTTGGAAAATATTGTACACACTTTCAAGGGCGATAAACCACGACTTTATTCAAACTCACAAGATCATTCAGTAGGCTATTCAAAAACATATATATTGTAGAACTTGAGTTATGTTTAATTTCATTAACATTTAACATTGCAAATTGTGTTTTTATAATAAACGTTTCTTTTTATATAAAATACACTTTCAGATGTATTAATCAACCCTATAATGTCATATTATTTTAACTTTATCTTTAATTATCTATTAATAATTACTTAACAAACGCACAATTTGTATCTGAATTTGGGATAGAAAACTCACATTACTAGAGGGGAAAATGATTCCTTTGTAAATTCCCAAGACGAACTTAATATTTCGTAACTTAAATTTTGACATAAATTAGTTTTTATTCCCAGGATGAAATTTTAATGTAAAATGTTCAGATTTTTATGTATTTATACTAGACTGCAGATTGTAATAATATTATTTTAGGAATATGCGATAAAGCAACATAGCAGACATCTGACAACGCCGCGGGAAGTCAATTAAACCTGTTATTCTTATATTCGGATGTCATTTTACGCATCGATCAAAATATTCATAAGGACGCCAATTAAACCGTAAAATAAGTAGGATGCTAAGCTAGCCTGTAAATATATTATGTGAATATCAGTGTGTATATTGACGGAAGCCAAGTGAGAACGTTATTAGGTTGGACGCCAATTAATACCGTATATAAGTATATATATATATATATATATATATATATATATATATATATATATATATATATTGTTCTATATTCTACTATCTATTTTATTTTTTTATACGTTCGAAATTACTTTTTGAAAGTAAATTGAAATGATTTTATTGAGCGCCAAACAGTTTCTTAAAAGCTGTTAATATTATAGACTATAGAACACCATTAGCATGACCATCTACAATCTATAGAATGACTCTTACTCAGGGTCCAACGAAGTCGGTTCAATAAATGCTCATCGATCAAGATAACAATCTAAATAAATCAAACTCAGTATTGAACGAACAAAGTATTAATTTATTAACAAATTTGAACTTGGAATGTAATTAACAAATTTAAATAACAAAATCTAACTTAACTAAAATGATAAATATGGCCTTTATTTAAAATAAATATGTACCATGGATTTCTGATATTGTAAAGCTTTACCTTGTCTTTCTTTCGAGTCGAGTAATGTTAAATTATAACCTCTAACTGGTTATTATGATCCTTGAAATATAATGTCACTTGACTGACTTTTTAAACCTCTCAAGGCTTCTTCTTCTTCTTTTCTGGATTGACGTTTGTTTATAACCTCCAATTTATTTTCAAGATTTCCTTGAAATATTTCTATCACTTGATTGACGTTTGAAATTTCTTCACCATATAAATTTGCTAACTGAATTAACAAATACTTCTAAATCTGCTTTCCGGATAATCTACTTCGTAATACTTTCAAAGTATACTCACTTCTTATATTTAATCAACTTTTACAATTTATTCTTGATATCAATATATCTGGATTGTAATTTTCTAACCTTCAAATTATTCACCACTTTTCTTTTCTTTTCAATTTATTAATTATTCGAGGATGAATATTTTTCACAGCTCGCTGTTCAGCGGTGTCTGATCAACTGATTTGTTATTTTTAGTCGTTTCAATGGGTTAATTTCCAATATTTCAATTGTTTTTTCCTATTTTGATCTAATATTTCAAAATTTAATTTTAATTTAAAATTTAAACTATTCAGTTTTGTTTGTTCTTTACCTTAAGTGAATACTGTTTTTAATTCTTTATTTTTCCTGATAAGTTTCTTATTCTACTTTTCAGGATTAAGTGAATAATTATAATTACTCGAAATATATTGACATATTACATACACTTTCTTAAAATCTACTTATAACTACAATTAACAATTCCAATCTCAAATAAATACTAATTCATACATTTAGATGAATAGCAATGATAAACACAAAATGCTAGTAGTTAAAAACGTACTGCAGTTTCCATACTGACAGAATACTTATATTATAAACTAAAACAAGAAATTGATACGCCAACAAACATTTAACATCATACTATTAGTCCTTTCTTTCTGCATGATGTGAAATATCATTTACAAAACACCTTTCTGCAATGATATTTGAAAATATCTGAAAACTTAAAATGTCATTCAGTGTTTTGTAATATATGGACTTACTATTTCTAAAATAATTACGCTGCACTGCAACTACTGTTGATAGTCTTTCATTCAATATTCATTTTGTGTAGATTTACAGTGTTTCTACACAAAATATGATTTTCAGCCCTAAGTTTTGACATGCATGTCAGATTTTATAAAATTTACTTTTTTGTTTTCCAATTTCATTCTAAATCATTTTAAATGAGATTGTGATTCTCTATAGGTTCATGTTTTATTATATACTATTTAGAATAACCTTGTTAAACTAAAATAACTTCATTTTATGTTTATTTAAATATTTTGTTCGTGTTCAATATCAAGTTTCATTCTCTGCATCCTACTCGATGAGAATAAGTGAACTTGAATCAATTAAATAAACCACAGATACTCCTGCTTCTGTATGATCCGTTAAAGTAAAACTGTTATGATTAATTCCTAAAATACATACAAATTTGTGAATTTTATTTATGATTTCAAACACGACACTTAGGTAGTGTTCCACAGTGTGGATATACAGCATAAAACCCCCTAAACTAATAGAATTTTGACATGTGAAAATTTTGTTAGTTTTAACATGATGTGACATTCACACTGTCAAAGTTTATTTACAATTTAAAAGTGATCTACTCAGGATCATTTGGATAACTTAAGAGTAATCTATCCTGGATCATATGGATAATTTATCCCCATGTGACAACTTCCCGGTAATGATTCTTCGTTATTATAGTTTAAAACATTTTCGTTTTCATTTAAAATATTACCTACTTCAAGTTGTTGCGCATAGCCCTTTGCTATTGTAGGTTCATAATCAATTGAATTTTTGTATTTTTGAGACAAATTTTTAAAAATTTTATCATATCTGGAGTAACGACTTATCAGAACGGTTTCAGGCTTCTTATCATTATTTATTTGAACACATGTGGTTCCCACTATATGCTCACCGCAAAATTCATTATCATTATTGGGCTCTATGCCATTTGATACATTAATTATTTCGGCATCATTGCCATTCAATTCATTAACTATTTCGGCACCTTTGCCATTCAATTCATTAACTATTTCGGCACCTTTGCCATTCAATTCATTAATACTACAGAAAGGTATTCTTTCACCTTCTACTTTTAGGATTCTTTCTCCTAATACAATATTTGCCTTTTTTTCTGATAAGATGTCGTCTCCCAATATAACATCATTTTCTATACAGTCGCCTATTTTTTTACAATTATTACCTACATTTAAAACAAGTTTATCTAAAAATCCTGATTTCTATTTCTATCATTTACTTGTGCTGTTTCTATTTTATTTATATTAGAGTGCGTGTTTTCATCTATTCTATTTCCCCTTTGAATATTGATATTAGCCACTTGTGCATATGACTCATTATTTTTAACATAACCCCCTCTCTCTCTGTAATCATTATCATAATGACGTTTCTCAAAACCCTGCTTTTCATTCCTATAATTGTCATATTTATATTGACCATAACCTCCTCGTTCCTTTCTATCATTGTCATATTGACGTTTCTCATAACCCTGCTTTTCATTCCTATCATTGTCATATTGACGTTTCTCATAACCCTGCTTTTCATACCTATCATTGTCATATTGACATTTCTCATAACCCCCTCGTTCCTTTCTATCATTGTCATATTGACGACCATAACCCTGCTTTTCCTTCCTATCATATTGACCATAACCTTGTCTTTCTCTTCTATCATTTTCATTCCTATTCTGATCATAACCCCACTTGTTATAATATCTACTATTATTTTCCCTATTCTGACTAGATTTCCTATCAAAACTCTGATGATAATCATCTAATTCTCTTAAATAATCAATTAAATCATCTAACCTTGCAATTCTTTGCGTAATAATAACATTCTGGATATCCCCTGAAAAATGCCTAGCTAAATATCTGACCATTTCACTTTCTGTGAATTTTGGTTCTAGATGTCTAATATTATATACTTTTCTAAGTACATAGTTTTCCCTAGAAATACCTTTATTTTCTACATAATTACCATTAAATAGGTCTTGTCTTATTTTCAACTTAGTGTAATCACTCCAATATTGTTTTAAGACTAGAGCTTCAAATTCCTCTATAGTCTCAAACCTGTCCATTATAACTGAATACCAGATTTCCGCTTCTCCCTTTAACATGTCCTGTATGTTTGCTTTTAAGTTTGCATTTACGTGTTGTGTTTCCATGTGTTGTTTCAAACGTGAAATGAAAATTTTAGGGTGTATGCGGTTATCTCCGTAAAAATAAAATGGTGTTTTGTTGCACGTGTAAGTATGTGTGGGTAATTGTGTTAATTGTGTACGTGTGGTATCCTTCAACAACTTCGTGTTCTGTTCTATCTTGCTATCCTGTTCTTTTATTTTTTTATCGTATTTATCTTCTTGTTTCTGCATTCTGTTATCTACTGCAATCATTCCATCTTCAAACATTGTTACTACTTCCTCTCTTATTTCTTTTGCTGCCTCATTTACCCTAATACCAATTTCTTCGTTGACTGATTCTCCCATTCGCTCCCATTTACTCTCCAAATTTTCAATCTTATTTCTTACTTCTTTATTGCTTTCTTCTATTTTTTTGTTAATGTTTTCTTCTAAAGTTTGATTATTATGTACCATCTGTGTATTTATGTTACCAATTTTTTCTTCTAGTCGTTGGTTATTTTTGTCCATGTTTTCTTCTAGTCGCTGGTTATTTTGATTCATGTCTACCTTCATTCCACCCATCATTTCCATGAGTTTCTGGAACATGTTTGTGTCTGGTTGTGTGTTTGTGTCACCAACTTGTGTTTGTGGAACTGTGGATGTACCTGGTGTAGTTTCTTCTTGATTCATGGTTGTCTTACCTGACTTTAACCTCATATAAATTATATTTGTTTTTAATTTGACAATGCCTTGTTGTCAAAACTATCAAAATAAGTTATTTGTTCTATTATCTTTCAAATGTATGCTTGAAATGATAAACTATTCTCAAGTTGTATTTATTCAATCGCTTTCCTGATCGCTCCACGTTAACAAGCCATAAATGTTCTATATTCTACTATCTATTTTATTTTTTTATACGTTCGAAATTACTTTTTGAAAGTAAATTGAAATGATTTTATTGAGCGCCAAACAGTTTCTTAAAAGCTGTTAATATTATAGACTATAGAACACCATTAGCATGACCATCTACAATCTATAGAATGACTCTTACTCAGGGTCCAACGAAGTCGGTTCAATAAATGCTCATCGATCAAGATAACAATCTAAATAAATCAAACTCAGTATTGAACGAACAAAGTATTAATTTATTAACAAATTTGAACTTGGAATGTAATTAACAAATTTAAATAACAAAATCTAACTTAACTAAAATGATAAATATGGCCTTTATTTAAAATAAATATGTACCATGGATTTCTGATATTGTAAAGCTTTACCTTGTCTTTCTTTCGAGTCGAGTAATGTTAAATTATAACCTCTAACTGGTTATTATGATCCTTGAAATATAATGTCACTTGACTGACTTTTTAAACCTCTCAAGGCTTCTTCTTCTTCTTTTCTGGATTGACGTTTGTTTATAACCTCCAATTTATTTTCAAGATTTCCTTGAAATATTTCTATCACTTGATTGACGTTTGAAATTTCTTCACCATATAAATTTGCTAACTGAATTAACAAATACTTCTAAATCTGCTTTCCGGATAATCTACTTCGTAATACTTTCAAAGTATACTCACTTCTTATATTTAATCAACTTTTACAATTTATTCTTGATATCAATATATCTGGATTGTAATTTTCTAACCTTCAAATTATTCACCACTTTTCTTTTCTTTTCAATTTATTAATTATTCGAGGATGAATATTTTTCGCAGCTCGCTGTTCAGCGGTGTCTGATCAACTGATTTGTTATTTTTAGTCGTTTCAATGGGTTAATTTCCAATATTTCAATTGTTTTTTCCTATTTTGATCTAATATTTCAAAATTTAATTTTAATTTAAAATTTAAACTATTCAGTTTTGTTTGTTCTTTACCTTAAGTGAATACTGTTTTTAATTCTTTATTTTTCCTGATAAGTTTCTTATTCTACTTTTCAGGATTAAGTGAATAATTATAATTACTCGAAATATATTGACATATTACATACACTTTCTTAAAATCTACTTATAACTACAATTAACAATTCCAATCTCAAATAAATACTAATTCATACATTTAGATGAATAGCAATGATAAACACAAAATGCTAGTAGTTAAAAACGTACTGCAGTTTCCATACTGACAGAATACTTATATTATAAACTAAAACAAGAAATTGATACGCCAACAAACATTTAACATCATACTATTAGTCCTTTCTTTCTGCATGATGTGAAATATCATTTACAAAACACCTTTCTGCAATGATATTTGAAAATATCTGAAAACTTAAAATGTCATTCAGTGTTTTGTAATATATGGACTTACTATTTCTAAAATAATTACGCTGCACTGCAACTACTGTTGATAGTATTTCATTCAATATTCATTTTGTGTAGATTTACAGTGTTTCTACACAAAATATGATTTTCAGCCCTAAGTTTTGACATGCATGTCAGATTTTATAAAATTTACTTTTTTGTTTTCCAATTTCATTCTAAATCATTTTAAATGAGATTGTGATTCTCTATAGGTTCATGTTTTATTATATACTATTTAGAATAACCTTGTTAAACTAAAATAACTTCATTTTATGTTTATTTAAATATTTTGTTCGTGTTCAATATCAAGTTTCATTCTCTGCATCCTACTCGATGAGAATAAGTGAACTTGAATCAATTAAATAAACCACAGATACTCCTGCTTCTGTATGATCCGTTAAAGTAAAACTGTTATGATTAATTCCTAAAATACATACAAATTTGTGAATTTTATTTATGATTTCAAACACGACACTTAGGTAGTGTTCCACAGTGTGGATATACAGCAATATATATATATATATATATATATATATGAATTTAAGCGCTTATTCGCACTTTCCTGTATTTTGAGGAAACAAAGTGTATTTATTGAAAAAAGAGCTTTGGTTACCTTTTAGTTCTATTATGTACATCATTTAATCAGTTTATTTTGTTCTTGTGTTCCTCAGGCTAATTTCTTTAACTTCCTTATTTAAAATGCCTCGACATAATAATTTTTCAGATAGGGAAATGATGGATACGATATGTATTTACGTAGAAAAAATTTTAACCGATGTCTTGCAGCGAGGAGATACTCATTTCAGTATCCAAATAAAACACAGCCAGACTCTATGATTTCCAAAGAGCTCTTTCATCGTTTGGGAGAAATGGGTTCATTTCGTCACAAAAATGATGCAGAACGATCGAAACGAATTACACCAGATCAAGAACTAGAAACTTTAGTTCGTGTGGATGAAGATCCTCGAGTCAGCTAAAGTCGTTTATCAGCGGCAACTGGGGTAACTAAACAATCTGTTCTAAGAGTTTTACGCAAAGAACGCTTCTACCCATATCACTTCACTCCTGTACAAAACTTACTTCGAAAGTGTCTTCAACAAAGGCTACAACTTTTTCAATTTGTTCGAAATAAATACACCAGGATCAAAATATTGTTAAGAACATTTTATTTACGACGAAGCAGCTTTAACTGGAGAAATACACCTGGAAGTATAAAATCCTCGTGCCGTTAAAGAAAGGGATTTTCAGCACAAATTTAAGATTAGTGTTTGGTGTGGTATTATCGGTGATCTGTTATTGGGACCATTTGTCCTTCCTCCCAATTTAAATGGACAGTCTTATATGTTTTTTCTTCAAAATACTTTTTCTGATATATTACATGCTTTCATGCTAGACATAAGGAACAGAAGTGGTTTATGCAAGATGGAGCTCCCCCTAATTTCTCCATTGAAGTCAGGAATTATCTTGATGAGACTTTCCCACGCAGATGGATCGGTCGAGGATGTGAGTTTGCTTGGCCACCAAGGAGTCCTGATTATAATCCTTTGGATTATTATGCGTGTGGACACATGAAGTCCTTAGTCTATGTAAATACTATCAATTCAAGAGAAAAACTGTGGGACAAAATACAAAACGCAGCCAATTTTATTAGAGGACAGGAAAATGTATTTTTCAATGTAAGAAAGTCTTATGAACAAAATAAGAAAGGGCATAGAAGTAGGTCGAAAATTTACTGTAAGTTGCAGCAATGGAGTTTTTGCATGAGGGGGGGGGGGAGTTTATGCAATAAATACTAATGTCATTAAGTCAACTTTTATGTTATTTTTGGTCTTCCAATACGATTAGATCCTTATTTAACACAATCTTTTGATTTATGTATTTATCTCAATACCATGAAAATACTCGTTTTGTACTTTTTCAATAAATACATTTTGTTTCATTAAATTTGAATTTGTCTTTCAAAAAATTATTCAAATGTTTAACGGCAATTTCCTCAAAAACGGTTGGAGTTATCAAGTTCTACCAAGTGTACCTTTTATACGTGGAAGTGACGCCATTATCAGATTTTCTGGTCAGAAGAACCACAACGTTTCGTCAAAAAAAATATGAAAAAAATTCATCATCAGATACAGGTTCTGCGGCGCCCTCTATGATCTAATGTTATGAAATACATAAATTATTGTTTCTTAAAATAAAAAAAGTTCCTCTGGCAAATTTAGCGAAGATCAGTCAAGACGCTGTTGAGTTATTGCAAAAAACCAAACAAATAATTTGAATTTTGACACCCTGTATCTTTTTCCACAGCAACATTTTACCAAGGCATATTTGGTTATATCCTCATATTTTGGCCCAAAGAATCTACCCCTGCACTATGGCCTATTGTTAACGGTCCACCCTGTATATGTATATATTTCTCAAAAACCACACTATTTTAGAACTGCGGGGAGTGAAAATTATGTTTAGACAGCTCACGTGCTTTACTTATTACAGGTCTCGTAGCTGTGGGAAAATTTCTTTAATTTTTCCTAATTTGAAAGGACTAAATAGTGAAATAGATTCAGTGTTCGATTGACTATTTCAGTCATACCCAGTAATAGCTGATCTATTTCAGACACACGCTGGAACTGATCGAACGAACCTTAATTAGGCTGTTTGCCTATTTCAGTAATTACCAGTAATAACACAGGCACGCAAAAAAATAAAATGATCTTAACCTGGGACCCAACATAGTAATCTCTATGCATTTCGACGTGCTGAACACGACTTAGGTATAGTATTATCACCCACCATTTTTTTATAAATCGCAAAAATAACATAGAAAATCTGAATTTTTAAGTTATGTTTGCTTAGTTCTGTAACAGCAACCTTGTGGGGTATCACCAGGAGTATAAAACTCAGTTTTGGACTTCCAAAACCTATTGCATTTTTTCTATATACGATTTAATTTTATGAACAGCGTTCTTTTTGGTAAATAGATGAATATCTCCGATCGGGACAAACAAAAAACCAAAATCTTCGTAATTAAAATTCCAATAAATTTGGGCTTTTTTAAATGTCAACGGAAAGCTGACATCGAAATCTACAGTTAAGCAAATATATATTCCATTTTCGACTGGGCGTTAAAATGAAAAAAAAAATGCTTTTTAGTCAGTTTATTACATTTTGTATGTTATGTGCGTACTCGGATGAACCAAAACCAACGCAGACTTGTTGGAATTTTAGATGTTGGTATTTTGTTTGTCCTGGAGCTCTAGAACCGGAGATATTCACCATTTTACCAAAATAAATGCTGTTCAAAAACTAAATAGTTTATAAAAATAAAATGCAATAGGCTTTCGAATATCAAAACTCAAATATTGTAACGTGCAGAATGCGCAAAAGTATCCTTCGTTACATTTTCTAGCATTTATTAGAAAAAATTTTAATTATAGGAAATTTTATTCTCCTGTGTTCTGGTACTATTATGAACCATTCTTACGACATGTGAAAAATTTTCAGATTCTTTATTTAATTTAATATTCTCTTAATAATCTACTTCTTGGGCGGACAGCGTGACTACCGGTCAGGGAAATATTTAATGATACGCCGCGCTAGGTTAAACTTTTTCTCTTTCACTCAAGTTGTCAATCGAGACGGACGCATTTGAAATGTTGTTAAATCTCTGAGGGGGATATTAAGATGGAAAGACCACATGGACGCACTGGTTTTTCTATATAAGAACAAAAATTTCACGCACTACGTTTTCTTGATTCGAACATCTTTTGTATAACAAGAATTTCTCTTTACAAATTTTCTTACATTACCAATACTTACTTTCGTTACGTTAAATATTCTTAATGATAAACATTTTGTACGAGCACGTTATCTTCATGACTTTTTTTAACATCAAAATGGTCATATCATAGAAAGGCTGAATGTTACCCAATTCTACTGCGCGTGGAGTCTCAATTAAATAAAATGGAGGCCCTCGATCACCAAACATTTAAAAATGGTTCATAGAAATTTCCTTCACCAGGACATAGTAAAATAAGATAAGTACCTACCTATTTCTTCATAAATAAGAGATCATTTCTACGTATTGTTTTATTAAAGCATAACATGCCAAATCTAACCAAACTAGGCAAGTTTCCAAGTAAACCGGAATATATTAAATCTTAGGTTAGGGAATTATTTTATGAGTAAACAGCCTTAAGTACTCCTATACTTACTACCTATAGTATTGTCCTTATGTACATCTTTTCTTGACGTCATTTTAGTATATTTTGATAACATATACATTAAATGCTGGAATTTGAATACGTATTTTGAAATATTCATATGATTTGAAATATATATTCAGCTACTGACATCCATCAGTGTCATATACAATGTATATTGCTGGAGGTATATACATAATAATTTATACATAACATGTCCATTAAGGTACAATTAAATTACACATGTACTCAAATTTTATATCATTTTCTGATGCGCATGCGCCACTAATTTGTGGCGTGGTGCGCCGACGCATCATTCGTTTATGGATTGTGATTCGCAACAGCCGGCGGCCATTAAGTCCTATAGTGTTCTGTGCATAGTGTTTATATGTGATGGAAGTTAACTCTTTCTTATTCTCTGGATTTTATATTTACTTATTGCTATATTATGCTGTTACATTTGCATGAAGCTCCCATAATGTATTTATTATAATGCAATTCTTTAGATTTGCAAATATATACTCTTTTAGGGTGAAAATTTGCAAGTTTCATATTTAACTAATTGTGGCAGGTGTGTGTTTAGTTAAGATGACGCTAAGTGACAGAAGCCTAAAAATTTGCTTTTATATCAAGTCATATTTTATAAATATAGTGAATCAAAATTACATATGCTCATATTATATAACTTACTGATAGTTGAGAATGTTTTAAACACATATGTAGGACATGAGTAATTATAGAATTATACAATCTGATAAACTACCAGAAGGTATAAAAGTATACGTAAATATTGTGTAATAATTAGGTTATTTTGTAAATGTAAAATTTGTATATGTTTAAAACAGTTATATAATATATATTTCTTGTTAAACTATCTATGCTTTATTATCTCTTATATGGATACCTCTGAGTAGTTCCCACGAACATCAAAACACTTGAACACTTTCATTCGACGCGTGCTGCACCAATCGTGTTGATATCATCGAGATGATTAAAACTGTTCGTTTTTTTCATCTCTCGATGATGCCAACATGTTTGGCGCAACGCCCGTCGAGTGCAGTGTTTAATAAGTGTTTTGATGTTCGTGGAAACTACTTCAGAGATATATAATGTTTATTCATAAAATATACGATTGTGTATATAATGTGTGTTTCATATCCAGTCAATGTACATTGCATATGTTTATGTACATTCATAGGATATATAAAATAGACATGGAAGTCCGCGACAAACGTACATGCTGGGAATGTTAATTCCACATCCATTAGATGTACGTTAGATATGCTTTCTCCATCTTGTGGATATACATATCCATAGATTAAATATACACTGTATGTACATTGCATATCATTTTGTTATGTGGGTATTATTTGAATTTTACCAGTATCGCAGATTCGCTTTGTCAAAGTACTTTTGTTTCGGATATGTCTCAGTGGTTAGACATGTCGGTTATTATTTGCATATAACATGTGCCGTGTAATTTGAAATTTTATAGATTTAACTCATCAAATCACATCACTTATATAAGGATTATTTATATTAAAGAAATTCGGATGTTCGAGGCGCGGTGAAATGTGTATCTATTTGCTAGGATCGAGTCCTAGTATTATTTTTTGTGATTATATAACTTGGGGTGTCCCGTTTTAAGTATTTGGAATTACGCAGCGGGATGGCTATATACTGGTAGGTTCTGGTTCGAGCGAAATTGCATAATATATTAATTAGTTGTCTTATCTTCTTTCGTTGTGTATATAGTATTTTGTCGTCTTATAATATAATCTTTTATTTAATAATTGATACGATTTACGAGTCATATCTTTTGTAATATATTTAATTTGGCTCTCGTAAAAGTCTCAAGCCTACCTTGAACTTCGGTTATTGTAACATAGTATCTTGTACATATTTCCATTTTGATATCGAATTTTGCTATATAGTATATAGTATATAGAATATGAATTTTTTAAGATTACTATATTCCCACTCCACTACGTGGATGTGGAAGTAATTATAGCAACTTGTGAAGTCTGCTAAAGAAAGGTACACGAAAGCCCCAATTTGACAATAAAACCAATAATATCGAGGGACTCTAGTACTCGAGGACAAATGTACTTAATAGATTTATAGTCTTGTCCAATGATTATATTTATTAGGACCGCTTCAATCAAAATTTTTATTTTTTACCCGTTCAAATTTGAGACTGCAAGTGAACTGCACAAGACAGCTTTGGAAGTTGGAGTATACTAGTATCAAAGCGATAATGGGCGCGGATTAACCAGTTTACGTTAACAGTGCAACACGGTCATCGAGAGTCTTAGCAATCACAGCTGAAGCGTTGAAAGGAGCAACCAAGATGTGAAGAATATATTAATGTTATGCTTCATTAAAATTTATAAAATTGGTCCTTAGGATATTATTTCGTCTAGTTATTGGCCGTATGTCGTACAAAATTTTACTCTGAGTAGTTTTTTTTCTGAAAATCTTCCTGGAGATTTATTGGAGCCAATTTAGAATGAAAATAAATTGGTCTATGTGGTGGAATACTATCAAGAGAAAACTAAAGAGTACAAGAACGAGAGATAGATTCGGATAGTGACGGTGGAATTGCACGATAATGTTGAAGGTTTAAAAGAAAAAACTAACGTAAAAGTGAAAAGACAAGTAAACCAGAAAAACTATTTACTACGAAAGACCAATCTTCTGAAATTATTACTGAACACATCGTTAACAACTAATTCTAACTCTAACTTTGATTGCGAAAAAAGCAACACACCGTACTCGTTACAGATTCTCTCGCAGAAATATTCAAGACAATTTAGCTATTTGTCTAATATGTCCCGAAACTGGAAGAATCAAAACGTCATTTGCAAAACACAGAAGTAATGCAAGTGGTGGGTCAGGCACGGGCAGTAAAGAAAATTCTGTAAAATACGGATAAGAAACTGTCACATTATATCATGTATCCCTTTAACTGCAAATTAAATGGACACCACCAATTGTTGCCACCTTAGTTGCAGCGAGCAAGGATGAAATCATGCACCTACTGGATAATCTCCAACTAATAAGCTCTGAGTACAGTTCCAACTTGCTGGTGTCTTAGTTATCACTATTTCTCTTTATGCATACGAGACATGGACTATTAGGAAGGTAGACAGACTGTTTTTGAAACGTCTGAAACCGTTTGCTGCGGATTCCCTGCACAGCGCATCACACCAACAGATTCTCCATGATATACCTCCCCAAAGCGACTCTTCAGCATTGTATTGTTTTGAATCTTTTTATTTCTCACATTGATCGGAGAAAGGACAATATCTAACAGTAGATTCTGCAGAGAAAGCCATATGGTAAAAGGAGCAGAGGAAGACCACCGAAACGTTGGGTTGCTGCCACCAAAGAGCTAATGGGAAAGAGAGAGCTTTAGTGGGGCGTACGCCAAACAGGCAGCGGCGATAGATGGCGTGAAGCTGTCGGGCAAGCTATACAGCAAAAGGAGGCCAACTAGAGCATTACGTGAATCACAAAGCGTCTGGCAAGATGTTGTAAATAAGACAAAAATTGACAGGCCCTTTTGGTATGTGTTTAATACTAATTATAAAAATAGCGTATGTCAAGTAGGATGTTGAACCAACCGAGCAGATTTATGTGTGCTAATAAACAATTCTTTACTTGTGCAAAATTTTGTATTAAACGTCAAACAGTGCAGTCCTCAGAAAAGAAGTTCCTGTCCAATAGATGCAAGCAATTCAAGCTGTCATAGAAGTGCAATTTGCAGTTATTTTCATGTGAATCTCTAAGCAATTTTTATATTATCATCTCTATATTCATTATGTTTTCTTGTTCTATGTAATATAACAATTATTTATATTTTTATTGCCGTTTTAGTGTTTACAACAAAATATAAATATTCTTCTCCTATACCTTGCACTTTGACAGATTATTAAAATAAACACAATACAAAAGAAGCAAGAAACTATCTAGAAATTATTAACTATTGAATTAGGAACAACGTTTACCTAAATCAGCTATTATAGTGAATGACTGAGATGGACAAACAACGTATGGTAAGGGTCGCACGTGTATCTTAAATAGACCGGCTACTACTGGGTATGAAAGCGTTAGTCAAATAGTGAAGCAATTCTGTCACAGCATAAATAAAAGACACCAGGCAAACTTAAAAGGCGGGAACGGCTTGCGCTGATCGTTCGCGCATGACGCCATTTAGGTCACGATACACTTACACCGGTATGCTACACTGAAAACCAAAACACGTCGTCTCCGCGCAGATGACGTCACTTCGAAGGAGAATTTGCAAACAAACGAGCGCTTGCCGTTTATGTTCAGTGGTTATCAAGATAGTGTCGTAGTGTTTATATTATTATTTACTTTACCATGCCTGGCTGTGCAGTTGTAGGATGTTGAAATTACAATACAATTACAAAAGGACTACAAATAAGATATTTTAAATTCCCCAAAAATAAAGAACTTTAAAAAAAAATAGGAAATAGCTTGTCGTCGAGAGGATAAGATATAAATTTAAAGAATGGTATAACGTACGTTCTATTTGATATTGATGCAGAAAATAATGAGTATTTATTTTTTTTAGCTACCGTATATTCGTCTCACTTTGAATCAAGTTGTTTTGAATATTCTTTAAAACAATAATTACTAAATTATACGCCGAAAAATGAGAGAAACTTGAAAGCTGACTCTGTGGAGGCTACCAAAAAAATAACAATATATGTTTACAAATTAAAAAAATAAAAATATATTAAATATTAGCTAAAGATATTTCAGTTTTCTTTCAATGTCTAAACCACAACCATGAGTAAGCTACCTTAATTTCCGATTACCCTGTACAGAATATCATAATTCTGAAAAAGTGTATCGTGATTTAGGTGTAAAACCTTGTAAACAGTGAGGGCGGTAAAGCATACAATTTAGTGCATTCATAGACGTGCTTTGTGCGGTTTGTCTAGGATCATTTCTCTGTTCTTGTCTTAAAAGATGGGTTTTGTTTGTGCTGCAAAACATTGCCAAAACAAAAGTTATTTTTACAAAAAGTCAATTTTTAGGTTCCCTACTGATATTCAGGTCTATTCTGTAACATTTTTGTTAAGTTTTAATGGCAAGGTCACTGTTAAAATAATTAGCGGAATGAAGTTAACGGTCGGTCGTATTCTGTATACTTTTTTTAAGGTTAAATTTAACCAACATTGTTTCAAATTAGAGGCGACTTTGGACCTGCCACTAAAATTTAACGGTACCGTGTTAAAGGGGCAAAAACACCGTATTTTATTTTCGGTTCATAAAATTTTGTATATCATTCAGTACATGGCACTTTGTTTAAGAAACTGGCAGGACCATTCAAAATACAGAAACAAAATATTTAATCTAAACTTTGAATTTATTTGCCTACCGAAAAATTGTTATTTGCATAACTCCGAAAACAACATAATACTTCAGAAATTTTTTGACTTTTCACTAGAATAAAATGTTTGTCAATGAGTTTGAGATTCTTTTGACGACCCATTTTCTCACTTATATCCAGTAATCATTTTTCCGCCTTCAAATAATCGTGATCATAACCTCAAATGGAAGCGCGGGTGCCGCGGGTCCTGTTTGACGATAATTTTTCCCTGCTGTCATTAGGTTTGTTTTTAATTTGATCTTGTGCATATAAGGGAAAGAAATAACCGGTCGTTAAAAACTTATGACTTTAACAGGTCCGTTAAATGGTCGCATACAGAATAGAAAAATCTGTTGCTATTTTTAGGATTCCGTTAAAATTAAAATTTTAGCAGGGCGTTTATTTTTAACCAAAAAATTACGGAATAGACCTGATTAGCAGGTACGTAAAATTAACTATTAATGTATAGGTACCTAATACATTTTGAAAATTTGTTTTACAAGCTAAGTTTCTGGGATTATTGTCCGACTTAACTTAGTACCCTACTGATTGTCTTAACTACTCTCATTCAAAGACTTCCCTGCTCTCATTACGCTTGTTTTTAATTTGACTTTGAGCATATAAGGGAAAGAAATAACCGGTCGTTAAAAACTATGACTTTAACAGGTCCGTTAAATGGTCGCATAGAGAATAGAAAAATCAGTTATTATTTTTAGCATTCCGTTAAAATTAAAGTTTTAGCAGGGCGTTTATTTTTAATCAAAAAATTACAGAATAGACCTGTAGATAGTTTATTAATCTTGAGTATATTATTTTTTCAAAAATTTTGCTTATATTTGAGGGTAAAGCAATAGGCCTATAATTGTTAATAACATTCTTATCCCAATATTGTCTAAATGTTATTTGTGGTATTATCTAAATTTTGTTTCCTTCTTCAATTTTTTGGGACTTCCTGCCACATGTATGGTTTCTTTTTTAAGCGGTGTTCGGGGAATCTACAAAATATCACAATTAACCAGAATGTTACTGGTAAATAACCTCTACGCCTGTGACTTTTACGTCAAAGCATCAGTTAAAGGTCGCTTTTTTAATTAAACAACACAAATAAGTATAAAAACTTGAAATTAAATATTTCGCAAAAAAAGATTTTTCAAAAAAGCCCTGAAAAGGAAACAGAACAGATTTCCGAAACGTCGGAGAAATATTTAATTTCAAGTTTTTATACTTATTTGTGTTGTTTAATTAAAAAAAGCAGCCTTTAACTGATCCTTTCACGTAAAAGTCACAGGCGTAGAGGTTATTTACCAGTAACATACTGGTTAATTGTGATATTTTGTAGATTCCCCGAGCACCGCTTAAAAAAGAAAACATCATGTGGCAGGAAGTCCCAAAGAATTCAAGAAGGAAAAAAAAATCTTATCCACTTTTTTCTTATATGCAACTTTTACATTAGCAATCTTTAACTTTTCTGGGAATATTCCAGTTTGCAACGATAAATTTATTGTATGACTCAGAAGATTAGATGCTTCTGCAGCAACATGTTTCAGAAGTTTTACTGGTATTTCATCTTCCCCTATAGACTTAGATATTGTACTCCATCTAAAATTATTATTTATTAGTGGAATGGCGACATATCTCTTGCCGACCTTCGCATTTTCATACATAATTTTTTTTTGTAAAATGTAAATTTTGCACGAATAAAGATATTTATTATTTTTATTTGTTTATTTGTTCCCTTTATCTATTGTAACTAAGTTCAAAATAGCCTTTACTTTAATTAATTATTTATTATAAAACAAAGTTCAAATTCAAAATATATTTTTTTACATCAACCTTTATTTATGTTTAACTTAAATTGTGTAATACGGTCCTGTCGGAATTATATTTGTGAAATGAAATTATTTCGAAACCAGCCCTGATTTTTACACCGAAATGGCGTCTTCAAGTTCAATGATTTTAGTTTTGAAAATTCAACGGTTCTGGCGAGAGTTTCTCTGCTGTCTT
Organism: Stenurella melanura; assembly: GCA_963583905.1. NCBI lineage: Eukaryota > Metazoa > Arthropoda > Insecta > Coleoptera > Cerambycidae > Stenurella > Stenurella melanura. The sequence continues at coordinate 77,659,458 of OY757312.1, forward strand.
TTTCTTATGCTGTGATTCTGTCCCTATAATATTTACTGGCATTCTTTGTACCAGCTAGACATTACCGGGAATGACGGATTTAACCATGCTGCTGACTTACAACCACACGGCAGAAGTGCTTCTTTATTCAATATCTCATGTCATCATCATCGTCATTACGTTTATGCAACATACTTTTGCACTGGGGATTAAATGAAGCATTTCTGTCCCTTGCTATAAAATATACTATTGAATCTAATTGCAGTCCAATAGGCATGATTATAACCTAATTAGCATAATATAACATGTTCTAAGAAGATGAGAATATTTACGTTTCCATTAGCGTCATAAATGTTGTGTATTTCAAGATGTTTCATCATTTTCTGCATGTTTAATATTTATTTTTAATCAAAATAAAAGCCAACCACGAGAAAAAATCAATCATCAATTCCTTATTTAGGTTTGTGTCCCTTTCTCATATGAAAGCGGTTTAAAGCTTCCAGAGGATATTGTGGATCACAGAATTATGAATATTTTTGAGTAAATAATTAAAAAGCTGTGTAAATTCATCACGAAGTAATAGGGGACGGATGAAGCAATATTTATGTTCAGCCATTTGGTTATGAAATTGCACGCTCTCAAAGAAAATATCATAATTTCTCATTTTCTGTTGTAAAGAAATCATCATATGACTCGCTCATTGATTGATTTTTTATAAAAACATATACAGTGTCACCAATAATGTTCGCATTATATGGGGAATAGTATTAAATTTAAGACAATGGGTCTTGCTTAAAGAGTAATGCCAAGTGACACGCAAAGAAGTACTCGTGATTTTAGATACCTGCTACATGCGACTAGTTTTCTTAAAAAATTGGCGTTATTTCTCAAAACTTCCAAATAAGTTAAAAGGCAAATGGTGCTGATTTATCTTCAATTCTGCATACGTAGCGAAGTCTATTAACTCAGCAGAAAACCAGTTAGTGTGAGTTTTGGAATAAATTGTTGAAAGTAAGTAAATTTTGCATCAAGTTTGACGAATTTTCATCAGCGCATTTTTGTTCGTAGTTAAAAAATATTGAAAACATTTAGTCACAAAGCGAATATGTGCTTCCAGTTGTTGGATATGTGCAGGGAACTCCACCGCAACTTGGTATCTGCTTTCCAAAAATGTTCTAAAAGGTACGTTTACACTAGTAGCATATAGCAATGTCATAACATTGCTATATGCTACTAGTGTAAACGTACCTACATATATGTAGCAGAAGCTATGTTAACAAATATGATATAACTTTCCCTCAAAACATTTGTTGCAAAACTGATAAAGAGATTAAACATTTGCTTTTCAAATTTTTAGCAAAGCAGATGCAATCAGTATAGTATAATATGTCGACCAGAGAGGAAGTGATTCTGGCAGCAGCAGCTTGTGTCGTTTTAGCAAAACAAAGACGCAAGCGAAGATATTGGGTGCGACCGTCGTTATTAGCTAGATACAGATACAGTGGCAGTGATCTTTTAAATGATCTAAAAAAGGACGATAGTGATCCTTTAAATTTGGAAATTGGATGCGACGTTAGCTTTAAGAATTTTTTAAGAATGAGTAGCTCTGATTTTGAGTACTTGATAACAATGACTGGCCACAAGTTAGTGAAGAAAGACACGAAATTCAGGGATGATATACCAGTTAGAGAGAAATTGGCCGTAACTTTAAGATTTTTAGCAAGTGGCGATTCATACCAAAGTCTGAGTTATTTATTCAAAATATCAAAATCGGCCATTTCGTTGTTCATTCCAAAAGTATGTGAAACCGTCATAAATTTGTTGAAGGATTACATAAAAGTAAGTATTGAATTATTTCAGTATTTATTTCATTTAATTATTTTATTTAATTTCACACTTATAGATTTAACAACATTGTGTCGTCATCTACCAATACAAAATCATTCTTTTTTGCTCCTACTGATAGAGAGGAAATTTTAAAAATCATTTCTCAATTGAAAAATAAAAATAGTGTAGGCGTGGATGGTATTCCAACGAAATTAATCAAAGCTGTTTCAGAAAGCATTGTAAACCCATTAGTTTACATTATAAATTTATCTTTTGAACAAGGGCAATTCCCTTCATTGTTGAAAATTGCATCAGTAATTCCAATTTATAAAAACAAAGGCGATCCTAATAGTGTAGACAACTATAGGCCTATTGCAATTCTAAATGTGCTCTCTAAAATTTTTGAACGGCTCATTTACAATAGATTAACAACTTTTCTTATAAATCAAAAAATCATAACTGACTGTCAACATGGTTTTTGTATGAATAGATCAACGGAAACTGCAGCATACCAGCTTATGGAATACATTTATAAAAGTGTAGATCAGGGGCAATTAGTAGCTGGAGTGTTCTTTGATCTATCAAAGGCATTTGACTGTATTGATCATTCTTTTCTTAAACAAAAGCTTTATAATATAGGAGTAAGGGGCTGCATTTTATCCTGGATAATGTCCTACCTCAAAGACAGGAAAATATGTGTTAAAGTACAAGAAAATACCTCAAATTATTACAACATACACAGAGGTGTGCCTCAAGGGTCGGTGTTGGGCCCGTTACTATTTACTCTGTATGTTAACGAATTGCCAACTTTTCTTACATCTACATGTGTCACAATGTTCGCAGATGACACAACAGTGGCGGTTTCATCACCGACTGCTGAGGACTTAAATAAATCGATTACGCGAGTTATACATGATTTTCAAAAGTGGTGTAAAGAAAATAATCTCATTTTAAATATAGATAAAACCATCTGCCTCAACTTTTACAACAAAAAGAAACACCATATCAACAATATTGTTGTCAATAACATCACTTTGAACGAGAGCTCAGTCACTAAGTTCTTGGGGGTATTCCTAAATGATAATTTAAGCTGGTCAGCTCACATTGACCACGTGAGCAAAACAATTAGCAGATCTTGCTATGCCATCTTAAAAATGAAAGACCTACTTTCTACACATTACCTGTTAAATGTATACTATTCACTGGTCTACAGCCATCTATCATATAATGTCACACTCTGGGGTAATGCACCGGAAAGCATAAGGATTTTTATAATGCAAAAAAAAATTATAAGACTAATATTCAGCATGCGAAGCACAGAATCATGCAAACCTGTTTTGCTGACAATAAAATTATGACGCTTCCATGCATATACATTTTTAAAATTCTACTACATACAAAAAAAAATATTCACTTGTATGAAACAAATTGCCAGCATCACAATTATAATACGAGGAAAAGGAATGAACTGTGCACTGTGAATCATAATACATCTAAGTATGAATTTTCGCCTTCATATGCGGGAGTAAAATTATTTAATAAGCTTCCTGAACGCTATAAAAATCAAAATTATAATTCGTTTAAAAAAATATTAAAGAACCTGCTTGTCAATAAATGTTATTATACAGTTACTGAATATTTAAATGATACTATAGATTGACATCATTTTAGTCATTCATGTGATATCTATTTATATATGTATATGTATATTGTTGTGACAACAAGTTAGTCACATCCCAAGGAATTGTACAGATTGTTAAAAATTTGATTTCGCAGAGAAAACTGAAAAATCCACTACAAAATGGCCAAATTAAATTTAAAAAAACCTATGCGTTAGATGTAAAACTTTATTGAAATCTTTGAGCAATAACAGCATGATATTTTAAACTGGATAACAAACCTAAGTTCTAATGAAACACAACCAAAAGCATTAAATTATTGTAAACGAAACGTAAAAGGTCAAATGACAAAAAAAAAAAAATAATATTTAAATGTATCATACCCGAATATTTTATATAACATAATATGTACAGGACTTTAAAAATGGTTTAATATCTATTAAGTTACGTCACCATGAACTATAACATGTAGATATAAGTAAGGACTTGACCCATGGTCAACATAAGCAACATAGTAGTGGGAAATATAGATGAAAATTAACAAAAATCTATATAAATGTGAAATAAAAACATTATCTGTAGTGAAATTTTTAATAAGTACTCATGAGTGAGCTATAAACACTAAAAGACTAGATAAACGCATATCCAAAATCATGGATACAAAAAACATTATTAGTAAGAACGGTAGACTCCACCGCAGAAGTGAAAAGTGATAAAAACTGTAGAATTTCACATCGTATTGACTTTAAAGTAATGAATATGGTAGATACTTACTATATTTCACTAAAGAACGTGAAAGTTCTAGAATACCTGGACTATTAGAGGTCTCAAGATCCATTAATTAAAATAAGGGTGCATAACCTTACATATTTCAGACTGTATCTCACAAAAGAGAAAATTTATGTTGATAAAACACAGACATGGTGTTGAAGGGAACTTTTCCAAGTAGTTTTCATAAGTTGTATGTTAAAATTTCATCAAGGTAGATAAGTTGTAAGCCAATCAAGAAAACCAATGACAGTTTGCGGTACCCTAAAAAGGCAAAAAATGCTTAGGTCATTATTTTGATGTAAAATATAGTAGGATAAGTGTTATTAGTATAGAATTGTTCAGAGAGGATTGCTAATCAATTTACATAATAGTTATATTAGTATAAGATAGTTTTTAATTGAATATTTGTAAAAATAGTTGGTAACAGAAAAATTTTAAATATTGACAAAAACATATAGTATGGCATATCAGAAAAAGCAGAATAAGCTCTAGTAAATGAATGAATATGAAATTAGTTTTATCATTTTCAATCCACAAAAAGAATTATATTAAAATAAAGTTTTTCATAATAAAATGACAGAAGTCAAGTAGTCTGTTTTGTAACATAAATGTCAAACTAGGCTTGTGTGGGCCAATAGAATTTCACAAATTCAAATTTAGTATGTTGAAAGTATCGAAGGCGTAAGCACGCTAAATTTAAGAGGAAAAAAATAACCTCACTTTTAAAAAATCAAAATAAATAATGAAACCAGCATACTCACATTAATAAGAAAACCAGGCTGAAGATAAAAATTAAAATATTTGATATCCAAGTGGATAAATACATGCTGAACAAGCAAAAGTTCCGTTTCTGAAAGAAATCATAATTTAAAATAAAATTTCTATAACCAAATATATCAACAAGTTTTGTTTATGAATGAGAAGAAGTAAATTAAAAGGTAATAATTTGTGCAACGCATATTTTTTTGAAGTGCAAGTAATCAGGTAAATACTTACCTACATCTAAATAACCAAACAAATAAAACCCTAGGTAATTGAAATCAAACATATGATTATTTTTCAACTAAATAAAGGCCAATTTGTAATTTTATTTTAGTTTTAAGTTTAAACATTATCCAAATTTTATACTCTTTGTCACATTTCATTTTTATCTTTAAATTGATTAGCTTATTAAAATTTTGTATAAAACCAGTGGTTGTGTTTTTCATTGGAACCTACAGTTTGCTGAGGAGAAAGAAACGTGCAATTTTGAGCAATTGAAACCACTCTTGGCCCTGAAAGAGTCAATAATCTCATGCTATAAATTATACTGTTTATAAAAAGAAATAAAATCGGTTTGGCAACAAACCTGGCGCTCAACAAAATTCAAATTTTATATAAAAAAAAATAATATAAAAAAATAAAACAGTATAATATACCTATATGTTTATTTGTATTTATGTCGTACACTAGTTTGTTATATTTACATATTTTTCTTTTTTTTTATTATTATGACGCATACATCAACTAAACTAATATCCTATATTCATATTACTTTTTTTCTACGCTATTTAATATCTATTTGACATGTACATCCATTTCAATATGGCCTAAGTATGAATAAAGTTACTATTATTATTATTATTATTATTATTAATTTCTACAGAATTTTCCAAGCTATCATGTGACGAAGTATCTGTCGTGAACTGATTATGTCCATGGTCCAAAGACACTTGGCTATATGTTGAAGTCTGACTTGATGTAGAATAGATGTCAAAGCTACATAGTTGTCATGTAGAGGCATTTGTTGGCTGAACAGCCCCATTTCTATTTCAAACAGTACGTTATTGATGCGATGTTTGGCAGTGGCTTGAGCAACTTTATTTTGTAAATTTCTAATTTGGAAAGCAATGTGTTCTGCATATATGTCAAATTCGTCCTTTACCTTCATATTTGCAGATAGATATTTCATAACCGAATATGCATCTTCTGCCATTGCATTACTTTTTCTTTTCCTTGATGCCTGCTTCGGTAGACTCACCTGCTTCGTCGGATTGGTATTCTGCATAGCAAGTGCCTCTTTAAGTGTTTCGTCTGTATTGGGTTGTTCTGCATCAGCCGGTTCTGAGTACTCTTCCTGAAATAAACACAAATAATTGATTTTATTGGTGAAACCCTGTGTTACATTCATATTCTCAATATACTCTAAAAGATTCATAATGCTGATTATTTCTTTTTAGATGCCAAGCACAGAAGCGGAATGGTTGCATCATGCAAAGGAGTTCAACAAAAAATGGAATTTTTCTCATTGTATTGGAAGCATGGATGGGAAACATGTTATGTTGCAAGCACCAATCCACAGTGGGACTGATTACTTTAATTATAAAGGATATTTCAGTATTGTTTTGTTTGCAGTTGTAGACGCAAATTATTGTATGTAACTGTTGGATGTCAAGGACGTTTATCTGATGGCGGTGTATTTGAACATTCAGCCCTGAAGCACTTATTAAAAACATCCACCTTAAACATACCGAAACCCTGTTATTTGCCTGGAAGACACTATCCTGCTCCTTTTGTGTTTGTCGCTGATGACGCTTTCCCCTTACAACCTTCGATTATGAAACCTTATGCAGGTCTACATGACAAAGGTACCACACAGAGAATCTTCAACTACCGTCTGAGCAGAGCACGAAGAATAGTGGAGAACGTGTTTGGCATTTTATCTGTTATATTCAGAGTATTGCGGAAAGTGTGAAGCATCAAGTGCCACGTATACTCCACCAGGAACATTCGACACTGAGAACAGTATCACTTATGAACTGATACCTGGACAATGGAGAGTCGATGGACTGCCTACAGGTACTTTACTCAAGCTAAAGCGAATACCGAAAAAGCTGTCTAAACTAGCTCAAGAAATACGAAACGAATTTAGTATGTACTTTTCAAGCAATCAAAGAGCAGTGCCTTGGCAAAATAATGTCTAAAATAAATGATAACTGAAATGAAAATGTGACTCCTAATGACAATGACAATTTCAAGTTTTAGGAATGCTCTATATACTGCTTAGATAAACATTTTTTTGTATGGATATTGGATATGTATGCATTATTTCAGTCAATATAAAATTTATTACTACCTATTGTATTTTATAATATAATTACCTGGTTAAATTCTTCCAATGATTCATTAGGTACACCTGCTTCACGGGAATGGTGTGGTGTAGTTTTATCTTTAATGAAAAGTAGAACTTTGAAAGCGTACCATTTGGACTTCATTTCATCTGCTCCTGATCCACTTTTCTGTTTTTTTGATTCACGCTGAAACTGTCCTATCAAGCACCTAATTTTTTTCTCAACCTCGCTACTACGCATTTTTCTAGCGATCTCCATCCAGGCATCATGCTTTTTGTTCCTATCTTTATATTCACGGCATGTTGGGTCCCAAAGCATCTATTTCTCACGGAATAGTTCAATTAGCTTACATATCGACTCCCTGTTACACTTCACTTAATACACTTTCCATACTTGTTTAACTCAATCCGAGCTAAACAAATGACACTCACGCTACTTCGACTGTGGCAAAGCAACTAAATTGTATTGAATGACTTGGAAGTACTGAAATGTATGCGTTTCCGTGCTTTACAACAATGTTACAGGATGCTCTAACATTTTCATATAGCAAAAGTTGTCTAACATCCTTTGATCTTACCGACAACAGATGGATAGCATTTATTCTGCTATATAGCATGAAAATCTGCTATATCACATTTTTCAATACAATTCTGTAACATGTTTTATAACTTCTGCGATATAGCATGTTTCGCTACTAGTGTAAACGTACCTTTAGACTTGTATTTGAAATGTATAAAGTTTTGTGTATAATTTTGTAGTCACATTTTTGTTTCTTATCTATGTGTATGTTAGACATATAGAAGAACGGATACAAGCATTAAATTGGTGTCTATTGTTTGTATGTATGATTATTCAACAATTATGAGGGACAAAAATTAATATAATATGATCCTGGTATCCAGGTTTTACACACGTCTACGGAACGATTTGACACGCAATATAATAGCTGATTTTTATTCTTCTCTATTTGCTGTCTGCATCTGTTGTTAAAATGTTTGCAAGTTAATTCAATAATATCCATGGAATTTATGTACAGAAATGTTCAAGAATATGTGGTAATTTAAATCTGCATAACTAGGTAGGTTATTAATTTAATAGAAAAATCAGTTAGGGCGAGTCTTGGAAAAAGATTGAAGAATTATATTAGGGCATTTTTGTTTCTCGTTAAAAAATATTGAATATATGTATTCACACAGTGCATTTTTGCTTGAAGTTATTGGATCTGCAGAGGGGACTCCGCCGCAACTTCCCAAAATCTTTACACTCATATTTAAAATTTCTAGATTTTTGTCTATAATTGTGTAGTCATATTTTTGTTTCTTCTTTATATGTATGTTAGACAGATAGAGGAACAGCTGCATGTGCTAAATTTGTACCTTATGCACATGTACTTATGCTTTTATAGCTGGTAACTATAAATTAAAATCTGCCTATTAAGAAAACAATACTATCAATACTAATGAGACTGGAAATTTTTAATAGATACTTTAGTATCTACATTTTAATTTTTGATAGGTTATTACTTCCACATCCACGTAGTGGATTGAAAGTAGGTATAGTAATCGTAAAAAAAATTTCAAAATTTTTTTTTCGTGAAATGGGTTTAGAATGTCATGAAACGTCGAGATTTTAAATTTGAGCGAAAAAAAATTTTCTGTCTGTCTGTCGGTCTGTCTGTAACTTTTTTTGTCCGCACGTTTTCTCCGGAATGGTTTAAGATATTGACTTGAAATTTGGTACACGTATATATTATAACGAGATCTGGAACTGGATTGTTTTTTTAAGATATCCGGTGAAGGGTTGGAGGGTAAATAGGGGTAAATGGGGGGAAATATGTAAAGCAAGCTGGTAAGAGTACAGAAACTTGAAATTTGATGTATGTACTACAAGCCAAGGCCTCGAAATTTTTTATAATATGTTTCATCCCCCCACCACCCCCTACTCCATTATTAAGCGGGTTGATAAAATAAAATTGAGATATTCACTTGAAATTTGGTACATATATATATTATAATGACATAAGGAACTACATTATACTTTGGGACTATTCTTATGAAGGGTTGGGGGTTAAATAGGGGTAAATTGGGGTAAATAAGTAAAGCAAGCTGGTAAGAGTACAGAAACTTGAAATTAGGTGTACGTACTAGAAGCCAAGGCCTCAGGTTTTTTTATAATATTTTTCAACCCCTCCACCACCCCTACTCTATTATTGAAGGGGTTGGTAAAATAGAACTGAGATATACCTTTGAAATTTGGTACACGTATGTATTATAACGACATCTGGAATTAGATTGTATTTTGATATGATTACGTTGAAGGGTTGGGGGTTAAATAGGGGTAAATAGGGAAAATAAGTAAAGCAAGTTGGTAAGAGGACAGTAACTTGAAATTCGGTGTGTGTATTAGAAGCCAAAGCTTCGAATTTTTTTATAATAGTTTTCAACCCACCCACCACCCCTACTCCATGATAAAATAAAATTGAAATATTCATTTGAAATTTGACACACGTATGTATTATAACGACATATGGAACCAGATTATATTTTGCGACGATTCCATTGAAGGGTTGGGGGTTAAATATGGGTAAATAGGGGAAAATAAGTAATGCAAGCTGGTAAGATTACAGAAACTTTAAATTTGGTGTAAGTACTATAAGCCAAGGTCTCAGATTATTCATAATATTTCTCAACCCCCCCACCACCTTTACTCCATTATTAGAGGGGTTCATAAAATAAAATTGAAATATTTACTTGAAATTTGGTACACGTATGTATTATAACGACATCTGGAACCAGATTATATTTCGAGAAGATTCCATTGGGGGTTAAATAGAGGTAAATAGGGCAAAATAAGTAAAGCAAGCTGGTAAGAGTACAGAAACTTGAGATTCGGTGTATGTACTAGAAGCCAAGGTCTCAGATTGTTTATAATATTTTTCAACCCCTCAATACCCTACTCCATTAATAAAGGGGTTGATAAAATAAAATTGAGATATTCACTTGAAATTTGGTACATGTATGTATTATAACGACATCTGGTACTAGATTATATTTTAAGATGATTCCTTTGAAAGTTTGGGATTAAATAGGGGTAGATAGGGGAAAATAACTAAAGCAATCTGGTAATAGTACAGAAATTTGAGATTTGGTGTATGTACTAGAAGCGAAGGCCTCAGTTTTTTTTTATAATGTTTTCCATCCCCCCACCACCCCCACTCCCTTATTAAAAGAGTTGATAAAACTAAATTTAGATTTTCACCTGAAATTTCGTACACGTATGTATTATAACGATATATGAAACTAGATTCTATTTTGACATGATTGCGTTGAAGGAGTGGGGGGTAAGTAGAGGTAAATAGTGAAAATTAAATATAGCAAGCTGGTACGAGTACAGAAACTTGAACTTCGGTATATGCCCTAGAAGCTAAGGCCTCAGATATTTTAATAATATTTTTCAACCCCCCACCACCCTTACTCCATTATTAAAGGGGTTCATAAAATAAAATTGAGATGTTCACTTGAAATTTGGTAGGCCTATGTATTATAATGACATCTGGAGCTAGATTATAATTTGAGATGAGTCCGTTGAAGGGTTGGTGGTTAAATAGGGCTAAATAGGGAAAAATAAGGAAAGCAAGCTGGTATGAGTACAGAAACTTGAAATTCGGTGTATGTACTAGAAGCCAAGGCCTCAGACTTTTTTATAATATTTTTCAACCCCCCCATTACCCTTCTCCATTATTAAAGGGGTTGATAATATAAAATTGAGGTATCACTTGAAATGAAATTTGGTACAGGTATGTATTGTAACGACATCTGGAACTAGATTATATTTTAAGATGATTCCGTTGAAAGTTTGGGGTTAAATAGGGATAGATAGGGGAAAATAACTAAAGCAATCTGGTAAGAGTACAGAAGTTTGGGATTTGGTGTATATACTAGAAGCAAAGGCCTCAGGTTTTTTCATAATATTTTTCATCCCCCCCACCACCCCCACTCCCTTAAAAAGAGTTGATAAAACCAAATTTAGATTTTCACTTGAAATTTGGTACACGTATATATTATAACGATATCTGAAACTAGATTATATTTTGACATGATTGCTTTGAAGGACCCCCCACGGTAAGTAGAGGTAAATAGGGAAAAATAAATAAAGCAAGCTTGTAAGAGTACAGAAACTTGAAATTCGGTATATGCCCTAGAAGCCAAGGCCTTAGAATTTTTAATAATATTTTTCAACCCCCCCACCACCCTTACTCCATTATTAAAGGGGTTGAGAAAGTAAAATTGAGATATTCACTTAGACCTATGTATTATAACGACATTTGGAGCTAGATTATATTTTGAGATGATTCCGTTGAAGGGTTGGTGGTTGGTTGGTGGTAAATATAGTAAATAGGGGAAAATAAGTAAATCTATCTGGTAAGAATAGAAAAATTTGGGATTTGGGAAGCCAAGGCTTCAGATGTCTTTCTAATATTTTTCAGACCACACCACCTCCGCTTCAATATTAATAGGATTGATAGCATAAAATTGAGATATTCACTTGAAAGTTAGTACACGTATGTATTCTAATGACATCTGTTTGAGATGATTCCATTGAAGGGGTGGAAGGTGGTAGGTTGTGAATAGGGGAAAATAAGTAGGGTAAACTAGAAACTTCATTTTTAACGTATATGGTAGAACCAACGCCTCAAACTTTTTCATGACATCTGCCCTAAATATTTTTAAAATTCTATGACCAATAATTTCCACATACTAGAGTGCAAATCTAGTCAAGATGTTTCCTTTAAAGTGACTTGGATGAAAAATCTGGGTGTGGAAGTAGTGATTCCTTAGGCAGCGGTTTTTATTACAGTTTACTACAAAACTTTTTTAGAATTAGGTATTAATAGACAAAACTAACGCTTTAATTATAAATAGTCAATTATTATATAAAGCAAATCAAGGAAATAATTGATTTATTTTAAATTTTACCGTTTACACAGTCAATAACTTCGAAATTACAACTAGTATAAAAACTATACGAACAATTTACGAATTTATCAAGGATAACTTTTCTTTAGCAAAACATACAAAAAACTAATTAAGTATTATGTTCAGAAAATTGTAACGGCTTGTTTCTCTAATATAGTAGTACTTAATTTATTTTTTGTTCTAGTTGCACTTAACTAAATAAAAATTTACGTTGCAATCAGATGACAATATAAATTTACTGCAGATTTCTCTAATTATGTTAGAGAAGCTACTTATGTAAATGAATGTTCAATGGTAACATTTGAAGCACGTTCATTTAAAATCACATATCTTGTAAAGTATAAGCTGAAATGAAGTGTGTAACCGACATTTCTAACGATTGATATATTTTTTATCAGTTGATAACCAAAATATTAGGAATTTTATAAAAATATGCATACTTTCTTGTATTATTGTTTAACCATTGATTCTCTGGAATATCACGAGGCGTACAAATATCAGTTTTTTCTTCTTAGGGATGATGGCACTAATGAAAACTCGTTGTACTGACTGAAGCTTGGTCCTGGTTTACAAAATGCAATAATAGTACTCTCGTATTAGATTGAGAGATCTCGTGGGCATTTGTCGTGAAGTATGTAGTATCATGATTTGGTTATTTTGTTTTTCTATCAGAGATTTTCTATCACAATCTACCTACCCTTTTAAAAACAATGTCCGTGTAATCTAGATCAAAATGCAATTTTCAGTATATTAATGGAATGTAACCTCTACGTCTGTGACTTTTTCGTCAAGGAAACAATACGAATAAGAACAAAAGTATAGAATAGCACATTTTTCTGACACTTCAGATATCTACTTTGTTCCTTCTCCCAAGGCTTTGAAGCAAATCTTGTGTGATGTGTGTTTAAATACACAGATTTAAAACACAGATTTTTCAAAACCAAGTGGGCCATTCTGACAAGTCCCAGCTAAGAAATGTTACTGGTAAGATATATAGCTATAACTCTGAACATTTCACACCAAATCCATCAAACACTCCACACCTCTCCAACGGCAAAAAATGCTTCCCTTGTTAATCTACGTTTGCTTTGAAATGCTCTATCTGCCATTAGGCTATGGCATCTTGCTCGCGAATCACCCTGTATCTGTTATTCATGTCATTTGCTTAGAGTGAATTAATCTGTAATAGTACAGTCACTCGTGATCTCACTTAATTCAAAATGTGTGTGTCCAAATGTGAAATATTAAAAAAGAATAAGGGTGCTTTTTCGTTAAGGGTGAGTTTCACCCCAACTTAGGGATTTTGAAAAATAGTGACTATTAGAACGTATAGATCGTCGAATTCTACCCTAAACGTTATTTTTCCTTTAATACTCATCGACAGGGGGTTGAAAACGTTGATTTTTAAGCAAAAGATTTTTCAAACGTTTTAAGCAAATTACTCAAAGAGGATCACATTATTAAAAAAGTTTGTCATAACAAAAAAGTTAGCTTATGAAATGACAAAAATAATTCATGAAATTAACATTTGTTTAGGCCGATCGTTGCCGAGGTACAATTAATGTTAAATGCATTTTAGCGTAGCCCTGAAAAGGTCACGATCTTCAAACAATTAAAATTCTGGTTAAAAAATAAAACAACCTTGTAACATGTACCTTGAACCAAGTTAACGCTTATTACAGTAGGTAGTTTAAAATTGTCTTTTCCAAAATCATGTTTTATTAGTCCTAACTATTATGTATACGCTCAAGTTTTTTTGACCGTGACTGAAGCATTATCAAAAAGATTTTACACTTAACGTATTTTGAAAATTATTCAAAAAATTATCTTTTTTGGATTTAAGATTAAATAACTTCGACGTCAGTGATTCGCGACCGGCCTAACGGTCGGCAGTCGTCACTGAAAAAACATCTGCTAACGCGGCAGCTCATTAATGTCGGCGGCGGGTCGTGAATAAGGTTATGTCATGCGTCAATAGTTATTGTAAAATAACCTTTTCTTATAAAAAATATGTGTTCACAATAATTAATTTATAAGCCTCTGGGCGCCAGTCACAATTAAATGACAGATTTTGAGGATGAGAAACAACACAAACAAAAATCTGAGAAAAATCCACGTATGAAAATGTATAATTTAATGTATAAATGTGTAAAAATGGTAATAAGTATAATGGTAAAATAGCAAATAACAACTTGTTACATGCACACACAAACTGCAACAATTACTCTGAAAAAGCCAAGTACCTATGAAGGTAAGTACTAATACATTGACATTGTTTCCCTAAAAAGATTGATAAATGTACTTAATGCATGTAAATTGTATAAGACTTTACTTTCAGGGTTAACCGCAAACAGCTATTCATGGCTTTACAAAGCGCCTAGTGTGGGAGGCAAGATTCCCATTAATCTTTGTGGTTTAAAGCCAAAGTTGCAATATATTAAATTAGAGAATAGAAAACTAACAAGAAAATTATTTATACTTAAATTGCTAAAAGAAAACGTGAAATAACAATTACAATGCTGAGGGCTGATTGCAATAAAAGAACAGGCAACTAATTCGAATACACTATAGAAGGGTGATAATAAAACGCTACTCGTATCTAAATCACAAGAAGCTGAGACGCAGCTTGTAATAATCTGGACTAATACCAGGTGCAGACAAAGTCAAATTTAAATGCTGTTAATTGGCAACAGTTCTTCGTAACGCTGAAAGCGATTAAATGGGAATTCGAAAAGTATACTCACTTTGGGGCTGATATTAATACCATCTTTGAGTCTACCATGGACGAACTATCCCCCTGCAGCTAACCTCCCCCACCAAATCCGAAACCTTCGTCTGTGGCACGCAAAACACAGGTATGGCATGCAGAATTAACAATCTCAACAGGCAAAGGGTGACTCCAAATTTAAGCAGATCTTTCTATCAGAGTGGTTTGATAGAATAAATCAATAAAATAAAGGACAATTTCAACGGTACAAAAAAAATAAAAAAAAGTGGACTTATTGAAATTGCCCAGGTAAATTGATGCATACCTTTTTAAGTACTGTAGTTATAGTAATTAAGCACTAACCTTAGATGTTCTTAGGTCTTACTCTCTCCCAGAATTACAGGAACTGGAGCATTACTCTCTGTTCATCCAGGATTTAAAATGTCTGCTGCTTTTTTGCTAATTTTAAACAAAAAAATTCGGATTTTGCGCGAATTTTTTTCTCAGGCTATTCAAAAAAACTTAGCAACGAAACGTCTTAGCTGAATATTAACATAGACAAAAAATTATTACAATAAACTGAGGAAAATGCTGCTTTATAAATTATATTGTTGAAGATAACAGCTTAAGAGGTAGAAGTGTTTGAAGTTAACTCTAAACGTTTTTCTTCTTTATATTGCATTGACGCATAAGATGAATATAGAAAAACTGACAACCTCTGTACTGTCTTGACATACCTGAATTTTTGTGATTTTTAGATTAGTTGCAAACGAGATATAACCTAAATAAAGCGCGCGCCTCGTTGTAGCAAATTACGACATTGCTTGTTGGGCGGTAAAATCTCACAATATCTTCAATTGTAAAGGAATAATCATAATTTCTTATACTTTTTTGATATTCAGGCATATTTCTTAAGTCGTTGAACATCGCATGTATGTATGTATTTGTGTAAATATGTATATTAAGCTTATGTTATACTTATAATGTATTACAGGTGATGTACAATTTTGAATATAACGTACAAGTACACTTATAAAATCAACTATATTACATTGGAAAATATTAATTTGCTACACTTTAGAAAAGAAACCCGATCCAATTTTGTAATCAGCAACCAAAAAAACATAAATAATGTTAGTTTCATGAATAAATTTCCAGTGCTTCTTGTACACTTATTACTTAAATTTAAGTGGTTTTCACCCTTCTAGTAGTAAGAGCAATTATTTTCCTTATCAGGGGATTAGTTTTCGTCTTCATATGTAACAATCTGTAAATACAGTCCTAACTTCTCAAAATAAACAAAAAATAATTAATTAGTCCATTTTACTCCTTTTATATCGGCCATATTGAGGGTCAACATAAAATTTTTATATTTCTGATTTCACGTTCATGATAAACGGGGTCACCCCCTTAGGGGTAAGAGCAATCACATTCTTCTTATTAGGATATAAGTTTTGTGTCCTAAAATAAAAAAACTTCCAAAAAAGAAATTGTACTTGTTCAGAACAAACAAAATGTAGTTAATGCTTCCATTGCACTCGTATTATATAGGCCATATTAGTGATACATTCACGAATTTTGACATTCTGGCTTCATATTCGTAATCAGGGACCTCAAAAACATATACATTTTTTTCAATAACTAACTCTTAGTACTTGAGTCAGTATTAAATTTTGAAATTTAGGGGTAGTTTTCACCCTCTTAGGGGTAACAGCACATCCATTCCATTTTAATATTTAAAGTTGATACCCTACAGTTTAAGAATCCGAATTGTACTATAAGTATAATTGACAATAATAATCTAGAGATAGGTAAAATACCAGAAAAGAAAATATTCAAAAAGTTTATTTTATCTTTATTTTAGGCATAAATACATAAATATTAATAAATAAACTAATCTAATTCACTACTAACTATAAAACTAAATATTGCGATTCAAGGATGAAAAAAGTTAAAATACTGGTAATAACAATAGTACAGGAAAACTTTAATTTAACTCGAAAGTAATGTATGTAGACCTTAAACATTGGTTATAGGTCTGGACCTATTACCAATTTTAGGCCACAGTTCACAATACAGAGAAGTTTAGGAATTTCACGGATACGCAGAAAGCTATAGAGGGTAAAAATGGGTCGATTTAATTTATAAAATCGATTTGTCTCTACATTTACAAACTTAATTAAGGTTGAGGCGTTAGACCAAAATAATGAAAAAAATCTGAAATAAAGTTTTTTTAATAGATTTTTATATGACACAATTTTCTGTAAAAAATCATTAGGAAAGGAAGTCATTAGGAAACTCATAAAGCAAAAAATTTTAAAAACTTTTACATACAGCCTTATGGAACACATGTCAACCCAGCATGCAACCGGTACATTTTAATTTAAAGCATATAACCAAATAATGTCAGCAGTTCTGAGAACTAACTATGTAAAGCATTGATGTCTTATGTATATTTTAATATTATTTCCAATTTAATTAGGAGACTCTTAATAAATGAAAAAAATATTAAACGTTTGTAAACTTTCAAATTTCTCTTTTCGTTAATGATTTTTACTCATTTTTCAATTTTTTAATGATTTAATTTCAATTTTTACTGTTTTTCTTCTTTTTTTAAATTATTTACTGAAACAAATTTGTAAAATACACAGATCCTTACATGTATTTATTTTTTTTTTAATAAGTTTGGACAAAACATGCAAAAGTTCATTAAGTAAAATAATTAAATCTACTTAAATAATTAATTATAATTAAAAATGATATGGTATAATTGACTTATAACCTTTTGTAATAATTTATTATGGAAATGTTCCGATTTAGAATTCGACTTACTTTTGGTAGGGACTGTAACGCATCAACCTCCTTGATCTGTTTCCATTTTCTCCGGAAATAGTGCATTTACAAACAAATAGTTCATATTAAAGTTGTTTCTGGCAAAATTATCTTTAATTTGGTGTTTTTAAATTAACTTTAAGCAATAATTAACCGAAGTACGGCCAGTATTCGAAGGGGATATTAGGCAGATTATTAAAAAGACGTGTTTTTTGAGGTAAGTTTAGAATGTCATAAAACGTGGAAATTTTAAATTTTAGCGAAAAAAAATGTTTGTTCATGATCATTCTCTTTAGACGGTCCACTCTGTATATTTTCCAGTAAAAGTTTAACCATTTCTTCGGTGAGTGAGCGATAACTACCTACCAAATTTGACTGTTCTCTGTCAAGTAGTTTTTTAGTTAATGCACCAACACATATGTACATATATATTCAGCTGATTTTAAAGCCAAACAGATAATGTAATATTTCGGATAGATATCATGCCACTATGACCTTTTTGTACATAAATTAAAAACTAATTGTGGCCGGTCTCCTTTAAATTTTTTGTAAGTTTTTCATGTGGCTCAATTATATATAGAACCTACTATACCTACTTGGATATATTAGGCTTTAAACTCAATTGAATACACATATGTGTTGATGCATTAACTACAAAACTACTTTACAGAGAGCAGGCAAATTTCGTAGGTAGTTGACGCTACTGCCACTCAAGAAATGGTTAGATTTTTACTGGAAAATATACAGGGTGGACCGTTTAAAGGGAATAGATAAGGAAAAATTTTTTCGCTCTAATCTCTAAACCTGTTTCAAAAACAAATTCTCCTCAGTCCCCCCATCGAAAATGGTAGTATTTCGGCTAATTATTCCTATAGAATTAATTTAATGACGCCAAATTAAAGATAATCTTGCCAGAAATAACTTTTATTCACTTGTTTCTCTGCAAATGCATTATTTCGCGAGAAAATAAAGAAAATCGATATTTTAAATTAAAAGTACCCCTTTTTACCCTCTATAGGTTTTTGCGGATCCGTAAACTTTTTTGTATCGTGGATTTTGTCCTATTTTGGACCTATGACAGAAGTTTAAGATCTGCACATTTTTTTTTGAGCTACGGTCATTTTGTTCAATATTATCCTGTACTACAAAATAATATTGACAATACTTTTGGCATTACGGGATCATTCACATTTTTAAAGTAAACTTCATATTTCTAAGTCAGATAAAAAATTTCAAAGCTTTGCCGCCTATTACCACTAGGATAGAGCGGAGCATGGATTAAAATAAGAAATTAAGGGAAACTCGCCAGTATCAGTTATAGTTTCTAACAAATACGTCACTCACTCCTAAAATATTTTACGATCTAACGGTCACTACTGTTTACTTAATTTTTTACAAACATGCACAATGCTGTAAAAGGGCAATCACTTTTATGGCCGAGTTTTATGGCTTTTTTTGGGTGTCTCGCGCCGTTGGGTGTCTCCTTTGTCGGGAATTTTTTATTTGACTTAGAAATATGAAGTTGACTTTATATTATTACAAAGTTTCTGGAAAACCTTAACAAAAGTAGCTTTCTCATCAAAATTAAGGGTTTTTATACCTTCCTACCTTAGAGTTGAGTTGAGAACAGACTCCCTGGACCACTAGATTTCTCCAAACTGGGAAATTGGCCAAAGTACATTATGTCGTATTTAACAATTCGATAACATTATGATGACGCTTATCGTTTTGATAGATTGATAACAATATTCCATTATGGTAAGAGTGACACTCTTATTTTCCTTACATCAAACACCGTTTTCAATTTAATTTAAAAAAACGCTGCTACAAAATGATTAAAAAATAATGTATTATTCGAAGCCGATGAGATTTACGATAATTTTTCAAGGTAGATGAGAAGTAGTAAAATAGGGAGTCGTCAGCTTAGTGGTTAGCATGCCTGGGCGAATGAAGTGAATTCGAGCCCATACGTAAGCATCCTCGGGAAAAACTTCTGGTTAATGTTGCATTCCACCAAAACAGTTTCAGAACATTAAAATTTGTTTTAGAAGTCTTGCTCCTAGTTTTAAATTTCATTTTAGAGTATTTCATAGCAAGTATCTTGTAGAAAAGAAATTCTCTTAATTTACATCATGTCAATAAAACAATGTTATTGAAAGGTTAAGATTTCGCGAAACTCGTAGGACCTTATATGCCAAATAACTGATTCTTCTCAGTTTTTTTCGCAATGTGCGTTTTTAAATTTTCTACCCGACACAACAAAAATATTTTGTCAACAAAATAAATATACAATTTCTGAAAAAAAAGTGTTGAACATATTTTATGATAGGGAGAAGATATCGATGGAGCATATTTGTCTGTTATTAAAGGACGCCAATATTTACCATTGATTCGCAAAGTTTTTGACATTGAATAAATTAGTTGAGATATGTAATTGATGTAATCTAAAAGAGACTTTGATCAATTTCAATACAAGAGCATCATCCTATATGGCGTAATTATGAAGTTTTGAAATACAACATGGTATTAAATAATGCTGAGTTTACACCAAACAGACATTTAACAATCAACACACAAACTCGGCTCATTTGCAAATAAATGACAAACATACACGTTCTATACAGATACGTACATATAAATTTCCACCTTCTCACAATTTCATGCTGTTCAAGAAGTCTTCATCTAGGCGGTAAAGATAGAATGGGCTCGGGTATGTAGAAACGAGAAAGAGAATCACATAATAGACGGTCTTACAAAGTGTTTAAAATTATATTGCAATTGGTCATTTAATTCAATGTCTTCTTTTATCTGAATCCAACAAGAAGAATCGGCTGGAAGTCTTCTTTTGCTTTTGACGAGGCAGGGCCTCATTTTACGCGAAGAAATCAAAAGAATAGTTTCAACTAACCTCTCTTGTTGGATTAAAAAATACATTGAATTGTAAGAATAATTTTTATTTTGTCGGTGTTTCATATGCAAAAATTATACATTTTGGTAATGTGATGATGCCAAAACTTAGCTATCCGAATTTTTAAAGTCAAAACAATCTCCGGGATTTATTAAAATTTACTATCAGCCTCATTTTACTCTCAAGAATAGTTCCAAATTTCAATAGGTGAAGTTCCTTTAAATTGAGGAATAAGAATATATGTAGAGAGCCCGCTGTACAGATTTCCAATGTATAAGATACATGAGAAACTTTGTATGAGTGAGTAAGTACTACTACAGACCTACAGGAAGCCACTTTTCATATAAGCAAATTTTGCCCGCGTCATGGAATTTTACCGGAAGTGACGTCAAAATGGGACGATGCGGGAAGGTAAGAAGAGGCAGCCTAGGCAGAAGGCTTGTATTTTAATTTAAAAAAATCATTCATGTATTCGAAGACTTAATAAAATACAAAGAAATTTACTTTAATCGAGGGTGTCTCAGGATTGCGGGCAAATTAAGCCTGGCACCCGACCATAATCTCATTGTATATTCACATTCCTTGTACTGTCACCGGTTTAGGTGCGGGCACTCGATCGGCGAAGTTAAGCTACGTCGGTCGGGTCCAGCGCATGGATGGGTGAGTTCTCATTCAGGTACGTCAGTCTATGTCATGAGCTGAATAGCCTTGGCTGGACTGAGACGACTTGGCGAGACAATAAAAACAGGGACTGATAACTTTACCAAGGAGCTCCTTATCAACAGACTCGAAGTCTTGTGAGGACCATGTCTGGATAGGGAGCCCTAAAGTATAAAATGGAGTACTACAATAGACCTATACTGGTCGCAGTAGGCAAGGCCAATCGCCAACTCCTCCATCTAAAATCTAAAAAAAATACCTCAAAATCTACATTTTGACGTAAGTTTTATTCATATATTCAATGATACAAAAAATCGTGACCGGAACTGACGTCAAAATTCCATGACGCGGGCAAAATTTGCTTATATGAAAAGTGGCTCTTTGTATGGCTGTCGTAGTACTTTACTTACTCACTCACACAAAGTTCTTCATGTATCTTATTCATAGGAAATCTGTACAGTCGGCTCTCCACCATTTTTTTAGAACACATTTTTATATTGCTTTTGTTAAAATTATATTATTTATTCGGTGAATACTATAGAAACTATGAATGTCTATCGGACATTTGAGATCAAAAACAATGGGAAATTGGATTTTAAAATAGAATACAGATAACTATATTTAAGAAGCGAGGACTGTTTCGTATATTTTTAAATTAAGTTATACATTTGTCCAATAGTTAAAATATGTAAAAAAAAATTAAGTTTGAAATGCGATCCTAAGTAATAAGGCGGAAAGGTGAATTTATGATCAGCTTGTGCTACAATATCTAAATTAAGCTGTTGGAGAACTACAACGTACATCTGCGGACTTTTCTCCCTTCAACAAAACCTGAATTTCCTCCAAAGTTTTTCCTTTAGTTTCCGGTATAAATAATATAGTAAATATTGCCACAGAAAACGAACACAAGGAGAATAAGTAAAAAGGTACATGTAGTCCATAATTAACTGTTAACCACTGATATATCTGCAAACATAATATGCTCCAACCTACGTACATTGCATCTGACATAGTCATGCCCATTGCCTTCATTTTTGCTGGAAAAATTTCAGAAGTAACAACTATTGGTACTATACCTAACCCAATTTTAAAAGTCGCTGCGTACACCATAACGGAAGCTATTGGTATCCAGCTCACGCCCAATACATTGTAATCACAATTTTTCAAATTAAAGTAAATAGCAATGGTGAGTAGGCAAACACCTGTTAGCACCGAAGATGTAATTAATAACGCTTTGCGGCCATACTTGTCTATTTGAAATGAAGCAAAAGTGGCTGCTATTAGCATTATTACTGAAAATATTATAGCAGCAGTTGAGGATTCCATATAAATTGAACCTGCAGCTTCTAAAATTAAATGTAGGTTCATTAAAATAATACTAATAGCACATAAATGTTGACCGCCGTTTAAAACAGTCATTATAACTACAGCTTTACGATTACTATTGACTAAAAACAGATCTTGTACTCTTCCTCTTTCAGTCTTCTGTCTCGCTATAGCACTGGATATATCTTCAATTTCTTTTTCAATGTTGACGTTAGGTCGAAAGAATTGAAGTGATTTTCTAGCCTCTTCTGGCCTACTTTTGTAGAATAAATAATAAGGAGACTCGGGCATAAATCCAAATATAATTAACTGTAGAGAAGTAACACTTACACCAATTACAGGAGTCACGTAGAATGGTAAAAATGGTCCCACGCTATATACTACCACGCATCCAACAAGCATCATTAAATATATTACACCTGAAAGAAACCCTCTTATTTTTTGGTCTGCTATCTCAGCCACGTACATAGGGGCAGCGACAAATGCCATATCTCCCGCCATTCCAGCAAAAAATCTGGCTACGAAAAGGTATATCATGTTATCTCCCAGAGCAATGGCAATCCAAGTCAACAATTGCACCAAAGTAGCCAAGAGTATGGATTTCTTTCTACCAATCTTATCGACGAAGAAAATAGTGAGGGGTAGGCCACAAAGAGCACCTACCATAACTGTTGTTTCTAGCCATTCTGCCTCATGTAAATTTGTTTCAAGGTGGCTCTTGTCGCTTATCAGATACGGTATCATCGGGGCCGTCCAAGCATATGTCATTCCATCTGATATTGCAAATAGAGAACCTGTAAAATAATTTTGAGTTTGAGTGGTTCATATTGGATGGTGAATTTGAAACACAAGTATATATCTTAATTTATCATTCCTCATGGGTCAACTAATGTGGATGATCTAGTACCTCAGGGAAGTATTCTTACTCTTATATTATTTTTTCTTGTAGCCGATATTGTATAATGATTATTGGAATACAAAATAACAATGTATATTGATAATTTGTCTATACTTATTTCAGGAAAATCTTCCGCACTCATTCAGTTAGGTATCTTGTAAATATTTACTGGATAAATAACACAGTGGTTCTCTAACACCTTATTATACTTAATGTGTAGAGCCGGATAAACATGAACAAATTATCTCCGATAGAAAGTACTATTAATAAATATATCAACGTGTAGGTAAGGTTATGAATAAACGATATATCTAATTTTCTGTGGCGATTTTTGAGTTGTTCTGGAGATATCTCGATAAAACATCAAAAAGTTTAAATAATTTATCTCTTGTAAACCAGTCAACTTAGCAAGATGAAACAAGAACTACACGAAAGCGGAGATTCTAAAGAACATACCCTTATATTTTATACACTTCCTTATTATCTATACATCTATATAAATTGTAATGGTAATAAGCACAATAAATATTTCAATCTTATTCTGTGA
The DNA here is from genome assembly GCA_963583905.1 of Stenurella melanura. NCBI lineage: Eukaryota > Metazoa > Arthropoda > Insecta > Coleoptera > Cerambycidae > Stenurella > Stenurella melanura. The sequence goes on from OY757312.1 coordinate 77,683,618, forward strand.
TTGTGGAGAAGTAGGAGATAGGGTACATGTGATTTTAGAATGTAAATTGAACGAAGATAATAATAAACATTTTTTGGATGTAATTTATAAATCAAATCTTGTACCATGTCCGTTTAATTTGATGCAATTGCTAGCATCAAGAAACATTTTTATATATAACCATTTAGTATGCCATATAGAAAAAATAAAATTAAAAATATGATAAATTTGTAATATTTGTAATTTGTTTTTCTTACTTTTTATTGGGTATTTTGCCACTGAAAAATATTTAAAAATTTTAATGAAAAAACCTCTGCGCCAAACGGATCAGACAGAGGTTGGTTCTTGAGTACTTGACTGTTTCAAAAAGTCTCACACCTAAAAATATATAAACTAGAACAATGTTATGAACTAAAAACTGAAAATCAAAGCCATAGGTAGTTAACGTTTTTTCAGTTTTTAGTTCATAAATTGTTCTAGTTTATATATTTTTAGGTGTGAGACTTTTTGAAACAGTCAAGTACTCAAGAACCAACCTCTGTCTGATCCGTTTGGCGCAGAGGTTTTTTCATTAAAATTTTTAAATATTTTTCAGTGGCAAAATACCCAATAAAAAGTAAGAAAATCTGAATATGCCACAAATAAACAATTACAGACAATATTTGTAATTTGTATTTAGAAATAAGTTTCCTATCGTCTTTCCTTCAATGTTAATCCATGTTATCCGAGGTCTAGTCAGTATGTGTGAAAACCGTCTATACCGACCCATAGACGTACCTGTCAGTTCCCAATTATAATTTGAAAAAAAAAATAAAAAAAGAGAAAAAATTATTAAATGAGATAAAAAAAACACATGAAAAAAAAAATTGAAAAAATACATATATGAAAAATAAAGAATACACATGAAAAAAAAACTGAAAAAATATCGCAAAAAAAGATATATGTTTGTATGTTTGTACTTATTCTTTTACGTAAATATATGCTTGTATACAATAGAAAAATATGTATTTAAAAAAAATTGTACACACTGGTACCCAAGGAATAATGTGATTAGAAATAAAATAAAAAAATAATTATTATACTAGGAAACTTGGCGAATGGTCTTTGTAACCGTAGTCAACAAACCTGAAGCACACACACACACACAATCTTTCTAAACCATACAAATATTTAAAACAAAATTATTTCGATAAGAGTACTCACAAAACGTATGCAAAACGTTGTTTTGTAAACCAGTGTTAATGTATTATTGAACTATTATAACAGTGATTCAATAAATGTATAACATTTTATGCGATAAATAGTTTATTTTAGTACTAGCGTCCAGGCTTACCAATGCTTTCCTAAAATCGTCAGCTTACTTTTAGTACCAAGATATTTTTGTTTAAGGAGACTTGGATAATAAATATGAATGTGGAAATAGTTATGCCTTTTTCTTCTTTTTAATTAGTGGTAGTAATGGCTAGGGAATGCACTCCCTCCATTATCTCAGCGTTGCCGATTATTTATTTTCGTTATATACTGGATGTTTTGCGTCTTTTAGTCTCACATTTTCGCCCTTAGAGGTAAGTTTACTATTTTATTTGTTGATTTTTCTTCACTTAGAAAAATTAATAGTAATTTATTTAACATTAAACTATTAGAGCTTAGCCTAGATATATGTTTGTTTTTACTATTTTCATTAATGTTTTTTTGTATCTGTTTTTTCTCTTTTCTCTTTTTTTAGATTTTTCCACTGTTCCTTTCTTTATTTTTTTTGTCGGAAAATAAACGAGGACAATATTTTGACTAGGGGTCTGTCTAGTCTTACTCACAAAATAGTGATTCCTTAGATTGTAGATTGCAGATTATTTAGAAGTTTGGGGGTCGCTCGGCTCTTTCACCCCTTTCTCATATCAATCTAAAAGATCCATTGTGAATTACCCTATAATTAGTTGTTGCCCAGAACCCCCAAGCTTATTTACAAAGCTTGTGATTCTCCTAGAGCCTACTTTACCTCCCTACTAATAAAGTTGCTCTATAAATTTAAAATGAAAGTAAAATTTTATTTTATTACTGTTGCATTATTGCTCTGCAAATTTTTTTTTGTTTTAATAAAATTGCTAAAGTGATTATTTTGTCTTCACAACTAAATTGGCACATAAGTAAGTGCTAAGAATGTTCTTACAGCTGAAATATAAAACATTTTGTAGAATATGTTTTTCGCTGTTTTATAAACGTCTATATACCAAATATTATAGGATGTTTTAGCTCACGAAGCAAAATTTATTTATAACAGATTTACAGTAATGACCTTCGGCACTTTTTCATCAATTGGCAGATATCTATAAAACGATTCTTTAAGAGTTTAGCTAAGCATTAATAAAACAATTTTATTAGGATTCCCTTAACACAATATTATTACTAAGAGCGTGTTGTATTTGGTCATAGGTGCTAAACAATTATTGTATAAACAAAGCAGAGATTATTTTCATAATACACTTATAAAATAATTAAGAAGCTAAAAGTTATATTTAAAGACTCTAATATGTTCTGTACCATTTTTGTAACACATGGGTAGGTGTGTGTGCGCCATATTGTTTTCTTGTTTACAGGACTGCCTCCAAAGCTCTTAGTTTCCAGATGTATTAATTATTAAAAAACGTATGTTTTCTTTTTAGTACATTTTCAATTTTCTTTTTTTTAATAAATGTTTTTAATGAATGCTTTTTTAAATACTTTTTAAAACATTTCGTTTATTACTTTTCAGTCTTTAGCTTCATACATCTTGTACCAACCAGATTGTGCAAATGTTGTGTTGAATACATCGTATTCTACTCGTGAAATCCTTTCATTTGATACCCATATCAAGTGGGTTCCCAAGAAAAAGGTATTCCTCCATCTTGGGTCGTCCGCAATGTTGGATTTAGAATTAGGTCACATACTTTATCATATTCTACATGTGTGCAATGTTTTAAAGCTCTAGCTGAATTAGAACTGGTCGAAATTTTGATTGCAAGATTTGTTTAAAATTGTTACAAGTGAAGCTATAAATAAAAGCTTTTAAAATAGTAACATATATGAAAGTATAGAGGAAAGTGTTATTTAATTACTACTTGCATTTTACTTACTTCATAATGACTGTGTTGTTTTTTGACGCGAACTCCTCGTAGTTAATTAAAAGGCAATATCAGGCAAAATTATTCAGAACAAAATATTAATGGAAATTAAAGTATATATTATGGTCTCAATTGGGACAGCAAAAAAACGAAAACTCGGAGTAAAGTCGGCATCTCCTTTATGGGACATAGGCGGCGGTGGTAGAAATGTAAAAATGCTTTAAATACTAAATACTTATTTTTTAATTATTAGGGATTGCTATAATACCTTTATTCAATAGAAGTAGTTAATGAAAAAATATGTTTATCACATTTAATAAGTCACATAAATGATATATTAAGGCTACTACGTCTATTGTCTAGTGATCTACCTCTGGTTCTATCTTCTAGCAGCAAAGTTGTAACCTTAGGTGGGAGTTACATAAATGGTATATAATCCTCCTGAAAGGGCGTAAAGCAGCGACTGTCTTGTTTATTAAATGTTAGGCCATGATACTATGAACTTTGCAGAATCATGATGTTAGGCAGGTATAACATTTCTACTATTCTATAAAGGAAGGACTCGGCAAAATTTTAAAGGGGGTACTCATTTCCTGGCTTCGCTAATTGGTCTCAGGATCGAAAATAGGTCGACGTTAAATAAACAAATTTCAAATTAGCCTTGTCTAGGAACTTTCAATAAACAATATTTTATTCGTCACTATCCGAGTTTTCAGAACTTGAATCGGTATTTACATTAATAATAATTGGATCGATAGGTGGTAATATAGAATATTCATTTTCCTTTGTTACCACACACTTGTTCCATATATCGCTTTTGCCTAATTCGTCTACTATTAGCTTTATATTCTTTAATACAGACTCACTTAATTGTGGGGATTGATTATATTGACGTAGTCTTATTTTTACATCAGCCCACACTATTTAAATGGGGTTGAAAACGCAATAATATAGAGGCAGACGTAAATAGTATGACAGTGTGCTTCAAACATTTTTTCAACGGCATATTCCTTTATATAATTTTGCTTTCCAATCAGTTCTAATAAAGTCTCTTCTGTGCTTTTTTCTAGTATTTCCAAGCCTTTACCTTTTATAAATTCAATGATATCGCCTTTTCTTGTGTTGGTGTTCGCAATTTTTGTGTGTTGCCGCGAATGGTATGACGCATTGTCCATAACAATTACAGAATTTGGTGGGATATTTGATAATAGCTGTTTCTTCGCCCACTTCTCAAATAATTCGGCTGACATATCCTCGTGGTAGTGGGCAGAGGATTGCCTGATATTTATAGCAGACAACAACAACGCATTTCGAATAAAACCGTTTTTACTTCCAGCATGTAGAATTATAATCATTTTTCCCCTAGAACGAGGAGCACATAAATTACACTTTTTGGTGTAAAGCTGTAAAAAAATCATTCTTTTAACTTTTCATTTTTGTGTTTTCATGTTTTTAGTACATTATTTTTGCAAAATAATAAGAAATTAAACTAGTCACGTGGTACAAGTTTCATATTTCTTGTGGGTCAGATTTATAATGAGAGAAATAATCTATAACAGTAGGTTTGTTTTTTGGATCCATAACCAGTAGCAAGAGAATTACCAGAATAATATTTACCAATGAAACAAAGAAACACAATTCTATTGCAGGAAGCGATAAATTTTAAAGAATTTTGGATTATGTTAAATAACGAATCATGGTACAGGCATACATAAAAGTATATATAAACCTTTCTGCTGGTAAACATAAAAAATATATATCACGAATATTGACTTAATATCAGCTACTGCCGATAAGTACCTATTCGCGGATAATCCCCACCTCAACTTCCTATCAATGCTTCCGTCTCGTGAAACCAAATGAAAAATAGCAAACTAGAATAGAATGGTGAGTAAAAGAACGACGTTTGGTATTCTTGTGGTAGGATTGGAGCAAGAAAAACGCACCTATTGTCACATGTAGATTCTTAGATTTAAAAATTAAAAAAAATTGGATTTTCCGTTTGAATACATAAAATATATTGACAAATATCTCTAATATGTGTCGAGAGTTGTAAAATTTCTTGCAATGGATGCATGCTTATAATTTTCATTACTAATTTTACTTAAAACAATTGAAAATTTGCATAATAACCTTATTGCTACATATTGTGCACAGATACTGCTAATAATATTAATACTTAACGTAAACATACATGTTGATATAAGTTGTAAATATTGTACTTTGCCAGCGCTTATAGAGGAATCAACGGCTCTGGAAGATTATTTCAATTTTAACCTGCATCAACTAAGATTTCGTCGTGAGATTACAAATAATACTGCATTTTATTGCATTATACAGAAGATAACTAACTCGTGTGTTATAAAAGTCCGTGGCAAACAAACAGTATATTGATTTATGCAATTTTGTTAAAAGTATTGACATTTAAAACTTTAATTCAATCCACAACTGGCTTTAAATTCTGTAAGTAGATAACTTGATTATATCAAAGTAAAAGATGTCAAAAGAGTACAGCATGTTTTTCATGTAGAATATACTTAATACTGTTATGTTTATCGTATCAAAGATAAATACAAGGTCGGTAGTTTCTCGGTTCGAGATGTTTCTTGAATGCATTGATGCAGAAATCGATTTTTGACAAATATGTAAAAAATGGCTTTCAAACACTTTCCTCACGTAATTTATTTAGGATTGCTCTAAAGAAACAACTCACTGCTGTTAGCTTTCTGAAAGACGTATTAATACTATTTATGCTTCCATGATAATACTTTTTATTTTTTTCGTTATATAATTTCTATAACTACATACTGTCAAATTTGAATTAGTTCTTGTAAACATGTTCTCCATTTTATTTGTTTGATGTTTTTCAATGCTTTTAATATGATACATCAAATATAGATAATTTATCGAGTTTATTAGAATTATTTTAATTTGATTTCAAAGTGCAGAGTGGCTAAATTTGAAATTTACTCACCTGATAAGACTGCAACTAATTGAGTAAGAGTACCCTTGAATATACTAGGAATATTATGCACTGTCATTTTAAATTCAATTAAACATTACGAGGGCAAATTGTGAATAATAAGTTTATTGACAACATGTATATTTTAATAGTGCCATGTTTGCTGTTTTCAAATTCTAAGTAAATAAAGGGAGTATTAACGTAATCTTTTTATTAAAGTAATCCGCCGTATAGTAATGGTATATTTCCATAATATTTGTTAGCGAATTATGTCTCCGAGTCATTCCTAGTTCTGTGAAGACCGTTACTTATTTTTCTTGAAATCTGTTCAAGTAACCAAAATTATAAGTGTCATGTATACTGTCCGTGCCTATGTACCTACTTAGTTTGAACTATGTTCCCTCATAAACATTATTAATAAAACAAGAGCCAGTCTCTGGTGCAAATTAGGTAGATCTGTACTAACAGGCATAGCATTTCATTGCGCAGGTCGCAAGGAATATTTTAACACAAAATTTAAAACCGTTCGTCCGTCCATTCTCTTTGTCGACGCAAATGTTTAAAATTCAACATTTTAACGCATTGCTACTTACTGGCAGTATGAAATTATGATTTTGCATCTAAAAATGTACAAGAAATGTACAATAATTTTACGACGTCCATTTTGTTTTATTGGAGGACTGATCACAACTCAAATTTCGAACAAGTTGCAACTACAACAGAACTATATCATTTGTTAATTTATAGTATCTGCATTATAAAGTAACAAACGCCAAATAAATATTCTCGTCCATTTTTTTACAAAACGATAACAATTTTTCAAGTTTTCGGTCGAATTTCATAATATTTTAAGATTTTGTAAAAAAATGGCGTTTGTTGCTTTATGATATAGATACTATAAATTAGCAAATGGTATAGTTTTTTGTAGTAGCAACTCATTCGAAATTTGAGTTATTAACATTCCTCCAACAAAACAAAATGGACGTCGTAAAATTACTGGCGAGTTTGCATTCTTGTACATTTTTAGATGCCAAATCATAATTTCATATTGCCAGTAAGCAGCAACGCGTTAAAATGTTGAGTTTTAAACATCTGAGTGGACAAAGCGTCGGGACGGCCGAGCACGTTAATAATGTGGCATAGAGAACTTCTCTGGACTTGCGTAATAATATGTATAATATGCCTGTTAATAGCAATTCGTATCACTTTTATCCTAATACAGGCTCTTGGTCTATAAACAACTTGCTTCGGATAAGGATACACCGTATAACCTAGTTTGATCTTTTTATATCAAAGCTGACTTTGCAAATTCTAATCGTATGCAGTCCTGTCGACGACATTACCCATTTCAAAAGTGCTTTTAGCAGCGAGATAATGCAATTTAACCATCCAACATACGAAGTACATCCTTTTTCTGACTTGTAAAACTGTGTACTTAAACCCAAATACACCCGAGGACACATGGATGTTCCTCACAATCATAACTAGGGACGTTACTAAATAAAACATTTAATCACCTGTACGGTACCAGTTAAGAGTTCACAATTAGCTTTTAGGAGAGGTTATATTAAGTAATATGTCTAAAATGGCGTCAAATTGCCTTGGGTCCACGGGCTGGAAACAACCTTTTCAATAAATCATAATTTCCGTTTCGGACAGGTAGTTTAGAGTGAATAGCAATGCGCCTGTAGGGTACAGTGGCGTCGATTTGTCTTGGGTCCACGGGGTCGAAACAACCCTTTCAATAAATAAAAAATAAATAACATCGCAACTAGTCGGATGTACATAATTTCCATACAGCACATGTTGCATAAAGTGATTACAAATGCGTCTGTAGATTGACGACAATTTGTCTTGGGTTCACGGAATAGAGACTACACTTTTCATATATACAGAATACTTCACAACCAGCTGAATGTCCAAAATTTCGATTTAGGACAAGTTGTATAAAGTAATAGAAAATGCGTCTGTAAAATGGCGCCAATTTATCTTGGGTCCATGGAGTAGAAACTACCCTTTCAATATATAGAAATTAATAACTTCACAACCAGCTGTATGCACATAATTTTACGGGTTAAATAAAGTCATTAGAAATACGACTGTGAAGTGGCGTCTATTTGTCTTGCATCCACTGGGTCAAAACAACCCTTTTAAACCATAAAAATTAATAACTTAACAACCAGCAGAATTAACAAAATTTCCATTTAAGACAGGATGTATTGAATAATTAGAACTGCGCCTATACAACGGCGTCAATTTGTGTGGTGTCTACAGGGTCGACACAGCCTTTCAATAAATAAAAACCGCTGCCTAAAGAATTACTACTTCCACATCCAGATTTTCCATCCAAGTTTACTTAAAGGGAAACATCTTGACTATATTTGCAATCTAATATGTGTAAATAATTGGTCGTAGAATGTTAATATTTGAGGCAGATGTGATAGAAAAATTTGAGGCGTTGGTTCTTAGCATATACGCCAGAAATGAAGTTTCTGGACTCTTATTATAGCCACAGAGCTGCCTATATGTTTTTGTGACAGTTAACGGGACTTGTCTGCTGGCCATAAAATATCATTGTTGGTAGTGTCCCAAGTCACTTAGTCAGGGTTTTCGAAGTTCTACGTGGCAACTTCCCGGGAAGGGGGGCATTGAAATACAGTCGGTTTGTGACAGGTCCGGTAATTGTCTGCCGTTTTGATATATTGGTAGATATGATCCTAGACATACCTGCTGCAAAGTTTGACCCTCGCAAGTGGTTGCGATCTAAAGATATGCCCGAAAAGCTATCATTTTGGAATTTTGCTGGATACGACTGTTACACGAATGAGGTGACAGGGTCCGATAACTGCTCAAAACCTTGTTAGCTATCTTGGGATTCACGAGAGAGATGCAAAAATACATTTGGCAGACGCGCAAGTGGTTTTGGGCAAGTGTGGCAGCACTTTGAAAAGACCGAAATTTCACAAAATTCTGCAATTTTTGTTAAATATTGAAAAATATTCAATAGAAATGTCTGCTGTTTTTTTTCATATACCTAAGTAACCCCCAACACTTCAACGGAAATATCTCAAAATATAATATAGTTCCAGAGTCGTTATAATATATTCGTCTACCACATTTCAAGTTAATATCTCAATTTTATTTTATCAACCCCTTTAATAATGGAGTAAGGGTGGTGGGTGGTTGAAAAATATTATTAAAAAATCTGAGGCTTCTAGGACATACACCGAATATAAGTTTCTGTACTCTTACCAGCTCGCTTTACGTTTTTCCCTATTTACCGTTACTTACCCCCCACTCCTTCAACGCAATCATGTCAAAATATAATTTAGTTTCAGATATCGTTATAATACATACGTGTACCGAATTTTAAGTGAAGATCTAAATTAAATTTTATCAACTATTTTAATAAGGGGGTGGTGATGGTGGGGGATGGAAACTATTATAAAATACCTGAGACCTTCGCTTCTAGTATATACACCAAGTCCCAAATGACTAGTCATACCTGCTTACTTTACTCATTTTCCCCTATCTACCACTATTTAACCTTCAACGCTTCAACGGACTCATCTCAAAATATAATCAAGTTCCAGATGTCGTTATAATACCTACGTGTACCAAATTTCAAATGAATATCTAAATTTTATTTTATCAACTTCTTTAAAAATGGAGTAGGGGTGTATTGGGGGGTTGAAAAAGATTATAAAAAAATCTGAGGCCTTGTTTTATAATACATACACCAAATTTCAAGTTTCTGTACTGTTACCAGCTTGCTTTACTTATTTCTCCTATTTAACCTCCAACCCTTCAACGGAATCATCTCAAAATATAATCTAGTTCCAGATGTCGTTATTCAAGTGAATATCTCAATTTTACTTTACTGTTTAATAATGGCGTAGGGGTCGTGGGGGGTTGAAAAATATTATAAATAATTTGATATCTTGGCTTCTAGTACATACACCGAATTTCAAGTTTCTGTACTCTTACCAGCTTGCTTTACTTATTTTGCCCCATTTACCCCTATTTAACCCCCAACCCTTCAACTGAGTCATCTCAAAATATAATCTAGTTCCAGATGTCGTTTTAATACATACGTGTATCAAATTTCAAATGAATATCTCAATTTTATTTTATCAACCCCTTTAATAATGGAGTAGGGGTGGTCGGGGGCTGAAAAATATTAATAAAACATCTGAGGCTTTGGCTTCTAGTACATGCACCGAATTTCAAGTTACTGTACTCCTACCAACTTGCTTTCCTTATTTCCCCTATTTACCCCTATTTACCCTCTACGGAAACATCTCAAAATATAATCTAGTTCCAGATGTCGTTATAATACATACGTGTACCAAATTTCAAGTGAATATCTCAATTTTATTTTACCAACCCATTCAATAATGGACTAGGGGTGGTGGGGGGTTGAAAAATATTATTAAAAAATCTGAAGCCTTGGCTTCTAGTGCATACACCGAATTTCAAGTTTCTGTACTCTTGCCAGCTTGCTTTACTTATTTTTCCCTATTTACCCCTATTTAACCCCCAACCCTTCATCAGAATAATCCCAAATTATAATCTAGTTCCTGATGTCATTATTATATATACGTACCAAATTTCAAGTGAATATCTCAATTTTATTTTATCAACCCCTTTAATAATGAATTGGAAGGGGTGGGGGATGAAAATTATTACAAAAATTTTGAAGCCTTGGCTTGTAGTAGATACATCAAATTTCAAGTTTCTGTACTCTTACCAGCTTGCTTTACATATTTCCCCCTATTTCCCCCTATTTACCCCCCAAACCTTCATCGGATATCTTCAAAAAACAAACCAGTTTCAGATCTCGTTACAATATGTACGTGTACAAAATTTGAAGTTAATATCTTAAACCGTTCCGGAGAAAACGTGCGGACAAAAAAGTTACAGACAGACAAAAAATGTTTTTTCGCTCAAATTTGAAATCTCGACGTTTCATGACATTCTAAACCCATTTCAAAAAAAAAAACTGATAATTTTTTTGCGATTACTATACTTACTTCCAATCAACTACGTGGATGTGGAAGTAAAATTAATAACTTAGCAACCAGTTGGATGTACATTTCCATGCAGGACAGCTTGCATAACGTCACTGGAAATGCGTTAGTAAAATGGCATCAATTTCTCTTGGGTCCACGGGGTAGAAACTATCCTCTTAATAAATAAAAATTAATAACTTCACAACTAGCTGAATGTACAATATTGTTGCGTATTTCCACCTTTTAGGAAACACCCTGTATGAATCCGTGGGTTCAAAAATAATTTCAAGAAGAGATAAACACTAACACTTTATTTAATAATTTACTGACTATACAATACTTCAAAATAACCTTCACACTTTGTTTACTTGATATTTAATCTCACTTTTGTTACCGAACGTCACTATAATAAACTTCTCCTTCTGCGCTGGTAATCGCGCCTTATATACTCCGAAATTTCCTCTCTAGATCCATCCAGAAACAATCAAGAATCTTCTCTTACCACACTCCAGAAAAGTCCATTTCTTTCTACTAGATTCCAGTCACTTACTAGTAGGCATAGGCGTATCAATTCCAGTTCCAAGGGGGTGTAATTCATAACACTGCCCCCTCCTTAAGTCTGATCGTCCCGATCAGGCAACTCAGAATCATCGATGTATTTCGCCAGTCTGTCCAAATGAGCGATCTTCATCTTGGACTTTTTGCTTCGTTGAATCCGATAGACGATGTCATTAATTCGAGTAATAACAGTATACGGTCCATCCCAAGGAGGTTGAAGTTTCGGTGATCTTCCTTTCTTCCGCTGTAGGTTATACAACCAAACCAGATCTCCTGCCTTGAACCCTTCTGAACTACCCTTACGGTCATATCTAACCTTCATTTTGTCACTGGCTGTAGTGATTTGGTCTTTAACTAATTCATGGACATTCGTTAGCCGTTCACTCAGTTCATCTACATAACTGTTCACAGGAAGCCGTTCTCCACCTGGTGTTCCAAACATCAAATCACATGTCCAAATACTACACGAGCCGGAGTCTGTTTTGTAGTCTCGTGGACAGCAGCTCTATATGCCATGAGGAAAAACGGTATGTGGAGATCCCAGTCACGTTGATTTTTATGAACGACTTTAGAGAGATGTTCTTTCATAGTCTTGTTATGTCGCTCCACCATTCCATCTGATTGCGGGTGAAGGCCTGTCGTCCGTGTTTTGTGTATTCTCAATAACTTGCAGATTTGCTGAAATACCCCAGACTCAAAATTTCTCCCTTGATATGAATGCAGCTCCAGGGGTACACCAAACTGACATATCAAGTTATCTACCAAGACTTTGGCGACAGTGACCGCTTCCTGGTTCGGGACCGCATAGGCCTCTGGCCACTTACTAAAATAGTCCATGGTAACCAGTATGTACTTGTTACCATCCTTGGTTACTGGGAATGGTCCGGCTATATCGATCGCAATCCTGTCAAAAGGAGCTCCGACGTTATATTGCTTCATTGCACCCCTACTTCTAATTTGTGGTCCCTTACTGGCTGCACAAATTTTACAATTATGACACCAAGCTTCAACATCTTGACGACTATTTACCCAGTAAAATCGTTCACGTACTTTATTCAGGGTTTCGTTAACACCGAAGTGTCTACCAGATGCTCCATTATGCACTTCCTGAAGCACTTTTGGTACTCGACACCTGGGAATCACTAGACGCATAACAACTTGCTTCCCATCCGGGCTCTCCCATGCTCTTTTTAACAGCCCGTTCATAACTCTAAGTGAGTCCCACTGTGCCCACAAAGCCTTCAGTCCCACTATTTTGTCCGAAATATCCTTCCATTTTGGACGAGTTCCCTTTTCTTTGGCTCTCAATATAGGCCCAATTTCCTCATCGCTCAATTGTTCTTGCCTGAGCCCTTCATCTGCCCTATCATCCGGCAGCTCCACCTTGACAGTGTTGACTGCTCCCGTGACCCGCAGTTTCTCCTGGTGGTAGTACTTGCAATCTTCCTTGTACCTTCTTCCGGATGACATATCTGCAATTTTGTGGGATTTCATTTTATTTTCACATCCTGATAGTAGCGGACTTCTCGGAATGCTTCGAAGCTGGGAAATCTTTACTTCTCTCGGGGTACCATGTTCCCTATCTGTCACAGTCTCTCTGGTACCAGCTTCCTCTGATTTTCCCCTCAGCTTCACAGCTTCTCCGGCCTTTACTTTCTCCAATTTTCTCCGTGGACATTCAAGCTGGATATGTCCTAGTTCTCCGCACCTGTAACATTTCATACGCCGTCCACTTGGCCTTCCACTAATCTGTTTATTCTCTTCAATCTTTCTAGCATTCACTTTCCTCGAGTTCCGATATCGACAGTCTCGCTTGATATGCCCTGCTCTGCCGCAGTTGTAACATTTAATACCCCCGCTTGGCTTTCCTTGTCTTCCTTTACTGATCCATCATCATCTTTTGCATTTGGGCCATTTGTTGTTCGGATGCCATGCTTCTGGTTGTTACCGGCATATAATTATGATAAAATCAACAAAATTTATTATTCACGTCAATATCGGTAATGGAATTATCCAGATAAATCGCAAAACAGCACAAGAAAGTCTTTTATGTAAACTACTGTCCAAATAGTTCTAGAAAGTTCACGAAAATGCACTTAATAACTACACGAAAGTCTTGTTCAGAGTCTTTATCTCTTCTTAGTTCAAAGGATTTAATCACTATCACTAATGTCCTAACAAAAATGTTGTACAATGTCTAAAAACGCACTTAACACTATTTTCCTGTTCGAAAATAATCAACGAACAATGTCCAGTAAATTAGTCCTTCCTGTGTTAGCACTATCTCCGAGAATACTGTCCCAGTCTTCTCAACACATCCGAAAAATCCTCTTGTTAAAATTCCGCGTCTGACACCAATGTTGCGTATTTCCACCTTTTAGGAAACACCCTGTATGAATCCGTGGGTTCTAAAATAATTTCAACAAGAGATAAACACCAACAATTTATTTAATAATTTACTGACTATACAATACTTCAAAATAACCTTCTCACTTTGTTTACTTGATATTTAACCTCACTTTTGTTACCGAACGTCACTTTAATAAACTTCTCCTTCTGCGCTGGTAATCGCGGCTTATATACTCTGAAATTTCCTCTCTAGATCCATCCAGAAACAATCAAGAATCTTCTCTTACCACACTCCAGAAAAGTCCATTTCTTTCTACTAGATTCCAGTCACTCACTAGTAGGCATAGGCGTATCAATTCCAGTTCCAAGGGGGTGTAATTCATAACAATATTTCCTTTTAGGACAGGTTATGTAACGTCATTATAAATACGTCTGTAAAATGGCGTCACAACTTATTGCGAAGTTATTAATTTTTATTTATTTAAAGGGTTGTTTCAACCCCGTAAACCCAAGACAAATTAACTCCATTTTACAGGGCAGTTCTAATGATTCTATACATCCTGCCCTAAATGGAAATTTTTTACATAGAGCTGGTTATGATGTTCGACTCGGTGGACCCAAAACTAACGCCTATTCACAGTCGCATTTCGGATGACTTAATTCAGCCGGTTCCAAATGGAAATTTTTTACATCCAGCTGGTTGTGAAGTTATTAACTTTTAAATATTAAGGGGGTAGTTTCTACCACGTGGACCCACGACAAATTGACGCTACTTTACAGGCACATTTCTAATGACTCTATACAGCCTGTCCTATATGGAAATTTTGGATATAAAGCGTTGTAAAGTTATTATATTGTACGACTTAGAAGGGTTGTTTCTACCTCGTGGACCCAAGATAAATTGACGTCATTTTACAGACGCATTTGTAATGACTGTATGCAGCCTGTCTTAAACGTAGTAAATTTTGTACATCCAGCTGGCTGTGAAGTTATTAATTTTTATCTATTAAAAGGGATGTTTCTACCCCGTGAACCCAAGACAAATTGATGCCATTGTACAGGCGGATTTCTAATGACTTTATGCAGCCTGTCCTGTATAGAAATTATGTACATCCGACTTATTGCGACATTTATTGAAAGGGATGTTTAGACCCCATGGACCCAAGACAAATTGACGCCATTTTCCAAACGCATTTGTAATGACTTTATACAACCTGTCCTAAATTCTGTACATCCAGCTGGTTGCGAAATTTTTTATTTTTATATATTGAAACTGTTGTTTCGACCCCGTGGACCGAAGGCAAATGGACGCCACTTTACAGGCGCATTTTTAATCACTCTACACTACATGTCCTAAATGTAAATTTGGTACATCCAATGGTTGTGAAATTATAAATTTTTATTTATTGAAAGGGTTCATTTTAGCCCGTGGACCCAAGGCTAATTGAGGCCATTTTACAACCTCGCCTAAAAGCTAATTATGAACCCTTAACTGGTTGTACTGTGATTAAATGTCTTATTTAGTAATATCCCTAGTTGTGATTCTGACGAACATCTATGTGTCCTCGGGTGTTTTCGTACATTTAAGCTGCTATCTTCGGTTGCTAGTTTCATAGCGGCAACATTTTGGGAGTACGATTAAAAGTAAAAATCTTGCATATAAGTAAATTAGATACTTACTGACTGAAAAATATCACGCCCGTCGTATTAAGATGGATTTTTGGAATTTGAAGCGACATTTTTAAATTTCTTAAACATTTTATTATTACGGACATCCTTATTTGATATGATAAAGCGAACTCTTTCAAATTGGACTAAATGAAATTACCAATTTCACTGAAATAGGGTTAGAACCAGTATCCTTATTACATCTTGTACATAAAGAGGGCATAGTACATGAATTGGGTGGCTTTTGCCGCACGTCACCCGTCCATGCTCTATCAGATTTCTGTATAGTGTTTTATGAATGATAACGATTCACAAAATCGACTTGGGCCTTTACCGTCAGGTACGCCACGAGTTGTCCAAGTTAAAAGAAAATTTAGTGACAGCACGAGATCATTGATAGTTTTTTTTTAGATTGAGAATATTTATTTAACCACACAGAAAAATATTTCTAGAAATTAGTTGCTCAGAGAGAAAGATCTTTGCTATATATTTTATATTAGAACTATTAACTCATCATTACAAGTTCTTTCTCTTTTTTAAAACGTAAATACGCTTCTGTACCAACAAAGTTATGGTTAGAAACAAAACTAGTATACAGTCTTAACTACAGAGGAATTTAATATTTTCCGCTAAGTTGAGGTTCTACCGCATCTCAGATGTACAGTATCATGATTAAAAGATCATTCTTATTACATTCACATCTACATAGTGGGGTGGAAGCACAGTAATCGTAAAATATATTTTCAATTTTTTTATTGTTGTAATAGGTTTGGAATGCAATGAAATGACGAGATTTTGAATTTAAACGAAATTTCTGTCTTTCGGTCGGTCGGTCTGTCGATCTGTCTGGCTGTAATTTTCTTGTGCGCACGTTTTCTCTGGAACGGCTTAAAACATTGACTTGAAATTTGGTACATGTATTATACTAGATTATATTTTTAGCTTACTCTGTGAAGGTTTGGGGTAAATAGGGAAAAATAAGTAAGCTAGTGAGAGTTCAGAAACTTCAGATTTGGTGTATACACGAGAAGTCAAGGTATTAAATAATATTATGACATCTAACACATCCATCACCATCCCCATTCCATTATTAAAGGAGTCAACAAAATAAAATTGTGATTTAGAGTGTATCTGAGAACAAAATTTCTTGAAACATTTTTTGGCGTCAGCCACTATCATTGACATTTTCGGGCAGAGGATTTCAAATATTATATTATTGAAATTCTATGGGCAGTTAATTCTAAACACTGGAGTGCATATTGTAACAGCACGGTTGTGCTATTTCATTTTGCGGTTAAGATTATCGATATCTCAAGTGTTGCTGTACAGTAAACTTTCCTCAGTCATAGTAGGTTGTATACCTGGAAGCCAGATGTCGCTACCGCGATCTTGAAACTTAGCTTGAGGCCGCGTGTTAAACTGTCTCTCTACTGCGGTATTTCAACCGAGACACAAGTGTTTAGTAAAGCTCGTCTGAAAATATTATTTCAATCACTTAGCTGGAAGATTTGGATGTAAGTTAGCTTGTCTCAATTTAAATCTATCAGTAGACTTTAATATGATTGATACCTATATTGTTGCCCAATACCTACATTGATACCTATATCGATACTTAATCATTACCTAAATATATTGTTGCTTAAATGCATCGTTGATTAAATGCCTCGCTGACTGACTATATACATGTAATAGTTGTCGAATATATTTGCCGTTTCATGCCTAGGTGCTCACCGTTTACAGTAATTGCAGTTTTGTACGTGGCATGTGCATTATTTTTACCACTTCACGAAGATTCGCCAGTTGTAACTAATGGCCGTCTGCTAATTCACCATCCTTACTGTCTACCTACGTTTGCTTTTTTATGGATATAATTACGATTCCGACTGTTTACAGTACTTAATAAAGATCTTCAGAGGTTTTAATCGTGGAGCATAGTGTTGATGCAATAGGATGAAGTTTCCGTAAAGGCTGTCCTGTCCAAGTACTTTGGGAACATGTCGTCCATGTTGTAATAGTTTCGAGGATTATCACCCACAACACCACAACTATGCTTACATGAGCAAGTGTTTACAAGCTAGGTAACTTTATTTTGGTTTTCAACTGTTCCAACAAATTTTCTAAATTTTTTTTTCTTAAAATTTATTTACTGCATTGCGGGATGTTTTTTAAATATTTTTTTCTTCTAAATTGACGTATTGTCGACATAGATGTGGCAGTAGAGAGCCGTCTATACGAAAACTCGTATGATTTTGTAATTTTAAATTATTAGTATACCGGATGTGCTAGGTAGTAGACCTAGGGCAACAGCATTATTAGTGAATTTTGATTAAGTGTCAAGTCCCAAGGATGATTTTATGTTTTGGTGTTGCCATAAAATCACCGGTAGTTTTCAGCCTTAAGTTGGTTAACGACTGAATTTTTTTTTATCTTCTGGTTTTACCAGTTTTATCTTTGTAAATTTATGGTATATTATTTGACCCGGGGTCATGAGTTATTGCCACGGGCAAATGTCTTTCTCTGTATGAGGTTATGTAAATTTTTAGGTTAGTATCGGGTATCGTTAGCATTGAGTTTCTTCTACAGTGTTAGTAATTATCTGTAAAGTGTCGTACGTCTGGTGATAAACAGGGTTTGCTATATTCAACTACTAACTGTCATTATTTTGTATTGTTTTTACTTTTCCTGCTTATTTTGAGTTAGATTTATGTTACTCTAGCGAAACATAGCTAGTATCAGCTGATTTAGTGAGGGCAAGAGTCATACACCCGTTTAATGAAAGTACCTAGATATAATTGTTATTAAATGTTATATTAGCAGTGACGTGAATTAATTGGTACTGTTATTTTATACAGTTTTGGTAAATTGTGTTATCTTACCTAACAACTGATTTGTTACTAGTGATTGCCAAATTTGCATCCACGTTATCGTACATTCGTTAAACGTGTGAGAATTTTACCGACCGTTTTGAGTATATCTAGTTCATGAGGAATTTGTCATAGTCACTCTATCTCAAGTGTGAATCTATCTTATCGAGTCACCAACAAGGTATTATTTTTTGTGAATAAATTCTAACTGTCAAATTTTAAATATTTTTAAATTTTATCCCGTTTGTTTATCGCTGAAGCTGTATTGTATATTGTTTAGTGATATAATATAATAACAAATTTTACGAAAATATTTGAAACATTAATGAAACTCAGAATTAATGAATATCTAAAAAACACAAAATAATTTCGGACAGACAATTCGGTTTTCAAGAACAAAAATCCACTCAAGATGCCATTTCATTTATTACCTCAAAAATTTATAAAGCATTAGATTCAGGCAGACCAACTGTGGGTGTATTTCTAGATCTAGTAAAGGCATTCGACACTGTGAGTCATACACAGCTGTTAGATGCATTGAAGGATATTGGTTTTCGGGGAATTACCCTAAATCTCATGAAGAGTTATTTATTAGAGCGTAAACAACTCGTTGAAATAGATAAAACAATGAGTAGCGAATGTACAATAACTTATGGAGTGCCACAAGGAACGGTCTTGGGCCCCTTATTATTCATTATATACATAAACAGTCTATTCACACTAGAATCCAAAGGCACAATCATTAGTTTAGCGGATGATACGGCAATAATATATCAAGGCGAAAATTGGCAGGACTTAAAAGACACCTCTGAAAGTGATCTAAAAAATATAAAAAATTGGATGGACCATAAATTACTTACAATTAACTTTCAAAAAACAAAATACCTACCATTTACATGCTACAATAGGAATATACCATTATACACGTCCTTAAATATCGATGAAAACACACAAATATCGCAAACGGACACAATAAAATATTTAGGTGTTACTATGGACCAGCATATTAGATGGAATCATCATATACAAAATGTTACCCAAACAATGAGAGGTCTACTATATAGATTTAAATACCTGAAAAACATATTAGACGTGGAAAATTTAAAAACCATTTATTATGCCTTGATTAAATCTCGACTCCACTATGGTATTATAGGATGGGGAGGAGTCGTCAACGAATATTTAAAGAAACTAAATGTTATTCAAAAAAGATTCCTAAAAATAATCTTTGGTAAACCAAGTACCAAGTACCTTCAGATGATATTTATAAAGAATCCAAAATTTTTTATTTGCGTCAATTGTATTTTACAGCAATAATCAATTTACAACACAATAATAAGGACAATTTAGTAGAAATAGATCATAACTATCACACTCGACATAAACTCACATCTTATAGAACGCCGTTCTCCTCTAAGTCAATAGGCCAACGTCATGCCACTTATCTTGGGCCGAGACTATATAATATATTACCGAATGAATTAAAGGCATGTCGCTCCCTATTCGGCTTTAAAAAAAAACTAAAAAAATTTGTATTGAACTTTAATAGAACCGAATTACAGAAATTAATAGAAATGAGACCCTGAATATACACTACCGAGACGCTACTATTTTTTCAGTTAGAAATCGCATTTTATAGTCGCAGGTCATCTATTTTATAATATATACATGTCTAATTATTTTTTAACGTTATGGAATGTTAATATGTTTAGCTGTAGGAAAAATTACATAGTTACCTATTTCATTATATACCTATATTATATTACCTATTTAATTATATGTGTAAGAGTATATCGTACGTATATGTAATGGACTGCTTGTATAGAAGTATAGTTATATTATAAGTACATGTATTTAAATATAAATGTATTTTACAATATTTCAGTAATATAAAAAATTATTGGTAATTCAACCGCAGACAGCCCTGGCTTTGCGGGTTACCTTAGTTTATTTGCTTGTTAATTGAATTTGTTGTGTACTATTCTGTTCTCTGTACTGTATGTACTTAGTAGTTAATAAACAATTATTATTATTATTATTATTATAAATTGTTTTCTGCTTACGTACTTTTATTGTAAATTTACATTATCTTCTCGTTCTTATGTTATATTGCCGATATTGTCACTTATTAACTTCGTATATTTTAAATTGTACATTTACACTACATGTCTCGGTTTGTACTAACTAAATGTTATTGTCGTTACTAACCTTATTATATACATACATGATTTATTTTTCTGTCGATATTAAATCGGTTTCAAATTTTACCTCTCGTTTTTTCTGTGTGTCTGTGACGTATTTTCCTTTTCTGTTCCTCCTTTAGGTTCTGGCGCCCAAAACACCTTCGAGATTGTTTTGGGTAGAGAATTATAAATTTTTACATCCAAATTAAACTTTTCAAGACTTATGAAAATGAGTTGTTATTTTAAATATTTAAATTGCTCTTGGCCTTATTATTTAAGTTCTCGTTGACGCTTACCAAGGCTCTTGCCTCCTATAAAACTGGCCAGCTGAGCCTAATTCTGTTTGTTTGTAGGTTATCACATTTGTTTTATTTGAGCCTGTGAAACTGCCAGACAAATTAGTTTTGTTGTGCCATACGGAAATATCGTTTGTCTGTTTAACTTTATACCGTTCCGTAGGCACAGTAATAAAGGAAAGATATCACAATATAATATATTGATAATATATTATAGTATCAAGATGTTTTCGAGTAAAATGACTTGGGAGAGAAGCCTGGATGTGGAAGTAGTGATTCCTTAGGCAGTGGTTTGTTAATAATTTTCTATTTTTCCTGAATAAAAAATTATACCTGTGAAAATAATATCCACACGAATTTAACAATGAAAATATGTATGATTTTATGTAAAAACAAACGTATAACTTGAAGTATGTCCAAACCGATATACTGATATATACCAGAGATCTGTCTAGTCGTGATTTGATGTAATTAATTAGCCCATATAAAATAAATGTAACGATGGGTTTTCAAAAAAGCCATCAAGATCCCTGTATAATACAATTAATCAGAGAAGAATAACTTGTAATAAATTGTAAGTTCTAAATTTTACTCAGAAAATTCCTGTAAATACCTATCTATTCATGAACCCGAATAGAAAAAAAATCGAGAATAAAGGAATTAAACACATATCACACATAGTAGACAATCTCCAAATCCAAACCAAGACATCTGGAAAGATGTTACACACTTGAAAAAATACAAACAACAGTCATTGCCCACCAACAATGCCAATATTGGAGACGGGAATCGAACGCAGTATACGATAGATATTGTGATTAAGTGAGTTCGCTACTACTACGTTTTAGCCCATTATGCTACCATGTCGAATTAAATTCTAATAATTCTGATAGTAAATAAATACGAGATAGAACTGTCATGAAATGCGCGAGAAAACGATTAGATACTCCAAGCACCAAATTTGATAAATAATAAATAAATAATCAATGGTATACTGTTCTGAAGAAAATATTCAAACTTTTGTTTATTTCATTTAATTTTCTTTATTTTGTAGGTTTCCAATTTTGTAGGTGAAGTAGATGTTTTGTCGTCAGTTAAGTTTATTAACAATAATATATCTAATTTAACTTCCACATCCACGTAGTGGATTGGAAGTATAGTAATCGTAAAAAAAAATAATTTTTTTTTTTTTGAAATAGGTTTAGAATGTCATAAAACGTCGAGATTTTAAATTTGAGCGGAAAAAAATTTTCTGTCTGTCGGTCTGTCTGTAACTTTCTTGTCCGCACGTTTTCTCCGGAACGGCTTAAGATATTGACTTGAAATTTTTACACGTAATATTATAACAAGATCTGGACTGGATTGTTTTTTGAACATATCTGGTGAAGGATTGGGGGGGTATCTAGAGGTAAATTGGGGGAAATAAGTAAAGCAAGCTAGTAAGAATACAGAAACTTGGTGTATGCACTAGAAGCCAAAGCCTCGAATTTTTTTATAATAATTTTTTCATCCTACCCTACCACCCCCCACCCCCACCCCCACTGCAATATTAAAGTGGTTGATAAAATAAAATTGAGATATCCACTTCAAATTTGGTGTATGTGTATATTATAATGACATCTGGAACTAGATTATATTTTTGGATTATTCCGTTGAAGGGTTGGGGGTTAAATAGGGGAAAACGGGGAAAAATAAGTAAAGCAAGCTGGTAAGAGTACAGAAACTTGAAATTCGGTGTATGTACCAGAAGCCAAGCCCTCAGATTTTTTAATATTTTTCAACCCCTTACTCCATTATTAAAGGGGTTGATAAAATGAAATTGAAATATTCTGTTGAAATTTGGTACACGTATGAATAATTATAACCATATCTGGAACTAGATTATATTTTGAGGTGATTCTATTGAAGTGTTGGGGGTTAAATAGGGATAAATAGAGGAAAATAAGTAAAACAAGCTAATAAGAGTACAGAAATTTGGGATTTGGTGTATATACTAGAAGCCAGAGCCTCAGGTTTTTTATATTCTTGCATTTTTACGTCTCGACGCCCACCGACTCCTAGAGACGTTCTTGTAAAACTTGTGTATTTGATAAATTCTCATTCCTAGATTCATATTCTTGCATTTTTACATCTCGACGCCGACCGACGCCTAGCGTCGTTTTTGTATAACTTGTGTTTTTGATAAACTTTCATATCTAAATTTGTGTTCTTGTATTTTTACGTCTGGGCGCCGACCGACACCTATCGTCGTTTTTGTAAAACTAGTTTATATGAAAAATTTTGATAATTAGATTCATATTCTTACACTTTGACCTCTCGACGCCGACCGACGCCTAGCCTGGATTTTGTAAAACTTGTATATTTGACCAATTTTGATACCTAAATTAACGTTCGTAGATTTTACGTCTCGATGCCGACCGACGCCTAGCGTCGATTTTGTAAAACTTGTGTATTTGATAAATTTTGATACCTGGTTTCATATTCTTGTATTTTTACGTCTAGACGTCGGCTGACGCCTTGCGTCGTTTCTGTAAAACTTGTATTTAATTAATTTTGATAGCTAAATTCATGTTCTAGCATTTTTACGTCTCGGCGCCGACCAACGCGACGCCCAGCCACATTTTTGTAAAACTAGTATATTTGATAAATTTTGATACCTAGATTCATATTCTTGTAGTTTTACGTCTCGACGCCGATCGACACCCAGCGTCGTTTTTGTAAAACTTGTGTATTAGACGGATTTTTATACCTAAACTCATGTTCTTTCACTTTAACGTCTCCACGCCGACCGACGTCTGGCGTCGTTTTTGTGAAACTTCTGAATTTGATACATTTTGATACCTAAATTCATGTTCTTGCATTTTTACGTCTCGATACTGACCGAGACCTAGCGTTGTTTTTGTAAAACTTGTGTATTTGATCCATTTTGATACCTAGAATTTTACTCTTCCATTTTTACGTCTCGACGCCAATCGACGCCTGACATCGTTTTTGTACAACTTGTGTATTTTATAAATTTTGATGCCTAGATTCATGTTCACGCATTTTTACGAAACCCATTTTTTTGTAGAATATTCATGTAAAACCTATTACAATTACTTCGAGTTGCGTAACTTTTCAAATTTTTATCCGCAGCTTAATAAAAGTTTGAAAATTTCTAAAACATTTTTTTATTTCTATCCCCTGTACATTTTGCAGATTTTGTAAATATCGCGTCAGGTTTGAAATAAGAAAAGTTCATTTTCAATGTCTTAACGAAGCGTGCTAAATTGTAACTTCTGTAATTTTACTTCCACATCCACGTAGTGGATTGGAAGTAGGTATAGTAATCGCAAAAAAAAATTCAAAAATTTTTATTCGTGAAATAGGTTTAGAATGTCGTGAAACGTCGAGATTTTAAATTTGAGCGAAAAAATTTTTTCTGTCTGTCTGTCTGCCTGTCTGTCGGTCTGTCTGTCTGTAACTTTTTCTGTCCGCACGTTTCCTCCGGAACGGTTTAAGATATTGACCTGAAATTTTGTACACGTATATATTATAACGAGATCTGGAACTGGATATCCGATGAAGGGTTGGGGGTTAAATAGGGGTAAATAGGGGAAAATAAGTAAAGCAAGCTTGTAAGAGTACAGAAACTTGAAATTCTGTGTATGTACTAGAAGTTAAGGCCCCAAATTTTTTTATAATACTTTTCAACCCTCCACCACCCCTACCCTATTAATGGGGTTGATAAAATAAAGTTGAGATATTCATTTGAAATGTCGTACACGTATGTATTATAACGACGTCTGGAATTAGATTATATTTTGGGATGATTCCTTTGAAGGGTTGGGGGTTAATTTGGGGTAAATAGAGGAATATAAGTAAAACAAGTTGGTAAGAGTACAGAAACTTGAAATTCGGCGTATGTACTAGAAGCCAAAGCGTCAGATTTTTCAATAATATTTTTCAACCCCCACCACCCCTACTCCAATATGAAAAGGGTTGATAAAATAAAATTGAGATATTCGTTTGAAATTTGGTACACGTATGTATTATAACGACATCCAATATGAAAAGGGTTGATAAAATAAAATTGAGATATTCATTTGAAATTTGGTACACGTATGTATTATAACGACATCTGGAACTAGATTATATTTTGAGATGATTCCGTTGAAGGGTTGGGGGGTAAATAGGGGTAAATAGGGGGAAATAAGTAAAGGAAGCTGGTAAGACTACAGAAACTTGAAATTCGGTGTATGTACTAGTAGCCAAGGTCTCAGATTATTTATAATATTTTTCAACCCCCCCCCCCCCACCCCTACTTCATTATTAAAAGGGTCGATAAAATAAAATCGAGATATTCATTTGAAATTTGGTACTTGTATGAATTATAACGACATCTGGAACTAGATTATACTTTGAGATGATTCCGTTGAAGGGTTGGGGGTTATTTAGGGGTAAATAGGTGGATATAAGTAAAACATGCTGGTATGAGTACAGAAACTTAAAATTCGGTATATGTACTAGAAGCCAAGGCCTCAACTTTTTTAATAATATATTTCAGCCCCCACTCCATTATTCAAGGGGTTGATAAAATAAAATTGACATATTCACATAAAATTTAGTAAGCATATGTATTATAACGACATCTGGAACTAGATTAAATTTTGAGATGATTCCGTTGAAGGGTTGGGGGTTAAATAGGGGTAAACTGGGGAAAATAAGTAAAGCAAGCTGGTTATACTACAGAAACTTGAAATTCGGTGTATGTACTAGAAGCCATGGTCTCAGATTATTTATAATATTTTTCAACCCCCACCACCCCTACCTCATTATTAAAGGGGTTGATAAAATAAAATTGAGATATTCAGTTGAAATTTAGTACACGTATGAATCATAACGACATCTAGAACTAGATTATACCTTGAGATGGTTCCGTTGAAGGGTTGGGGGTTATTTAGGGGTAAATAGGGGGAAATAAGTAAAACAAGCTGGTATGAG
The DNA here is from genome assembly GCA_963583905.1 of Stenurella melanura. NCBI lineage: Eukaryota > Metazoa > Arthropoda > Insecta > Coleoptera > Cerambycidae > Stenurella > Stenurella melanura. Next base: position 77,709,570 of record OY757312.1, read on the forward strand.
TACAGAAACTTAAAATTCGGTGTATGTACTAGAAGCCAAGGTCTCAAATTTTTTAATAATATATTTCAGCCCCCACTCCATTATTCAAGGGGTTGATAAAATAAAATTGACATATTCACATAAAGTTCAGTAAGCATATGTATTATAACGACATCTGGAACTAGATTATATTTTTGAGATGTTTGAGGGTTAAATAGGGGTATATAAGGGAAAATAAGTAAAGCAAGCTGGTAGAAGCACAGAAATTTGGGATTTGGTGTATATACTAGAAGTAAAGATCTCAGGTTTTTATTAGTAATTTCCATCCCCCCACCACCCCCACTCCCTTATTAAAAATTAAATTTAAATTTTCACTTGAAATTTGGTACATTTGTGTGTTATAACTATATCTGAAACTAGATTATATTTTGATATGATTGCGTTAAAGGAGTGGGTATAAGTAGAGGTAAATAGGGAAAGATATGTAAAGCAAGCTGGTAAGAGTACTGCAATTTGAAATTCGATGTATGTCCTAGAAGCTAAGGCCTCAGATTTTTTAATAATATTTTTCAACCCTTCCACTACCCTTACTACATTATTAAAGGGGTTGATAAAATAAAATTGAGATATTCACTTGTAATTTGGTAGACTTATGTAATATAACGACATCCGGAACTAGGTTATATTTTAGAATGATTCCGTAGATTGGGGTTAACAGGAGTAACTACGGGAAAATAAGTAAATAAAGCTGGTAAGAGTACAGAAATTTGAGATTCGGTGTATATACTAGAAACCAAGGCCTCAGATTTCATATCTCATATTTTTCAAACTCCACCACCTCCGCTTCATTATTAATGGGATTGATAATATCAATTTGAGATATTCACTTGAAAGTTAGTACACGTATGTATTGTAGTGACATCTGATTGAGATGACTGCATTGAAGGGGTGGGAGGTGGTAGGTAGTGAATAGTGGAAAATAAGTAGGGTAAACTAGAAACTTCATTTTTAACGTGTATGCGAGAAACCAACTGCTCAAACTTTTTTATAATATCTGCCCCAGATATTATTAAAATTCTATGACCAATAATTTCCACCTACTAGAGTGCAAATATAGTCAAGATGTTTCCTTTACAGTGACTTGGATGAAGACTTCTGGATGTGGAAGTAGTGATTCCTTAGGCAGCGGTTTTTCTAATTACATCTGCCCCAAATATTATTAATATTCTATGACCAATTATTTCCGGATACTAAAGTGCAAATGCAGCCAAGAAGTTTACCTTTAAGGAAACTTGGAAGGAAAATCTGGATGTGGAAGTAGTGATTCTTTACGCTGCGGTTTTTACTTTTTCTTATTAATTAGAGAATTATCTAGTCTCTTCGATTTTCCTGCTCATGAGTATCCCTGTTCTTCGATAAAATAAATAAAATAAACTTTCAGATCGACTGGCAAAATACAACAAGGTTACCTTGATGTGTCTACCAAAATAAGCGAGAATAGCTGACACTCTTGCAAAAAAGGTGCTGAAATCTCTTTTTTTGGGTCAGAACCAATTTGTAGCTTATCTAAGGAACACCTAACGAAGGCGATCATAAAGTTGAAAAAGGAACAGAGAAAGTTCTACTGCCGGAATATTTCAGGCCAAAGATAATTGAAAAGTTCATAATTTATTCCATGAAAAATGATTCAAGCCTTCTATATAAAATATAAAAATGACACCTTATATTTCAAAGCTGTATATTTGTTAACCCATTAACGCCGAAGACAATTTCTTTTTGAATTTTGCAAAAATATTCGGTATGTATGATCAAAATTCTTCCAAACGGCCGTAAAAAATAACAAAAAAAATATTCAACATGTGGTTTATCAAAAAGCTGGTGATCTATAAATAGATCACTGGGCAGATGTAATATATATTTTAATATATAATAATTATTTTACTTTCCTAATATATTTAATAATATCACCATTAGAACCTCAGTAAAATGTCATTAAATTATAATAATAATGGCCAAATTTAATAGCTATATTTGGTGGTAAGGTAGGAAACAATTGGCACAAAGAGTAACATTTGATGCAAGAGGTTTTAGGTCTACTCTTGCAATCATTTCTTTGGCATCTCTGACCATCACGATATTGCATAAAATGATTTAGGCCATCAAATCGAAAGTCTTCAGGGGCCACTGCAGCTTTGATTTTCCTTTTAGTAGAGGAAGTGAGTTTCATATATGAAACTGCAACTGCTCTACGAAATTCTAGACGCTGATAGCCTCACGACCATACATGGTGCGATATGGAATCCAGACATTTATTAGTGCCACATCCAGAATAAGAATGAACATTGGCCAGGATAATTTTTTTCCACGAATCTAGATTCCATATTTACCAATGATCCAATCAAAGTTTCTTCCTTTAAATAATCTGAAAGAAATATTTCAAAAATCTTCAACGGGGTGAGGGCTCCATGTCCTTTTATCAGTACCTCTATTTTCTCTTTCTCAATAGTAGCAAAGTCTGTGTCGGTAAAGGTATACTTGGGATCGCACTTTTTCCATTTCGGTAGAGAATTAGAAAGTATCTGCTTTTTCGAACCTTTTTGCTCAGAGATGACAGTGGTACTGTGGTCATCAACAATGTGGTCTGTATCTTGATCTTCATGACCGTATTATACCTCCAACTAACCAGGAACATATTGTACCTCCGCTATGCCCAATTCGTCATCATCCACTTCGTCTTCATCTGTCCCAAAATCTGGGTTTGGAGGCAAAACAACAATATCTAGGGTAGAACTATCATCGTCAATATATAAATTGCTATCGGCAATAATTTCTTCTATCTCCTACCATAGACAAGCGCCCTTTTTGGAATCCAGGTCCTCTAAAAGTAAATTATTATTATTATTATTAAAACCATCACCATGTTTTAATTATTTATATTATAATTTTATCATATCTAATTTCCACTTACAAATGTTTGACTGTATCAACGCAAAAGGAAAAAAGCTTTACTTACCAATTATATTTTTCACCAATACCACGGAAACAGGTGATATTTTAGTGAAAATAGCACTGAAAGATTTTATCTCACACACTGACTAAGATTGACCGATAATAATAACAATGACAATAATAACAATTAACAATGACTTAACACATCTGATGCGGATAAACTCTCTATGTTCCAGTTAGATATTATATGTGCCCAGTGGTATACATATAGATCAGCTAAATAAAGTTGTTTACAATTATGCTGATAAAGAAAATATTGTAAAATGAGTTATGGAATAATAAACTTTTATATTTCAGGGACTCATTATGACATATATCATATTTTCATATTCTATAGGTTTTTGTTTATAAATAAATACATTTGTTAGTGTAAACGAAAATGTTTTCAAGATTTTAAAGAATTTTAAAAAATACTTCCAATTTGATAAATTATTAGAAAATGGTTTTCTACTGTTGTAGTAATTATAGATATTAATTTAAATCAGTTTTTACGAAATTGAATAAGCTATTGTCATGTTAAAAAGAAATTGTCTCTTGTGATCTATAAATAGATCACTGGGCGCTAATGGGTTTTAAAGTTTAAGACTAAAAAGCAGTAAGTATTCCACCATTGATAATCCAGAAGAGATACTAAGGACATTATATTACTCGTCATTGACACCAACTTACTGTATACTGTTTAAATTTTTTTACAATACATACAGTACTTTGGAAGTTATAGGTAAAAATACTTGTTCAAGATTTAACTTTTTATTGTGACTAGCTCTAATGGCTGGCAACCTAGGAAAAAAGTATTTTAAGTATTATTTGCTGTCGAAGTATTACTATTTATGATAAAATATTACAGACCTAAAGCAAAAATATTGATAGTGTAAAATTTAATAAGTTTGTAATATTTTTGTTATTGTTCTTATAGGGTACATCTTATGTGGGAAAATCCCTTAAGAAGAAAAGAACAATTATGATAATACTGTAATTAACGAATGTGGAAATTTGGGCACATTCTAACCTTTAGTAAACATGCAATTTACATAGTGCCCTAAGGATAAACACCTATTTCCAACTATGCCCATGTAGCAAAAATATTATACTGAATAACTATTAATTCAAAATAACGTGTCATGAATAAATTGAAAATAATTATATTCAACTTACTTACCACATGTCACTGCCAATAATTGAGGAAAAGTTCCTTTAAATTTGTTGACACCAGCGTTTTGCATGGTAATGACCGATATCAAAGGACGTTAGGTAGGAACTAATAAATATAGTAATATTAATGATGCCATTTCGTATGCTGTTTTAATCTATCTACAAGTTGTCAGCGAATTCCGGGACACATTGTGTTCGTACAGTAAGTCTGATGCACTTCATTCAATCACTTTTTTATCTGTATTGTAATAAATATTATCAAAACATTTTAATGTATGGTAAACCAAATAACAATAGCAATTATCAATGTAAAAAATGAAGGTATATTTATTTATTTATATCTCAAACGACTTTGCCAATAAATACAAATATATTTCAACTATACCTAATTATTGTTATGCCACAGAAAAACAATGGGCCTACATGTAGAGTCACAGCTGGTGCAAAAATTTTGGGTAGGAACTTGGTAAAAGTGGAAACTTATAGTCTTTGTATCTTACCTGTTGGAGGTACCGAAGAAAATCCAGGCCACCATTAACCGTTAAAACAAAACATTTTAATTCTGTTTAACTAGTGTTATATACATATCAAGCCTTAACCTAAGTATTTAATTGTGTACATTATTGAATTATTTCACCATATTAAAGTACATAAATAATATGATTAACCATCCGATGTTATGACTTCACTGGAGACAAGATGATTTGTTAAAAACATTGCAGCTATACAAAGGTACTTCTCGGAGATTTATGCCTATTTTAATGAAAATATTCTTGAAGATTAAGTTTCTGCTAGGTGGAAAAATGTGTATTAATAGAGCGCCTTAAATAATGTTTCAAATATGCAGGAAAACATAGAGCAAAAAACCTGCTATAGACAATGCGTCAGCGGAAAAAACGTTGATTTCTACTTAGCGAAATATTTTTATTTGTCAGCGGGTTTGTGGCAGAGGAAATGATTGTAAGGAGTCGCAAGGGGGGGGAGGGTTGGGTTGGTTTGTAGGAAATGTGATAGTCTGCGTTTTGTCTCTGTTTATGTTAATCTTCCATTTTTGGAACAAATTTGGGAGGTTATGCAGATGATAACGTATCTTTTGTGTAGCCGTTTCAGAGTAAGAAGATTGTCCATATAACACGGGATCATCCGCATATAGGATTAGGTTGGTGGTTCGGTGGGGGGATTATCTGTTGTATAGAAGTTACACAACAGGGGAGAGAGTATTACCCCCTGCGGGCCGCCCGCTGACATTCTATATAGTGTTGATTGGCTGTTGTTTACACTTACCGTAATGTAGCGGCCTCTAATGTAATTTTTAATTAGGCACACGACATACGTTAAGAGTTTGAGTATTTTTTCCAGTTTATAAATGGACCCATTACGCCAGACCATGTCTTAGGCTTAGGGACTTCTTTCGGGCCAAGGAATCTTGCAACTTGCAAATTTTTTTATTGAAATAATTGTTCTTGATAAAAGTTAAATATTTAATGTGTGAACGTTGTCTTTTTTAATATAAAAAAATTACAGGTGACTTAAGCGGTTTAAACTCAGTGGCAGGCACCCTCAAAGTTGTATTTAGAAAATTACTATGGAACGTTCTTGGCAAAACCTAAAATTTTGACAGAATCCTCTGATTCTCCCTAAGATACGCAAGTAAAAGGACAGGTCAATTGTATGGTATGGCCTAGCTAAAGCCTACCAGGCATGCGCTATTTAGTCATTATTGGATCTTGGTACGGTGAATGACACTTTTAGGTTAAGAATTTTCACACATCTGCTGGTAATTATTAATTCTAGTAGGAGGAAATGTGTAGCAGAACATTGTCTTAACAGAAGTAAATATGTTAATGAGCAAAAATCTAAAGTTTCATTCATTTGGTAAGTAAAAATGTAATGTGTAAAATAACTAATTTCACTGCATGAGCCATAGAAACGAAGTACCTCGTAGTACTTGGTTTGACATTGATCCATTACCACACTCTGTCATACGTGTGACTGTTAATAATCCTTTGAAACGACGGCAGGTAGGTGTATATTTAATTATTATATGTTCATTAATCATGTTATTTAAAATTATTCCCATATTAACATCGATAATACTTTTCCAGATGACAAAATAGGAATGGAAGAAGATAAGATATCTATTCACAAGACAATCTATTTGAATGCGAACAAACGTGCGGTGACAATAAATACAAAAAATGTGTTCTGAATTTTTGTATTTCATATTTGAACATTACTTCTTATTTTAATGTTTCAAATTTGTATTCCATTTCCTTTATATTATTACATACGTAATGAATTTTGGCTAAACCTATTTTGCACGAAAATGGGCAACTCAAAAGGAAAATTTAATATCCAGCAACTAACAACGAAGGAATTTGAAATCAGACAAAGACTACGACAGGAAAACGGACTAGCACACATGCTATTCAACGTGGCGTTAAACAAGGTAGTCGGTGCAATGAAAATAGATACAAGCAGAACCATTTTAAACAAGGAGCAACACATAATAGCGTAGGCAGATGATATAACAATAGTTGGAAGACCAAAATGAGCAACTAGGGAGAAATATAAATAGCTGAAAGAAAAAGCACAGGGAATAGGGTTGGAAATTAATGTCGATAAAATAAAGGCAGTGGAAACCACAACAGAAAGAAGATTAGTACAAAACTGATATATTGGCGAAAATAACATAGAGGTAGTACAAGAGTTCACATACCTAGGTAGCAAGGTGAACGAGACCAACGACTTAACTCTCTGTGCACTACACAAAACCATGAAATCCAAACTAATTCAAAGAAACGCCAAAGTGGTCATATACAAAACCCTAATAAGACCAGTAGTCACCTACGGATGTGAAACGTGGACCCTTACCAAGAAGACAGAAAACATGCTAGCCATCTTTGAACTGAAAGTTTTAAGAAAGGTGTCTAACCTATGAGAGAAGATGAGGACTAACGGATTAGATGCAACCAGAGCTTATACGACTATATAGAGCTTATACGACTACATAGTGATATAAACATAGTTGATTACAAGAAGGTACAGCTCCTTAGAAGGGCGGGAAACGCTGAGAGAATCAGCGAGGACCTAGTGCCAAAAAGAATCATGAGGGGGCAAGTCATAGGCAATAAGCGCAGGGGACGACCAAAGACCCGCTGGCGGAATAACGTACAAAACGATGCGGAAAAATGCATAAGAAACTGGCAGGAAGCAGCGAGGGACCGAGGCAGATGGATGCAGGGGTTAAACAATGTCAGGGTCCAACGTAGAACCACGGGAAGAAGAAGAAGAGGAAGAATAGATTTATACATACTATGCTGATAAAATTGTATGATATTAATAATTATCTGCTAGAGGAAACTGTTGTTTAAATACTGATGGTTTATGCGTGTTTGAAGCAAATGGTGGTACCATTGGTAAACAGTTTGTCGTGGAGTTTTCTTTTTATGTGCCAAAAGAATTATTAAAGTTAATGCAATCCTGATAATCTTCATTCAATCTACACCATAATTTCAATGATCAAGATTCTTTCAGATTTTGCCGAGTGATACTTTTGGAGATAGGGTGAAGGGAGACCAATTTTTAAGCGTTTTTTCGGGAAAGTGTTAAAGAACATACATGAAAAAAAGCAAATTATGTATTTCTTAATTTGTGCTTTACCAAGATTTCATTTCATGATGACCTTGAATATTTTTTAAATTCCAATTTTACTTCCAGAAACGCACTCTGTGTACTTCACGTCTGTGGGTAATTGATAACTTCCTACAGCTGTGCCAAATTTCAACTTTGTACGTCAAACAGTTTCTAAGAAAAATGCTTGTGACGAACGAACGGACAGACACCGAGGTGATGATTCCATAAGTGTTCGATTCTGACAATTTTGATACGAAACATTCGACACTGAAGATGATCACCAATAGTTACAAATTAAAACATCTCCTTGGAATGTTTTTCTAATCTACGCATCAATATCACAATGCCTCGAACGGCTGTCCATAAACGTTTTCTCTTGCACGCGTTCGATTGCATAGTCATCTCGCTGTTGCACTCAAGTAAAAACATTTAAACCACGTGCCACGTCCTTAAAACCTTTCCATCGGCCTACTTTTTACCTGCATATCTTTAGCCCGGTCTACACGTGTCCAGTATTTTAGTTAGGTAGAGTTCTTTACTAGTTTAGTGCAAATTTAGTGTGTTTTTATTGGTAGAGTACCACGCTTTAGTTGACTATTAGTAGCACTTTAGATGTCTAAACAAAGAAAACGAAATCCACTTTAGTTCAATAGTGGACAAACCCAACTTTACTAAATCACTCGACTGAATTCCAGATTTCCAGAAGTGCCCAGATGCCTTATAATTTAGAAGTGTATGAGAGAGGGAAAACAACTCAACCAAAAAATAGAAATGTTTCTGTTCCATTCTACTAAATTGGTTACTCGACAAACTAATGTCTTCTGTACTAAATACTTGCGTTGACACGGGTCGAGTACTCCAATTTAGTTCAACTTGATTAAATTACTGGCCGTGTCTAAACCGGGTTTTAGGGAGAATAAGAAGTAAGTATGCCTTTATAATTTCAGGTTTTATCAAGAATGTTACATACAAATATTTTTAACACAACTTAAAAACGACTAATTCACAATTCTCTCTAAAATTAAAATAAAGCCGATTTTAACATATTAAACCTTTTATCAAAATCCTTTTTTTCAAAAATTTTTTTTAGTTTGCTAGATTTTTTGTGCAAAAGTAACCACTGGCGATCTGGTAGGTCTTCGATACCTTCATCGGGTAAGGTGCAAATACTGTTCTACAAAGTTTAAACTTTTATCATATAGCTACTCAAAAATCTTCAACAGCTTTTGTACTAATAGTACACTTTAACAAATTTTATATAAAGGATGTACCATGGACACGAAACAGTAGGGGTACAGAAAGTGCATTATCGTATCGTATTAGAGAAACATAAAATATTAAAGCCCTTGTGTAACTATGTTACACATTTAATAAATCAGCACTGCACACAGAAGATAGCAGTACTCAAAGAACAAAGTTCGGTTGCTGTTACAAGGCGATGACTGCATTGTATACGGTATGGTGGAATTTTTCGTTATTAGAATCGATGTGCTAGTGACAAAGTTACTTTTTGTGAACTGTAACTCAATGTTCTCAGATACGATTTTGTTGTATTATGCAACTGGTGTTGAATTATTATCGATAGATTTTTGACCTTTCAATATGAACTGAATTTCTTCCAAAGTTTTACCTTTGGTCTCTGGAATATACAGTAATGTAAATAACATTAATAAGAAAGAGCAAACAGAAAATAAGTAAAAAGGAACATGAAGTCCATAAGAATTGGCAAGCGACTGATATATTTGTAAACTTAGTATACCCCAAACTACAAACATCGCATCCGATATAGTCATACCTATTGGTCTCATTTTTGCTGGAAAAACCTCAGCCGTAATAACAATAGGTACAATACCTAAGCCTATTTTGTAGGCAGCTGCGTATAACATAACTACGACTATTGGTATCCAGCTAACAGCTAGAATGTCATAGTTCAAATATTTTAAATTAAAATAAATAGCAATTATAAATAGACATATGCCTGTCAGTACTGCGGAAGTAATTAACAATAATTTCCTTCCATATTTGTCTATTTGAAGTGACGCAATACTGGCCATTACCAGCATTATTAGAGCAAACAATATGCCTGCCATAGACTCTTCCATGTAAATTGAACCAGCCTCAGTAAGAATTAAATGCAAATTCATCATTACAATATTTATGGCACAAAAATTTTGACCCGCGTTTAAAACTGTCATTATTAGGAAGGCTTTACGATTACTGCTAATTAAAAAGAGATCTTGTAATCTTCCTTTTTCAGTCTTCTGTCTGTCGATGGCATCCGATATTTCTTTCATTTCCTTCTCCACGTCCACTTTGCTTCTAAAATATTCAAGCGATTTCTTTGCCTGTTCTGGTTTGTTCTTGTACAGTAAATAATATGGAGATTCAGGCATAAAAGAGAATGTTGATAGTTCTATAATAGCGAAGGATGCTCCGATTATGGGACTCGCATAAAATGGTAGGAACGGCCCCACGCAGTACACAATTAGGCATCCTGTGAGCATCATTAGATATATTATACTTGATAGAAATCCTCTTATTTTTTGATCCGCTATTTCAGCCACGTACATAGGCGCAGCCACAAAAGCCATGTTACCTGCCATGCCACAAAGAAATCTTGCTACAAATATGTATATCATCTTATCGCCCAATGCTATGGCGAGCCATGCAAATAACACAACGAATGAGGCGAGTAATAAAGATCTTTTCCTTCCAATTTTTTCTGTGAAGAATATGGTTGTTGGAAGCCCGCAAAATGCTCCAGCTAGAAGTGCCGTCTCCAACCACTCTGCTTCATATTTGGTTGTTTTTATATGGCTTTCTTCACTTATTAGGTAGGGTATCATTGGAGCCGTCCATCCAACGGTCATCCCATCGGATATCGCGAAGAGGGTACCTGCAGAAAATTGTAATAATAATAATATATTTTATAGAACCTAGACTAGAGGTAAACATATTATTTGAGTGTCCAAAATACTTAAATGAATAAGGGAGTCGGGCACCACATAATAGGGCTCCGTAGCGCCATACATTCTCTAAATATAGTGATTTCAAAATTTCTCAGACAATGCTTTTGTTACACCGTCCATTATAATTTTGAAAGTATTAACAAAAGCTCCATTCGGTAATTTTTTCAGATTTTTAGCAATGATCGTTTAGAAAATAGAACGGAGGGATGCGTTTATGACGAACTTGAATATCTTGTGACAGAAGGGTTAAAATTATAAGGTCCCAAAGCATTTGTTGCTGCATATTAGAAGACCTATCCAACGGCATCCCACTAGATGGGGTAGTAAGTGTAAAAATTTTTTTGTGAGAAAAAAGTTTCTCTAAATGGGACGAGGATCCAAAATATTTTTTTAAATTACTACTTTTCTGTTTTTGGATCATTAATTTACGCCCGTATGCCAAATTTCGTTTCAATAGGTTTAAAAATAAGAGGAAGTGTGGGCTGAGACTTGCAGACAGATGCAGACGAGAGGACAAACATACAAAAACTATAAGGGTTCCTACAGAACCTAAAATTTAATTTTCAATATGAAAACTAACTGCAAGTTATCTGATTTCTTGTACGTTTTCTGTGTAACGACAAAATATAAATAAAGTTCTGTGTAAAATATATTTATAGATTGAGTTTATAACCTCTTGCAGTAATCACACATTTTTTTACTAAGAGTATTTGTTCTATATAACTATTAAATAGATTAATCGAATTTTTGTCACTTTATTCTACCGACAAGTTCAAACAAATTCTTGAATATTGTCAGGTCTTATTATTGGTAACAGTGTTCTTTGTCTAAGAGAAGAGCGAGTTAGTGAGTAATGTGAGTATATACACACAGTGTGTCCCAGGATAGATGTAACAAGAATTGTAATGGACCAAAAATTTTGGAATTTTGGAATGGTATTTGGGGATTGACTCCTGCTTGTTGTAAAACTAAAGTGTACCAAAAATGACTTGATTTGGTGATCTACAAGGTGTTTTATAAGCAAAGCTGTAAAAATCACCACTAATAAAGTACCTTTATATTTCAAAATATGAAAAAAGACCACTAAGAAAAGTTAGTTAGAATGCAATTTTATACCTCTGTACCAAATTTCAGGAATATAAAATTATTTTTTTGAAACTTCCAATTTTTTCAATAAATTAGTGTTTTATTTTGAACCATTCAATTAAAACTGCATAGAAATTATTTTTTGTGAATTAATGTTTAAAGTTATGTAGAAGCTAAAAGTAGGCTATGAGAAAAGCAATGGATACACATTTATCATTTATTATTGACATATCTGTCAAACGTAGTCAATATTATCCTTAATTTCTGTTTGAAATTAACGAACCAAGCATAAAAAATTAAGTGAAAATGGTACTCACAGTGCGTGAAAAAATTTATATTGTGCAATGCTACCGAATTGGCGGTGAAAACTCGCTAAGAGAAGTGGTAAGCCAATTTAATTTGAAATTTCCAGCCAATGCTTTGTCACGTACTCAGGCTATGACAATAATTAAAAAGTTTCTGGCTGGTAGTGTTCTTAACATGAAAAAAAAATCGGTAAAGTTATTTACACAGAACTTCCCTCGTTATTTGTGCATGACAGTCACTCAAAAAAATTATTAATTACGAAATGACATTGGGAATAATAATCGGAATATAATTATTGGTATTATTACAAAGAAAACCTGATAACTTTTGGTCAAAAAAATATACAGAGTGTTCATCCAACAGCAAAAGTTCAATATACTAAATAACAGGTGCCAAATATGGAAGGCTTGCGCAAATACCTTTATAAATGTCCACCATGACTCAATTATTTCTTGGGATGCCATTATTCAATAAAAGTATATAATAGGATATGCCAAATATTATTGCCATCTCTCACATTTTCAATCCCACATTCACGTAATGGAGTGGAAGTATAGTGGTGATTAAAATATAGAACAAATTTTCAAAAATGTTTTCTGTCTATTCTAGTGTTAAATTTTTTTCCAAATTGGTGAAAATATGTTGCAATTTTTTTTTTCCGAAATAGGTTTAGAATGTTATGAAACGTGGAAATTTTAAATTTGAGCAAAAAAATCTTTCGTCTATTCTATAATGGTGATAAATAGTTTACTAAAACATGTTTTCATTTTTTTTAATTTTTCTAAAACATTTTTAAATTTGTTTTAATAAATTTGGAATGCCATGGAAACGTGGAAATTTTAAATCGGAAAAAAAAATCCATTTGTGGTAAAATTTTTTCAAACATTTTTAATTTTTTTTTTTATTTTTCTTTAAATAGATTTAGAACGCTATGAAACGCGGAAATTTTAAATTTTGAGAAAAAAAAAATCATCTATTTTGGTGGTAAAATTTGTTTCAAAAATGTTGGTAAAAAATTTTTCAAAAATGTTTGAAAAAAATTTAGAAATTTTTTTTTTTTCTGAAATAGGTTTAGCGCGTCATGAAACGTGGAAATTTTAAATTTGAGCAAAAAAAAATTTTTCTCATCTTGGTAAAAATTTTTTCAAAAATGTTTGAAAAAAATTTTCAAAATTTTTTTTTCTGAAATAGGTTTAGCGCGTCATGAAACGTGGAAATTTTAAATTTGAGCAAAAAAAAATTATTTTCAACTTGGTAAAAATTTTTTCAAAAATGTGAAAAAAATTTTTTAAAATTTTTTTTTCCTTAAATAGGTTTAGCGCGTCATGAAACGTGGAAATTTGAAATTTGAGCAAAAAAAAAATTTTTTCATCTTGGTAAAAAATTTTTCAAAAATGTTTGAAAAAAATTTTCAAAATTTTTTTTTTCCTGAAACAGGTTTAGCGCGTCATAAAACGTGGAAATTTTAAATTTGAGCAAAAAAAAATTTTTTTCACTATTTATTCCGTTTAGACGGTCCACCCTGTATATTTTTCAGTGAAAATTCTACCAGTTCTTCGCTGACAGTAGGGTTAACTACCTACCAAATTTGACTGCTCTCCGTCAAGTAGTTTTTTAGTAAATACACCAACAGACAGACAGACAGACAGACAGACAGACAGACAGACCGACAGACAGACAGACAGACAGACTGACGGAATTGAAAAACCTATATTTTCGGAATCTACGTGTTCTGAAACGTCAGAATCCGAAAAAATCTCGGAGGGTGATTTTTTCTCGAATACAATACTTCCCTTCGGTATGCGAGGGAAGTAAAAATAAAAGCATATGATGAAGACAATGTTGGGGCTATTACAGCTCATGCCTCTGTTATAGAAAATCCTAGGATGCCACTAAAAGAGAGGTCAGCTCTTATTAATATTAGCAAGTCTGAACTACTGAACTCCAAAGAATTTACAAGGCAAAGGAAATTAGGGCATATAAAGCAAATTATAAACATACGGTTGAAGAGGAAGATGTCGGCCGTAGGTCGGATTTTTGTTTGACCATTGGAGAAAAAAATCATGGAAGAGAGATTTTTTAATCATTTCATAATTTTCTCAGATGAATTCACATTCACAACCAATGGTGTTGTTTCATCTCAGAATTGTCGGTTTTAGGCTTCTGAAAATCCAAATTTTAGAATTAATTGTAGAAGACAGTAAAAAAGTGAATGTGTGGTGTGCCGTTTCTTATCACGTTGGAGTTATTCGATCTTATTTCTTTGAGGCAAGGTTAAACCAGCACACTTATTTACAGTTTCTTGAAAGATTTTCTGAAGAACATTTAAATATTTTAAGAGATATGCCTTTAGTTTATTTTCAACATGATAGTTGCCTTGGCCACTCCACAGAAATGGTTAATCGGTGATTGAATTTAAATTTTGGAGAAAATTGGATTGCTAGGAATGGACCGATCAAGTAGCCGGCGAGATCCCCAGACCTATCAACATTGGATTTCTTGTTATGGGTTCGCCTCAAGCAGTTGGTTTACGCTGAACCACTTCCTGACGATGTAGCGGTATTGAAGCAGAGAATTACAAATGCTGTAAACTCCATACCTTTAGATAATATTCGAAACAGTTTTAAGGACATCAGGCGAAGGATCGAATTGTGTGTGGATGTGGGAGGTTGCTACGTCGAATAATAAAAAGATTGTAAACATTGTTTTGTATTGGTCAATAATTAATTTGTTTGTGAATCTGTTATGTTTCTGACATTTATTACTTGTTATAATTTTTAAACCTCATTAATCTTCTGTTAGTAATTGTTTCTTACCGGCACGGTAGCTCAGTCGGCTAAGCGTCTTAGTGGCGAGCGCGCTTGGTCAGACTGCCTAACGTGTACTGGGTTCGATCCCCAGCACCAGCACTGACAATGTTGGTGGGTAATGGGTGTTGTCTGCGTTTTTTCAAATGTGTAACCCCCTTCCGAACAGCCAATGAGAGGCTCTGGATTTGGGGGTTGTCTACTATGTGTGGTGTTTATGTTTTGTTTTATAAGTAGTTCGATTAATATTATACCTTCTTACATCTCATATATTCAATTTTTTATTTACCAATAGCCTACTTTTTGAGATGATTAACATTTGCTCCTATACAACTTTAAATATGAATTCAACTCTTGATTCGCAAAAATTGGGAAGTTTCAAAAATTAATTTTATATTCCTGAAATTTGGTACAGTTTTATAAAATTGCATTCTAAAGAACTTTTCTTAGTGGAATTTTTCCATATTTTGAAAAATAAAGGTACTTTATTAGTGGTGATTTTTACAACTTTGCTTATAAAACACCCTGTAGAACACCAAATCAAGCCATTTTTGGTATACTTTAGTTTTACAACAAGCAGGACTCAATCCCCAAATACCATTCCAAAATTTCAAAATTTTTGGTCTATTACGCCTGTTGTTACATCTACCCTGGGACACACTATATATGAAGTATTACACAAAAACTAATAAATTAGTCAATAAATACTAATTATAAAAACCAAAATAATACTATTGCCTCATATTTAATTCCTACCTTTGTCAGTATAATATTTTAAATAATCTGGTAAAATATAATAAAATTAGTTGTATAATTGTTGCACATTCTATAGGATATTCTTCGCAGTTTTTTTGTAAATAATATACAGGGTGATTCAGAACTTATCCGGAAAATTTTAAGGGGATATACAACGGGCCCAGATAAATATAATAGCGCAAAGAAAAAATGAAAAAGCTTTAAAAAAATTCAAAAATTTCACTTCTACGCTATTGTTATTCTGGTCGACTGCAATCAAAATTGGAAAACAGCTGATACTGAATGAATAGTTCTGAAAGGCGAAAACTTCACATAAAAGAAATCGATAACGACAAGAATCTGACCTAACGAAATTTAGCTTTGGAGTTAGAAGTTTACTTTCAATTTTTTATTTACTATAAATGATTACAAATTTTGAGAATACATTAACTGTTCGAAATTTTGTCCGCCGACCTACATGCACTTTTGACAACGTCGTATCCAATTTTCCTCATGTCCATATACTCCGCGTTACTATACACATATGGCATTTTGAAAGAAACTCACTTACAGCACTAAAATACAAAAAACACTCACTATCAACGTGATTAAATCACAAACTGACGACCTGAACTAGTTGCTACTTGCTTGATACGTATTAGGAGGCTTGCGTGTACAAGGGTAGGTCAGTATTTCATCCAGTCGTCCAGCTAAGTAGCGTTTAATAATAGCATAACCAACATTTTTTTACGGCAGTTCTGTTAGAATTTTATTATATTTTTTTTCGTGGTATCCACTCTAATTGTAAGGGTGAATATCTCCTTACATTCTTCCGGATAAGTTCTGAATCAACGTGTATAGTTTTGGACATTTTTTAAATTTAAAAACAAAAAAAACCGTTTAAAAATTAATAAATATTTTATTTATTGATCTATTTTATTAAAATACAATGGGGTTCTTCCACTACCTAACACTAATCTACTGTCTACATTTCAATACAGTCGGACTTTTCGTTCTTAAGTTATCGTGCTTACAAGAAACGTAACGGACGGATTTTTTGAATTTGATTTGATCACAAACACAGTGATATGAACATTTTTTTTCTACGACCCATTTTATCGGGTTTAGAAATGTGCCGATCGAATGCATTATAATCTTCGTTATGTATTTGCGAAGGCTATAATAAAGGAAGTTCGGGATGAAAAGATTGTTTCAAGGAATAAATATCTTACCAGATACAGCAGCACATAACTGGGGCAATGTTCCTTTAAATATATCAGCAACACCTTTTTGTGCTACCATTTTTGTTTCGTAAACTTTAGTAGAACGAAAGAAAAACCAAACATGCAAACACTCACATTGTAATATTCGAAGTTAAATATAGAATAGCCACAATAAAGAAATTGGCCAAATATTTTAAATGTTTTTATATGTATAACGCATACTTAATCTTATTAAATTTAACAAACCGAAGAATTACACGTACCTAGACTTTAGATTTATGGCACCTTCTGTTTACTGTACTTATATCCAGGTAACATACAGATAATTAACAAGTGGAAAATATTATTATATTAAGTAAATTAAACTTTCCGCAAATTCTATGTATAATACGTTATAAAAAATGTATAATATAGTTGCTCTATCTGGTCTAAGAAATCAAGTTCAAAATTATTTTTGTGTCCTCCCCAAACTTGAACAAAATCAGGTAATATTAACACATGCCTCCAAAGCATTTTTTAACGTACTTTCATGTATCTATTTGGATACGCAGGAATTCCAGTTAGATACTCAGTAAACATGAATTGGATACAGAAATTTGGGCCTCGGCCCATTAAAAATTGATACTATATAGATACTTAAAGATGCAATAATACAAAAAACGGTAGTCAAATAAACGTAAATTATAAATATTTAATTCGGCAGAAACTACAGAAATATAAAACACAATCGAAATAAAAAATTAACTCTTTACTCTTGCTAATGCAACAAACGTACTTGAAATTTGGTACATTTTTCGAACCTTTGATGGAGAATTGTTAAAAAACCACCTGACAGAAATGTCTGCCACTACAGTACAGTACTGTACACGCCAAAACAAACATTCTCCGCTAGGATTGATCCGGTAACTACAAATTTTTTTCTGGTTACCGCGTACCGACTGAAAAGTTTCGTCTGCCAGCATAACTGGGGTATGTGAAGTACATGTACCAACTAGCTATGCGAAAACATATCGGGCCGCTACAGACGGGGCCGCTACAGACGGTGGGCATAGTGGGTGGTTGCCCAGAGCGCCAGAATTGTAAGGGCGGCATTTTAGCGTAGCGATACGAATATTTTAAGAATCACATGGACCATCATCAGGATCTTCGTAATTGAGCGAAAGTGTATCTTATGAAAAGGAGATTATTTATATTTTGCTTATAGAGGGGCGCCAAAATGCCATTTCGCTCAGGGTGACAAAAAAGCTAGAGTGGCCGCTGTAACCACTTGATTTAAAAAATGCCCGTCCCCTTCATATCCGCCCACCATATCAAAAATTTCCAGGGAGGAAATAGTTCCGTAGTTATATGCTGTCTTCGATTGCCGACTGGCAGACGCAGACGGTAACTTTTTGTCGTCGAATTTGCACGCCATATCCTAAACTAATATGTGATATGATGAGTAGGTATTTGATGCTGCGATCAAAGCATCACATTAGTCAGAAATAATACAAAATAGGGCTTTTTAGAACACATGGATGCGCAGCAAAATATCACTAAAAGATGCCCTGCATACTTCCTATATATCTAACGGATTTAAGACCTTTTTCGTAAATTTGAGAATATTTAAAATGTAGTGAAATAGATATCCCTCACAAGTCTACTCTCCAGAATTGAAAGAATGAACTAATAATTCATATTTAAATTAAATACTCGTAAAATCCTTTTAAGGGGCCCCATAATGATAGCGGAAAAACAGAATCTTGGGTTTTTGCCGTTTATGACTGTTTAATCGTGATTCTTTTTGCACAAATTATTATATATTAGTCACATTCCAGTTTTGTATATTGTAATAGTATATTATTTAATGAACGGTAATGTAGATAATAACTCACGCAGATGCACTTTATAGTGCGAACCGTAGGCGAGTGCAAATCATCGAGTGTGTTATTACAACTAGCGCAAGTTGAATACCTATACTTTATCTACGAATGTAACAATAAATATTAACATAATGGTTCATCTTCACTAACCGAATTTATCACTTTTGGTACAATTATTACTTAACTTGATTTGACGAGCAAACTATTCAAACATGTCAACTCACCTTCCTCCTCTCAATAATAAGGGACCATTATATTTGGCACGTTACATCGATTGAGTGGGCTAGGCATGAAGTTAAAGGTGATTGGCTATACGTAGTGAGTTCTAATAAAACACTTGTGTGTTAAATCACGCTATTTGTTTATGGATACTATTACTTGTTCAAAATCAGTTGAGTAATTAGTATATAATCTAATATGAGTAGATAAAATAAACTACAATAATTGTTTAAATCATTTGACAAATACTAAAATACCTCTCAAATTAATTATGCAATTATAATGTACTTAAAATATTATATTTTGTTATAAATTTGTAAAATTTCAAGTTACTCAATTTTGTTGCTATTAAAACCCGTAAATCATTTAATCCCTTTATTGCTGTTGTTATTACAAACGCGGAGAGTTCTATAGGATCCGCATCACTCAGGCCTGTCGGCCCATTGTGCATTTGCGACGTGTGGGATTTCCTAGATGAGACCAGTGCTCTCCACAAAGGATAGCACTCTGTTCCTGGGTTGATCCCGAAATTCCTCCGGCTGTAGAAATTGCCTTTAGAAATGCCTATACCTTGGCGCACCTAGAGGGGCGCAACTGTATAGAATAAAACCCTGACCGATGAGCTTCAAATCATACCAGATGAGCAGTTCGCCTACCCAACCGAGCATTCCATCGAGCTACAAGCACTTCGTCTACCGCAGTATACCACCGAGGGTTTCAACCACCGCAAAGTCACAGGAACGATCTTCTTAGACGTAGCTAAGGCCTTCGACAGGATTTGGGATGAAGGTCTCCTGGCGATAATATTATCGATGGGTTATCCTGTCGACATCGTCAAGCTTGTGAGTTCCTACCTTCACCGGAGGCAACTCCGACATGCCAAGAACCTCAAGGACCTCCTAGGCGCTCTGCGCAGATGATACCACCATAATCGCAAGATCATGGAGTATAAGACTTGCCACCAGCAACCATCAGTAAGCAGTATCCCTTCTGGAAGAGTAGTGTAACAACTGACCGGTCAAAGTCAATACGGAGAAGAGCAAAGCCATCCTCTTCAAGAGAGTCAGGCAGCAAACTCCCACAGGACACGTCTCCATGAACGACGAGAACATCCAATGGCGCGATACCGTCAAGTAACTTAGCATTATCATAAATCGAAGCCTGACGGGGAGACAGAACACGGAAGCGATAATATAGAAAGCGAGGACAAGAAGGACTTTGCTTTACCCTATAATAGGAGGAACAAGCTCGCGCTTATCAGGACCCTCATTACACCCATTCTGACCTACGTCTCTGTTGCCTGGGAATACTAAACAGTCACCCACCTGAAGGGGATTCAAGCCGTGGAATGCAGCTTGGTTTGCCAGAAACGCCGACATCTTCAGAGACCTGGAATACATCCCGGTAATTCAAGTCATTCGTAACAGAAGAATCTATACGCCCGTGCAGCAGAGCGGGTAACTATAACTTAACCGTTTTTCAGTTTCAGCCCGACCTTCAAGCTACGCCGCATGGAGGCAACGACCAAAATCACCCAAATCATCTGATTACCAAGTAAATAACCAGCTTGGTACCCTTACCTTAGTCCGTGCCGGCCTCTAACGCTAAAATAAATGTCTATGGCCGAACACAATCCTTGAGATACACAGTTCACACTTCCTTCCAACGAAATCGGAGCATATGATGCCAATTAGCACCCTGAGGTTCCGACTAGTTAACACCCCCCCAAACCCCTCCAAACTCCGAGAGGGCTCGGCAGCAGCCATTCTCTCCCACTATAGACGAAATACGCTCCCGGAAGCCGACATGCCCAGATAAGAAAAAAGACCAAAACAGAGGAGCTCCAGAAGAAACGAAACTTCCCAGCAGGCAGGGTCTAAGAGCCAGGACCAAGGAAGGTCTGCTAAGATCGCCTACAAGTCCGGGGGGGTAGGCGAAAAAGCAGGCTCACCCCTTACGAGGCCGGTCCAGATCTATAGCGATGATTGTAGCAATGAGCTCAAACTTGGCGCCTAATCGTCCGAGACCATCATCTTTAGTCAAGAATATTGGCGCGCCCAAGCAGGAGCAGATGCTCCTTCTTCCACCAACCGATCTGCTTCATCGTTGCCCTCCACACCTCGGGCACCTATATGAGTTTGAGTTGTGTTCACACAGTTCTGTAAAAATATTCCGACAGTTTGAAACCAGCCCCGAGGTCACCTTTTTTTATACAAAAGCTCTCAAAGCTGCCTGACTGTCTCTGCATATGTAAATATGTTTGTTGATGAAATCTGTTCCCAGATTCTCGCTTGCATATAACAATATGGCATATACTTCTGCTTGGAGTACACTTGGATACTTTCCAAATTGCATCGATGTACGAGCTCTTGATTTGCACCTTTGTATGCCAGCACCAGTTCCCTCTTGAGTCTTAGATTCGTTTGTGTATCATTCAAGGCCTCCGGTACTCAGAAGACGATCTATATCGCCTTCCCAGTCCTCTCGACTGGAAACACAACTGAGTATGGAATAGTCCGGTCTCTTACCGGCAGATCCAGGGCCTTTTTATGCTCCATATTCAATTTTTGAACAACCTATTTGCTGCTTTCCTGGATTCCAGTTCCCTCCGACATGCAAGGAAGTAATCCCAAGAATGGCCTCCATTGCTATCGTTGGAGTAGTCGTGATAGCTGCTGTAATTCCAAGGCAAGCTAGTCTTTGAACTTAACATAGGTGAGCCCTAATTGTGGAGTGCTCCTAGAAGAGCCACTATAATAGTGCCGGGTATGTTATACGGAGTTTTACCACGATAGTATATGTCCAAAGAGCGATCTTCGGACTCACTCCTCATTTTGGACCTAAGATGTGTTTTCACAACCATAGGGAAGCACACGATTTCCTCGTTTGAACTTCCATATTGTCCTTCCATTACAGTTTGGAGTCCAGGATTACCCCAAGATAACTTGCGGTACGGAAAAAACACAAATATGTGGCCATAAGAAAAGGAAGCTGGAAATCGCTTATTTGTCTCCTTTTAGTGAACACCATTAGCTCTGTTTTGCCAGGGTTGACAGAGAGTTCATGTCTGTTACACCATTCCTGAACTATGTGAGAGCACATTGGCCCTCTAAAAGTAATTTCAAATTGGTCTCTTATCATGATCGCCAAATCATCTGCATACGCATGTGCCCATCGAGCAGAAGACTCCCCTTGGACCACCTTGGCCCTAACCGTCTTGTTACGAAGCATGATTTCAATGTTGCGGTTGCTCAACATGGAGATATCCATCAGATAATAGTACCGCTAATTGCATTTCGCAACTACTGTTTATTACCATCCTTGTTAAGAATAATGCTAGGAGAGTTACACGCTTTTAAAACTTTTTAGCTTTTCGTCGACGTTACTTATTTATAATACACAGCATGTTTTAAACAATATATAGTTCTTTAAACACTTATCTATTATTTATCGATAAATGTTCTGTGTTTCTTAAGAACCAGAGAGTGGTGGATGAAAAGTTAAAAACTTCCACCAACCTTCAAATGCTAAATCTAAATCTGCTATGGAGTTTCCGGCATCACGTAAGAATCTCGAACCAATGACGACACAAGTTAAATTTGAAATATATGTATTCATTGTTACAAAAGCTACATGAATAGATTTACGGTAATAAAAATATAAAAAGTATCCCGTAACTGTAATGAAATGTTTAATTCAAGATGATAAATAGACAACCAAAGAATATACAAACATTACACAGCGGGATCAGGTTTAGGATTAACGTTTCGTCTTTGTTTTAAATGTGCGTGTAGTTGATTTACGTTTATGTTGATCTTGAACAATTTCTCTTATTAGAGACCAACAGTAAGCACCCAACATGTTTACATCACATCGTTCTTGATAACGTCTCTTCATTTCTTTTATGTCTTGGTGAAACCTTTCACCCTGTTCTTCACTGTAGTCACCTAAGTTGTCTGGAAAATAGTCTAAATGAGAGAATAGAAAATGTAATTTCATGCTCATGCTGCATCCAAGTATTCGCAGCTTTTCCTACGTATTTTCTACAATTGTTTTATATGCAGAATCTCTAAAATTTCCAAGGAACTTTATTGCAACTTCTCTTTAAATGAATTCCATGTCTGCAACTCCGTGACACTCATGGTATCACTGAATTCTGTATCCTTCATTAGTTTCCGCATTTGTGGCCCATCAAATATGCCTTCTTTTATTTTTGCGGTAGATAAATCTGGAAATTTAGTGAAGAGGTATTGAAAACAAGGACCACCACTCTTAGAAAGCGCTTTTACAAATTGTTTCATAATTCCAAGTTTTATATGCAAAGGTGGAAGTAAAATTTTCTGAGGGTCAACTAATATGTTATATTTTTGGTGTCAAGTCTTTCACGAAAGCCACCCTTTTTTGTTGTCCAATATTTATCACAAGCTGTCTACTATCCCATTCACACAAAAAGCATGAAAATTAGGTAAAACCTCCTTGTTGGCCCAATAACATCCCAGATACTTTCAAATGGCCACATATAACCCACTTATGTTCATTATATTTAATTTTTTCCAAAGCTGTTCGCCAATTTTCGTAACTTTCTTTTAAATATACTGAATGTGCAATTGGAACTGAAGCATATTTATTTCCATTATGCAGTAACACACTCTTCAAGGTTCTTTTCGAAGAATCGATAAATAAACGCCAGTCACTAGGGTTATAAACCTACCGACAAGCCAATGACCAGCAAATGATTCGCATTGAAAAATATTATTATTTAAAAAATGGGGGCGCCAACTTCACAGAGCCTAAGTTTTTACAAGTATAAATAGTCTCTCTACTAGGAACAGTTGCCTAATAATAAAAACAACCTATAACATTTTAAAATACACATTTTTATAGAGTGAATAAATTCCCAACAGTAGATTTTAGATTTTAGTCTGAAGAAGTGGAATCGGCTTTGCCCACTGCGGCCTATAAGGTCTATTGTAGATAGTCCTCTGTGCCTTAGGGCTCCTTACCCAGTCATGGTCTGGTCGAGTCTGTTGAGGAAGGGGCCCCTTGGTACTGTTATCAGCCCTTCTCTTTCTCTCGCGAAAGCCGCCTCACTCAAGTCAGGCCTTTATAGCTCAGCATATAGACTGAGGTCTCTAACGAGAACTTAGGTCACTCATCCATGTGCCGGATCAGAACTAACCGGTGCAGCATGTATATTGCTACTCCAATTGTTTTATAGATTAACATTACCATTTTTTTTATATTTACCGATATTCCATATTTTTATTTCAAAATTGTTATCACAATAAAGCATATCTAGGTAAAATTAGAAATTTCCGTTAGAGTCAACAGGCAAAATATTAAACGTTGAATTGTATAGTCATCTACCTTGAATCTTTACATATCCATCTTAAACGTAGTAAACTCATTAATTATCTTCTTATTAAATAAAACCTAAAATGAAAACAATGAACTACATTGTATATGTTGTTCGAATACAAATATGAAACTACTAGCTAAAAACCGAGAGATGCATATTATATCTGAAATACTATTTTTGTTTAATCATACATCATCCAACAGTACAAAACCTTTCATAGGATGGAAATCTAAACTAACTTAACCTAACCTACCTAAAAAATACAAATAGATATTATGAAGGTGATTAGACTGCACGACAGTAGATAAAATTTCCGGCTGCTAGGCAAATATGTCCAATTCACTGCAATGAGTTTCATAACTAGTACAAATGTTAAACAGAGGAGAAAACTTTGATACATTAGATCTAGGAGTGGATAAATAAAAGCTATGAGAATGACGAGAATTAATCCCTGGGACATAAAAGTTCAGTTGGCTTAATATTTCATTACAATCTATTTTATTATGCATAATTTTATCTAGAAAACGCAAAGCAAAGGACTCACGCCTTTCGGAAAGACTGGTAATATCAAATTTTTCAAGTAATTGATTTTGAGAAGCTCCAATTGGTGGATATGTACCTTCAGTTTACCAGTTTAAAAATTTCAGGAAGCGGCGCTAAATATTTTCCGATTTATCGCTATGAGTATTATACCTAGATTGCCAGACAAGTGAATCATACTCCAGTTTAGATCGAGAGAAAGCAAAATAAAGAATCTTTAAGGTTTTCGTATCATTAAAATCATGGCTGTTACACAAAATGAAGCCTAACATTCTATATGCATGCGAAATTACAGCATCAATATGATTAGTGAAGGTTAATTTTTTTATCGAAAGTTACACCTAGATCCTTGAACTTAGATGGTCTGTTCAGCATGTCGCCATTAACATTAAAATTATATATAATTGGGGACTCCTTGGTTGTATAACTCATAATATTGCACTTACCAACATTTGGCTGAAGATCATTTTCATCGCACCAAGCCGATAACTTAGTTAAGTTGTTTTTAACTTTTTCGCAGTCATTAAAATCATTAATCCTATGCAACATCTTGACGTCATCGGCATATATTAAGAAATATACGTCTAAGTGGTCACTGATGTCGTTAATAAAAATATTAAAGAAAATGGGTCCAAGTATTGATCTCTGGGGTACTCCTGACGTGGTTCGTTATTCAACAGATTTATATCCATTATAAGATACGAATTTGAACTCTATGAGTCAAGTAACTCTCAAGAAATTGAAGTAAACGGTCAGATAATCCGAATTCGTCAAGTTTACATAAAAGTTTCCTATGGTTCAGTCTATCAAACGTCTTAGAAAAGTCAGTATAGACTGAGTCTACCTGTATTTGAGAATCAATTGATTCAGCAATGTACTGAGTAGCGCAGATTAAGTTCGTTACGGTGGAGCGACCTTTCACAAAACCGTGTTGTTGCGTAGATATTTTCAGTTGAACATGTGCATAAATGTTATCACGCAGTAGGATTTCGAAAGCCTTACCAAAGTTACATATGATGGTTATTGGTCTATAATTGGTAACATCATTTCTGTCACCTTTTTAATAAACAGTGAATACTTTGGAGTATTTCCAAATATTAGGAAAATAGCATTTCCTAAGACGTAAATTAAAAATTATGCAGAGAAGCTATGCAAAAATACTGGCACAGTCTTTCAGTAGAAATGCTGGAATTCCATCTGGACCCGCAGTAGGTTTAGGTTTAATTATTTTCAACGCCGTGCAAACTTCGGCCTCGGAAAAGCGTTTAATGTCCAAACAGTCACGCGAAAGATTATTAGACTTGGTTTCAGGGGCGCCCGAAGGAAGTAAGATTGCTCGAAAAAGTTAGCAAATGCATCGACGATATCAGTAGGGGTCTCCAGAGGTTCATTGTTATAAGTCATGTTTAGGTACGCTAGTTTTCCCTTCTTTGCCATTGATGTATACGTGTATTTAAGTTATCATTTGACTAGCACTAGCTTTATTAGTATATCCTGTGAAACTGTTTAGCATTACTTGCTACCTGATCTTAAATAAACAAGGTCGTGCATCATTTAAATTTACCAGTCGTTGTCGTCGATATATACAATATATGTGGGGTCCAGAATCAAAATCAGCTAAGTCCAAGATGTCAAATTTACCAGAAATTAAAAAAAACGTATAATTTCATTCTGTTTAAAAAAATATTTTTTTTTAATTTAAATTGGTGTTCTGTGGTATCTTAATGATATTTCTCTTAAAGGATATACCTACATTCCATTGAATTTGTCCGTTATTTTAACATTTTGTTTGGAATTGGCCGGTTTTGATAGTAAGTAACGAAATACCGCTGGTTTTGAAAATGATCGTACTGGATATAGCGTGTTCTGAAAATTATTTACTCTGATGTCTTTGACAATGTTTAATAATAATAGTAATAATAATAATAACAACAATAATAAGAGATTTACTGGTTAGAATGTTAAATAGGTAGGTAATTAAATGAAACAATTATTTCTAAACGTTTTAGTTTTTAATAGTAGAAACGTAATAAAAAAATAGTAGAAGCAAAATAAAAATGAAGTTAAGTATTAAATTGATTGACAATATTCAGCTTCCTCAAGTGGTTGACATTCATCATTTTCCTCAACATCTTCATCTATGATAATTTTATCGTGAAGCTCAACTTGTACATAAAAGTTTAGTTCTTCCTTTGTTCTCCAATTTTCCCCATAGTCTTCCTGAACAGCAATAGTGCGGAACAAAGGTTGAGGAGGGTAACCCATTGGGTCATGATTCAAGGGTACATTCTTTGGGCCAAAATATGAGATTGCTGTGGAAAAGGATACAGGGTGTCAAAGTTGTATTTTCTTTGCAATATCACAACTAACTCTTGACCGATGTTCTCCAAATTTGGTAAGAAAACATTTTATAAGTTAAGAAACCATAATGTATGTATCACATCACGCTAGCCCGTGGAGGCCTCCCTATAAGCTATACCTGACGAAGAAACTTTTTTTATCGTTTTTTACGAAACGTCGTGGCACTTTTCACTAGAGAATCTCATGCAGTAATCATTTCTAAGTAAAAAAGTACATTTGATAGAACTTGATAATTTCAATCGTTTTCGAGAAAACTGCCGCAGATGATATCAAGAATTCTTTGAAAGCAATCTCAATTGAAAAGGACAAATTGTGTTTATCGAAAAAATGATACAACGTATAAGCAAAAACTAAAGAGTGACAACAACTACGGAAACTCATCGACTTCCTTCCGAACTATTTGCTGGAACTTAGAAAGATCTACACAACAAAAGACGGAATACAATAATGAAATATCAATGATATACACACTGCCAGACTCAGAAACAGAAGGAACAGAAAACTCAGAAGTAGAATACGATAGAAGATGATCATAAACAGAAGCTAAAAAGAAGCATCTCACAAAAACCTGAAAGTAAAAAGAAGCACGAAAACCTAAAAGAAGCATCTCACAAACGTCTACACTTTCCATCCGATGAAGACAGAAGGGACACAAGAAGAAACATCTCACAAACACCTACACGCTCCATCCTATATTCCTACCCCATGCATCATACGGCTCTCGCTGCTGACAACAAGCATGTCCAGTGTCCAAAGAAACAGAAGGAACAGAAAACTCAGAAGTAGAATAGGAGAGAAGATGATCACAGACAGAAACTAAAAAGAAGCATCTCACAAAAACCTGAAACTAAAAAGAAGCACGAAAACCTAAAAGAAGCATCTCACAAACGCCTACACTTTCCATCCGATGAAGACAGAAGGGACACAAGAAGAAACATCTGACAAACACCTACACGCTCCATCCCCATGCGTCATACGGCTCTCGCTGCTGACAACAAGCATGTCCAATCCAGCGTATGCAGCCGGTCCAACGGTATATAAAAGCATCGGGGGTTTGTTGCGGCACACGGTGGGATGGTCCGTTGGTCGGTCGGGTGGAGCCGCGTGAATATGTAACAAACGATTGCAGATGGACGTTTGGCGGGCGATCGGGCTGCGTGGTGCCCACCTTACGCCAACAAATCAGTCAATCAATCAATCAACTATTTGCTGGAACTTAGAGTAAATTTTCGATGAGGCCTCCATCTTTCTATGCATTTTCTAGTTCTTTAGATAATAGATCTTATAGTAAAAAATACATCTTGCTGCCCTCTAATAAAATTGGATGCATTTTGTATTTGTTTCCATAATTCTTGTCTTAAATTGGTGGAATTTACATACACTAATGACTTCATATGTCCCCACATGTAATAATATAGATGATTTAAATCACTACTCCTTGGCGGCCAAGTACATTCACTTCTTCGACCGATCCATCTGTGAGAGAATGTCTCATCAGTATGATTTCCGAATGAAATGGAGAAATACTTGTAAATCAAAGATATTTACTCATTATTTATAGTGTTCAAATTTTATTACAATCGAAGAAGTAGTTTTCAAGCTATCAGTAAAGAACTTTTTCAAAATGCAGTGTTTAACGGTGAATAGCTCCGAAAGAGGATGCCCTAGGGAAAAAATATAGCTAGTCGTAGTGTTATTTTGATCAAAACTATATGATCTCGAAATATTACGCCATAGTCCAGGGACAATCTGTACACATAATTTGCAGATGTTTTAGTAGTATATTACATTATAGGACCGTCATATTAAAATGTCACGGCATGGATGTTAAACATGCGAGTATATTAAACATTATAACGGTCGAATATTGTATAACGTTTTATGTTATCCTGAAGCTCTTTTCATCCAAAAGAGAGAGATAAAACTAATATTTTATTAATTCTTGGCACTGATCAGTATAGGTCCAAAGCAACTGTGTTCTCATAATGGTGGGTAACAAGACTTATTAAAGGTATTATTACCGTTAAATTGAGACCCGTCTTTACCTTTAAAAATGGATATTCTGTGTGAAATCTTAGAAAATGTTGAGGAAGCCAGTGGGTTCTTAATACCAGAGAAAGTTCATCAACTATTTTAAAAAAGTCTTTGCTTTTTTGTATTGTATGCAACTGTATTGATGATGATTGTTGAAATAATGGACGTGTCGGTAAAAATTAAATTATATCGGTAAAGATTTTTACCAGTCTAGCCTGTTTTGAACAGGTTCACCAACAACAGGTGATTATTGTTAAACAGTATTTACAGTTCAGTATAACTTAAAATTGATTTACCTAGCTAAACGAAAATTAATTTATAATCTGTGAATTAATTTAAATATTTTTCAGATAAGTTTACCACCAAAACTGCAATATGTATACATTTTCAGTATTTGCCAAACATAGACAGATGTTTTATTTTGATAACAATGTGTTTGTTTAGATTTATTTGAATTACTTTTTATTACTTTATTGCTAAAACCTCCTACACATTTGCGACGGTTTTTAATTTCTGTTTTTAAACGTGTACTACATTAATTGCAGTATACTTTTGGAGAAATCGCTTAATTTATCATAACAATTAAATCAACTATTTTTAGGTCTTAAAGTTAATCGGTCATGAACC
Organism: Stenurella melanura; assembly: GCA_963583905.1. Taxonomy (NCBI): domain Eukaryota; kingdom Metazoa; phylum Arthropoda; class Insecta; order Coleoptera; family Cerambycidae; genus Stenurella; species Stenurella melanura. The sequence continues at coordinate 77,739,474 of OY757312.1, forward strand.
ATATGAACTGGATTGTGATTGTTTATTATTAATTTAGACACTATGTAAATTGTATCTGATCAAAACTAGAATTAAAATAAAATATTTTGACCTCTTAAGAAGTAACCTTATAGATTGTAATGAGTGTGTAATAATAACTCCAATTGTTTTCATATGTACTTAATACCTCGTGAACATAAAATATTATTAGTAGACATATATCTTTATTGATATGTGAGATGTTTCCAATATTAATGCGCATATTATGGTGTCAAGGAGTGTGTTGTCTCACTCGGCCCCTTAACTGGGTTTACCGTGGTGAGTTGACACACACCAGGGACGGTTGATGCGAACACAGTGCTTTGGCCCCAGCCTATCACCGTCCAAGACCGTCCGCCAGCTTCACCAATGCCTCTTCGGGGGTGCTGGTAAGCATGTGGTGAAGAACCACATCCTGCACGAGGTGACACTGCTTAAACAAAAGGCGGCGGATCTAGACCGGGAGGTCAACAAATATCCCCCAAGCCAAGGTGTAAGCCATCGTGCCGAGGGCTGAATGGTACCGGGGTGATGGTACCTCAAACGATGCCTATGGGAAACCGGGCGACCTCCCATAGTATTTAGCCTTGCCCCCGTAACAGGCTCTGCGGGGGTCGACCATATTTCCTGTTTACTCGTGGGAACAAACATGAATAACACAAACAATAAAAACCTTTCCGAGGAGTGCTATGATCACAGGGCCTCCTCCCCCACCTCTTCCGGGGAAGATTCCTCTGCAGGGATCTCCCCCCTCCTTAGAAAGGGTGGCTCCAGAAATGGGGCAACCCTATCCCGTGGCACCGGAGAAGGCTCCTCACGGGGGACCTTCTCCAATCCCACACCTCCCACACAAGAGGGAATCCCCGTCTCGGGGGCTCCCTCTACTTCGGACGTCGCTGGAGGGCTCAACCTCACGGATGGGCAACCCAAGCGACGTAATCGTAGTGGCGCGGCTCGAAAGAGAGCAAGGAAATTGCGGGTGGAGAGGACTTCTGGGGAGGGTACACCTCGGGCAAACGTTCCCAAAAGGGGACGGCCGGAGGAAGAGACCCCCCCCAGCACCTCTAAACCTAGTAAAAGAGCTAGGCCTGACGTTTCATACAGTCAGGTGGCTAGCAAAGGGGTCAAGGTGGCGGTGGCCGCAGCTGGTTTTCCAGAAGAGCGGCTAACGGCTGCCCTGACCGACAGTTTGCAAGAAGCCCTCGACACTCGGATGGATGGGCTCCCCGCAGGGGGGCCTCTCCCCGATTTCGACGGCTTCAGGCTAACTGAGCAAGGAGTGGTGCAGCTGTTCTGCGGGAACGAGATGTCGCTGTCATGGCTTAGATCGGCCATAGGCGGCATCTCTCCCGTGGACGGCGTAACTCTCCAGCTCTTGGAAGGGGACAAGCTCCCCAAATATAAGAAGATGGTGGCTACGGTCCCGGGCAAACCCATGGATCAAGCCACCATCTTCAGTAGACTTACGCGGCACAACCCAGAGCTCCGAACAGAGCTGTGGAAGGTCCACGGCACTCAGGTTGTCGAGGCCAAGGGGCTTCGACTCATTCTGGGTGTCGATGAGGCCTCCGCGGCGAAGATTGCAAAACTGGGTTACCGCGCTCAGGCGGGGGTGATCAAGGTGTCCTTCTGGGACCCGAAACATCCCCGGGGGGATTCAGTAGAGGCCGGCCCAAGCGGCGGCAACAACGCGCCGCCGAGCACGACGGACACAGCGATGGAGGGGCTGTCGGGCTCGGAGGAAAAGTAGGGTAGTTAGTTTAAAAAAAAAAAAAAAAGAAAAAAAAAAAAAAAAAAAAAAATGGAAATACTCCAAATCAATCTGCAACACAGTGAGCCGTCCTCCGCATTAGTAGGACGACAGGCCGCTGCGGGACAGACACACATCGCCCTGATTCAGGAGCCTTGGGTTCGCCATGGCTCCATTCGAGGTTTAGACAGGCGGCATGGAGCCATTTTCTCCTCCGCACACAACATACCCAGAGTATGCATATATGTCTCGAAGGAGATTAAAGCAACAGCAATTCCCGAACTTTGTTCCAGGGACGCGGTTGCTATTAAGGTGAGTCTTAGGGAGGAAAACGACAGGGCAGAAATCGTGTTCGGCTCAGTCTACCTTCCCTACGACTCGCCAACACCGCCACCTTCAACCGAAATGGAGAAGATGGTTCAATTCTGTACTGATAGACGATTGCCTCTCATCATAGGATGTGACGCCAATGCTCACCACATTTGCTGGGGCAGCACAGGGGTCAATCCTAGAGGCAGTAGTCTATTACAGTACCTGTACACTACCGATTTAGAGATAATAAATCGGGGCAACACGCCCACCTTCGTTACCCAACGGAGGCAGGAGGTCATCGATGTCACACTGGGATCCAGACTAGCGGTCCCTCTGTTCAAAAATTGGTACGTATCAACGGAACCCTCATTGTCGGATCACCGACACATCAGGTTCAAACTGGACTGCGCTCCCTCCTCGGAGGAGAGCTGGTACAGGAACCCCAGGGACACCGACTGGGACGTCTATAGACGAGCCCTCTCGGAAAAAATAAACAGGGTTATAATACCCAGAAACACAGAGGAGATAGAATCCTCCGCCAAACTTCTCAATGGAGCGATCACTGCCTCATACGAGAGCAGTTGTCCTCTAAAAAGAAGCAAGGGTAAAAATAAAGTTCCCTGGTGGAACAGGGAACTTTTGAACCTACGCAAGGAGACACGCAGGCTCCTTAACAGGGCTATGCGCACTCAACTCCCAGAGGACTGGGACGACTTCAAACGATCCCAACGCCTCTACAAAAGCCACATTCGTAGCAATAAGAGGGCAGCCTGGAGGAAATTCTGCGAAAGCATTGAAGATCTTCCAGAAGCCGCTAGGCTCTGCAAAGCCCTTAAGAAAGATAGACCTTCACGGCTGGAGGACTTGAGGCTTCCTTCCGGTAGACTAACGGCTACCAATGAGGAGCGCCTCAAGCATCTACTAGAAACTCATTTCCCCGAATCCGTAGTGGAGACGGAGGAAGCACCATCCCCTCGGCCCCCCCGCGCTGCTGTCACGGCAGCGGATTGGAGGACAGCCTCGAGGGTGGTAACAGTGGAAAGGGTCATGTGGGCTATTTCCACGTTTGATCCGTTCAAGAGCCCAGGACCGGATGGAGTGTTTCCGGCACTTCTGCAAGAGGGGAAAGAGACACTCATCCGTCCGGTCTATCATCTGTTGAGAACCTGCCTGGCCACGGGGTATATTCCTATACCCTGGAGGGCCGTCAAGGTGGTTTTCATACCTAAAGCAGGACGTACGACCTACGACACTGCCAACTCTTACAGAGCTATCAGCCTAACATCCTTCCTACTCAAAACTTTAGAGAGGTTGGTTGAAAGGTATGTCAAAGACGGAGCACTGGTCTCAGTACCTCTGCATCCGTCACAACATGCTTACCAGGCCGGCAAGTCAGTGGAAACGGCCCTTCATCCGATCGTTTTGAGGATCGAGAAGGCGCTGCACCACAAAGAACTTGCGGCCGGAGCCTTCTTAGATATCGAAGGAGCCTTTGACCATACCTCCTTCGATTCAATCTGCGCCGCCGCTGCATATCATGGCATCGAAGACACCATCATTAGATGGTTGAGGGCCATGTTGGCGGGAAGGCAAATAACAGCTGCCAATGAGGAAACGGCAGTTAAAGTTTCAGTAAGGAGAGGCTGCCCACAAGGGGGCGTCCTATCTCCTCTGCTATGGAACCTCGTTCTCGATGGCCTATTACAGGAACTCGAAAACGAGGATCTTTTTGCGCAAGGTTACGCAGATGACCTTGCAATCATCATCTCGGGAAAATTCCCAAATACGGTCAGCGGACTCTTACAAAGGGCCTTGCAGATCGTACAAAGATGGTGCAATGACCAGGGCCTTAGAGTCAATCCCTCAAAGGCGCAAATGGTCATTTTTACTAGAAGACGCAGGCTAGACGGTTTCGTCGAACCCGTACTCTACAACACGACTCTAACGATCTCAAGGACAGTGAAGTATCTGGGGGTCATCCTGGACTCTAAGCTGACCTGGAGAGATCATATAGAGAGACAGGTACAAAGGGCCACTACAACCCTATGGGTATGTAGAAGAACCTTTGGCAAAACATGGGGGCTAAACCCCAGGGTGGCTATGTGGTACTATACTGTCATAGTTAGACCAATGATTACGTATGCCTCTGTTGTCTGGTGGCCTGCCACAACCAGGTCAACCATACGACAGAAGCTAACACAACTCCAAAGACTTGCCTGCTTAGGAGTCACAGGAGCAATACGCACGACCCCCACGGCAGCTCTGGAGGTCCTTCTGGACCTTGCGCCCCTTCACCTAGTGATTGTGGCCGAGGCTCGGAAAGCGGCCTACAGACTGGAATGTGGAGGTCAGTGGATGAAAGGAGGAGAACAATCAGGTCACACTAGGGCCCTAACTGACGCGATAGGAGCCCACTCACTTCTGGAGTCCAGGAGTGACGACGTGATACCTTCCTTCTCCTTCGCACAACCCTTCGAGGTAGTCTTCCCGAAAAGGGAAGACTGGAGTCAACTCGAAGACATACTAAGGCCTGCAGATATTGTCTGGTTCACAGACGGATCGAGGCTTGAGGAAAGTACCGGAGCGGGTATATTTGGGGAAAGGCCCAAGGCTGAGCTTTCTTATGCCCTGGGCAAATTCGCCACGGTATTCCAGACCGAGATCTTTGCCATTTTGGTCTGCGCACAGGAGAATATCCGAAAGGGGTACTCTAATAAACACATATATATATGTAGCGATAGCCAAGCGGCCCTCAAGGCCCTTGCATCGAATCGGACCAAGTCAAAACTGGTCCAAAACTGTAAACAGGCCCTCTGCGAACTTGGCTCATCAAACTGGGTCAGGCTTCTCTGGGTGCCTGGACACAGTAACATTGAGGGTAACGAGCGGGCCGACGCTCTGGCCAGAAGGGGCTCTCGTCAACCTCTGCTCGGTCCGGAGCCGGCTCTCGGCTACCCTAGATCCCAAGCCAAGAGGTTAATAGATAACTGGACTCGCTCCCAGTTCATTGACCTCTGGGATTCCTATCCTGGACTCCGGCAAGCGAAGCTCCTAATCGCAGGACCCTCGCCGGAGAGAACAAAGCAATTTCTGCGTCTAAGCAGAAAGCAAATTAGAGCCGTAACAGGCCTCCTGACCGGACATGGCTCTTTCAAAAAACACCTACACACAATGGGGGTGGTTGACCACCCCGATTGCAGGTTCTGTGAGGACGAGGAGGAGACTTCCATCCACGTTCTCACCTCTTGCCCAGGACTGATGAACCTGAGGCATAAACACTTCGGCACTGGATTTCCAATGCTGGAGGAAATAAGGAGCTCTCCCGTGGGAAGGATTTCAGCCTTTGGGCTGGAATCCGGTCTGTACGGGGGAGCTCCCTAATTTGTTAGCGGTAGCACAATGGGCCACAAGGCCTGAGTGCGGCGACCTCCAGGCGCCCCGCTAAAAGAAGAAGAAGAAGAATGCGCATATTATGGAACAATTATTCTGTTTGGAATCATGATAGTAGCAGTCGTATATCACTCAATTAATTATTACAAGAACATCCTAAAGCAATAATAGCTTCTGAACATGTGATAGTTCTACTACAATCTTTACTGAGGTGGCTCATTATACTTGTGAAAAACAAAGTTTTAATTTTTAACTAGACTTTTTTGGCTCACCCTCAAACTTTCTCATAATCGCAAAAAGAAACACAGGCACACAAAATAATTTTTTGCTTCTAATTATTTAACGAGACCACTCTACCCTTATATATAGAATTGTGCCTACACCCACCAGTTTTTTTATGGTTCAAAAATAGTCCAAAAATTCGTCAAAAAGGCAGTTTCTTATAATTTGTCAAAGTACAGGAAAAAATTTCCCAGCAACCAGACAACTGTAAGTAAGCTATTTTTTACACTCTATACTCATATTATAGTAGAATAACCTCTTACAGGTTATAAACCCTCGTAAATGATAAAATTCCATGTATCGCGTTAAGAAATCTGATTTTCTTTTTCACTGGATTTTTTTGGACTTTTAATTTGATCACAATCTACCCCTAGGTTGCGGTAAACTACCTCCAGAAAAAATTGGTCATATGGAAATAAGTAAAAATAAATTCCTGCGATTGTCATCACATTTTCTATATTACTTAAGTCAATTTTAAGACACTTGAGTACAAAAAGACATTAAAAAAAGACATTAAAACAATAAGCTACTCTTAAGGGGGATATATCTACCCCCAATTAAAGAAATGTATCCATTGCGTTTTAAAAGAGTAAAGTAATTTTTTTATTAATTTGCTTTAATACTAAGTTTGCATGTCGATGGAATGAAAAGATTTACTTTCGACTTGTTTAAAAACAACCATTGACTTTTCCAGAATATCAAAAGTAAAAGAGTTGTTTATTTGAGAAAACATTCTTGTTTTTAGTTGCTTCTACTGTAACGAAATCTATTATTTCTGAGCAGTGGCTGTCTTTGTTTTTTCCTGTTTCCGGCAAATCTCTCTTTAACATCCAAACACGGTCAGCCATCATATTAATACTCCAGTTTCCCTGAAACCTTGTCTCCATGACATTTAGATCTTCACTGAAAGGACCACGCAGCTTTTTATAGTAAAAATGGGTTTCAGTCGACTGTTCTGAAACTTGGGGAAAATGTTCTCCTGGGCCCCCTGATTAAAATTCTCTGTGACTGCTAGTCCGACCGAATTCGATTTTTTTTATCTAGAGGCAATTGAAACTGTGAGCATCTGCGAAGGTCTGCTTAAATGTTCCATAATAATTCTGAAAATATTTAGGCTCATTTTTTAGAGAAAAATAAGCATATTTTGTCTCTTGGTGTTTTTTTTCAAACTGCTTCCTTCTACCGGAAAAAAATAAACAAAAAAAAATATTTTTTGTAATTTTTTTACGGGAAGAAGAAGCACTTTGAAGAAAAAGTTAGGGGGCATATGTTGTTTATATTAATAGAATAGACATATTTAAGGAAGAAACGAATGTTGTCTTTAACTACACTGTCAATTTTTTTTTCTTCGAACGTCTGAAAACATGACATTTCTTAAAATTTAGACGGCTTTGCGTTGCCATTAGCAGCGGGAGCTGCATTACAAAGGAGATCGAAAGTGCGAAAAAAGAGAATTCATAGAATTTTATTAATTAGTTTAGGATTAAAGAAGCGTTTTAGAGAAAAACGCCAAGAGCCAAAAGTTGTTTATTTTTGTTCAAAGAATACGCATGTCGGTTTTCAGAATTTCTTAGACAAAAATAACTTCGACCAAATATTTCCTTGGATTTTTATTTTTTTCTACTTCAGAAAGATCCCCCCCTTTTCCCGTAAAAAGTTAAAAAAAAATAACCCTTTTTGTTTCCTATTTTTCTCCGAGAGAAGGAAGCACGTTGAAAAAAAACACCAAGAGACAAAAGATGCTTATTTTTCTCCAAAAAATAGGCCTGAATATTTTCAGAATTTTTATGGAACATTTAAGCAGACCTTCGCAGATGTTCACAGCTTCAATCGCCTCTAGATCAAAAAATTGCATTCGATCGTACTGGTGGTCAAAAAGAATATTAATTAGGGGGATCAGGAGAATATTTTCCCCAAGTTTGAGAACAATCGACTGAAACCCATTTTTACGATAAAAAACTACGGGGTCCTTTTCCAAGAAGTAGTTGAATATTTTCCCGGGAACCGTAAAAGTAAAAATTATAAGGAGATAGTGAAAAAATGGTCCGTAACTTTGGTAAATTGGGGTGCAACATGAATTTGAAACTTCATTTTCTTCACAACCATATAGACTAGTTTCCGGAAAATCTTGGAGATTTCAGTGAAGACCAAGGCGACAGATTTCACAAAGATTCATAAGTATGGAAATAAGCTATTAGGGAAACTGGAGTATTAATACGATGATTGACTATGTTTGGATGCTAAAGAGAGACTTAGAAACAGCAAAAAACGAAGGCTACTACTACGTAGGTCCTTCTAAAATAAAAGACTTCGTTACAGCAGAAGAAACCAAAAAAGAACAAAAATAAAATTTTCTGAAATAAACAACTCTTACTTTTGATTTTGTGGAAAATCAAGGATTGTTTTTCAACAAGTTCAAAGTAAATTTTTTATACCACTGGCGCGCAAACTTAATATTATAAAATGCATACAATAGTTGCTTTACTCTTTAAATCGCAATGGATATATTTTCTTTAATTGGAGGTGGTTATATCCCTCCTTAAGAGCGCTTAATTTTTTTATGTCTTTTTGTAATCAAGTGACTTATAATGTACTTAAGTAATATACAGAACGTGCTGAGAATGGCACAATTTTATTTTTACCTATTTTCACATAAGTTTTTTTTTCCGGAGGTAGCTTTACAGCATGTGTGATAAAATTAAAAGTCCAAGAAAATCCACTAAAAAAATATTTCAGATTTCTTAACATGTTACATGGAATTTTATCATTTAGGGGGTTGTTTTACTGTAATATGAATATTGAGTGTAAAAATTAGCTTACTTAGGGTTACTCGGTTGTTGGGCAATTTTTTTCTGCAATTTGACAAATTATTAGAAACTCCCTTCTTGACCCATTATTGTACTATATTTGAATCATAAAAAAAAAACTGGTGGGTGTAGACACAATTCTGATGCCAAATTTCGATTCAACGGTTCAAACTACATAAAGGTAGGGTGGTCTGGTCAAAAGTTTAGAAACAACAATTTTTCTTGTGTGCCTGTGAAATTATACACAAATTTCGGCCAACTTAGTTGCTATTAACACGTTGGACTAGGACCCTCATACCTAATATTCAACCTTGGTGCGATCGCAAGCACGAACAGCTTGGGTACTGCCTGACGCAACTACTCAACGGCCACGGGAGCTATGGCAGCTACCTGTACAAAATAGGCAAGAAGGAGTCTGACGCTTGTCGTTACTGTACCATACCAGACACACTTTATTTCACTGCCCTCGGTGGATCACCGCCAGAGAGGAGGCTACAGGGGCTATTGGCCAGAACGTCGACGAAGTTAACTGCGTACAAATTATGCTTGGTTCCAACAGAGGTTGGCAAGCCATCAACGACTTATGTACTGCTATCATACGCACTAAGGACGAAGAGGACAGAATTGGGCAACCGTAAACTATCCGATTATCCCGAAGTAATGATGACGTGGTTCCGGGATACATGTGGATAAGATGGAGGGGGTTTAGCCGGTAGAAGTCCGGCACTACCCAGTGCGATAGACTGCAGCGCTGGGTGTCCATGAGGATTTCCCCTCCTCGTATGAGAGAAAAAAAAACATGCGTCCAAAACTACGAATTTTCTCATGTATTTCTTATGGGAAAGAGTCATTTTTTGGCAAATTTATGGTAGTATGGTGAAAATTGTAGTGAAGTAAAAATCTCATATAAGTCTGCTTTTCAGAATTATCCAGAGAAGAGGATTAATAATTCTTTTCTAATATTGAACAGATTGGGCCGTTACTTGACGTAAATTCATAATAACAATTGGAAAGTAAGTTATTCTAGTCTTGATTTCCATTTTATTTTGCCAATATGACATTTTTTTTAAGCTTTATAAGATTATTCTATGGGGTCTCAGAAATATCTCTGTGTGATTATTCTGGGGTCATATCAAGGGTCTTATAAATGTTAAAATTAAGAAGGAATTATTAATTCGTATTCTTTGAACAATACTGAAGAGACTTGTGTGCGATTTTCACTACATTTTAGAGATTCCATTTTAAAAACCATAAGAAATAGATGCAAAACTCTTGGAGGTAGGCGTTAAAATGATCGATTTTACTCAAATTTAGAGACATATTTTTAGAATTTTGGAACATATCTGGGAGGTGAGACAAACACAATTTTAAACTGAATTCTTTGAACCACCCTGATCTTTATATTAATAGATTTTATTATCTTTCTATCATCTATCGAAATAAGAGAGGCTGTTGTTAATATGGAAATAGTGTTGTTTTCCAGAAGAGCGCCAGAAGATACGACCCAGCTGGCAGGGTCCAACAGCCAGAATCACGAGACGTCAGCTAACATCGCCAACACCGTCCTCATTTGCGGGAGGGGGAGGGGTGGAAGAACAAGCGGCCCACTCCTTACGAGGCCGGTCCAGGTCTACAGCGACGATTGGGGCAAAGAGCTCAAGCTCGACCCCTAATCATCCGAGACCGTCAACAAACGTCAAGAATATTGGCGCGTGCTGTTTTCTAATGAATGAGGATCGAGATGAGGACAATACCGTTTTTATAAATATACACAGTATGGGAAACAAGCTAGGCTCACAAGAAAATCCTATACACGTAATTAATATGTGCAATATCCGATAAGATAGCGTGCGACATAAGGAGATGGTGAATCATACCCATCTAGCTGTTCGCGAATGTGTTTACTTTGTTCTCCATTTAGTTAGCAATACATTAAGTAGTAAGTTCGACTGAACTTCCAATAATTTACGAATTTTATTTACGAAAACTGATAAAATAAATTAAAAATTCACTCAAAAACAAGAATTTAATAAAGAAATAAAAAAATATCTATAATAATGCTCAAATAAATTTCCGGCTTCTGCTAACAATCTCCGAGCCTGTTGTGGAAATTATCTCTTACATTTGATAGCATTTGTGGGCTAATATACGCAGCTGAATTTATTTTACTTGTAATTTCTTTAAATGATTAGCTGTGTTCTTCTGGAAACCGTATATTTTAGATTTCATGTAACCCCACAATAAGTAATCATTGGGTGCAAGATCTGGGGATCTGACGGTCTAAGGGATGATTCCCCAGCTACTCAGCCAACGATTCAGGAATGTGATGTTGAAGTATTCCTGAGCTCCTGCTTAATGATCCTTCTCAGTAGGTGCTCAAATTTTAAAGTAACTATATTCGAAATTTAAGCATTACAACACATTTTAGGCCATTAGCTTCCTTAGGTTGCTTAATTATAAGAAAACGTATTACTTCCACATCCACGTAGTGGATTGGAAGTATAGTAATCGCAAAAAAATTTTCAAAAATTTTTATTCGTGAAATAGGTTTAGAATGTCATGAAACGTCGAGATTTTAAATTTGAGCGAAAAAAATTTTTCTGTCTGTCTGTCGGTCTGTCTGTCGGTCTGTCTGTCTGTCTGTCTGTCTGTAACTTTTTTTTTTTTCCGCACGCTTTCTCCGGAACGGTTTAAGGTATTGACCTGAAATTTTGTACACGTATATATTATAACGAGATCTGGAACTGGATTGTTTTTTGAGGAAATCCGATGAAGGGTTGGGGGTTAAATAGGGGTAAATAGGGGGAAATAAGTAAAGCAAGCTTGTAAGAGTACAGAAACTTGAAATTCGGTGTATGTACTAGAAGTTAAGGCCTCAGATTTTTTTATAATATTTTTCAACCCCCCACCACCCCTACCCCATTAATGGGGTTGATAAAATAAAGTTGAGATATTCATTTGAAATTTTCTACACGTATGTATTATAACGACATCTGGAACTAGATTATATTTTGGGATGATTCCGTTGAAGGGTTGGGGGTTAATTTGGGGTAAATAGAGGAATATAAGTAAAACAAGTTGGTAAGAGTACAGAAACTTGAAATTCGGTGTATGTACTAGAAGCCAAAGTCTCAGATTATTTATAATATTTTTCAACCCCCACCACCCCTACTTCATTATTAAAAGGGTTGATAAAATAAAATCGAGATATTCATTTGAAATTTGGTACACGTATGAATTATAACGACATCTGGAACTAGATTATACTTTGAGATGATTCCGTTGAAGGGTTGGGGGTTATTTAGGGGTCAATAGGGGGAAATAAGTAAAGCAAGCTGGTATGAGTACAGAAACTTGAAATTCGGTGTATGTACAAGAAGTTAAGGCCTCAGATTTTTTTATAATATTTTTCAACCCCCCCACCACACCTACCCCATTAATGGGGTTGACAAAATAAAGTTGAGATATTCATTTGAAATTTCGTACACGTATGTATTATAACGACGTCTGGAATTAGTTTATATTTTGAGATGATTCCGTTGAAGGGTTGGGGGTTAATTTGGGGTAAATAGAGGAATATAAGTAAAACGTTGGTAAGACTACAGAAACTTGAAATTCGGTGTATGTACTAGAAGCCACAGCGTCAGATTTTCTTATAATATTTTCCAACCCAACCACCCCTACTCCCATATGAAAAGGGTTGATAAAATAAAATTGAGATATTCATTTGAAATTTGGTACACGTATGTATTATAACGACGTCTGAAACTAGATCATAATTTGAGATGATGCCGTTGAAGGGTTGGGGGTTAAATAGGGCAAATAGGGGAAAAGAAGTAAAGCAAGCTGGTAAGACTACAGAAATTTGGGATTCGGTGTATATACTAGAAACCAAGGCCTCAGATTTCCTTCTAACATTTTTCAAACTCTACCACCTCCGCTTCATTATTAATGGGATTGATAACATCAAATTGAGATATTCACTTGAAAGTTAGTACACGTATGTATTGTAGTCACATCTGATTGAGATGACTCCATTGAGGTGGTAGGTTGTAAATAGTGGAAAATAAGTACGGTAAACTAGAAACTTCATTTTTAACGTATATGGTAGAAACCAACTCCTCAAACTTTTCTATGACATCTACCCCAAATATTATTAAAATTCTATGACCAATAATTTCCACATACTAGAGTGCAAATATAGTCAAGATGTTTCCTTTAAAGTGACTTGGACGAATAATCTGGATGTGGAAGTAGTGATTCCTTAGGCAGCGGTTTTTATTTATAGAACGCATTTCAAACGCGTGCATCAATGACGTCACCATCACCAAGACTGCACAGTAAATTTAAGTCCTCTTGGGGTCAAAAGTCATCCGGCATGGGTGAATAGTGTCCCAAAGAGCCAAAGGGTAAGCACTGGGGTCAAAAGTCATCCAAATAATAAAGTAGAAAGTCATCCAGAATTGGTGAATAGTAACCTCGAGGACGAAATTCATATAGTTTGAGTAGCAAGCAGACTAATTTGCATCCACGATTTGTCACGTCTTGCAAAAAGCACGTCTTCTAAGTTGTCTTCCTGTATTCAAACAAGAATTATCCCTACAATACTAATTGTATTTTTTTTTAATATTAATTTCACATTTATGAGGAGGCAAGAACTAATAATCAAATGGAATTAAGTTCTCAATATAAAAGATGTATAGAAACAGCTAATATATGCGTAAACAAATACATATCATATAAGATAGTTATTACTGACTTTTTATATATGTTAGTATTAGTTGGTCCTTCACAATAAATGTGAAATTGATGTTTAAATAGATCATGTTCATTTAACTACTTATATTCTAATGTAAGTGCATTGCTTTGCATTATTCTCCCTTTCTGATAATTCTCTATGAAGAGGTGAGATGACACTACAAGAAATCGCTATCTTTAAAGAGAAAAGAACTAAGTATATGTGGTTTAAGTAAGAGGCTGTCAGGTGGCGCATCGATCGTTCGTATTACTAGGGATCATATCACAGAGTACATAATTACGTACTCTGTGATCATATCATTACACTTGCAAGGTGTGAAATGTAATAGACTCCGTGCGAGGAGACTGCAGCGTTATGAACGCGATAGAATCCGGAACTACTAGTGTGTTTATTTTTGAAGTTTATACGACGAAAGACTTAATATGGATAAAGAGATAACTGTTGGATTTCATTTCACTTCATTCCGGTATAATTTGATTCGAAGTAAAATTCAGACACATGTACAAAAAAATATACAAGTGCTACGTCCACTATGACTGGAGGAGGCTAGTATCGCTGCGATTACTGAATATTGCTGCAACTGTGCGAATAGCCTACGTACCCTAGGATGTTGCTTTCATATGGCAGCAATTATCTACTATTTATCCTATGGCAGATATACTGGGTGATTCAGTTTGGTATTCACCCCCCTGCATTTTTTTTAATTAAAAAAAAAGTACAAGAAACCATATATATTTGTAAATCGTCTGCCAAGCTCTATCAAATGACGACCTTAAATCCTCTCTCTGATCATATGTCAAAGTAAGGATAGTCAACTTTTTTTTTTCAAATGGTATATACTTTCTTTTGCCGATGTTGTAGAGATTATTTCTCTGCGTTCACTTGTGTAAAAAAGTATATACTTCCATAATGTCTTATCTCGAGGTACCCTTTTCATCGGTGTCTGTCCCTTCCCTTCCCTTCCCTTTTCGTAGCACATCATCCTTCGAAGTTGATGATCGGCAAATTATTCATGGCTATTTTAATTTTATAAGAAAGGCACTCATGTTTTTTCAAAAAAGTGCACACTGTCTTTTTATTATTTTCAATACTTGGGCAATAACTCGACTAGGTTGATGTGAATTTTCTTCAACACTTTCACAAACCATGGTTTTCTGCTTTTACCTTTTTTCCTCTACTACCACTGGTTTCTAGTGATTTTGTGAAGTAACACATTGAAACTTTTCGAAATTTCTAATAATTAGTCGAACTGTACTATCAGAAAGAGGGGACAGATTTTCGTACGCTATAATAAATAAATCTATTGTATCGTGGTCTTAATGTCCACAGTAGTACCATTTAATCGTTTGTACTTTCTTCTCCGTGAGATCAAAACTTAAATTATTCGAGTATGCAAGTGGAGCACGACAGAAGAAATTATATGTGTTGATTTATTTATTATCTGGTCCATACTGACGGAGTACAAAAGTCTGAAACTGCAGCATACGAATGATGTAACATAAGCCACATGATAATTTTGTTTGCTGAGGTTTATTGCAATCAATTTATTTTGTACTGCATATTTGAAAAAAACGTGTATTGTTCAATGGACATTGCAACAATGTAGCATTATTTAAAATGTGCTCTTAAACAATTACTAGCGCACTAATTGTAGTGTTTATATGAGGGTATAGAAAGATGTTTTTGTGTATTTAATATATGCAACCTTCAAGAAACCAGTTCATATTTGTTGTGGACTATAGGTAATTTTAGTATTTCATACTTCTTTGGCTACATGATCCTCGATTGATTGCAATTAGTGCAGATATAGATGTGTGTAGATGTCTCTACTTGCAAGTTGCGTAAACGCTCTTGCTCAACTTGCACGAGAGGAAAAATTATATATCTGAATGATTCTCTCTTCTTCTCTTTCGAATGATGAATTATTTATTAATAATTATTTTTTATGTAGCCAGCTCTCCGTCTATAAGTTATTTTCTTAACTTATAGACGGAGAGCTGGCTACATAAAAAATTCACAGATTTCGGAATTCTTGCAACCATCGGGACATTGGAAATGATGACATCATACATAAAATATAAACTTTACGATCCACTCTCGAATGCGACATCGCTGTATTTTGACCTTAAATGAAAACTGGTAACTTGACCCCCTGTGATATATGCAACCCATATTACATTTTCATATATCAGCCGTTGCATATACGACAGTCTCACTCGACCGCGATACCGCTGTCTTTTGACCTTGAACGAAAACTGGTTACCTACTCGACCCCCATATACGAACATAAACATTTCCAATGTTAAAAATTGTAGAATACATGCGGGAATCTCTTTTATCTTCTTTACTACTTTAAACTTACAAAAAATATGCCAAGGTAATTTAATTTGTATAGGTTTATACAGTAGCAGGTGGCAGTAACGTGTAGCACCCGCCGGCATCGAAGGTGACTAATCAAATAAATATGATATTATATTTAATTAAAAGTATTTGTATTTTGATAATAATAATAATACATTTGTTTTCATACGGCATGTTTTACATGTATAGAATAATGTCAACAGAAGAATACACTAAACATATATAAAATAACGTATTAGTGCTAACGAATACATATCTGTAAGTGTAAAATACTACAATGCTGATAATACAAAGCTATAAACTACTATAAACTATGCCAATAAATCAACATTTAGGTACAACAGGTTAGAACAGACGATATGACAAAACAAAAATTATACAATGAATGTACTTAATAACTTCTAATATGTCTATGTTACATCTAAGGTACTCACCAACAGAATAGAAGGTGTTTTCCAGAAGAAAATTCTTTATAACTTTTTATAATTTAATTGAATTGCCTATTTGTTTGATGTTGTCAGGCAAGTGATTATACATTTTTATAGGCATTATTTTCGGCTCATTTGCTGTAACAAGTGATGATTTGGCAATAGCAAATTACTTTTTAAATAAACCGTTCCAAAAGAAAGAATTGACTGATGAAGAGATTGACGGTAAAATATTTTTTACATATATCATACAGTTTATTTTTTCGTTTAAATACGTACAAATTCAATTATATTTCCGGAGGAAGACTCAGTTTGCAACATCGAGGATCAGCAATATCATATGTCAGATGCATACAGCGAAGCTGAATAATATATGTGTTATCAGATATCACTTTCTTTAAATAAAAATACAAATACATTTAATTAAATATATCATCATATTTATTTATACTTTGATCAGTCACCTTTGATGCGGGCGCTTCTTACACGTTGCTGCTATCTGCTACTCTATAAACCTATAAAAATTAAATTACCCGGGCATATCTTTTAAAGTTTAGAGTAATAAAAAAGATAAAAAACAGATTCCCGCTGCGTTCGCTGAGAGCACTCGAGCGGCCATGCACTTTTTATAACCGCCTGCCGCGATTTTAGCCATCGTTTCTTTGTCTGTCCGCATGCATGTACCTGATGAATTTTTTAAAACTTTTAAGACACTTTGCCTCCCTCTGCCGGCACTTTCGCCACTAGCAAACTGTCTGCCAACAATTTTCTGTGTTTCTCAAGGACAACTAATTCGTACTTATAATCCATGTACCTTGTCAAATTTTGAATACCGAAATTTTAAATTTTTTACCCTCGCCCCTGGTTTAAGCCACGGGATCTGGCTGGCAGACAAGACGATTTGTACTTGGCTACACTGAAGTATCCTTTTCCAATAGAAATCAATCGTGTACCTGATGCAAACTTTTTTTATGCATTGTATGTATGCATTAATATGATCATATACAAAAGAGAAAGATCCAATAAGAAAATATTAATTGCTTTCGGTTATAAATTTTCTATACTAAACAGATTGCAAGAAACTATAAACGCTGCTACGCATAACTACAAGATTAGTGTGTCACTTAATGCTTTCAATCATTTGCAAAATAGGTTAATTATTAATTATGTATGTTGTAGTTTTAAATATATGCAGACTTTGCAAGTGACTAAAATTATTTAAAAAAAGTCATTCTGGATTAATTCAGTTATAGTGCTACTTAGTGCTATAATTTCTTTACAATGTATGTATTAAATACAAGTTATATCGCAAAATAATAAATATATCTCCATCATATCTCTTTTCCAAAATCCCCCCACCTCTCTCCTTCTTTCTTATATGTGGTTATCTTAAAATATTATTACAATGGGTTAATTAACTAGACTTAAACTGGTCATGAAGAAATTAGACTTTTTGACTGTAGAGATTTGTAATTTTGATAAGAGGATGACGTTGTAATTGTATCTATTAATATTAATAAATGTCGCACGTAATATTGTTTGTGATTTATTAACGTTTTTAATTATATATCCACATTTATTTAATAACATAGGCTGTTAAACGACTGTTTTCATCAATAAAATTCCCACCTTTCAACAAAAATTGGATTTCCTCTAAAGTCTTTCCTTTAGTTTCGGGTATAAATAATGCAGTAAATATTGCTATAAAAAATGAACACACAGAGAATAAATAAAAAGGTACATGTAACCCATAACGGGCAGATAACCACTGATATATTTGCAAACAAAATATACTCCAAACCACATACATCGCATCTGATATGGTCATACCCATTGCTTTCATTTTGGCTGGAAATATTTCAGAGGTAACAATTATTGGTACAATGCCTAACCCAATTTTAAAAGTAGCTGCGTATACCATAACTGCGACAATTGGTATCCAGCTGACGCCCAGTACGTCGTAGTTATCAATTTTCAAATTAAAGTAAACAGCAAGAGAGAGTAGACAAATACCCGTTAGTATACATGATGATATCAGTAACACCTTTCGTCCATATTTATCTACCCGAAACGAGGCAAAGGTGGCTGCTAATAACATTATTGCAGCAAATAGAATAGCAGCAACAGAAGAGTCCATGTAAATTGAACCTGCAGCTAGTAATATTGAATGTAAGTTCATTATAATTACACTTATGGCACAAAAATGTTGACCGCCATTTAAGACTGTCATGATAATAACTGCCTTGCGATTACTGTTTACTAAGAAGAGATCCTGAATTCTTCCTCTCTCAGTCTTTTGTCTTCTTATAGCACTAGATATATCTTCAATTTCTTTATCAATATTAATATTCGGTCTAAAATACTGAAGTGATTTCTTTGCCTCTTCTGGTTTATTTTTGTAAAATAAATAATATGGAGACTCTGGCATAAAAGAGAATGTAAGTAACTCTGTAATAGTAAAAGTTATTCCAATTATAGGTGGAACATAATATGAGAAATACGGCCCAACACAGTACATCACCAAACATCCTATAAGCATCATTAAATATATTACACCAGAAAGAAATCCTCTTATTTTTTGATCCGCTATCTCAGCTACGTACATAGGGGCAGCTACAAATGCCATATCTCCCGAAATTCCATCAAAGAATCTTGCTATAAATAGGTATATCATGTTATTTCCTAGGGCAATGGTGGTCCAGCACAACATTTTTACTAATGTAGCCAAAAGCATACATTTTTTTCTACCAATCTTATCTACCAAATACATAGTAATAGGAAGGCCACATACACCCCCTGCCATAATTATTGTTTCCAGCCATTCTGCTTCCTGTAAAGTTGTTTTAATGTGACTCTTCTCGCTTATTAGATACGGTATCATGGGGGCCGTCCATCCGTATGACATTCCATCTGATATTGCAAATAATGAACCTGTAAAACAATTTTGAATATGAGTGTTACGTAGCCTAATTTATTCAGTACATATTATAAGTTTTTAATAACTTAGGTATTTGGTAATTCCACATCCCCAAATATTTCAAATACGTATTTTTTAATCTTGTGGTTATTAAAAAATCTTGGTACACATTACTCTATATGTAGTAAAAGTCACACAAGTGTGAACATTGACATTAATATAATCAATTTAGTTTTATTATAACATTATACATAAACACATCCTTTGTCCCCGCACCCCAGGTATAGAATACATATTAAAATAAAACTGGGAAACATGGTACTGAGCAACCTATACAATGTTATGTTACGCATGCACATGCAGATCAAATTCACGGGCAAATGTTGTTCGCTATAATCTTTTGTCACTTTAAAACTTAACATCGATTGAAGTCAATTTAAAAATAATTCTACTTTTATAGATATTTTTATATTTGTATGAATTTGTCCTATTTGAAAAAAAAAACATGATTTGAATTAAATGCTTTCAAAATTAATTCCGTTACGCAGTGGCGTGAAAGTGAGTTGCCAGATGGACCAGTTTAAAAGCTGGCAACCCATTATATCCGATTAGAGCTTTATTTATTTATTTATTTTTTGCTTTCATTCGATGAACGTAGTGTCTAAAAAAATATATTAAAAATGGGTTATCAACGGTCTACAAATTGGCATTAATTTTATGTCTTCATGTCATAAGCTAAGTAAGCACTCAAAAATCATACTATAAGTAGCGTATCCCTAGCCACCGGCTCAGGTATTCTCTCTATTCACCGAGAATCGCGGTATGTCATTCGAAAATACAAATTGACCTAATTGGTATTTTCGAATTAACAATAGTTCTTTGTTCTTATATTTGAAATATTTGTAAATTATAATATTTAGTTGTTTTAGTTTCAAGTAAACAGTACGATACAGTAAACATACAAAATAAATACGCATTAGATTAAATGTAATGAGACTACAATTATAAAGTTTCAGGTAATTGCTTACAATATATTTTTTATTTACTTCTGCTCTATCCAACTTCCGAAGTAATCCAGCAAACAATAAAAATTATATTATTAGCAGTCGGTTATAATAGGTATGGTAATAATATAATGATAATGATTCTAACGATGACACTTCAACACGTGATACTCGGCGGCCAGCCGTGGTTACGGCTACGCTCTATACACTATTTATAATATAATTTTTTATGCAATTAAAATAAAATATATTTTGCTATTCATAATACAACTGATAATAGATTTGTACACATACTTTTTAAAATGGTAATAGGAGCTGTAGATTCTTGCTCCATTAATTTTAAAACAAAACTTATAATTTGTTGACAAAGATTTATGTTTTACTTTACTTTCAAATACCATGATATTTTCTTATCAATACTGTTAGTGATAGTACTCGTAACAATGTGTATAAGTAAATACTTCTGTGCGTTAAACATAAGTTATACAATACAAGCACTTTTCTCTAGACTGTACCATCGATGTTTACACGAGCAAGGAACGTAAACAAGTGAGCTCCGTAGAGATGGGCGGGTTTTCGATCACTGCGCATCCTAATCTCATCGGCCATTCTAGGATAGTCAACCTATAGAATCAGCACCCAAATGAACGGGCGAAAATTTCGGGGCACAAAGATTGCTTCCAACATAAGAAATCGGTAAAAGTATTTACAAAGAACTTCCGTCTTTATATACAGGGTGTTTGGTACATCGATAGAAAGTCTTCACTGAGTGATAGTTGGAGTAATTTGGAACCTATATGACCATATTTACCCTTATGCAGTCTCTTCATTTTTGAGATATCGGCCTTTTAAAATATTTTTGCGAAATAGTCGACTTGTTAGTTACAAATACTTTCAGATTTCTTAACTATTTTTTTAAATATTTGGCAATTTGCCGAAACAGTGCAAAAAGAAATGCCAAAGTATTAGTATAAAAGTTTATGTGTACATAGTTGTTTGTAGTTCATTATTGTTTTTATTCATATCTTGTAAATTACTATGTGGAAATGTTAAGTGTAAATTGTCTTGGTTAAGTGGAAGAACAGCTTGCTGAACTTCGCCAAGACAGAAATATAAATAAATGCGATTTATTATTATTATTATTATTAAAATAGGTCGATTCTAATTTATTTTTCTATTTTAAGCAAAATTTTCTCAAAAACGATACTAGCTCAAGATATCCAAATAGTTTTAAAAGCTTCTCTATTGCATGTTCTTTCCAATGGTATTCCATCTTATGACAGAATTATAGTTCAGTAAGCTGAAAAGGAAATCTATTTTTATACCTTACATTTCAATAAGGAAAGAAAATGAAATAAGTATTAATCATTTTATTACTTTTGTTTCCCGTTCTAACTAAAACAAATTAACCTAAAACTGATAATTTGTTCATGTTGTTTTCAAAAAGGGAATTTCCTTTTCGAACGCATTTATGTGCCTTCCTTCATATTTAGGTAGTGGTGACGCCTAACTTCATTTCTTCCCTAACTCTGGCACCTGTTTCGTTATAATTCTCCTTGCAATATGTTCACGGTCAGTTATTTAAACCTAACCCCTGTAGCACAAACTGATTGGACCAATATAGGATTCACATATTGGGCCAATATACCGAACGTCAGATTTTTGCAATAAATGTCCAATATTGCAATCACATATTGGTGTCATATTACATACCAACATAGATGCCATATTGAATCTCAACATTGGTGACATACTGGACACCAATATTGGTGTTATATAAGATAGAATAGAATAACAATATAGGTGCCATATCGGATATCAATATTGGCATTATATTGGATACCAGTATTGGTAGCATATTGGATACCAGCATTGGCGCCCCACTGCTACACAATATTTAAAATACATAGAGTGTGCCGAAATTCTCACATTTCCCTTTAGACACTGATGCTGCATGCAAAAATAATAAGAAAATTTCCTGTGTCTGGAAATGTTTCCTAAGGAAGTTACAACCCTCAGAGGATGGCGCCTAAGTATAGGTTTTTACTGCTTTTATTGGGACGGATTTTTGAGACTTGGTTCACTATTTTGCATTATTAAGGCTTATTTCTGCACACTATTAACCAAACCTAACTGTATTCATAGGCGGAGAAACGAGGGATAGTCAATCTTTGTCTCATTTCTTTATAACACTCATTACCAAGGGAATCATCAATATTTACTACTTTTCCTTGAAAACGGAAAGTCATTAATTATATAGATAACCTTCTTTATGTATTATCCTGGGAATTATAATTAAGTCTTAAACAATTAAAAATGTAAACCTGAAAAAAGGATAAATATCCCTCGTTTCACCTCCTATGAATAAAATAAATTTTGGTTGGTATTGTTCAAGAATAAACCTTTATAATGTAAAATCGAGTTTCATAAAGTTAGGTGCCATCCTCAGAAAGACTGTTCCATTAAGAAGCATTTTCGAACACATCCCTCTGGAATAACTTATGAAATTGCATCCCTCTGGAATGGCTTATGAAATTTCTATGAAATTTTTTGTACAGTGTACAAAAGTCATCCGGCATGAGTGAATATATCCTAAAGACCAAGAAGGCACGCATAGGGGGTCAATAGACATCCAAACACCCCCCCCCCCCCCCCGAGGTAGGTATTCAGTATGGTATACAGGAAATTAAAAGTAAGAAACAATTTTTGCCAAAATTAAATTTGATTATAAAAAATATTTAAAAATTAAAATATTTCAACATTTATTTCATTTGATTATTAGTTATTGCCTCCTCATAAATAAGGCGTATAGATGCAAAGTGCGACATGTCCAAAAGAACACAATTTGAGAAAAACATGAAAAACATATAGGGGAAAAACTGTTGGGATTAGATGGGAATAGATTTGTATATATCTTGTATTATGTATTTTAACCCATCTTTAACTTGAAAAATGTTTAAGTCGTGGTTTTCGAGAAAAACTTAAAATAATTATGGACACGTAGCACTTTGCACCTAAAAACAGAAATATGTTTTATCCAATTTTTTGTTTTCCATTAACAGATGAAAAAAATAATAAAAACTTACAGTATGTTATGAATAATGAAACTGTTAACTGTTATTAATAAAAAACAAGGAATTAAACAATAGTTGTAAGTTCAAAACTCTAAGCACTCTTCAGCTTCATAGACATCTTCACTTTCTTCATGTTCAGAAGCTTCTAAAGAATTCTGCTTATTATTATCATTTTGAAACGAAATTGTAAAATAACACAATGATTCTTCGTTATTTCAGTCAGAACCATAATGTGAAGCTAGTAAACTAGATATACTTTTTATTTTGTCTAGTTTTAAAGAAACACCCAGTTCCAGTTCTTTAGGGATCAAATCGACATTACACTCCTCTAGCTACCCGAGACAAGTGGTTAACTGTGTTTTTATCCAAACCATGCTTGTACATAAGCAAGTTATCATGTGATCTAACTGTGACAGCTCATTGGCTCTGGTGGACATGTCGCACTTTGCATAAAATTTGTGCCTGGACATGTACTCTGAATTTCAAGGCACTTTTTAAACGCGAGTCACCATGTTGTATGTCACATTTTGAAACTGAAGTAGTGCAGATTTAAATGAAGATGTCAGATATATATTTAACTTGTTTTCCTAAAATTTGTGACATGTCGCATTTTGCATCTATACGCCTCAAATTTGAAAGTATTTTTTTACAAAAGCCAAACAGAATTAGTGTTGTGGTGATCATTCTTGCGTGAATATAGCAATATCACTTACAAGACGTGAAAAAAATATTGTAAAGTTAGCCTGTTTGCTACTTATGCTGTATGAATTTTGACACCAATTCTAGATGACTAGTTACCTCGGGGGGAGGGGCTTATTAGGATGACCTTGACACCAGTGGATGTCTTTTGACCTCTGCTTAACTGTTTGCTCTCTGGACTGTTCAACCCTGCCAGATGACTTTTGACTTCAACAGGATAACATTTTACGAAAGAAGGTGGTCTTTGGGCCACAGGAGGTATCGTCTTACCCCAAGGGGGTGACTTTTGGTCCCAGGGGAGTGTCCCTTGCCCCAGAGATTGATTCATTACCCAAGCTTTCAAAGCTACTCTTTCCATCTAATTAACGTGAGTTTTCGTTAAAAAATGAAAAAAATTGAAATTTGGACCTGACGCCGGTTGGGAAATATTTAAACTACTTTAGAAATTATTGTTTGGTCGCAAGTAATGTGATGAAATAAAGTTTGCCGCACCTCTTTATCATAACAAAAATATCCGACTTTAAAAAATGTGTAAATTTGTTTATGGGCCTTAGTGGAGCCCAATAGAGCCCCAAAAAATCTAGTTGGGCGGTAGTTCCATGCTTATTTTTAAAAAATCGGAAAACATTTTTTCGATTCGAGAATTTGAATTTCGTTGGAATTACATTCAAGTTGGTAGTTAAGAATATTCAAAGCAGCTGACTAAAGTTAAAAATTTCAAATGTCAAGCCCAAAATAGTTGCCATAGTTCCAACATTTTGAACATTGTTAAAAATGATCGAATTTTTGCCCCTCTAATAAAAGTTAAATGATAGTACAAAATATTTATTTTGGTCCTAAAATGACTGTAAAAAATACTTATTTAGCGGAAAGCAGTCGGGAAAATTTTCGAAATGTGCTGTTATGTAATATAAATGTAACATTATTATAAATTGTTCATAAATCATCTATCTACTCAGTATTTATTCAACTTCATTTCAGGAATATGAAATTAGTTGGTTTCTGAACATTTTAACAGATTTTAGTGCAAACATTTTTTTTACTCCTCTTCATAGTCTAATTTTTTTGACATGAACGAGTGGTTAAAGTAAAATGATAATTGAATACCAGAAAGTAATAAAGGAGTTATATTTGTCCAATATTCAGAACTAGTATTATTTTCTACACATTGCGCCAATATTGGTTAAATAATGTTAATATTGAATCTGATTTGCCAATATTGGTGAAATGTTGGCTATATCTTGGGTAACAATATTGAAAATACAACTGATAATCATATAGGTACAATATTGGTTAAAGCTGACATATATTGGCCCAATATACAATACAGGTAACACATTGTACCAATATTCACCCAATATCTTGTGCTACAGGGGAAAAACTGGTTTGTTCATTCGACCCCAGACATGAAAATTCAGGGGTGTCAAATCTGGTGACATCGCTGATCACAATATTGGTTCAGCTTTTCCAATCCAACGATTACGAAATATTTAATCTAAAAATGCTCTCACAGTAAGTTGGTAATGGGCAGAACATCCGTCGTTTTGAAATATCAGGCTGTCTCTTACACTCAGAGGCATTTCGTCTTAAGATATCTAGTAAATTATTCTACAAAAACCCTAAATAACTGCTTCTATTTAAATTGTCAGGAAGATAGTATGGACCAATGAAAGTTCTGCCAATTATCACTGCGCATACATTCACACTGAACTTGAATTGAAAAGAAGTCTGTTTTTTCATATGCAAGTTTTCATCGGCATCAGCCCAGTAATGAAGATTATGAACATTTTTTATTCCTCTTCGAGAGAACTTCTATCTTCTGTCCACAAAATACTTTTAAGGAAACATTCGTCTTCCAGATCGGCGTTCTACACAAAACGGCAGTAGGTCAAACTTACCTTCTTCGAGTCCCTGAACAGACGTGTAGTGGAATGGATGTTTTTCTTCAATCCTAGGAGCTGGTAAGACCTGTTTTAAAAGCCTTCAAAATTTACTCATATACCTTAGTACCATGTTGTACAATAATAATAATAATAATAATAATAATAATAATAATAATACACTTTATTCAAGGAAGCTGTACAAAACAGATATGAAGCGTCATAGGTATGCATAAAAATATATATATATATATATATATCGTATTTTAATAAAAGTACATTAAATACAATAAAATTACAAATAAAATTACAAATACAAAGCTTGCAATTAGACAACATCACACAGATATGTACTCATACGTATTCACCTGTAGGAGACTTACATTACGTTAATATGGACAGAGGTCGATATTACTCCAGACTATAAAATTCTTGTAGTGAGTACAGACATTTTTCATTTAGGAATTCTTTTGTTACTGTTTTGAACTTATGTAGGTTATTATTTTTAATACTTTGGGGCAACTTGTTGTAAATATTTGCAGCGCAGTAATAGGGACTTTTTTGAAAGTTTGACAGATTATAATTGTTTATCAGGATATCATTTGAATTTCGAGTGTTATGACTGTGAACGATGTGGTTGCGATTGAATTTGCTTGAGTGTTGGTGAGCGAACAAAGCTGCCTCGTATATGAATATCGAGGTTAAGGTCAATATTTTGAATTGTCTAAATGTTCCTCTGCAGGATTCTAGCGGCCCTAGTGAGAACATTAGCCTTATAATTCTCTTTTGGAGTATGAAAATCCTTTGAGCGGATGTGCCTGAGCCCCATAATAAAACCATATATTTTAGTTGTGGGTAGACAATACCATAGTAGATATTTATTAGTTCTGTTCTCGATATAATATTTTTTAAATTTCTTAATGCGAAGAATGCTGAATTCAGTTTGTTGCATACGCTATCTATGTGGTTTTCCCATGTAAGATTCTCATCCAGTTGTAAGCCTAAAAGTTTGTAGTTGGTGGATTTATTTATGTTACTACCTCCTATGGTTAAGTTAAGTGGGGGGGGAACGCGTCTTTTGTAAAATTGTAAATAGGTAGTTTTGTTTGTGTTTAATATTAATCTGTTACTTTTGCACCAATCAAAAAAATATTTAATGATTTTATTTACTATACCTTGGAGCTCTTGGGCAGAAGTGGCAGTTACACCAATTGTAATGTCATCCGCGTACATTACCAGGCAAATATTTTTCGATAATTCTGCGAAGTGTTGTTGCAAATCATTTGTGAACATAATAAATAGCAAAGGAGATAGTACAGCTCCCTGCGGAACGTCTGTGTTTATATGCTGTGGATCGGAATATGTGTTATTTATTTTGACAATGAAGTTTCTGTTTTTTATGAATGAATTTATCCAGTTTTTTATATTTCCGCGGATTCCAAGTGCGTCTAGTTTCTCCAGTAGTATGTTATGATTTACGCAGTCAAAAGCTCTCGAGAGGTCGAAGAACAGCGCCATCGCGTATTGATTGTTATCTAGTGACTGGAAGATAAATTGCAGAAAATCGAAAGCGGCAGTATCTGTAGAATGTTTTGGCCGAAAGCCATGTTGACATTCACTTAGCAATTTTGACTGAGTGAGGTAATCATATATTCTATTATGTATTATTTTTTCAAACAGTTTTGATATGATTGAGTTTTGGGCGGTCGCCCTATAATTTTCTAACTTGTGCCTATCGCCATTTTTGTATATTGGAATTACATGCGAAAACTTCAATTTGGAGGGAAAAATACCCGTTTTTATTGACAGGTTCATTATGAAACACAATGGTTCTAATATACCGTCTATGCAAGAAATTATTATGTTGTAGTTTAGTTCGTCGGGGCCGGTAGCCGTCCTATTTGTGCTTATGCTTCCGTTTCCATTGATGAAGGATATCTGTTTCACATATACATCGATATGCGTTACTATTATCGTTCACAATAGAATTCTTTAGCTGCTGCTGCATGTTCATCGTTAGTTAGACAATATCAGAATATTCGGCATTAGAAGAAGATACTATTACCGAAAAAATGTGATAATATCATAAACAATTAAGCAAAGCGACGTCTTTACAAGCCTAACACAAACATTCAAATAGGTCGTTGGTAACTAAGCAAAATAATTTTTTGTGTTCGGTCGCCTGATTGCATGTTTATTTCATTTTTTGATCACTGATCACGATCAGTATTTACACGAAAGTACGTTTGATTTTATTTTAGTGTATCACAGATAGAAAATTGTGTTTAAATGTCAGTACCTGACAACCTGTTTGTGGTTGAAATAATTTATTGTGATTTTGTCTAATTTTCTTCCTTTATAAAAAATGTCATGTCTACAAATATGTTTCCTTTTTATTAATAAACCATAATATTGTCATAATGTGGTATACCATTGGAGAGAGTATATGCAATAGAGAAGTTTTTAAAACTATTTGAATATCTTGAGGTAGTGCCGCTTTTGAGAAAATTTAGCTTAGAATAGAAAAGGAGAATTCAAACTTATGTATTTTAAAACACAAATTGTCCTACATATTTTTTTATACTTGTACTTCGGCATTTCTTTTTGTACTTTTTCGACAAAGTGCATATTAAGGATATTTGAAAAATATATTTAAGAAAGCTGAAAGTATTTATTGTATAGAATGTCATGAAATGATCAGTATTTACACGTAAATACGTTTGATTTTATTTTAGTGTATCACAGATAGAAAATTGTGTTTAAATGTCAGTACCTGACAACCTGTTTGTGGTTAAAATAATTTATTGTGATTTTGTCTAATTTTCTTCCTTTATAAAAAATGTCATGTCTACAAATATGTTTCCTTTTTATTAATAAACCATAATATTGTCATAATGTGGTATACCATTGGAGAGAGTATATGCAATAGAGAAGTTTTTAAAACTATTTGAATATCTTGAGGTAGTGCCGCTTTTGAGAAAATTTAGCTTAGAATAGAAAAGGATAATTCGAACTTATGTATTTTAAAACACAAATTGTCCTACATATTTTTTATACTTATACTTCGGCATTTCTTTTTGTACTTTTTCGACAAAGTGCATATTAAGGATATTTAAAAAATATATTTAAGAAAGCTGAAAGTATTTATTACTATAAAAATTCACACCATCCATAAAACATAAACAGCTACTATCCGTCCACAAAAACGTGAGTTTAGGTAGGTACTTGTTACAAAAATAACTATTTGCTATTTGTCAAACTTTGTGAATCCATGGCGACTACGATTAGCACTGACCACAACCGCATTATAACTTTATATTCTCCGCGCATACTGATATTGTGCACACTTGCTCAGTATTACGTCCTCTGATATCGACTCTTTCATGTCGGCGGCCTTGAATAAAACTCGTAACTTTGACCCCATATACGAACATTAACATTTCCAATGTTAAATAGCGGTAGGATACCCTCCGCATCCCCTTTCTTTATCTTCGACGCTAATACTGCCTGCGGCGCTGATAGTTATCAACAATTAGATAGCAAAATAAAAATCAACCTCACTAACCTAACCACCTCACCAAAAATTTAAATCATTATATGAAAAAGAAGGAAAACATTATTTCTGCAGTCAAATAAAACCTGAACTTGTGAAAAAATTAATTAAGCGTTACAAAATAAAACTAAAAATTCGGCGTGCTCAGGAGTTGACAAGCAACGCTATAGTACAGAAGAAATAGTTGAACAGGCAGTACAATATCGATCGACGCTGACCGACTACATCTCATCGCTTCCCACATAGTAACAGGTTCTCGTTCAGTATTACACCAACTGATCTTGATACTTTCATGTTGACGGCCCTGGAAATAACTGGTAACTTTTGTCCTATACGCTAACATTAACATTTCCAATGTTAAAAATAACATATATTAGTAACAACTCAACTATCTAAAAAGGCCGATATCTCAAAAACGGTGAGACTGCATAAGGGTAAATATTACCACATAGGTCCCAAACAACCACAACTATCGCACGGTGAAAACTTTCTATCGATGTACCAAACACCCTGTATACTGGGCGGCCATAAAAAAAACATTATTTAACAAACAACATATGAGAATAATAATAATCGGAATGTAGTTATCACTATCATTACAAAGAAACCCTGATAACTGTTTTTCAAAAAGATATAGAGTGGTTATCCGACAGCAAAAAGTTAATGTTAAATAAAAGGTGCCAAATATGGAAGATTTGCGTAAATACCTTTACAAATTTCCACCATACTTGAATAATTTCTTAGGATGACCACCCTATATATTTTTCAATAAAAGTATAATAGGTGTCTGCCTTCCCAATTGTGTTAATTAGTTCCCAAACATTATTGCCATCTGTCATAGTTTTACTTTCACATCTATGTCACTACATAGATGCGGAAGTCCATTGAGTCAAAGTATAGCAATCGTGAAACCAGTCTAATTTTGTTTCTGTTGATAGGTTTAGAATGTCATGAAATGTGGAGATTTTAAAATTAAGTGAAAGAACTTTTTTTTTTCATTATAGTACAGGGTGTCCCAGATTTAAACAGACATACTCTAGTGGAAGGTAGAGCACACTGAGCCGAGTTGAATGTGAGATACGAGGTGGGGTGTTTTATGGTTTTTGACCTGAAATTCAGTCTGCCGTATTTTTTAAATGACTGCACATATTAAAATAAAATTTGGTATACATATTATACTCTTTTAGGTTAATGAACAGCTTAAGTGATTTTGGAAAAATTCCACGACCGACCTCCATTTCTTAATAGGGTCGTTAACATCACACTGTATCTTACTTTTTGGTAAATGTTAGTAAACTTTTAAAAAGCCTATGGACCAGTTTATAAAATGATGTCACAATATTTGCTGGCACGTTTATGGTTATTCTTCAATAAATTTTCAAAAGTATTGAAGGACCAAATTTGACATTTACAAATAATACAATCCAGTTGCTAACATCATTATTTTATTAATTTTAGCTAAATACCCCGTAGAAGAGGTTGTTATTTGTTCTTGTTTTGGCATTCAGTGTTTCTAAGCCTTTTTTAGTTTAAATTTTATCCAAAATAATACACACTTAATTTTTTTCATGAAAGAAAAATATTGTTAGTGAAGAGGCTTTAAAACTTTAAATAATAAGAAAAAAATAATTAAAAACGGTGCAAATAATTAAAACTATAACAGGTTTTCAAAATGAATGCCGCCAGCGTCAATACATTTTCGTGAACGTTTTAATTTGTTTTTCACTGACGTATCAATCACTTCCGGGTTATTTCTAATGTTATCACATACAGTAATAATTCTTTCTAGAGGCTGTTACTCGTGTACTCAACTCTTCATTGTACACCTCTGACTTGAGCTGACCCCATAAAACATAATCTAGGGGTGTAAGATCAGGAGACCTCGGTGGCCAGTTTACCGAACCTCCACGACCAATTCATTTGTTGGTCTCATAGCCAGGAAGCTGTAGTGATGACTCATCTGAAAGCCGGCACTATTTTTTTTTTGCATTCGGTCCACGAGGTCCGATTTCTTTTTTAAATTTTCTGTCCGAGATGTGAAGACCCTTCAAAATCGTTTCCAACCTGTTCTCGCAGATGGAAAAAGTACCAAAATCCAATCGACAGACAAAACTATTCACTAGAATTTTTTTGGGTGACTTTGAAAATTAGAAAAATTCCAAAATTTCATGTTTTTCCAACTAATTTTCGCAATTATGTGGGAAAATGTCTGTCAACTATTTTTCCCGCTAATTGGAATCATAAACAGTGGTGAAATACGATCGACAGAAAACTTCATCCCTTAAACAATTTTTGGTCACCCTTCAAAAATTTCCAAAATGTGTCAATTTATAAAATAGTGGAATAAAGTGTCTATTTATCTAAAGTGTCCTTTGTGTTCATTAATATGTTGATCGGAAACCAAGAAAATCAGAAAACCCTAAAGAAGAACAAATTCTGCACCCCCGACCCCCTCAGGGATTGCAAATTCGCAAAATGGCTAATTTGTCAATGTAACGTAGAAAGAATATTATTTTGCTTTGTATAAAGGCTTTCTTTAATACAATATAATATAGCGTATAGTTAGAAAAACCTTACAAAAACAGATTCTACATCCCCACCTCCCATTGG
This sequence comes from Stenurella melanura, assembly GCA_963583905.1. Taxonomy (NCBI): domain Eukaryota; kingdom Metazoa; phylum Arthropoda; class Insecta; order Coleoptera; family Cerambycidae; genus Stenurella; species Stenurella melanura. The sequence goes on from OY757312.1 coordinate 77,771,318, forward strand.
GGGGTTACAAATTCGCGAAATGTCTAGAACGTCATTTTTATCGTATATGGTAGAAACCAACGCCTCAAACTTTTCTATGACATCTGCCCCAAATATTATTAAGATTCTATGACCAATAAGCTCCACATACAAATCTAGTCAAGATGTTTCCATTAAAGTGTCTTGAATGAAAAATCTGGATGTGGAAGTAGCGATTCCTTAGGCAGCGGTTTTTAATCTATGCAAACCGTAAGAGACCGATGCAAGTTTTCTAGAGAGATAATATTTGATATGCATGCCCAAATTCAAAATGTTGTCTATAAGTAAACCAAGAAACTTAGGCTGTACTTTCCTTCAACTTTTAGTAAATAACTTGTATTCATTGATGAATTTCGGTATTAGAAATTCACAAGTATTGTTTTAGATTTAATTAGACATAGCCTAGTTCCCAGCCTTATGAGAACTATTGATTTTTTGTAGGTTCTTATATGGCGTAAAGCTTTGAATTTCTTTCTTAAAATAACTTTTAAAATACGCAAAATACAAAAAAGAGGTGAAAATTAAAGACAATAAAAATGTACTTGCAAAAAATTTCTAACGTGTGTAATCCTTTTCCAGTAAAATAAGAGTCAAAATTGCGAACTAACGCGCGAGTGCCAAAATTAGCCTTTTTCCAGAAACTTTAATAACTATTGAAGAAATTATTAATTATATTTTCCTATTGAATGACAAATTCATACTTTCCTCCGTTAAATTACACAAAAAAAAAAAGTTCAGACCCAGAAACTTGACCTACCAATCTCTATGTATTTTGACCTCCTGAATTAAATGCCGCCATCAGAATTTCATTTTATCGTTGTTTTTTTTATCTTATATTTTATCATTGAAATAGCACTTTTATATTAGCTAAAATCTACAAAAAAAAAAAAATAACAATGAAATGAAATTTTTATGGCGACATCGAGTTTAAGGTCAAAATGCATAAATATTGATAGGTCTGGTTTCTGGGTCTGAACTTTTTTTCTGGTTGGATTGTGTTATCTATATCCTGAAATATACTCATGATAGCCCAGTGCCCAGAGAAAAATTACGGCACGAGCAGGAATAAAATAATTCTTTCGTGTTTCGCATAGAAGAAGAAAGAAGCATGAAGAAGTTATCGAGAAAACAAAATTGTGCCAAACTTCCAAAATTGCTAATACCACTTCGAGTGACTTGGGAAAGCTTCTTCATGAATTCTTGATAAAGATAGATAGATCCCAACTGAAAATAATGCGAATGTTCAACACATTTATTAAAAAAAACTATTTGAGAGCAACTGCAATCAAAATTTTATAAGTTGTACAATTTACGAAAAGTCTAAATTTTATCTACAGTGTATTTGAATATTTTTGGCTGCCATGATGCAATACATACAAAGCTATCAAAATCAACGGAATTTGATACATTAACGAGTATATTTCAAAATATAGATAATGTAATGGAGTAAGATCTAAAAATGACAAAAATGTTTTCATTTGCTCTTCAATGTAAGTAGTTGTTGGGCTATTTCAGAAACTACAAATTTCGCAACTAAAAACTATGTTATAATAAGTATCATTCCAACACACTGTGCTGGAATAATATCGACAAATCAGAGGTCGTTAAACCACATTCAGTGGTTGAGTTGCTATGGTTACGTCGAAGAGAAGGTATTTATTTATAACGTCACATTTAGTGTTGTGAAAAATTTTGAAGTTTTCTTGTACAATTTCTACAATCTTAGAAAAAATATAGTCTACAACGCGTTTGGAATGGTACATCCCACACTCGCGAACAAACTTTTCGCTCGCATGCAATATGGGCCATTCCATAACTTGTAGAATATACTTTTTTCTACACCTATTTAATTATTAGCATTTTTTTAATTGAATTATCGATTCATAATTCACTGCTTCCGGCCAATAACACATCCAAATGCATACTTCACTCTTTCACTTATACAATGATATTTTAAATCAACTGCGATCAACTCTTGCTGCAGCTGATAATCAACTCGCTGACAGTGACAACCAAGTTATTGCCATATGGTTTGTTCACGTTTTCCACTTCTCACGAGTAGGTACCGCTTAATGCTATCAAGATTCAGTCTAATTTATTTGTCTAAGGGCCGGTTTTTCAACGTCCAGTTAAAAGTGCCAGATAGGTAGCTGCTAGTTACGCTTAGCTGGCAGTTATATCTATGTTAGTGTTTATCATCAGTAATTTAACTACCAGCTACGTATTCATGAGTTGAATTATTTCTTAGCTATATTGGCACTACTGATTCTACCTGAAGTTTCTTTCAATTGATTTAATTCGAATTTCGCGCGTGTTTTAATGATAGTTTATCTAATTTAACCTCAAAATTCATTGCGTTGTCTAGCCTGTTGATTGATGTTCTGTTCTTAATTTTGTGCGTTTGTGTATCAGCAATAATTACAATAGAGAGCATAAAAAGGAAAAAAGGTGCTAACTACACTTTAAGTGATTGGAGAAACAGAATTATTCCTGCAACTTCTATCATCTCAACGATATGTAAAACAGTATCTTTACGCAGTCGAAATCTTATTAAAAAATCTTTATCATCATAATTCTCAAAATTATTTTCTCGTTCCCTTATGGTATAGGGTCTCCTTTCATACTTTATAAATTGTATAATATCATCGTCATCATCACTCATATCCAGAATAATATTATTATTATTCATTATTGGCAGTAATATATTTAATATAAATCACAAATTAAAAACGAACATATCAATCAATTACATTGGTTTATAGGTTAGAATGTTTAGAATTGTCAGAAATTAAACCAAATGCGCATGTGCAAATCTACTAACAGTAGAATAAATTCTTAACTGACACTTTGAACTTTCTGCTAAATTTACTTTCAGATACAGCCGGTTTTACAATCGCAAGTTAACTTTCATGTTGGCTGACTCTTACTTGCAGGTTAACTACAACTTTACCGACACTTGCGTTTTTCAATATAAAGTTTAAGTGATGGTTTGTAAACGAGAGGTTGGGAATAAAATTTATAATGTTGGTACTGGAAAAATGGGTAATATACATAAAATGTATGAATTTTAGCCAAAGTTACGCCACCTTCTATCAAATATAAATGTCAGAAGCAATTTATGAGTTAGTGGTCTATTATTAAGTAAGTAAGTAGTATTTAGTCTCGATCTATTTAAAAAATCTCTTTCATCGTATTCTTCGAAAAAGTTATGTCTTTATCGGATTACCTTGGCTCCTCATCGCTGATATATGAACTTACTTCGTATATATCCATTTTCAAGCGAAATTTCAAAAAATTATTTTGTGACAGTTATTTTATTTATAGGTTATAAATTGCCAGTAAACTGCCAACTACTAGTTTACCCACACCTCATCTGCTAGTAAAGTTAACTACTAGATAACTACAACATTGAAAATAACCAGCTATTGTAAAACCCAATTTCTATAATAACCTGAACGTTGACTCTGACTGGAAGTTAACCATCTATTGTAAAACCGGCTGATAGTGAGTTTAACCCTACGGTAAATTTTATCCGCACATTGAAAAACAGTGTATCTGCCAGATAAATTTTATCTGACAGTTAAGCTATTTAACTGGACATTGAAAAACTGGCCCTAATAGGTGTAGAAAAAGCATACACTGAGAATAATATGAGGCTTGACATGTGAAAGAGGGGTTATTATTTTCAATTTAACAAATATTTAGTACCCGTGAATATATTGCATCCAAATCATTATTTTGTTATAATACATATTCATTTAATTGGCAGAGTAAAATAATTTATTTACGGCGTATTCGTTCCACGTAACTAAATTACCATACAAAAATAATAGATTTAGTTGAGAGAAATATATTTGTTTCTCCCAAATCTATTGCAATATTACATTTATTTCCTAGAAAGAAATATTTTAGGACAGAGTCAATCATAATATGTATGAAATAAATATTTATTTCTGACAACAAAATATTCATATATGGGCCTTTGCGCAGAAATGTATGCGCACCTGATGAAGTAGCCGGCGAGGCGAAGCCACAAGCCGCCATTGGAGTCACTTGCAATCTCACACAACGAGTGACCAGAAGTTTATTGCTTTTATGCTTTCTGTATTAGTTATAGTTTTGTGTTTTATTTACTGAACATGGATACAAATAATCAAGATATTAGTGTTGATAATTTGTTCTTTAACTGGGGCCTTGGGTGCCTGCAACAAACCTTTAAAAGTAAGTTTTAAAGTTATATGCATTGCCATCATTGTATTATCTTTTGGGCATAGATACGTTCATAGAACTATTTTAATAGTTCAACCACTGACTTTTTTGCATGATATATCAGATCTAGATATATTTACAAAACTCGTATATTTCAATCAAAATATTTTTATTCGATAATAAAATAAACTAAAAAAGTTCAACCTTTTGGTCGCCATATTTATCCCTGTTACATTAACAATTTTCTGACAAAATGGTCTATGCTTTTGTTTGTTTTGCAAGTTATGCAAAATATAAAATGACGACAATATACAGAGTGGCCCATTTAAAAGTGGGGCACCTTTATGACTTTTTCCTTTTTTGTCGGACAAATTCTACCAAAGATAGAACAAATTAGGATCTACTTATGACCAAAATAACATTTGCGTCTTACAAATGCAAAGCCACCTGCGGTATCAAAATAAATGGAAAAAATAAATAAATCATATTAGGCATTTTTCTATCGAAAAACTTTATTAACGAAAGTTGTTCAGAATTGTCCAAAAACCTAGAGCCCAAAATTTCAGCAATATTAAAGACTATTGAAATTTTGTTTAAAATAATGTCCCAGTCCGAAAATATCATTTTAATTGTTTTTTTTTCTTTAGAAAATTGTGCGATGACAATTTTGTGATGTGTATTTGTTCAAAATTTTGTCGTAATTTTGGACTTCAAAAACAAAATTCAATATTTTTTAATATTGTTGAAATTTTGAACTCTAGGTTTTTGTAGTAGATCCTAATTTGTTCTATCTTTTGGTAAAATGTGGTTCAAGTCGGACAAAAAAGAAAAAAGATATGAAGGTGCCCCGCTTGTAAATGGGTCATTATGTATATAACTTTAAAACTTATCTTTAAAGGTTTGTTGCAGGCACCCAAGGCCCCAGTTAAAAAACAAATTATCAACACTAATATCGTTACAACTAAATCAAATCAAGGACTGTTTTTGAGAAAAAAAATTATTTATTTATTACAAATAAATCCAAGACATTTTATAAGAAGCCTTGTTTATGATAAACAGATATTTATTGCTCAGAAACAAATATCTCCTACTCATGATTATTTTGATTCATTTGACAATAACAAATATTTAGTTTCCATTTTCAAATAAATGCCTTAGTATCCACAAGAAATATTTAATTGGCCAAATACAAATAAATCATTTCTTTTTTGGAAATAAAATTTGTTTCTCACAAATAAATTATTCTCTCAGTGTAGTATTACACTCGCAACTATGACCATTATTCACTCAGAAGATTTGTGCTACTCGTCTTCAGCTCGCTCATTTAATAATACACTATTCTCTAACACTATTTCAGAAACTACAAATTTTACAACTACAAATTCTTTCTAAATAAGTTCATTTCAACACACTGTAATGGAATAATTCCGCACGATTTTCGACAAATCAGAAGCCGTTGAGGTGGCCATTTCCTAGAAGGAGACATCCGATAGGAAAATATTTATTATTTTTGCCCATAACTTTTTTGAATTTTCACTTAATAATTTCAGTGGTTTGCAATATAATTAGATTTAAATTTAAAAATCATGCTAATCTTCCTATTTCGTAGTTTTAAATCTAATTATCTTGGAAAAGAATGGAATTATTGAGTGAGAATTCATAGAAATAGTCTTCTTATGGTTCCTCTTAGGTAGTTTTATAGTTTCTTTTTATAAACGTACTAAGAAAAACAAATACGGCCAAAAATAATAAATAATTCCCTATCGGATTCCTCTTTCTAGAAAATGGTCACCTTAAGCCACATTTAGTGGTTCGTTTGCTAAGTTTTTTTTAAATATTTTTTTCTTTATAGCGTTCCGATTATTTCTTCAAAAGTAAACTATAGTAAATGTTTGTACCGAAATGTAAGAAAAAATGCTAATTTTGGCGTTCGTGCGTTGGCTTGTGATGCCATAAGAAGAAGAAGAAGTAAGAAGAAGAAGAAGAAGAATAGAATATAATAAGATAAGAAGAAGAATCAAAATTCTTATTTTACGCAAAAATAGTTGCATGAAATGAAAATTTCGAAGTTGAAAATGAAAATATGTTTTTCATAAATTTCACTCTTGACCGCTGCAAAAAAATTTATCAATATTTTATTGAAAATAGTGGAATAACGTGGCAACGCCGTAGTGTAGGTCCAAACATGATATATGCCTGGATAAAAAATTAATGTCAAATATAAATGTTTAAAAAATTTACGTATTAGCTTGCCACCACTATGTAAAACACCCAGTAGATTTAAAACATTCGAAGGTATGCCCGCCCTTGATATCCTACAAGTATTACTTGAGACATTCTTTAAATTTCAAATGGTTGATGAGATATTGACCGGCTACGCACTAATGACTCACTCTGTATACTATATTTTATTATGATTTTAGAGCAACAAACTTGAGTTTTTACTTCCTTAGACTACCAAAGGGAATTATTGTAATCGTAACCTCTTCGAAATTTCTTGGCCTTCATTTTCACACTATGTATTTCTACACTTCTACTCGTTTATAATTTTCCTTTACTATCAGGTTCCCCACATAGCTTGTCGTTGTTAATTTTTTTAGCAGCAGATAACTTTCTTGTACACTTTCTTATATTTATTTAAGTAGTCTGAGTCATTCACACTTTTTGTTTCTTTTTGCTTTTAGAGTTATTTTAATTTGTTAGCTGACGTTTTTACATCCTTTGTCATCCAATGTTTATTTTCATTTCTAGAATATACTTTTTAATAGGAAAGGACATATCAATATGATATGAGGTGCTAATAAAATTATGAAATTCTGGAATGATGGTATTGCAGAATTAAATTTATTTACATAAATAATAAAAGAAGGCGGCATAATTTGACTAATTGTAAATTTTGGTGTAATTATAATTTGACCTCCTATCCAACTCGGTTTTACAACATAAAACTTGCGCCGACTGATCTGACATACCATTTAGTAAAATATTTGTAATAAAATCTATAAACACTGTTTTAAAATTTGTGCATAATATATATGCAATTGAAGTAGATGGAATAGTCGAGTATCTTCGTAGGCTGATTTATCTATGCAAGTAGTAAAACCATATTCATTTAAAACATACTAGATATTATCGTAAACAATGTATCCTTTGGGGTCTGCTTAATACAAATCTGCTGAAAGACAGAATATGCACAAGATGCACATTTTGCTGTGCTGCTTACAAACATAAATAGTTTTGTGTACAATATGTAGCGTAATAACGGAAGGAATTATTAATAATTTTGTTAAATTTTGGTGCACATCATTATTGTGTAATTTTAATTGTATAAATAAGGTATGAGCAAATATTAGTACTCACCACTTGTAACTGCAAACAGTTGAGGAAATGTTCCTTTAAATATGTTATCAACATTGTGAGTGGTCATGACCGCTTTCAAGGGAGGTCAGATAGGAACTAAATAATAAATATAACTTTGGTGTTGATATTCACATACTTTTAATTTATCTACAGATTCTCGGCCAAATATCGAACATATCATAATAAGTACAGTATGTCCGATGTATTTACTTTAATTGTTTATTTATTTTATTACGATTTAAATATATACCTATACATATACTTTAGCAAGGAATTAGTTTGTTGCATGCAAGCTGGCAACAGTCGCAACTAGCAGAATAATCTTGAAGAATTATTTAAACCTCATCCAAGGTTACTTTACAGTTTGACCACTCTTAATTTTTCTCATCGCACACGTATTCAATAAAAAGCTATATACTTTTACTTCCACATCCACGTAGTGGATTGGAAGTATACTAATCGTAAAAAAAATAATTCAATTTTTTTCTTCTTGGAATAGGTTTAGCATGTCATGAAACGTCGAGATTTTATTTGAGCGAAAGAAATTTTCTGTCTATCTGTCTGTCTGGCTGGCTGTAACTTTTTTGTCAGCACGTTTTCTCCAAAACGGTTTAAGGCATTGACTTGAAATTTTGTACACATATATAACGAGATCTGAAACTGATTTGGTTTTTGAACATATCCGGTGAAGTGTTTGGGGGGGAGTAAATAAAGGTAAATAGGAGGAAATAAGTAAAGCAAGCTGGTAAGAGTACAGAAACTTGAAATTTGGTGTACCTATGTACTAGAAGCTTGGGACTCAAAATCATTTACAATATTTTTTAATATTAAAGGGGTTGATAAAAGATAATTGAGATTTTATCTTGAATATCGGTACACGTATGTATTATAACTACATCTGGAACTAGATTATATTTTGAGATGATTCAGTTGAAGGCTTGGGGTTGAATAGGGGTAAGTAGGGGAAAATAAGTAAAGCAAGCTGGTAAGAGTACAGAAATTTGGGATTTGGTGTATATGCTCTAGTATATATACCAAATCCCAAATTTGTAGGAAAAGTCCTCAGGTTTTTTCATAATATTTTCCATCCCCTCACCACCGCCACTCCCTTATTAAAAGAGTTCTTAAAATTAAATTGAGATCTGCACTTTAAATTTGGTACACGTATGTATTATAAAGATATATAAAACTAGATTATATCTTGACATGATTGCGTTGAAGGATTGGGAGGTAACTAGAGGTAAATAAGAAAAGTATTTAAAGCAAGCTTACAAGTGTACAGAAATTTGGGATTTGGTGTACCTACTAGAAACCAAGGCCTCAGATCTCTTTCTTATATTTTTCTAATTTTCGAAACATATTTTTCTTGAAGTGGGTTTAGAATGTCATGAAACGTCGAGATTTTAAATTTGGATGAAAGAAAAAATTTCCGTTGGTCTGTCGGTCCGTCTGTAACTTTTCTTTTGTCCGTACGTTTTCTCCGGAACGGTTTAAGATATTGACTTAAAATTTTGTACACGTATATATTATAACGAGATCTGGAACTGGATTGTTCTTTGCATATATCCGGTAAAGGGTTGGGGGGGGATAGGGGGAAATAAGTAAAGCAAGCTGGTAAGAGTACAAATACTTGAAATTTGGTGTATGTACTAGAAGCCAAGGCCTCAAAATATTTTGTAATATTTACGTTTCCCCACAACACCTCACTCCGTTATTAAAGGGGTTAATAAAAGAAAATTTAAATATTCACTTGAAATTTGGTACACGTATGTATGTATCATAACGACATCTGGAACTAGATTATATTTTTAGATGATTGCATTGAAGGGTTCTGGGTTAAATAGGGGTAAATAGGGGAAAATAAGTAAAGCAAGCTGGTTAGAGTACAGAAACTTAAAATTAGGTGTATGTACTAGAGGCGAAGGTTTCAGGTTTTTTCATAATATTTTCCATCCCTCCACCACCCCTACTCCATTATTAAAAGGGTTGATAAAATAAAATTGAGATATCCAGTTGAAATTTGGTACACGTATGAATTATAACGACACCTGGAACTAGATTATATTTTGAGATGATACCATTGAAGGGTTGGGGGTCAAATAGGGGAAAATAAGTAAAGCAAGCTATTAAGAGTACAGAAATTTGGTATTTATTGTATATACCAGAAGAAGCAAGGGCCTCAAATTTCTTTTATAATATTTTCCATCCCCTTACCACCCCCACTCCCTTATTAAAAGAGTTGGTAAAATTAACTTGAGATATTCACTTGAAATTTGGTAAATATATGTATTATAACGACATCTGAAATAGATTGTATTTTGGCATGATTCCGTTGAGGGAGTGGGGGGTAAGTATAGGTAAATAGGGAGAAATAAGTAAAGCAAGCTGTAAGAGTACAGAAACTTGGGATTTGGTGCATATACTAGAAACCAAAACCTCAGATTTCTTTCTAATATTTTAGTGCCGTTATAGTACACAATTTATTGCTCATTTCGGCTTCAAAGGTCCACCGTTGGGGAGGTTCCAGCCGATTCCAGTAGTTGTCGATTTTTTTCGTACCAATTAATTACCACTTCATTTCTATAATAATAAGATCAGGATTCATCCCGGTTATTGGAGGTATAATGGCAGACATTTTAAACATGCGTGGTGCTTGTTTTTAAGTGGTGATTAGTAAATGTCAAGCCAATTTTTTTTAAATAATTAATTTCCTTTATAAATTAATTTTAAAATTCTCAGTGAACTTTTCTTGTCTGCCATGCTCTAAGACAAAGAATTAATCATGTCTCGAGCCATTATAAATGTGTCAGGTTGTTGCATGTTGGCTCCTGTGCTATTAGAAAGAAGAGAGAATTTAATTTACTTACGAATATACGAATAAAAAACACATATACAGCGTGTTCCAATTAAATCTTCCGGGGCCATTTCCTCGATAACTGGGACAGATCTTTGAATTCTGTAGTAGGTATTCTGCATAAAGTACTTTAGTTTTGAGTAAAAGCGATATTTCTACAAGTTTAGGTATAGATATCGTTGCGATGCAAGGAGATTTTTCGATCCCAGGAACATTAAAAAGAGGTGCACGTGATGAAGCAATTTTGGAAAAATCACTGATTTCTAGATTTTAATATCATTTTATAGCAAAGATGCCATTCTTTAAAATAAAATTTAGATAATAAGTTCCTTGGAATATTTTCGTAGTAAAAGAGACTGGTTTAGATAGTAATGAAATTAATTTAATTCAATCTCTGGTTTGATCAGAAATTATATTATTATTTGTTTTTGAATTCAGAAGGTATTATTTGGGAATTCCTTCAAATGTCAATAATTGATGATAATTATAAAATAATTATGATAATTTAAGTTCATTTTATTTTTAAAAAGTTATGACTATTTTTTGTTGCCTAAAAAAACATATTGAAATTCAACAATCTCGGAAACTGATATATATTTAGAAAATTGTTCCTGTGATATACAAAAATTCTGATTTTTTTTTTTCAATTACTATGCTTCGTCTCTACTACGTGGATGTGGAAGCAAAATTGCTTAAAATGTAATGTTTACTCACATCCATCTCTTTTCAAGGTCAGCGCGCCATCTATACCTCAGTTTGGAGAAATATAGCTTTTACCAAAAACTAAAATTATTATCTATAATTGTTTACTTGTGGCATATTCATATTTTCTTACTTTTTATGGAGTATTTTGCCACTGAAAACAACCAAGAATCAACCTCTGTCTGATCCGTTTGGCACAGAAGTTTTTGCAAAATTTTTCAATATTTTTCAGTAGAAAAATACCCAATAAAAAGTAACAAACTAAAATTACTTCATGTCCTAGTGAATACATTTTATGGAATTCAAATATCTCTTTAGGTTTTCAAAAATATGGCACATGCAATTTTAAGTGCGACACCCTCATACATGTGCAATTTTACTTATAACGTCTATCTATTAAAGATATCAACATTATTCTGACTGTGATTATAGCTAGAACACATGCTGTCAATTGGTGAAAACTTAAAAAAGAATAATCCGTGGCTATGGCAAGGAGAAAGTTTGGTAATATGTTAATTTTTTTCGTGGAATATGGAAATTAAGGCTCTGAAGTATCTCCCTACAGTCAATATCATAATAGATCATCCGCCATAAGTTGTTTTAATGTTGAGATATTTGAAAAATCACGACCATTGCTTATAATAAAACCAAGAGTTTCATTTATATCGCGAATTAACGTGTCTATATAATTGACAAAACACAGTCATTATGTTACATTTATTTATTATGTTTAATGTGAAATTGTTCTCGACACACCAAACTGAAATACATTATTTTATAATTTAAGCGGTCACTTTGGTTAGAAATTATACTTCGATGGCCCCCGTCCTCAAGATCACATTGTATGTTTCTCAGCTCTTTTCGGCGTTATGTTTATAGAAATATAAATAAACTGATTTATGTCCATACCCATAAATCCCATAAGTCCTGCGTCACGTAGCAGTCTAATCATTATGTTTTTTAACGCTCAATGAATCGGTCGTTGTTTATAATAGTGTGTGTGTGTGTGTGCTTCAATTTTAAGAATGCTGACACAAAAACAGAAAAATTAAAACATTTAGTTATAACAGGGTGATGGATAATTTTACTTCAAGTACAAAGAAAAATTGCAGACGTTCTCGTAACTCTATAGTCTACATCATTGGCAAAACACCTACTACTTTATCTCTTACATAATAACTAAAATAATATTGAGAAATAGAAATAATATTAGGTAAGAGTTACACCTTCCAAGAAGGGGTAACAGTGTTTGCACAGTGAGTAGCTCACTTTATTTCTCGAAAATAATAATATATTGGGATCGATCTATAACAACTGATCGTACGATTAATCGTAATAATAATAGTAATAGACCAGACATAGTCCTAACTATTTAAAAAGAGAAGCTAACACTGCAAATAGATGTAGCCATTCCAAATTCAAACGACATCCAGAAAACAATTGCGGAAAAAATAAAGAAAAGTATTTGGAAGCAAGAAAAAGTCACTGTAATTCCCATAGTCATGTCCACAACCGGTATAACACCTACCAACTTTGAAGACTCCTTGGCAAAATAGGAATACCTAAAGAAATACACAGCTTAATACAGAAATCTGTTGTTCTTAATACATGTCATAGAGTTAGAAAACATTTGTCAATGATATTTTCTTGCATCAAGCCGAAGATATCATTCAAAAACCGTATTAGCGAGAGATCGAGGAAATAAATAATAATAATAATAATAATTCTTTTCCCAGTGTGAATGCAAACAACTAAAAAGAAAGTTGTGACATTTTTGAATAATAATAATAATAATAATAATAATAATAATAATCCCTAGCTGTAAATAACAGAATTCGCTAAAAATTTTTTAATAATAATGGAGTAACATTATAGTCTTACTCGAGGGAGAAAGTACCTCCGTTGTTTCTTACATAATGAGTAAAATCTTATTAAGAAACAAAAATACCTACTTTGTTTCTTACGTAATGAGTAAAATCTTATTAAGAAACAAAACAAAACAAAAAAAAAAAAAAAACAACTATTTTCTCTTCTTCTATAATGAGTAAAATCTTATAGAGAAGCAAAATATCTACTTTATTTTCTTACGTAACGAGTAAAATCGTACTTAAGAAACAACACAAAAATACTACATTCTTTCTCACATGAGAGTAAAATCTTATTGAGAAATAAGAATATTAATATATTTGCTTAAAACAAAAAACAGTAAGTTGCTGATTTCTAAACATGATTCATACATCTTTCTGGACATTGCAAAACATTATAATGGGGAGTGTTTAATGCCAGTTTCTTTTTTAGAACATATCAAAATGCAAAGAGATTGAATAATATCAATTTTGATTGCATAACGCAAAAATTTAATTTCATGTCAAAATGCAAAGAGATTGAATAATATCAATATTGATTGCATAACACGAAAAATCTATTTCATGTCAAAATGCAAAGAGATTGAATAATATCAATTTTGATTGCATAACGCAAAAAATCTAATTTCATATCAAAATGCAAAGAGATTGAATAATATCATTTTGATTGCATAATACGAAAAATCTATTTCATGTCAAAATGCAAAGAGATTGAATAATATCAATTTTGATTGCATAACACGAAAAATCTAATTTCATGACAAAATGCAAAGAGATTGAATAATATCAATTTTGATTGCATAACACGAAAAATCTATTTCATGTCAAAATGCAAAGAGATTGAATTATATAAATTTTGATTGCATAACACGAAAAATCTAATTTCTACTTTGTTTTCTATTGTAATGAGAAAAACCATGAGATTTGTAAACATAAGTATTACATATTTTCAGTCGTTAGGATAATACGAAATAGGGAATTGATCCATGTACATTTCTTCTTTATAATATACCCAGCTAGCACACAGTGCTTTATGACACACAATTACTAATTTTATTTTAAGAACATTTATAAAGCTACAAAAGCGAGAAATATGCACGGTTTATTAGTTGGGTGCGAAACTGCAAAAATGATTGATGTCAATTTTAGAAAGCAGCATAATTTTACGTCAGACATAAATAATATATGATTTCATTTTAAAAAGACAACATAAAAATAATGACAGTACAGACAGATTCGTAACATGAGAAATATCTGTTTACGATCAAAATGAACATACACACAAAAAGAGACTAATTAATGTCAATTTCTTCTGATTTGTAATATCAAATATGATTATTGTCAATTTATTACCTATTGTCTTAACTGTTCTTTCTTAACTACCGAAGTGTAAGGTCTACTTCACCTCCATACCCCGGGGTTGAGCGCTAACCGCCGCAAATCAACCTAGAGACCACTCCAAAAGCTCTTCGGGATTTGTGCAGACTAAATGAAATCGCAGAGGAGCTAAAAATAACTTCAAATCTAGCTATTACAGCTATACGTGGATCTAGACAGAGGGTACAAGAAAGCAAAGAATAATTTAATCATAATAGATTAATTAATTCATAGCTTTTTAAAATCATGCCTTATCCGAATAAGAGTAACATGGTACTGTTTTCTAAGACATTTGTTTATATTTTCACACGTGCGTAAATTATAAACAGTTCTTTCTATAATATGTAATAGATATCCCATACATATGAGATCATCACCTCGTACTCTCAGGGCTTCAAGCTGTTATTTTTAAATTACTATTTAACATTCTGAGCAAATATTCAGAGCTATACAGAGTGTTTTAAAATAATTAACACTTGCCCAATATATATAAAAGAAGACAAAGAGGTCCTCGAGGGAAAACAGAAAGGCGACAGATAAAAATATGAGGAAATATTTTCTGTGCATAGTTAACATTTGATCACTCAAAAATAAACATGTTTTTAGAGTAGGTATATGAATACAGAATTTCTTCCATCAAGAAAGGCCCCAAAGTGAAATTCGTACCAGAATTTTAGGATAGCGCACAATATCCTTCGCAAGTGGGGCATTGCAAAAAAAAAAAAAAAAAAAAAAGAGAGAGAAAACCGTACCTATATGGTCATAATTTTAATTAAAAACTAAATGCAGAAAACATGTATCTGAAAGACTCTGCTTACAGTTAGTTATTTCATATGTCTGCATTTAACATAATTACAAACAATTCAACAATGTGTTAAGTATATAAATTAAGATTTTTCGTACTAATATCACATTTCAAATAGATGACACATTTTTACTTCTTTAGTAGAAATTAAAACATTATGATTTTAATAAATATTCTCGTTTTAAATTATACACGAGTTTAATTTAAAGGAAATGTGAATACTTTACAAACATCTCAAATCGCGTCAAAAATCTTTCAACATCTACAATGTGATCTTGAGGACGGGGGCCATCGAAGAGGTTAAACGACTTACCTTAAGGAAGTTGAATCCTCAATTATACGAGATGGCCCCCGTCCGAAGAGATCACTCCCACCCTCCACTAAAACCCAAAAATAAATCTGGGATTTGAAAAAACATAATGATTAGACTGCTACGTGACGCAGGACTTATGGGATTTATGGGTATTAGATTAGATTAGATTAGATTAGGAAGGAGGAGCTGGCTGATTGGCCTTGACCACCGCGACCCTCATGGATCTATTGTGGTGCTCCTGATTGGTTTCCTTAGAGCTCCTTATCCAGTTTTGTCCTTTGTATCAGACTCCACAGCCTTGATAAGGGCCCCTTAGTGTAGCTGTCAGCTCTTGGTTTTTCCTCGCCAAGTAGTTGGAATCTCAGTCTAGCAAGGCCTTCACAATGGCACAAAACGTGGACTGAGGTTTCCTCTGCCTCTTGGCAGAATCTGCATGTTGCGTCCTCTGCTAGACCCATTAGACTCAAATGTCTATTGAGTCGGCAGTGGCCGGTTAGAAGACCCACTATTATTCTAATGGCCTTTCTATTTTGGCATAACAGGTCCTCCGTAAATTTGGCCGATCGTTCTTTAATGAACTCTTTAGCCTGTCTCTGTCGTGGGAAATTGTTCCACCATTCCAGAGATTTGGTTTGCACCCATTTATTAATGGATGCTCGTATGCATGGCTTGGCCACACCACAAAAGGGTTCGGGTCCTATGAGGGCGCTATCCGCGCCTTCTCTGGCCAGTTCATCAGCCTTTTCATTTCCCTTGTGTCGCTTGTGTCCTGGTACCCATGCTACGGTCACTTTATTATGACTTCCTAGGTCTATAAGGGTATTTATGCAGTCCCATACAAGTCTCGATTCGACTTGCATGGAACCGATTGCTTTTAGCGCAGCCTGGCTATCGGAAAAAATGGCAATCGACTGATTTACAGTTCCTTGCCTTATGATTTCCTTTGCGCACCACTGTATTGCGGCCACTTCAGCCTGAAATATTGTGGCGTATTTTCCTAGACTTATTGGGATTTTCGTTTTTGACCTTATCCCATAAATCCCAGCTCCAACTCCCTGTTCTGTCTTAGAGCCGTCTGTTTGTGCCGGTATGGGAGGACCGTTTGTCCAGTCTTCCCTGTCTGGTATTATGATTTTGAAATTTTTATTAAAGTTATACTTTGGGATTGTAATGTCCGTGGGCATTCCTAGAATGGGATCCGCCTTCAACTCTAAGTATAGCTTTTGGTGCTCTGTTCCATGTTGCTGCCTTATTGGCGTAGGGCCTTGCATTAGCCTATGCAGCACTGAGCGAGCTTCTCCTTGAATAAATATGTGTAGTGGTGGCAAGTCCAGAAGGACTTCCAGTGCAGCCGTTGGAGCAGTTTTTATGGCTCCCGTGGCGCACAGGCAAGCAAGCCTTTGTACGCCACTTAGCAGCCTTACAGCTCCCAACTGCACTGTCTTAGTCCACCATGCTACCGATCCGTAGGTTATCATGGGTCTTACTACCCTAGTGTATAACCATAGAGTCATTTTGGGATTTAATCCCCAATTTTTTCCACACATCTGCCTGCACCTTCCGAGGGCTATTGTTGCTTTCTGTGTGACTTTTTCAATGTGGGAGTTCCATGTCAGTTTTTGGTCAAAAATGACTCCTAGGTATTTTACCTCACTGAGAAATGGAATCTCCACACCGTTGAGCACTAGGGGCTTAAGGCCTTCCAAGACTCTTTTTCTTGTGAAAGTGACGACTGTGGTTTTGTGGGGGTTAATGGAGAGTCCTTCCTCATTACACCACCTGTCGACAATATTTAGGGCTCTTTGTGAACGCTCTGATATCGTGTTCGCAAATCGCCCCCTGACAACTATTACTATGTCGTCAGCATATCCTAGGCAATAAAAGCCTTCCGCAGAAATTTTCCGGAGGAGGTCGTCAACAAGGGTTGCCCACAGTAGTGGAGATAGTACCCCTCCTTGGGGGCAACCTGTACTCACCTTTGCCTCAATGGTAGCCTCGCCTAAAGTGGATACTATTATCCGTTTCTCTAGGCTGGCCTTGATCCACTGGCATAGCACTGTTGGGACTCCTCTGGTTAACAGCGCATTCGTTAACGAGTGCGTTGTTGCGTTGTTAAACGCTCCTTCTATATCTAGAAAAGTGGCTACTGCAATTTCTTTGTCATCTAATGACTTTGCCAGTAGCCTATTTAAATCATCCAACGCGAGGTCTGTTGACTTTCCCGGCTGGTATGCATACTGACGTTCACTAAGAGGGTTTTCTCTTAGAATTTCGTCTCTAATATACCTGTCCAGTAGTCTTTCCAGTGTTTTAAGCAGGAAAGAGGACAGGCTTATGGGTCTATATGACTTGGGTGTTTGGTCCGAAATCCTACCTATTTTTGGGAGGTAGGTAACCTTCACCTTCCGCCATATACGTGGTATGTATCTCCAGGCCAAACAGGCTCTGAATATTTTACATAAATGTGGTAGTAATATATCCTGTCCTTTCTGGAGCAGGATTGGGTAAATTCCATCCATTCCAGGAGATTTGTATGGTTGGAACTTACCAATTGCCCATCTGATTTTGTCAGGTTTTACTACCTCGTTGGACAGTCTCCAATCTACAGATCTGGGCCGCGCCGGCCTTTGGTCTGGATGCCGACCGTCCTCTGAGCCCCTCAAAACCAGTGAACCCGGAAAGTGTGCCTCCATGAGCAGTTGAATACTTTCCGTTGGTGTTTCAGTGTAGGTTGCATCCTCTTTTTTGAGAAAGCCTACTTCCTTTGCAGTACAACCATCCTTGGCCAGGACCCTATGAATTCTGGAGGCTGCTGGGCCATCTTCGACCTCCTCACAAAACCTCCTCCAAGAGCGTCTTTTGGCCTTGCGGATTTCTATGTTGTACTGCGTGAGTTTTGTTTTGTAGGTGTCCCAATCTTGGTTGGATCTGGCCTTGTTGAACAGTTTTCTCACCTCTGTTCTGAGGCCTTCTAAATGTTTATTCCACCAGATTGTCTTACCTCTATTTTTCCTTGTTTTCTCGGGGCAGTTTTCCTGGTAAGCAGCTAGTACTGCCTCGCTTACCTGTTCCACTGCCACTTCAAGGCTCTCCAGATCTCTCCCGGACGCCGTTCCTCCCTGGAGGTGCCTTCTGAGGGATTCTGTATATCCTTCCCAGCTGGTCTCTCGAGGATTCCTGAACTTCGTCTCCGTCAAGGCTGGAGTCGTGATATCAAATCTTATGTGTCTATGATCAGAGCCTGACGGCTCTTCAGACACATGCCAATTTTTAATCGTTTCGCTTATATTACTGGTACATAAGGTTATATCTAAAACTTCTTTACGCACCGAAGTAACAAAGGTAGGTTTCTTGCCTATATTAGCTAATAATAACCCTTCACCTAGAATGAATTGTAACAAGTACTCACCCCTTGTGTTGATGTTTGTGCTTCCCCATACCACATGGTGTGCGTTGGCATCACATCCTATTATAAGTGGAAGGTTCCTGTCCCCGCAGTATGCAACAATGTCGCTTAGTAGCTGCGGAGGGCAGGTACTTTCCTCGCCTGGGAAGTAGGCGGAGCACATGACCCAGCTCTTCACTCCTTCTTCCGTTGACGCCGTTAGGATAGCTGTAACAAAATCATCGGTGCAAAGCACCGGGATTAGTACACAACTTACTCTACTACTATGTACAATACACACTCTAGGTCTGCTTGAGAGTGTATTGTACAGCAACTTACCTTGTACTGGCTTCAGGCCTGTTGGCCTTCCTTTGACAAGCCAGGGTTCCTGCAGGAGGGCAACATCTATGCCTTCTTTTTCGAATCTCCTACATAGAATGGCCGAAGCAGCCTTGGCATGATGGAGATTCACCTGCAGGACCCTGATATCCTCCTTTACTTGGGTGAAGGTCCCTCCTGTGGCTGGGCCTCCCCAGTACGCTCCTCCACCTCCATGGGCGCTGTCGGCTTCTGGGCTAGATGCCTCTTGAGCGGACTTAGTCCACTTTGGCTGGAGGAGCTCTCTTCATGGGAGGGTTCTTTCTGTTGTCCTCGCTCCCTGTCTTTTCCACTCCCCGAGGCCCTTTGCTTGCCTTTTGGGAGTTGGGTTTGTGGTTTTGCTCCCTGTTCCTTTGGGCGGAATTTAATCCTTCCCATTCCGAAATAGGGACACAAATCCAGTTTTTCTAGTTCCTCCACGGATTGTCTATCCATGGAGAAAACCCATAGTTGCCCCTTTTCGGATGGAGTTGTTCCTAAAACCGTCCAGAGGTTAGTGCTGAGGCCCTTGTTACTCACCCTTAGTCGGGTTAGTATCCTGTTGGCCTCTAGTCTTTGGCCATCCTCATCGGGAACGAATACGGAGCGTGCATGCAGCCCCGGGACCTCGCTCCCCTCCAGCGTTTTGAGACTTGCGCCTTGCCAAGGCTGGAGCGTGGGAACGACCTCCCGCAGCCACGCTGCACTTGTTGCATCCGCACACGTTACCAATAGGTAGCCCGGCCTATGTGTGCACTTGACGAAGCGCACCTGAGGTCCTTCCAATGGAATCCTCTCGTAGGCCTCCATTATGGAGCTTTGGACGGCTTTCAGCCTTTCCGGCTCCATTGTTTCCTTTGGGAAAGCGTCTTGCACCACCGCGACCTTCTCGGCAGAAAGGGCTTCTTTGAAGGATAGCTCCTCCAATCTTGCCCTTTTCTTCTGCCGCTGGCCACTGGGAGGTGTAATGGCTTCTTGGCGGGGCCTCTTTTGGGCCTCCTGTCTGCCTTCTTGGCCCGCCTTTTTCCCGTGTTTGGGCCTTTGAGTGGCCTTCTTAGGGTTTTCAGCCTGTGATTGGCCTTTTTGGGATTTGACCAGGTTGTCTTTGATTACAGCCTTTTTGGCCTGTATGTAATCTTGACCTGCCTTGGTCAGAATTTGGAGCCTTTTTTGGAGGCTCCTGACAGACGCGCAAGATGCACTTCCAGGTCTGTCATTTGGTCAACTTCCTCGACTGAGTTGACCCTAATATTACCCTTGGATCTTGATGTGCTTGGCCCTTCAGCCTTGGCATCGTCTTGTTCCTTGGGTTTTGTTGCTTGGGGCCTGCTAGCCTGCGTCACAACCATTTGGCTTTTCGACTGTGCTTTTGGCCCTATAGCCTGCACAGCCGTCTGGCTTTCTGGTTGCACTTGTAGCCTTTCAGCCTTAGCAACCGATTTTTTGTTTTTCTTGTTTTTGTTTACTTCCATTTTTGTTCCCACGAGAAGCTAGGGAAATATAAGTCCGCTCGGCCAGAGCCCCGCATAGCCGAGTAAGGCGTATATTACAAGGAGGGTGCCGCCTGGTGCCCCCCAGGGAAACGTTCTCGACCGCATATTACACCCTGCGGCCATTCAGCCCTCGGCACGTTGTCTTCCACCTTGGCTTGGGTCGAGTCGTCCTTAGTTTGGCTGCTCCCCTTTGACCTTACCGGCATGGGTGACCCTACCAGGAGTACAAGACTCCCGCCGGCTTCGCTCGCAGGATCATTGCAGTTACTTAGCCTCTCCACCTCGACAAGGTCCCACGACTCCTTATGGGTATGGACATAAATCAGTTTATTTATATTTCTATAAACATAACGCCGAAAAGAGCTGAGAAACATATACTACAATGTGATCTCTTCGGACGGGGGCCATCTCGTATAATTGAGGATTCAACTTCCTTAAGGTAAGTCGTTTAACCTCTAATTCTTTGCAGCAATATGATGTCATCCGCATACATTAAATATAGATATCTAGCTCACTGCATAGTTCTTTGATAAATATATTAAACAAGCATGTATACAATCCATTGTGCGCAACTTGTTTTCTGTCGTTAAATATTATTTAAAGAAGTGTATAAGATTCTTTGAAACACTATTTTTAATAAGAATTCTATGATTGAGCCTGTCGGATACTTTTGTGAAATCAAACTATATTACATCTCGTTGAGCTTGGCATGTCGTTGTATGCAGATATGTATTGTGTAGCACATATTAAATTGGTTGTTGTATATCAGTCTTTTATAAATCCAGGCAGTGAATGGACATACTGTTTTTGACATGCGAATATATGCAAATATGCAGCATACCTTAAAAATTGTTGCCAAAGTTTCAAATTATAGTGGTTCGTCGGCTTGTATATAATTTTTTGGAAATGTTTATGTTCGTATATGGGGTAGAGTTACCAGTTTTTGTTCAGGGTCAAAAGACAGCGGTGTCGCGGTCGAGTGAGACTGTCGCATATGCAACAGCTGATATAACGCAAATGTAATATGGCTTGCATGTATCACAGGGGGTCAAGTTACCAGTTTTCATTTAAGGTGGAAATATAGCGGTGTAGTGGATCGTGCTGTTTCGGAAAAAGTTGAAAAAGTTTATGTTTTATGTATGGTGTTATCATTTCCAATGTCCCGATGGTTGCAAGGATTGCGAAATCTGTGAATTTTATTTCCATTTTTATAAACTGTGCACACTTTAGAGTACTTCCAGATATCACGAAAGGAACAGAATTTTATAGCCAAGCAAAATAAAACTGGATGCTCAAATATGTTACTACGCTTTCTTGATTGATTGATTGATTGAATGATTTGCCAGCGTAAGGTAGGCATTGCTGCCGATTCCGGACATCCAATCTGGATGTTCTTATATAGTAATGTTTTTATATACCGTCGGACCGGCTACATCCGCTGGATTTGATATGGGACATGTTTGTTGCCAGCAGCGAGAGTCACATAACGCGTGTGGTAGAAATATAGGATGGGAGGTGTAGGTGTTTATGAGATGGTTGCTTTAAATTTCCATGCTTCTTTTAAGTTTCCATTTATCATCATCCAATGGGGAGTGTAAGTGTTTGTGAGATGCTTCCTTTAATTATTCTTCTGTTTCTGCATCTAGCAATGTGCATTCCCTCCCACCCGCCAGCAGCGAGAGCGACATGACACGTGGGGTAGGAATATATGATGGAAAGTGTAGGTGTTTGTGAGATGCTCCCTTTATGTTTCCATCTAGCATCATCTGATGGTGAATGCAGGTTTTTGGAGATGCTTCTTTTAATCTGGAAGCTTCTTTTAATTTTTCTTCTGTCTTCTGTTTCTTCTGTTTCTACCTCTAACAGTGTGCATTCCCTCTCTCCCTCTTATGTCCAGATATGGTTTCATGCTTCCCAGAAACATGTGTTTTCGCTTCGATGTTTCGTATCTGCGTCCATTTTGTCTGTTTGCCAAGAGACTGGATATGGGGCATGCTTGTTGCCAGCAACGAGAGCCACGTGACGCATGGAGTAGGAATATACGATGGAAAGTGTAGGTGTTTGTGTGTTTGTGCTTCTTTTGTTTCCATGCTTCTTTTAAGTTTGGATCTATCATTATCGGATCGGGAATGTAGGTATTTGTGAGATGCTTCTTTTTAGTTTCCATGCCTCTTTAGTTCTTCTTCGGAATTTTCTGTTCTCCATCTAGCAGTGGGCTTTCCCTCCGCCCGCTTGGTTCCAGATATGGTTTCGTGCTTCGATGACTTTTGTTTTTTCGCTTCAACCTCCCGTGGCAGTGCGTGCATTTTGTTTGTTTGCCGAGACATGCATTACATTAACTCACTGTATGAAGCTCCTATTTATGAACCGTTCCACAGGTGACCAGCCACTCACAATGGAAGTGCAAGGAAGAGCCCCGAGAGAACCTTTGGGACACCCTGTATACTGATCTGCCAAGGTAAAGCAAAATAAAAAGTAAACTCTGCAGAAAGTAAGAAAAAGATCTAGGAGAACATTTGGGACGAGTTCTATGTAATTTCAACTTTTATTTTAATTTTCTTTCAATTTGAAGAAATTCAATTAGGTTCAACAATTAATAAGGGTTAATAAACTAATAAATTAATAGCAATATTACTAATTAAAACTTATCTTTTCCCTCCAAGCATTTCAGCCTTCTCTACAAATAACCATCCACTTGAAAGGTTCCTAGGTATAAATAACTTTATGGTGCACAGCTTGTTTTATATTGCCAGATGTTTGCGCCCCTTTTTCAAGTTGTTTATATGCGCTTTCAGATGATGCCACATTCAACTGATATATTTGAATCAAGTGTCAACTTCACGAAATATCCAGACTCTTGCTAATTTATACATCAATCAATGTAGAATTGTCCACGCATTAATTGAACACAATTTCGCACTATTTTGACCGAGTTTATTCGAGATTGCGCAGAAGCTACCAAAAGCGCGTCTGTCTCCGAACCCGACGAACCTTATTGTCAAATATATTAGTACAATCTTTAAACAAAAAAGAAGAAATATGGTGAGCTTCGATTTCATTTAATTCTACTAGAACATCATCCTCAGAGAAGGAAACTGAATTGATGCTGTTGTCATTAAACTATAATCATCTGAATTTATGTCTGCCCGTTGACTTGCCGAAAATGATTTTTCAAAAACTTGTAAATATCTCTAAAGTTGTAAATATCTGAGTTGAGACTATTTTATTGTGATGAAGTTTTCAAGTATTCCAATTCACGATTTTAAAGGAAAGAAAATACTGCATAGACTCTTAAAAATGTCTAGTTATAATTATCTTTCAACAAAAGAGATAAAATGTGATCTATACATAAACAGATAGTTAGAAATCTTTTAAAATGCAGATGATATATTTTCCTGAAGAGAGATTGGACATTTTGGAAGGAGTTGAAACCATTTGGATGACTTTAGTCATCTCTCGATGATGCCAAGGTAGTTCAAAATCACGCGTGTAATGTTAGTATTCGAACTAAATGTTTCGGTGTTTGTAGAAACTACTTCGGAGGCAGCCGTTGGAGGTTTTGACATAAAATCGAAGCAGTCTTAATAAACACACATAATCACTTGATATAATGCATATTTATCTGGAAATCGTTAAAGTCTTTATAATTTTTACTTGGTGTTTTGTTCTCTGGTGTATATTAAGACAATTTAAGTATTCAGTTATTTCCTTGCTGTAAATGCTGCGAATGAGTTGATAATGTTGCAAAATGGCAAATCTTAAATGTTCTTCTAATTCCAGAGAGGCGGAAGTGTGAGACAATACTTTGGAAGAATGTAATATAATTTAGACAGTTTACACACGGTAAGTGTATGACTAGGATATATGGTGACTCTTGTCTCTTATCTAGGAAACCAAGTCTGAAGCATTCCTAATGACTTTTACTCTAAAATTTGGATGGTCTAGCTTTTAGAAAGCAAGTTGAAATTCTTAAATTCTCTAAACAATTTTGTTAGTAAAAGATGCCCTTGTTTGATACCAAATTCTGAATAACCTTCAAAGTATTCCTCTATCTGTCCGTCTAGCATTTATCTTCGTAAATATAACTCAAGAGGGAAGTCCGATCATATTTAAAGGGTCTAGCAGGATGAGCTAAGAGAAACGGTCTCAGAAAGCAATCTTCCAAATAACTTGTGTTATAATATTGTCAAACTTTCAGCCCCTTACCTCCATTGGTTCCTGGGATAATTGAGAAAATATGGGTCGGTGCGACTATTTTTTAAACTTGTAGTAGATTTTTCTGAGAACGCTTACCACGGCCGTACAGGCAGCTCACCTAGTCGAAACGATCTGCGCAGCGTAAGGATTAATGAAATTGGATGCAACGGAAAAAAAATTTAAGTCCGTTTATCATTGGTTATAAGTACTATTGATGTAATATTACTCATGAATCTTATGACCGCTAATTAAACATTAAAAAGTCCATTTATGATCGGTCATAAGTACTAAGCACTGAAATAATACTAGATACTTATGAACAATCATAAATGGATTTAATTTTTTTTTCATCCAATTTCATTACCCATTTCACAGAAGTGTCCGTTTCTATTAGGTGAGCTGCCTGTATGGCTCGGTAAGAGCTGTAGGAAAAATCTGTTCGCAGAAACATCCGCTTTCCGCATTTAAAAATCAACATTATATTAATTGCATTATTTTTCTTTATTGTTATTTTAGTAAAGCAAACACTAAATAATATATTTAAAGAATAAAAATTGTATTTAAAAAGATAAATAGACATATTCTTTCCTACATACACAAACTACAAAAAAGCAGCTGTTTACATTTTAATCGTGAATGTACTTTAGCAAATAGATATAAATACACGAATAAAAATGAAAGTAAAAAAAAATATCAGAGTATGTTAGAATCAAGCGCTTTTGTTAATATTAAAATTGTTTTGTAAACACGTACTAATTATTGCATGTGAATAAATAAGTAATGACCTCAAGTTTTTAGTAAAGACTTCCGGATTTTCCGAATTGTTTATATTGATTGAATTAGTAAGTAAATATTAATCTTTCTGTATGATTAACATGATTATATCTATTTTATTTTATTTTTGTATTATATATTATTAATACGTATTACTGGGAAGTAAAGACATAAGAACCAAAAAAATAATATACATATATGAATGGTTACAACCTTACAACCCAGCGGGCAAAGGGAGGTGATTAAAATTAAATATATAAGATAGTTATCCCCATACAACTGACTTATTTACCAATCACTACGTGGATGTGGAAGTAAAACTAAGTATAGTGTGAATGTCTAGTAATTTTGTACCTACTTCACTAGATTGAAGAGGAGTATAATTTTTGCATCTAGTTTATTATTTGTAAAATTTGACGGTTAAATTATTGGTTTTCTCATGTTTCATTCAGTTTCTATTTCGTGTATATACATTATTAAGAATGTATGGCTGTCTCCTGGAACATATTATTGTCAGTCTGTGAAAGCGTTACCAGAATACACTTTCTTGAGTAGAAGTGAAACTTTTCACCTCATTCTGAAAAACGTACAGTTCTTGTCAACTTGGCTTTCTCAAATTACTTATATCTCTGTACATAATTTAAGTCATTCTTTAAAATATTTTTCTTCCAGATAAATGGTAATTTTATCACACTCCTTAGGAAACTGATTCAGAAATTTAAAAACATCTCAAACAACATTAAGGCATTTATGTGAAAGCTCTGGGATAAAAGGCATTATGGGAAAGTCTCTATGTTCTCAAATTGCAGATATTATCTCTGTATGCTATCCAAATTTTGTTACAGTCGATTAGGTTAGAAAAAAAGGAGCTGGTTGATCGACTTTGACTACCACGACCCCCGTGGATCTGTTATGGTGTTCATGTTCTATTTTTCCTTAGGCTACTTATAAAGCTTCATTCTTTATATTAGACTTCACAGTCTTGATAAGAACCCCTTAGTATAGTTATCAGCTCTTGGAACTTCTTCACAAAGTATACGGATTCTCAGTCTAGCTAGGCCTTCACAATGGCACAGAACAAGGACTGAGATTTCCTCTTTCTCTATGTGGAATCCACCAGATCCATTAGACTCATTTATCTATTAAGTTGACAGTGTCCCGTTAGAAGATCCATTATTATCATAATGATCGGTCTATTTTGGCATAACAGGTTCTTCGTAAAAATGGCTGATCATGCTTTCATGAATTCTTTGGTCTATCTCTGTCATGAGAAACTTCTGCATTATTACAAGAATTTAGCTTGTACAAATTGGTTCGGATAATATTGACGCGCTTGTCTTTTCATTCCATTTTTATCCCTTATCTTCCGGTACTCACGCCACAATCACCTTATTCTGACTCCATCGGTCTATAAGGGTATCTGCGTAGTCCTATACCAGTCTCGATTAGGCCTTCACGAAACCGATGGCCTTTAGCGAAATTTCATTATTAGAAAAAAGGCAATTGACGGTTGGCAGTTACTTGCCTTATAATTTACTTTGCACGCCATTGTATTGCCGTCACTTTGGCATGCAATACTGTGCCCTATCTACCTAGACGTACCGGAATATTTGTTTTTGGCCTTATCTCGTAAGTCAGACCCTCTGTTCTGTGTAGGAGCCATCTCTACATCAGACTTTTTGTATTGATATTGGGGGACTGCTTTTCCAGTCCTCCCTGTCTGATATTTTAATTTGGAAATTTTTATGAATATTGCAAACAATTGGTCTGTATGGTCTGTACTGGCGGTCGGCCTGAGAGACAGACAGACCATCAGACCGATAGATCGACAGATCGACAGAAATTCTTTTTTCGCTAAAACCTATTTCCGCAAAAAAATTCTTTTTTTAACGATTACTGTACTTCCACTCCAGTACATGGATGTGAAAGCATAAATTGAACAATTGTTGAAAGCGCGCTGTAGAATTAGGTTCCACTTTGAGGACCTGGAAACTAGCACATGGACTTGACTAACGTTCAAAGTGAAACGACAGTCACATTTATTAAATACGATTTTTGCAAATTTTATTCTTGACTGCTGCAAATCCATTCTCATTGAAAAAAGTGCAACAAGCTAACAACGCCGCAGTGTAAGTTCAAGAATGATATACATCTGGTTACTTGCTAAAGCAATTTATCTATTCTTACTAGATTATATATTAACTAATGACATGCTTTTGAATGTGTAATGGTGTCCATAAACAAATAACATGAGTTATAATAATTCACTTGTGAGTTATAATAATCACTAGGTATAGTGCCAATCAGCTAACCTCCTTTACAATACCGTGAAATAGAATGATCCATTATTACTGAGTGGAGGAAGGTGATTTGACATGTTTGAATAGTTTCGACGAATTGGGTTAGTGAAGATGAAACCAGAGATCGGAATTACCTATCGAATTTCAGGAATGGCTTTTACAGATATTGTATATTGTAAACATGTACTGAAACAAGACTTCGATGAGTATGGCGCATAGTAAGTAGAACGCGTTCATTTCGCTCCTGCTAAAAGTAATAAAAATTCAGCATATTAAACAAAGTTTTTGATATTTGTCAACTAACAATTATCCATAGTGTTTCTCAAGTGCTATCTAAATAAAGAAAATGCCTCCTACACGTCAAAATAACGACATAAAAGTAATTATTCAAGAAACTATAAAAGAGCTGTTCCAGTCAGACGAGTTTATATCCACCATACTTAAAAAGGTAAATGAAAAAGCAGAACTACTTGAACAAAAAGTTAACGTGTACGAAGAAAAAATAACCATTTTAGAAGCAAAGACAGAAAACCTACAGCAACGTGAGAAAATAAAAAATATTTGTATTTATGGTGTATGCGAAGAAGATAATGAAAAACTTAAGGAAAAAGGATTAAAGTTGTTTAATGACAAAATGAAAGTTGAAATCAAACCCCAAGATATAATCAAATGTTACAGAATTGGAAACAATAAAAAAAGGAGAGGCCAATAATCGTACAATTTGAAAAAATGGAATATCAAACTTTAATATTTAAAAATTGCAAAAATTTGAAAGGGTCGAAAATTGTAATTGCAGAAGATCTTCTTAAGAGTCGCCTTAAATTACTTCAAGAAGCTAAAGAAAACTTCGACAAAATATCTGTCTATACGTATGAAGGAAATGTGTACGTCAGTATTGGTAACATAAAATATAAAATTAGAGGTATGGACGATATTAATAATCTAATTACGAATTAATTTATTACATATATGCTATAAAACAATTATTTCCATAAAACAATATTGGAGTGAACTCGTACCTATCCATTTGTCATTTATATTCGCATATCTATATCATAGCTATTTGTATTTCTTTAAGTTGTTTTTATTGTTTAGTTAATAAGTGTAGTAGATAAGAATTTTTATACCTTATTAAATTGCTCTTTATTATTCATATAATTAAATAAAATTTCAACCCATAGCTATTACCTAGAATAAACGAATTTATGAATGTTGCAGAATTTAATTTAAACCTTAACAAATATGCTGCAGTAAATACACACGTAATTGGTGACCATAATGACTTATATAAGATTATTAGTAATGAATCTTTTTCCTTTTTAAATGTTTTTCATATGAACATCAGAAGCATAAATAAAAACTTTGATAACCTGTTGATATGGCTAGAAAGTTTAAAAAAATGTGAGTTTGACGTAATAATATTATCCGAAACATGGAAAATTAATTTAATAGAGCTTTTCCATATTAAAGGTTACAATATATTCTACAGTAATGGGTGTCATAACCAAAATGATGGATTAGTGATATACGCAAAGGAAATATTTAATCCTATTTTCAGGACTACTACATACACAGAGAATACATTTACAAATTTACAGTTTAAAAAAAACAATACTTCAATTAACTTAATAGCAGTATATCGACTACCATCAACAAATTCACAAATTTTTCTAGAAGAATTACGGTACATCCTAGAGCAAAGTAAAGAAAATGAAAGTGTACATTTTCTGATAGGTGACATTAATATTAACATTCAGAAACAAGATGAGACAAGTAATGAATATTTAAACATTATGGCAGAGCATGGTTTCTGCTCATATATAAACACATCAACAAGAGTTGAAAGAAATAGTCAAACCTGTTTAGATCATTGTTTTTTAAAAATTCCAGCTAATAAAAAAGAAAAATTAAACATAATACCAATAATATTAACAAATGACATAACTGACCATTTTCCCGTTTTAGTAAATATTTCCCATAAAAATAAATTATTAAATGACAAACTAGCACTTCCAAACTTAAACACAAAGTACAACATAAAATATGAACAACTCGATCGCTTATTAAAAAATGAAACATGGCAAAATGTATATCAAACACAGGATGTTAATGTGGCTTACGACAATTTTATAAAAAATCTCTCTGAAAAAATTCAACATACAACAACCATTTATCATGCAAAATCAACTGAAAGGAAACTTAAACCCTGGATAACCACAGGCTTAATCATTTCAATAAGAGAAAGAGACAGGTTAAAATTTGATCTGAATAAAAACAGAAATAACGAACAACTATCACAGAAATACAAAACATATAGAAATAAAACCAATAATTTGATAAAAATATTAAAGAAAGAATATTATATTAACAAAATTAGCGAAAATAAAAATAATATAAATAAAATTTGGAAAGTAATAAGAGAAAGTTTAAATGAGGATACTCATGCAAATAATAAGATAAATGTAACATATAACAACGCTAATTTAACTGATGACAAGGAAATATCTGAAGCTTTTAATGATTATTTTATTAAGATAGGAAAGAAAATGACTGAAAAAGCCCAATGTGATGAAATACTTGAGAAAAGGAATATTAATTCTAAAAGTTTATTTCTTAAACCTGTAACAGAAGAGGAAGTAAAAAAAAATATAGACAAACTAAAAAATAATTCTTCTCCTGGTATAGACAATATCTCAGCTAAATCGTTAAAAAATACTAAACAATATATAGCCAAGCCGTTATGTTACATTTTTAATTTAAGTATTAAAACCGGAGTATTTCCTGACCAACTAAAGACATCTGTAGTAACGCCCATTTACAAAAATGGAGAGAAATCCGAAATAAGTAATTACAGACCAATATCGGTAATAAACAACATAGCGAAACTTTTAGAATACAGCTTAAAGTCTAGACTGGTTGAACACCTAACCCATAATAAAATGTTATCTGATAGACAGTTCGGTTTTGTGGAAGGCAAAAGTACAGAAGATGCAATATTTGAAGTAACAAAAACTATACATAATTCCTTTGAAAATAATAAGAAATTAATTGCTATCTTTTTGGACGTGGCCAAAGCATTTGACACTGTGTCACATACTAAACTAGTAAACAGATTATATCAATATGGTATAAGGGGCATAGCTAACAGTTTATTTACAAGTTACCTTACCGAAAGGAAACAGTGCGTAAAAGTTAACAAAAGATTAAGTAAATTTGACTTGGTCACATGTGGAATACCTCAAGGAACTGTATTGGGGCCTATTCTATTTAATATCTATTTAAATGAGTTATTGCACATGAATACTTCAGCAAAGGTCGTAGCATATGCCGATGATACGATTCTGTTGGTAGACGGTGTCTCTTGGGACATAGCTGTCAATAAAAGTCAGATCGAATTTTCAAAAATTGTCCAATGGCTCTCCGAAAACTCACTATCAGTAAATACCACAAAAACAAAATTCATGTGTTTTAGTATATATGACAGAGATCTGCCCAACATACAAACCTTAAAAATCCACAACTTTATCTGTTTATCCCAAAATAAAATTAACTGTAACTGCAATACCGAACTTAACAACGTAAGTAGTATGAAGTATCTTGGTGTATGTATAGATCAAAATTTAAAATGGACAAAACACATAGAATTACTAAACAATAATATTCGTAAACTGATTTGGAAATTCTATCAACTCAGAAGTTTCATGCCATTTAATATTCTAAAAACACTGTATTATGCTTTGGCTGAGTCAATTATGAGACACGGAATATCTATTTGGGGCAGTGCATATCCTATAAATTTAAAAAATATTTGCACTTCGCAAAAATATCTGTTAAAAGTAATTGCTTTCAAAGATAAGCAGTACCCCACAGAAAGCCTATTCAAAGAAGTTGATGTTTTGGATATAAACCTATTGTATATAAAATCGGTACCTACTTATATTTACTCACAAACGTAAATCACTCTTAGATATCAGTATCAGTCATAATCATAATACTAGACATAAAGCTAATTTAAACATTCAGATTCCATGTTACACCCTAACAACAACTCAGCGATTCATTACTTATTATGGATCGAAGTTTTATAATCTTCTACCTCCTCATATGAAAGAATATAATAACATAAATTTGTTCACAAAAAAAATCTCTGTGTACATAAAGGAAAATAGGTTAGTTTTTATTAATATTTTATCTCATCACTAGTCAAGTGGATAGTTTTATTTATTATATGAATGGGCATGTATATTGTAATTAATCTCATAAGGAATACATTTATTTGTTATATTTTTTTTCTTTCTTTCGAATTGATATGTAGCTATCTTATATGTGCGAATGTGGTTAACATAATGTATTTTATTATACGATTATAAATAGCACACACACAGGTTTTTACTTAGGTGTGCTTTTGAATTTATTGTAATGTCAACCTTAAAAACATATCTAATTAGATATTACATATTAGATAAAACTGATAGAAAACTAAGATTTCTTAAAATTGATTTGTCATATATTATGTAATACCTAAGAAATTTGTTGAATAAATTTGATTTGATTTGATTTGATTCCCAAAGTATAAAAACACAAAGTCATTCAACATACTAAATTAATTTTAAAGCGTAACTTAGTTTTATCGAGAAACGCAATATATTAAATAAAAACACAATACGCAATAGATTATTTTTAATTGCAGCAGCTATGCCTACTGGCTGTTTACCTGAAACCCAAACACAGGCGGGGAAGGGAGTAATTTAACATTTAACAGGATTACTCAGTGTATCTCTTACTGTATATTTATTCGGACGTAAGTACTAAAAACGCAAGCTACAGTAAATATTTGGACTCGCGATATTGCCGATTTACATTTTGATGGTAGAGAACTGTATTGCACTAGATGTGATAAAGCAATTTCGTAGTCATGCAAAACAAATATTAACTCTCATGTTTCTTCGGAAAACCATAAACTAGGTGGCTTTGCTTACAGTGACACGCAACGTAATTTTAACTTAGATTTAGTGAAATTTATGATAGGATGTAACATACCGTGGTCGAAACTAGACAATCCCCTTCAGACAATTTTTGGAAAAATGTGTTAGTGGCAAATATAGCAATGCTAAGACACACTAAGAAAAAAATATTTATTTATGGAGTGCGAAAATATTACACAGAAAGTTTCTTCTGAGTTTAAGATTAAAAACACACTATCGGTGGCCGACTCGACAGATGCTGTAATGGAAACAAATTTAGCAGTTCACACTAAAACGCTCTGCGGGACAGCGGCATCCACCACCACGCGTACCGTCGTTCGATTCACGTGCAGAATAGTTTTTATTAATTCGAGCGGCGTATGCTGCAATGTAAACAAATGGATCTGTTCACACATTCACTTATTTTTTGAGTGGCTTAGGCTTGCATTGATGCCAAGTTGCATAAAAATATTGTATTTACGCCACTAAAATCGATCCCATTATTGACAATGAACTACTAATAAATGTAATTCAAGAACGACCTGCTATATGGGATATGAGAAACCATG
Source organism: Stenurella melanura (assembly GCA_963583905.1). Lineage (NCBI taxonomy): Eukaryota > Metazoa > Arthropoda > Insecta > Coleoptera > Cerambycidae > Stenurella > Stenurella melanura. Next base: position 77,804,860 of record OY757312.1, read on the forward strand.
ACTATGGTGACAGAATAAAAAAAACGCAGCTGGGAAGAAGTACTTGTTATATTTGCTAAGGAGAATTGTACAGAAAAGGAGAAAAAAATATTGGCAAGTTACTTCAAATTATATTACAAAATAAATACGCACACAGGGTGTGCTATGTCTAGATGCATAATTGTGATCTAAATACGACATTAGTGGAGTAAAAGAAGGACATTGAAGTGTATAGTCTTCTAACAGCAATGTTATGATTTCATACCATCTAGGGTATCACCAGGAGTATATATCTAAGTTTTGAAGTTCCACAGCCTATTGTGTTTTTTTTAATGAACAATCTTCTTTTTTGAAAAGTGTTTTTTAGGTAAAAAGGTGAATATCTCGGCCATTTTGAAACATTTTGAAAAATTTTTATCAAAAAAGAAGGAGAATTACGAGAACTTTAATTTTAAAAAAATGTGAATTTTCGTCCATCTGCACTGGAGATATTCACCTTCGTCGTCGTAAAAATATAAATAGCAGTAATTACACACACAAAGAAACAGAGTTATCTCTAAACAGAACAAATATTTGACATTAGTCAAGAAAAATAAGGTTATAATTCTATAAAGAGAAGTTAGCAGAATATTCAGTTCCCCTAAATACATACATACATATACGTTAACTACCAACTTAAGTAATCCGGAAACAATTGAGTACGGGGCAACAACACGAGAGGTAATCTTGATATATAAATTTTTAAAAAAGCTCTTCAGGCTAATTAACAACAATGAAATGTAAATGCTTGAAAATTAGTTTTTATAAGTTAAACATGTTTTTTGGGTATTTCGTATGAAGTAAATATGTTTTAAAATAATACAGTTCAAGTATTAGCCAATAACAGGCATTTATGAATTAACAATTGCTGAAAGTGCTAAAAGTTAAATATCTCGAGTTCAGATGGTCGAAAATTAACTTTTTTTAAATGAATGTTCTCGCAATTCCCTTTCTTTTCTGATAGAACTTTTTCAAAAATGGTTTCAAAATGGCCGAGAAAATCTACTGTCATTTGGTCTATAAATAATTGCCAAAAAAGTGGGTTTAAAAGAAATTTTCTTTAATGTCATCAGAAAGCTGGTGTCTAGAACTACATTTTGAGAAATTATCCACTTTGGACTTAATGGCATAAAATGGCGGGTAGTTCAAATTTCAGATAACAACAAAAGGTATATTTTCTGAAAGCGTGAAGCGGATCGGAACTTTTGGCGTCCCTAGGCGTAAAAATGAAGAAAAATTGTTCATAAAAAAACGCAATATCATCATTCAATGATCTGTGAAGAATTCGCCATTTGTTAGCTAATATACCAAAACAACATTCAATATATCTTCGGGCCCTCGACAGTTTGTAGTTAAATATTTTTTTCCATAGGACAAATCTTTACCCCATATAGTCCCGGTAAGTTCTCTGAAAGACCGAAGGCTTCATCTCTAACTATGACATACGGATATTTCGTCGTTGCAACTGATGTCGGTGACGGAATGTTTAGTGAATTATTAATAAGCTTTCTATATAGTTTTGAATTTTAAAAAATTCCAGAATCACTTGATTTTTCGTAAGATACAACGTCAACAAATGTAAACAAATAGTTTCTGTCACACATTGCAAACAGCACGGCTGAAAAGTAGTTTTTGTAGTTGAAATATATTGAGCCGCTGTTGGGAGGGCAAATAATTCTTATATGTTTATCTTTCTTCGGAAAATTCAGTTATTACAAGAGATGTAACACAAGTCCAAATTGCTGTGCAAACTTCGTTAATAATTCCTTTGTTAATAAGTCGGCGAAAAAGCATCCACTAGCCAGGCACCTAAAACAAAAATATTTAATTACAGTGGCGTATGCGTAAACGTGTTTGACTGTTTCTTTTTTTTTCAGGAACTTTACTCCAAAAAAAAAGGGGGAACCTGAGGGACCGATATTCAAGAGAGATAGAGCAAAGGAAGGGCAAACCTGGACAAGGAGTTAGAAAAAAATCATCACATGTATATGCTCAGCAACTGTGATCTCTTGAAGTTACAATAAAAAATCGTCATACGAGCAATTCAATAGACAACAATGAAGAAGAATCGCAAGAAGCAGAATAACCTGTCTACTCCTTCGTCATTACGTCAAAACCTATCGACTGAGACACCAAGTACAAATATAGGGAAAAAGAAAACTAAATCCAGTAGAAACGAAATTAGTTGAGGCCTTAGATAGAAAATCTGCGCAACATGAAAAAAGAGACAAATTAGATGATGATGATGATGATAAGTTTTTCTTGCTATCACTACTGCCATCGCTGATATCAATTCCTCCTAATTTTAAATTATACGTAAGAATGTACATCATATAATGCATTCATAAGTATATTCCATTCTACAACTATAGTACCTCCTTCAAATATACAATATCACCAATTTGTTCCATCCACAAGTCATCAACCAACTAACAGCATCCAGTTGCAGATACCTGTACAACAACAGATGCAACACCAATCACAAACCACATATGAGAGATTCACACCTCTTGTAACTAAGCAATCCACTGAAAGTTCTCATTTTTTATGGAGCATGAGATTCAACATCAGCATTCACCACAAAGCTAACTGCAAAGTATAAGTCTTGTTCTATCACCAACAGATTCAATACAGAGCTATGAGACGAATTTTTCTGCAGAAGATTCAGAAATGAGCCTATCTTAATCGCTTACTTTTATAAGAACATATTATGTTTATATGTTATGTTATATGTTATGTTTATATGTTATATATGTTTTATTAATAAATATACCTATGTTTCTTACCTAAGTGTTATAACAAGTTTCTCCTCTGATGGCGGAATACTGTTTCTCATTCGGGCATTCTTCTTTATTAAATCATTTTCCAAAATGAATCACATGAAATTGAAAAATTTCCCATCAACACTTTCAATTTAATTGAATATTGTATTAAACAAACTTTTTGTTTCGCGTTCTTTAACAATAGGATGTTCCCATATACGTCTATTCCTTTTTTTTATTCACAGTATAATAAATCTAACAAAATTGTCTCTTCCTCTGAGTCAGACGAACCCATTTTTGTTCTTGTATTATCTATCAACACTACTTACAACGTGACAACGTTGCCTTCCTACGACATTGGTTAACCGCTTCGTGTGTGTTGTACAGGCGGCTGCCGACTCGACGAAAACCGGTGTGTTTTTAGCCAAATGGGAAGAATATTTTAATGGGTGCATTGGACGAAAATTTCGCAATGAGGGTGCGCTTGATCGCCTCTAAAGTTTTAGAAGCTACAAATTCTCGCACTATAGAGGACGCAGGACTTTTCGGGTGACAAATATGCAGAAAACAAGGACAAGTTCTTATTATTTCTTACTAATGTAGTGAATAATATGAAAGCTGCTGGAAGAATTGTTAATAAATTAGTCGCTAGTGTAAAGATAGTTTTTCTTAAAACACTAAGTCGTAAGCAGTTGTTTCACGAAATTGTGCTCACGAACTTAGCTAAAGGCAGCATCATTCTATTACTGTGATTTTGAAAATGTGAAATCCGTAATAGAGCAGTTAAATCCAAATGTCGCAGTTGCTATTCAACAGGCGCAACAGGCATTTATGAATCCATCTGTACACAGACGGATGTGTTTCACTAGCCATACGGGACCTTCAATATCAGCCAACATCAGAATTTACTACAGTGGATGCAATAAACTTTGTGTTCGATCTTCGTCAATAAATTTTTCAATTACAGGGAGATATTGCTGCGATTGTACAAAGACAAATCCAAACTGTTTAAAAAATAATCCCGGATTTGTTACGATGGCAGGGGTAATAGACCTTTTAAACGGCAAAGAAGTAGGCCCCGCTACACTGGGCATGAATGTGGTGACTTTGCGAAAATTTAGGTATTTTAAGTATATCCCAGTTACATCTGTCGACGTCGAGCGATCCTTCTCGCAATATAAATGGCTTTTCAACGAAAGACGTCGAAGTTTAACTCCAAAATATTTAGAACAGATATTAGTAATATATTTTTATTCTTGTAATCGGCACTGAAAAATACTTGTGTATGTTAATTCAATGTTTAGTACGTCCCCTTACACCTCCAGTTCTCTCCGAGTGAGTAGCTAAAAAATATTTCAAGGTAAGTGTTTCACACATACATGCAAATATTTATGCGCTGCCAGATAACCACATAAAGCCAACCCTGGTTTTACCACATATCCAATAGGTAATTCCGACCTCTGGTTATTAACTACATTACCGCTCGTTGGATAATATACTATTAATGTTTATATATCTTGAAATTTGAACAATAAGTTTTATTTTACTTGGCTAACTGTGCAGAAGCCAATTAGTGCATGAGATTGGGAGTGATTTAATATGCAGCTAAAGAGATTTTATAGTCAACGGGTGCCAAATAGTATGTCTGTTATAACATATTCTTGAAATTTATGTAATAATGATTTTTTATAAATTGAATAATGCTTAATAAAATAATGTATTTTATTTACTTAACATGAATTTTAAACTTGTTTCTTTAAGTCAAAATAGTTTATTTTTATTTAATAAGCATGCACTATCTACATCACGTGTTATTTTACATGGTTGACTAATACTATCAAATAGATGATGGAAGAACGTGACAAGTCATTAAGTTAAAGTAAAGAAAAACAAGACCATGCAAAATTAAAACGACTGTAAACAATTACATAAATTTACTTTGCGTCCGTAAGACGTGAAAAAAGTGAATATTTGTCCTGTTAAATAATATGATGAAAATGTTACTATTTCATATGTACCTATAGATTAACATAGGGAACTTAGTAGCGTATGCTGTATAGGTAGAGAAATATTTTAAATAATCCTTGTCAGAAAGTACTAATTAGGTCGATTTACAACAGACTTTTAAAATTGTGTCATTTTATTTACGTGACCTTTACATCTACAATGTTTTGTCTGTTTCTAATCTGAGTGGCAACATTTTCAACATTAAACAAACTTTATTATATACCCTGATTAAAGTCATAAATGCTAGTAATAAAATGGTCCAGTGCTTACGTATCAGGCTTGAAGCAACAGGATACTGGGTTCGAATCTTGGCTAGGCGATGGATGTTTGGTGTCGTCTTAATGTGTAACCGAGGCGGTAGCAGTCAGCTAAATCGAGGTATAGTGAGACAACATGGCTAGTCGCTGTTCTTCTGGTTTCGAGTTTCAGTTGTGGCAAATCACAATGTCGCATCGCAAGGAATGGTCATTGTATTATTGTGTGTGTGAGTGTGTATTAGTTAGATGGTGAATAGCAAATAGCTAAACTCCACCAGGACGTTAACCTAAAGAAGATAGTTATAAAAGCAATCCGACATAACTCGAACAAACTCTGCCGTGAAGGAAATAAGGCCTACATAGTAAAGGGCTTGTCATAGCGTTGCTTCACCATGCTGGACGATTTTTTTTGGATACAATGTTAAGACAAGCCCTTGACATATTTATGATGCAATAGTTGCCTGAAGATGTGATGTATACATTGAAAGATTTGCTGTGAGAAAAAGACTATTCTTCAATTCCCAGCAATAAGATTGTTAAAACAAAGTTCAACACAAACTTTAATTTCAAACAAAAGTTATCGTACACAAACAAATAAAAGATAGCACATACGATGATGTGTATAAGTATACGTATCTCCGTACAAGACCGTACACAGAGTGTCTCATCGGGAACTGAATCGATCGATATAGGGAAAAATATGTAATTTTTCATTTTTTTTTTTTGGAGCTACTAAAGTCAGTGTGGCCAATTCAACCAAAATAATTACAGGCATGTGATACTTCCGGTCATACCGGAAGTCGATACTAACTTGCTTATTTTAAATGAAACACCCTCCTACATATTCTCGACTTTTCTTTCGAATTCTGTGTCGAGAACATGTAGCACACTCTATATTTAAATCTAGCCGTTTGGGAGATATTTGACGTTTTACAGAAAATTTTACGTGTGCAACGGTTTGCAAGAACCGTTATAACTTTCTTCCTGTATGAGATCCTTGTTTGCTCTTCGAATCGCAGAAAGAACACAATATGAGCTACGCTCTGCGATGAGAATATATTCCATAATAGTATACCAAGTGTTCCATGCTTCACGTTACATTTTGTCAAATTCAAACATCAATTTTTTTTTAGTTGAAATGAAACACCTTGTATCTTTTATATCAAGTTATGTAAAATTTAATTCTCCTTTTCTTAGTATAGGCATTGTAGGGACTAAAGTTAATTTTTCGCGATTTTCTTAATGTTCCAGAATATTTAGTAAAAATTGTCATCAACTTAGCCATGATTAGAAACAATCAGCTATGTCAGTCATTCCCTTACGTCAAAAACTTACACCCACGCAGACTATTTAAATTTGTTTATTATTTATGGAGAATGTGATAAAGTAACATCAAGAACATGTAACATATTTGCTACTCAATACCCACAAAAACAGACACCATCACTAAGCACTGTAAAACGCATATTTGATAATTTTAAAATATTTGGCTCTGTCAAGACAGAAAGCCTGTTGTTCATGACGAAAACATAAATATAGCAATTTTGGGATATTTTCGGACATCCCCAATGATGAAATTTATTCTTTATTGGATTTTGCAAACAGTGGAACTTCTGATTATGCTAGCAAATTAAAATTATAAAATAGATCTGTCCAATTTCTTATTTGACAATCTCATTATAACACTAGCATCCAACATAGTCCTTTACGGCTAAGCATATTAAACTAGTATCTACATGACCCCCTACGGTATGAAGATTCAGTTAAAAATAAGAACAAAGCCTAAAATGATTTTATTTACCTACCTTGTCTTCAAAAATGTTTCATTCTAATGGATTACATTTTCATAAAATCTCTCATTTGGTGTCTTGGATATGCTTAACGTTTGAAACGTTTTTCGCCCTTATTCTAAGCTCATCAGAAAGGCACAAAGCCACTTAGAATGATATTTCATACTTATTCATGGATATTGCCTTGGTTTTGCATGAAACATCGTTATGAGTGGCTTTGTGCCTTTCTGATGAGTTTAGAATCAGGGCGAAAAACGTTTTAAAGGTTAAGTAAGCATTTCCAAGAAACAAAATGAAGTATTTTATGAAAATGCAATCCATTAGAATGAAACATTTTTTAAGACAAAGTAGGTAAGTAAAATCATTTCGGGCCGTTGTTCGCATTTTTAACTGAATCTTCATACCGTAGGGGGTCATGTAGATACTAGTTAAATCTGCTTAGCCGTAGGGGACTATGTTGTATGCTAGTGTTTTAATAAGAATGTCAAGTAAGAAATTGGAAACATTTTTTTTAGGATTTTAAATTTGCTAGCATAACCAGAAGTCAGGTTATCGAAAGAATGCAAAGATTTCATTAATATTTTTTACATATACTTTTAATTTTAGTTCCCATAGATAGTTTTTTCCGCTGTTTGCAAAATCCTATGAAGAATATGTTTCATTACTATAAGCAAACAAATAATAATTCATTCACTTTTAGCCATAAATTCGCAATGATGTCACTGTGTTCTTTCTACGTTCCAAAGAGCAAACGAGGATCTCCTACAGAAAGGAAGTTATAACAGCTCCTGTAAACCATTGCACCCGTTAAGTTTTTATAAAACGTCAAATATCTCCGAAACTGCTAGGTTTAGGTATAAGGTACGCCATCTTCTCGAGTCAGAATTTTACACTCTTTCTGAGAAGTCAAAAAAGTATAGGGAGTTCTATTTAAAATAAGCAAGTTGGTATCAATTTCCGGTATAACCGAAGGTAACGCATGCTTGTAATTATCTTGGCTGAATTGGCCATATTGACTTTAGTAACTCCCAGAATTATCAAATTTTTTTGTTACATACTTTTCTCTATACCGATGCATTATGTTGCCGATGAGAGACCTTGTATACATACAGTGTGAACCTAAATAAACGCACAAAATTCATATCTTTGGTATGCGTCATTTTTCAAAAACGTCCTCGAACAGGTCGATTTTATTTTTGTAAATGCTACATTTTGTCACTATGCCAAAATAGCGTCGTTGGGTTTTGAGTTATGACGCCATCATAATTTTTTTTAATGGAAATAGACATTTTTTTTACTGTCTTTGGTGATATATTCCTTTGGCTTTCTGGTGACATAAAAAAAAATTATATTACCTGAGCCATTCTTTTGGAAAAATGACATTTTATGTAAAAACAGCTTACCTTTCGCAAATTCACGAGTAATGTTCCACTTTCTTATGGACTGATAAATCTTGTTGCCTATATTTTTGTTTTAACTAGCATGAAAACATTTGAAATAAAAACAAAAGTAACAAAATAATAAAAAAACAATCACCTTAACAACAGTGAGATACAGGCCTTTTTGTGTAAAGTATCGACAACTCTTTAATTCCTGGCACGTGTGGAATCTCAGTTTGGTGACACTTCTGAGACAGTGTAAAGAAATTGAATGCAATGCCACGTTTAAGTGAAAGAGAACGCGTGGAACTTTTGATGATGGTTGGAACATTTGAAATAAAAACAAAACACAGAAAATAATAAAAAAAACAATCACCTTAACAACAGTGAGATACAGGCGTTTTTGTGTAAAGTATCGATAACTCTTTAATTCCTGGCACGTGTGGAATCTCAGTTTGGTGACACTTCTGAGACAGTGTAGAACAAGTGAATGCAATGCCATGTTTAAGTGAAAGAGAACGCGTAGAGCTTTTGATGATGGTTGGATATGGTGATAGGCTGAGAACGCATCAGGAAGCATGTGATGTTTTCAATGCCAAGTATCCCGAAAAGCATATTTCTAGATCCACTGTAAGTAGATTGGTGGCTAGATATGATGAATCTGACAGTGTAGCTGACCTCTCTCGATCTGGTCGCCCTCGCACAAGCGACGAAACCAAATTAAATATTCTTCTAGAAAGTGAGGAAAATCTTTGGACACGGCAGCTGGCTTTAAATCAAAACGTGAGTCAAACTTCTGTTGTACGTCTATTGAAAAAAGAAAAATACCATCGATACAAAGTGCAATTAATCCACGAATGGAATGAGGACGATCCAGATCGGCGCTTACAGTTTTGTGAGCAGTTGGTGCGATGAAAACCCAATTTTTTAAAGAACATTGTTATTTCTGATGAAGCTACATTTTCTTTAAAGATGACTGTACATCGGCATAACTGTAGGTATTGGTCAGGCAAAAATCCTCATTGGACTCAAGAAGTCCATATACAGCGACGAGGCAAAGTAAACGTGTGGGCAGGTATGATTGGTGATCGTTTATTGGGACCTTTTTTTTGAACAGAATCTTACGGTCGCAAGATATTTACAGTTTTTGCGAGTTGAGTTAGTGCCAGCCTTAGCAGTTATGTTTCCGAACAATGAAGATGAAGATATTCCTGCTGAAAACGTCTGGTTTCAGCAAGACGGGGTCCTACCTCATTTAGCAGTGCGTCAGTTTTTAGGTGACACTTTTACTGGAAGGTGGATAGGTCGTCGAGGTCCGATTGAGTGGCCCCCGCGTTCACCGGATTTAACCCCCTTAGACTTTTTTCTTTGGGGTTACTTAAAGTTAAGGGTGTATTTTAACAGACTGGATACCATAGAAGAATTGAAAGACAGACTTGGCTTGTAGATGAGACGAAATGCCCATGAGATGATTCAGAACAGCGTGAAAAGTGTCTACACCCGTCTTGGTCAATGCCAAATGGTTGGAGGGCCTCAATTTGAGCAATGGAGATGATTTTTTTCTCACAATTACTTATGTAAGGTATCAATCAATAAAAATATTTTTTTCCAACAGAAAGGCTTAGGTAGTATCAATTTTTTTTCATATCACCAGAAAGCTAGAGGAACATACCACCAAAAACAGTAAACAAAAATGCCTGCTTCTTTTTAAAATAATTTATGATGACGTCATAACTCAAAAACCAATGACGTCATAAATTTTGGTATAGTGACAAAATGTAGCATTTACAAAACTAAAATCGACCTGTTTGAGGATTTTTTTGACAAATGACACATACCAAAGATATGAATTTTTTGCGTTTATTTAGGTTCACGCCGTATATGCATACACAGAACTTATGTTCGATAATTGAATTCTATGTGTGTGTGTATCTTATCTAAATTTTATTTTATTATCCTTTCCGTATAAACATAGCTGAAAACTAATTTCTAATCTCGACATTATTGAATGACCGATAATTTTGACCTAATTAAATAACTATTATCTATCTCAAACATATTATGTCTTGAGTAACCCTATATAAGGTCAATAATTTGGGCATTTAATGGAAGCTCTTATCAACTTCTTATTGGAGTAAAAAAAAAGGACACTGATATGCATAGTTTTGTAACAGCAAAATTATGATGTCATACCTTATAAGGTATCACCAAGAGTATATATGTGAGTTTAGGACTTCCAAAGCCTATTGCGTTCTTTTATAAACAATTTAGATTTTTGAGTAATGTTTTTTTTTTAGTTAAGAAGGTTAATATATATCCGGTTCTAGAGGTCCGATCGGAACAAACAAAAAACCAAAATCTTCGTAATTAAAATTCCAGCAAATCTACGTTGGTTTTGGATCATTTGAGTCTAACAAATTAATGCAAATAAAAAAAAGCCATAAGAACGACCTGATATCACTGCCTCGTTAGTTCCCACAGAGCCATACTTAAAATTTTTGTGCGCTATAATTTAGAAATACTTGGTAACGCGATATATTAAAAACTATTACTGTTTTGCTTCAAGATACGAATAATATCTTATATAAAGTTGAAATTACACATTCCAACAAGGTAAATAATTTTTGGGAACGAATTTAGAAAGAGGGTCCTTAGTGATATCAGAAATGGCTTGTTGGACTTTCGTTGGTGATTACCCAACTTCTCCACAAGAAAAAAGATGGCGGAATGTTATTTTAAGAATTCGTGTTTTTGATCATATATGTCTCGCTAGAAAACTAACTTCGTGTGATATTGATCTGATTTTACTTCCACATCCACGTAGTGGATTGGAAATATACAAGTATAGTAATTGTAAAAAAATTTTCAAACATTTTTTTTCTTGAAATGGGTTTAGAATGTCATGAAACGTCGAGATTTTAAATTTGAGCGAACAAAAATTTTCTGTCTGTCTGTTTTTATTTTCTTTGTCTGCACGTTTTCTCGGCTTAAGATACTAAAATGAAATTTTGTATACGTATATATTATAGCGAGATGTGGAACTGGATTGTTTTTTGAAGATATCCGGTGAAAGGTTGGGGGTAAATAGGGGTAAATATGTAAAGTCAGCTGGTAAGAGCACAGAAACTTGAAACTTGATGTACTACAAGCCAAGCCCCCAAAATTTTCATAATATTTTTCATCCCCCCCCCCACCAACCCCACTCCATTATTAAAGGGGTTGATAAAATAATATTGAGATATACACTTGAAATTTCACACACGCATATATTATAATAAAATCAGGACTGAACTATATTTTGGAATTATTGTGATGAAGGGTTGGGGGTTAAATAGGGGTAAATAGGGGAAAATAAGTAAAGTACTTATAAGTAAATAAGCTGGTAAGAGTACAGAAACTTGTAATTCGGTGTATGTACTAGAAGTCAAGGCCTCAGATTTTTATAATATTTTTCAACCCCCCACTACCCCTATTCCAGTATTAAAGGGGTTGATAAAATAGAATTAAGATATTCCTCTGAAATTTGGTACATGTTGTATTATAACGACATCTGGAATGGATTATATTTTGGGACGATTCCGTTGAAGGGTTGGGGGGTAAAAAGGGGTAAATAAGACAAAATAACTAATGCCAGCTAGTAAGATTGCAGAAACTTGAAATTCGCTGTATGTACTAGAAGCCAAGGTCTCAAATTATTAATAATGTTTTTCAACCCTCCACTACCCCTACTCCATTAACAACCGGATAAAAAAAAAATAAAATACTCACTTGAAATTTGATACACGTATGTATTATAATGACATCTGAAGCAAGAATATATTTTGAGATTATTCCGTTGAAGGGTTGGGGGTTAAATTGGGGAAAATAAGTAAAGCAAGTTTGTAAGAGTATGGTAACTTGAAATTCGGTGTATGTACTAGGAGCCAAAGCCTCAAATTTTTTCTATCATATTTTTCAACCCCCCACAACCCCTACCCCATTATTAAAGGAACTAATAAAATTAAATTGAGATATTCGCTTGAAATTTGGTACACGTATGTATTATAACGATATCTGGAACTAGATTATATTTTGAGACGATTCCGTTGAAGGGTTGGGAATTAAAAAGGGCAAAATAAGTAAAGCAAGCTGATAAGAGTAGAGAAACTTGAAATTCGCTGTATGTACTAGAAGCAAAGGTCTAAGATTATTTATAATATTTTTCACCCCCCACCACCCCTACTCCATTGTTAAAAGGATTGATGAAATAAAATTGAAATATTCACTTGAAATTTGGTACATGTGTATGTATTATAACGACATCTGGAATTAGAATGTATTTTGAGATTATTCCGTTGAAGGGTTGGGGGTTAAATATGGGTAAATAGAGGAAAATAAGTAAAGCAAATTGGTAAGGGCACGGTAACTTGAAATTCGGTGTATGTACTAGGAACCAAAAACTCAACTTTTTTGATAATATTTTTCAACCCCCCACCACCTCTACCCCATTATTAAAGTCACTAATGAAATAAAATTCAGAAATTTTCTTGAAATTTGCTACACGTGTGTATTATAACGACATCTGGAACTAGATTATATTTTGAGATGACTCCGTTGAAGGGTTGGGTGTTATTTAGGGGTAAATAGGGTAAAATAAGTAAAGCAGGCTGGTAAGAGTACAGAAACTTAAAATTCGCTGTATGTACTAGAAGCCAAGGTCTCAAATTATTAATAATGTTTTTCAACTATACTATAAGCAAACATAATAAATAATTCACTTTTAAACATGCATAGAGTATATAAGCTCCAATACTAGTTAGCTAATAGATAGGTGAAGATCTGTTGTTTTTTATCAGTCAATGTCAAATATAAATATTTCATACTTATTCATGGATATTGTCTTAGTTTTGCATGGAACATTGTTATGAGCGGCTTTGGGCTTTTCTGATGAGTCCACAATAAGGACGAAAAACGTTTCAAAGGCATTTCCAAGAAACTGAATAAGATTTTATGAAAATGTAATTCATTAGAATGACAAAAATTTTAAAGACAAGGTACGTAAATAAATTAATTTCAGGCCTTTGTTCTCATTTTTAACTGAATTTACATATTGTAGGGGATCATGTAGATACTAGTTTAATCTGCCTAGCCGTAGGGGACTATGTTGGATGCTAGTGTTAAAATGAGAATGGCAAATAAGAATTTTTACTTGTTAGCATAACCAGAAGTCCACGCTACCCCGTGGAGGGAGCCTCATCAGCAATACCTGGTGATGAATATTTGTTCTCTTTTTTTTACGAAACTTTGTAACATCTTTGACTAGACAGTCTCATGCAGGAATTATTTCTTCGCAAAAAAGGTACACTTATTAGTAAAACTTGATAAATAGAACCGCTTTCGAGCGAATTGTATTTATTGAAAAAAATTTACTATGTAAATAAATACTAATGAGTGACAACTACGCAAACTCACTGACTTTATTATGAAATATTGGCTGCAACTCTGCAACAACAGTAAATTTTCGATGTTACTTCCATCTACTTCTATGGATTTTCTGACACGCTGTATCCTTTCCCACAGCAACAGTTTACTAAGGTATGTTTGGTTGTATTCTCATAATTTGGTCCAATTAATGTATCCTTGAATGATGGCCTATTATTCATGTTCCATCCTGTATAATCGAGCTGGAGGATATGCTTATAATCTCAGAGATATTATATGAAAGTCAATTATTGTGTTTTAATTGTTGAGTAAAATGTTTAGCAAATAATAGGTACCTATGTGGTGTTTCAATGCCGGACTGCAAATTTTACTTGTTTTTATTTTATTAACAACGTTTTAACACAAATATTGACATAATCAATCTAGTTTGTTTAATGATATGAAAACTAGTAATTTTGCACTAGAATAAAGGACAAGTAACATTTAGATAACAATAATCTATAAATAGATTTGAGCTTGAATGAAACGATTCTCCATATCAGCTATATTGTTATGGATATTGTTAATTTTGATCTTACCCGATCTCAGTACGACTAATGCACAAAAATGGCATGATATTGACATTAATAGGTATATTAATGTTGGTGATCGAATTCTGAATGACTTTCAAAATGTCCGTCCGTCTGTCTGTCTGTCTGTCTATCCGACCGTCCGCCACGTTTTTTTTGTAAGCACGATAACTTAAAAAACTCAGATAGTATTGAAATTCGTACAGTAAATAATGTTAGCTAGAGGAAGGACCTTGTCTTTCAACAGTATCGATCAGTAAACAAAAAAGTTACCTATTATTATGTAATTTTTAAAAAATCAAATGTTTCACGTTTTGTAATTAAACGAAACGAAAAACAATTTAACCCATCTGGGGAGAGTTGTTAAGAAAATAAAAAAAAAAATAAAAGAAAAATTTGAGAAACTGTTAAAGTTTAGATATGAATGAATATTGTTACATTGAAAAATCATCTACGCATAAGTTCGATAGTGCCTAATGTTTATAAACTGAAAAGCAATAAATTTGTCACAAGCGCGACATGATTATGGACTAGGCTTGGTGGATTAATTCATCTCACCGTCGACAGGGCCATGGTCAGTCGCTAACAAAAAATAACATAATTTTCGATAAAACTCTGTGAAGAGTATTCTACAGAATATGAAATAATTATATAAAAAAATTCAATAAATCAGCAAAGAGCATAAGTTTTAGCTTGTTTTATTTATAGCACATATGTTAGGATAATAATCGTTTATTTTGTGGACTAGTGTAAACTCAATTCGTCTTTTTACTTATTTTAAATCTAAATAACTTCTTCTTGCTTTTCGTCAATTAGATGTGTAATAATCTTCCTCTTGATCCTGATTTTTTTTCAGAATAAATAATCAGTGATTGGAATTTGGGATTGATTTTCAGGCTCGTCGTTACAAGGATTTATTGAATTATAATAAATAAAATAAATAAGCAAAGATGTTTAGTTCACTGAAAAATTAATAAATTTCGATTTATTTTTCGTGTAATATAAATTATATAATGCATTTAGACAAAAACCACTATTTAAGTTAAAGAAACAGAGCGCGTAAACAATGCACACCTGCAACACGTGGCCAACACGCTTGCAATAAACGGCAAACATTATTTACTATTTATATACTCGCCTTTAAATTGAATGGACTTGGCCCAGGACAGGGGCCTAGTTTATAATTGTGTCTACTGAATGAACGACTTATTATCAATATGCCGCATCTTAGTTCGAGGAAAATTACGGTCCAAAAATGAATTAAGCCTTATAAAGAACTACATTTTGATGCCGAAAAAATAATTTGTAATATTTGAGATGTCACAATAAGGTGTATACAGAAAAATGTTGTTTTAAAAAATGTAAATAGCTACACACACAAGTGTAATACAAAATAGGAAAAGAGACTTTCAAGGGACGAGTTTTGGCTCTTTTGTTAATATGTTTAAATCGTCCATGGAATGTACTAAATAACGTTCATTTTACACATTTTCTAAACAAATATTGCGTGGGGCAGCATGTTGCAAATGAAAGCCTGCTTTGTAAAAAAATTCTCAGCGAATTACAAGAAGAAAAACAGGAAAGTATTCGGAGTGATCTTCAAAATGGCTGGTTTTAGGGTTACAATAGAGGAAACGGCAGATTTTTTGGGAAATAAAGTTGCCAATTTATTAGTTACAAAATTACATATTGATGGCCCTGGCAAGTGCCATTTAATAGCTTCCGAGGTATTAGAAACAGTTAATAGCAACTCAATGTTTGAAAACACTTTAAAATGGCTTTGGCACAACTTGGCTCAACAAAATTTAAAGAAAGTTGTTGCTCTTACTAGTGATTCGGTGTCGTACATGTTAAGTGCTGGAAAAAAAAATTAAAAGGAAATATCCACAAATGTTACATGTTCCTTGTTTAGCGCATGCGTTACACCGCGTATACGAAAAAGTACGAGATTGTTTCACAAATGTTGACAAACTTATTGCTAATATAAAGACAATTTTTCTAAAATCTTCTAGTAGGATAAAACATCTCCAAGTAAAATGTCCAGTGATCACACGTTGGGAAACATGGATAAATGCGGCATGTTAGTACCATGTTAACTTCAATTCAGTAAAGGAAGTTGTACACACCTTAAATGAAAATGATACTGCGATTAAGCATGCAGAGGATTTAATGAATATTCCAAATATTAAAAATGATTTAAAGTTTATTTTCGAACGTTTTAAAATAATAACAAGAATTATTGAAAACCTTCAATGTCCAAATTTGTCCATGGAAGAAACATTTAACCAACTAGATACTGTTCAATAAACAATTAATGAAATTCCGGGTGCAACTGGTGAGGTTATATCACAAAGTGGGTTGCAGTTTTACAAAGGATTCCAGAGTTGGCGGTCGTATTTGTCATTAACAAAACGCCGACGATATACTCAACATCACCGAGGAAGAACAAGACATCGTTATATTTCTAAGAAACATGACACCACATCTGGATTCCACTGGAATGGAAATACACTTCAAGAAGAGCCTAATAATGGTCCGAGACCCACAACAAACCACCATGATGCCTAACCAAAAAGATATACACGACCATCATAATGCCTACGATGATATGTGGAGTCAAAAACGCAGCAACGACAAAGGCCAACAGAAGAAGCCTGAGAAGAGCTGAAAGGGACATTATCCAACTGCTAGCAAAAACAGAAAAACCACAAAAACGACAAAAAACTTCAACATTACTAGAGGGAAGAACAATAATCAAAAGAATAGAATCATGCGCAATGAAATACTGGGGACACGTCCAAAGACGACACACCTACTAAAGAATGCGCTGCAAATGAACAGCAACAAACTGAAAATAGGGAGGCCATGCTACACATGGATAACAACAATCGAGATAATTATGAATAAGCTAGGAAAGGGTTATACACACGGGGAAAAATCGGCACTACAAAAAATGTAATGCAATAAAGAAATATCAAGGATATACACACTGCCAGACTCAGAAACAGAAGAAACAGAAAACTCAGAAGTAGAATAGGAAAGAAGATGATCAAAGACAGAAACTAAGAAGAGCATAACACAAAAACCTGAAAGTAAAAAAGAAGCACGAAAACTTAAAAGAAGCCTTTCACAAACGCCTACACTTTCCATACAATGAAGACAGAAGGAAAACAAGAAGAAACATCTCACAAACACCTACACGCTCCATCTTATACTCCTACCCCATGCGTCATGCGGCTCTCGCTGCTGACAGCAAGCATGTCCAATGTCCAATCCAGCGTATGCAGCCGGTCCGGCGGTATGTAAAAGCACCGGGGGTTTGTTCCGGCACACGGTGGGATGATCCGTTGGTCGGTCGGGTGGAGCCGCATGAATATGTAATAGACGACTGGGCGTCTGCAGATGGACGTTCGGCGGGCGATCGGGTTGCGTGGTGGAACAAATCTCCATGCACCGGAATCTGCAGCAATGCCCACCTTACGCTGGTAAATCAATCAATCAGTCAATTAACAAAAAAATTGTGACAGAACCAGATGCCTTCCTTGATCAGGTACCTATCAATATCTTTAGATGTGCTTCCCTTACTTCTGTGGAATGCGAAAGATCATTTTCGGCCTTACAGTGGATATTTGCTGTTAAAAGAATTCGTCTCTCACATGAAAATTTTGAAAAAATACTTACTGTATGCTTTGAAACTACGAACACTCAGTAAAAGTATAGTATAAAATTTGAAACTAGAAAGTGCTGTGCGAATTTATAACAATTTATGTGTGAAATATGTGTACCTACATTTATTATGCCAAAATACATCATAAACTCATAAGGTAGGTTCGCATTACATTTAATTTTGTAAGAAAGAACAAATTACATTTAACATTTTGATGTAAAATTTCATATATGTGCGCCACTGGAATTAAACCCAAATTCCGATCACTGTTAATAATAAATGCTTTCGTCGTTACATCAAATTTTAGTGGCATGTATTGCTATTCTCGACAAATTGGCTTAATGCCAATACTTCCATATTTATTATGGAAATACTTGCGAAATAATAGCCTGGTTTATATTTACATTATAATCATGACCGATTTCCTGACTAGGCTACATAGGACCGGGCCTAGGGGCGCTAAGATAATTTTAATATGCCAGAAGTGATCTCGTACAATGCAAGAATGTTTATTTAAAACAGAATATTTTACTTGTACCAAAATGTTTATTTAACAGAATATTTTATTTACTGTTTTTATTTTTTTTTATTTAATTAACGTGTATTTCTATTCCCAGTGAAATATACTAACGGATTGTGTGAAAATGCAACGATTCCTTTACTTCAGTGTTGAATGTTCATTGACCTGGGAATAGGTGCAATTTATATCTAAAACCGGCACTGATTATAAAAGTTTCTAATTTTCTAAGAAATTTTTATCCATCTGTAAGTCACGGCTTTGTGGTAAAGCTTGCTCACTGAAAAATATTTGTCTAACACATATTTGACAATATCAAAAAAAAAATGTATTAGCACTATTGGCATCAACGTATCAAAATGCAAATCAGTCGTAATATTAAATTTAAATTGTTTGTATCTCAAAACACAAATCTAATATTATATTTGTATCCCACGGTTTTGTTGTGTTTATTTAATGAACGAACTATTAATTACTGGCTTTATATAATTGTCTGTCTTCCGGCGATGGCGATTGATTTTGGTAGCAGAAATAAGCGACTGATTAGAATGGGGTATTTTCCCATATTTTTTTAATTTGAAAATTGAAAACTAGAAATAAAAATAAGGAATACGTGTTTTTTCTTTTTTTTTTTAAATTTTTTATTTAAGCCGGAAAAAAATTAGTTAAACTTTCATGACGTCATTAAGCGATAATTCAAATAGAGCGCCAAATGTACTTATTTCTAGGGAGTTTCAAGTTGGTGATTTGTGATTTGACATTTCATGTAACTATAACCTTATTTTTTGTTTGTTTCATAAACAGATGTTCAGTTTTGTGTAGCACCTAATATCGACCTGTGAATGAGTGTAAAATTTCATTAAAACGACGTTTGATCTACCTTCTACGTAATTAGTTTCCATATTTGTATGCTTGTATAGAATGTTTTCAAACAAATAGCTAAACAAACAAAATATAGGTGTGTGCGCGTGACGTCATGCATTTTGACAGTCGTCAGACCTGAGGGAAAACAAATCAATATTCCTCAGGTCTTGAATTGCAACTGATCGAACTATTTATTAAATTAGTACCTTTATGGACATTATATTATACAAAATGAGAAGTTTTGACTGTAATATTTATTGTGGAAGTGAGACAATACGAAATGACGCCAGTTTTTATTAAATGTAATCGATTTTTCAACTAGGAAAAGTTGATGTTGGAATATGCCAACTGATTGCAAGCAATGAAAAGAAATGATTTTTCAAGGGTATTCCAAGCATTTTGTTACTGATAAATTGTTGTATATTAATATAAGAATTTTATTTTTAACGTGGGTTCATATTGTAGGCCACACTGCTGTGTTATAAGACCAAAATCAAGTTTGGTTTCCTCTTTTAACATCAGATATCAAATATGAAACTGAACGTGGTTGTGATAAAATAAGTGCTGCTAGAGCAATCTACAAACAATTTGGTATTGAAATTAACAGTTTGTATTCGTTTGAGTGATATTTTTGGTATCTAAACTTGAGTTGAGCGAAGAAAGAGGCACGTGCCGAAGGTGAAAAATTTTACTGAGACACTCATTTTAAATATGGTACAATTTAAGAAAAACTTGAAAGAAAAGCTACATATTATATGAAGATCTGAAGATGAAGTTTATAAATTAAGAGTGAAAGTTCAAAGTATAGTTCTGATCGATGATCTACGGACTAAATGTACCTATTGTTTTAAACTATATATTGCGGTTATTTAAAAACTACTCAGTGCTGAATTCTTTAATATTTGAAACCTGGGTCTAAATACTGACTTAAGTCCATTTTCACAGTTTTGTAATGTAAAACAACAGAATTGAGTAGTTTTTAAACACCACGCGATATATTTTAAAACAATACAATCACTCGCTAGATCACTCGATGAATTTATTATAAAAGTCATCCAAGTTATATTAGAAATGTTAAACTTATTGATAATAAACAGTTCTATATTTAGTAGACATATTTTTGTTTTGTTCTCATTTACAGGCATGAATGCAGAAGTTCAACGTAGTCGGCATTCAACTTACTGCTAACGATAGTAATAACAGTGATCAATAAAACAATAAAAGGAAAGGAGAATATTTAATAAAATACATAAGTTAGACAATAATAACATTAATATGACATAACAAAAAGTTCTCACAGAAATTACAATAATTTGCACAGCTCAATGCATAAATATACCATAGACGATGAGTGAACCGCCAGATAAATTGTGTCTACCTTATTATAACATAACTAAGTCCTTTGTTCGTATCTTTTCATGAGTAACTTTTTTACAAAATCTACGCGTTGTATTGCACAATGGTTAACTGCTTAGCCATAGCCATTTTTACTGCTAAAAAACTAAAAGGAGTGACGTCTTATCATCTCGCTCTGTACCTGATAAATTGCAAATCAGGCTAGCGAACGTGTTTTGCCTGTACCTGCAACACACTCACAATGAGTACTAACAACTCATCTGGATCGACTGGATCCGCAATAATCCAAGGAATGATGTTTTTGTTGACAATGTAGAGAGACCATAACCTGAAAAATTGATGTGTTAGTAATTATTCATAAAACATTTAATTATGCAAGTACATGGCGAAGATGATTTATAATTTATAACTAATCCTTACCTTTGTGATAATAAGTTGTTATCCTATAAATTTCTTGGAGAGAACTTCTTTCACCCAACCACTAACAAACTGGTTATAAGCTTCATCTTTTGAATGCCTTGTACTCATTCTTTTAACTATGCACTCCTTTCAAAAATCATGTAATTACAATATATGTATGTCTAATATTCGGAAATACATTGGCATCTGTACTAAGGTCTTCTTTATTTAAATATATAGGGATTTAAATTGATAGCACCAACTTTCTTCCGTACACCAATCCTGTACATCATGAGGTATTTTCGTAAAATATAAACTCGTCTTCATCTTAACAAATAAAATTCGCCCCATGAATTGATTAAACATAATTGTAGATGTTAAATAATCCAAAATTAAGTTTTAAAACATCACGGAATCCACAAAATATACAGTTAAAACAACACGTTCGATCGGCGAATTTCAAAATGGCGGCCGTTTGTTTTCCCTCAGGTCTGAAAAGTTCTGACGTCACGCGACCTACTGAAAATTAATGAGTCACACCACTATCACCAGATTAACAGTGTGGTGTCAGTGTTGCCAATAGTTTTTTGGTGATTTACCTAGTTTTCGCTTAGTGACGTCATTATGAAAAATTGAAACTTCTAATTAAAATTATAATTTTATAGTTTTATATAACATATTTTTTTCTGTGCCAAAAATATTTAAAAAATATGCATTTTTCAAATATAAGCATTTCCACTTTCATCTCAGATTAATGAAAATACCCTATTACATTGACATATTTATATACAATATAATTAACGGGAAGAGTTTTATCTCACAATTTTCCGTGCTATCGCACAAGTGTTTGTTACTATGACAACTGTTGAAGTGAAAAGCGGGCGGTCATATTCACGTACAATATAACAAATTTCAGGTAAAATTCTTGATTTTATTTAGTTAACTCATTTAATTACCCAGTGGGGGTAGCAGTGGGGTTGTGGCAGATCTAGTACAATAATGTTAGACTTTGACTTCTAATATACCAAATATCAAGTTTCTGGACTCTTACTATCTTACTTTACTTATTTACTTCTAATAAACCCTATTTACCCTCCAACCCTTCAAAGGGATAAGCTAAAAATTCTAGTTCCAGACCTCGTCATTAAACATGCATGTTTCAAGTCAATGTCTTAATTTTACTTGTTAGCTCCTTTAATAATGGAGGAGGAGTAGTGCTGGGGGCGGCAGATATGATAAAAAAATTAGACCTTGGTTTTTAGTATGTAAACCGAGTCCTAAGTTCTTGGATTCTTGCTAGCTTATTTTAATTATTTACCGCATATTGCCCCTATTTACCCCCCACCCTTCATCGGTATAATCTCAAAATACAATACAGTTCCAGATCTCACTATTATACATATGACTACCAAATTTCAAGTCAATACCTTAAACCGTACCAGAGTAGTTATGCACACAAAAAGTTAGAGGCAGACCAACAATATGAGTGACTAACTTGTTTGTTTTTCAAAAATGGCCGCCATTATGATTCCACAGGGAGAATGTTGACGCATCCCAATCGAAATTGAATTTCCTTGGAATAAGGACCAATTGTGCCAAATAGCACCCTGTGGTGGTAATAGTACACAAACTTGGGATTTGGTTTATATATTAACAGCCGAGGCCCCGTGTTTTTTTACAATGTTTTTCAACTCCCCTCTATCACCCCCAATGTATTACTAATAAGGTTTATAAAATAAAATTGACATAATCACTTGAAATTTGGTTCACGTATGTATTATGGCGACATCTGTCACTAGATTATATTTTGAGATGATTCCGTTGAAGGATTGGTGGTCAAATAGGGGTAAAGAGGGAAAAGTAAGTAAAACAAGCTGTTGTTCGGCAGCGCCCAAATGTGGATTATGTAGCGTCCAAATGTGGATTATGTAGCGTCCGAATATAGATTCGGCAGCACATTAATTTGGATTCGGCAACGCCCGTAAGTTACCGTGGAATTCCACAGCGCCTGAATGTGAACTCAGCAGCACCCGAATGTGAATACGGCAATGCTTGAATTGGGATTCGGCAGCGTCCTAATATGGATTCAGAAGTTGCTTTGTTATTCGGTAGCGCCTGGATATGGATTCGGCACAGTCCTAATATGAATTCAGAAACGCCCGGTAATTGCTTTGGATTCACGCGCGCCCGAAAGTTCTGAAGGCTTGGCCGGCAAAGTTCAATGTCTAATTATTTCCACATGTTAGAGTGCAAATATAGTCCTTTAAAGAGACTCGGATCGGAAATCTGGATGTAGAAGTAGTGATTCCTTAGGCATCGGTTTTTCATAAAGTCTTCCATTGTTACATTATTAAAACTTAGTTTATAATATTTATTAAATATTTACAAAACATTAGGGGTGACGTTTGTAAAATGCAATTAAAGAGAATTTCACTGATTATTTATGTGTGGTTAAAATTGTCTATTGTTTAAAAGGACCACACAGTTTGTTATTCTTATCTTGGATAATTGTTCTTAACTTTTTTGTTTTTGTACTATAAAGCTAAAATTATTAAACATATTAATTTATTTATTATAATTTAAGTGCAAAAGAAAATAAAGTAAAAATAATGGCACTAATTACGCAGAAGTATAAAGGCACACTTTTTCAATTGTTTGCCTCTGTTATTGGCAAGTATAAATTACTAATAGTTACTTTTTAATTATAATGATATTTATTTAAATTGTTTAATGTTGACTCTATTGCACAACCTGCTCAGTTCTTTATTCCTTATTCTCCAGCATCGCGC
This sequence comes from Stenurella melanura, assembly GCA_963583905.1. NCBI lineage: Eukaryota > Metazoa > Arthropoda > Insecta > Coleoptera > Cerambycidae > Stenurella > Stenurella melanura. Next base: position 77,828,655 of record OY757312.1, read on the forward strand.
TAGCACTCATTTTGGTTTTATTTTGCAGGTTTTTACTGTCAAAAACCATATTTTTCAGTGAAAACTGGGATTTACTCAAAGTTCAAGCGGTAAAAAATTTTTGAAATTTATTTTTCGGTTTCAGAATCCAAAAATACATAAGGAATCATAGTCTGGATCGCCAGATCATAACATTTTTCTTTTTGGTGATCTGTGCACAGACGTCTGTGCACAGATCTGCAAAGAAAAGGTTAGGATCTAGCGGTCTAGACCATGATTTCTTATGTATTTTTGGATGCTGAAACCGAATTTTCCATTTAAAAAATTTTTTACTGCGCAATTTCGAGTAAATCCCGGTTTTTACTGTCAAAACCATATATGGGCAATAAAAACCGGGATTTACTCGAAATTTACGGGGTGAGAAATTTTACAAATTGAGAATTCGGTTTCGGTAAAGTTGTGTGCAAAATATAACATTCAAAGCGGCATTCCCTAAGAATTACATCGCAAAGATAGCTGGCTCGCGCTTGCAAATGAACACAATAGTAAAAAAAGAATAACGGAAGCCGCAAATGCTGCTCATATTTTGGATTTGAGTTTACCCAGAAATACATAAGAAATCATTATCTAGATCCCTGGATCACAACCTTTTTTTGTAATCCTGTGTTACAGTAATTTTTTATTGGGTAACTCTGCAAGAGTTCAATTATAATTATTGTTTTTTAAAAAGGTAAGATTAAATTACAAAAAATTTACCATTATTAGATGGATTTAAAGTTTACTATGTTGTAAAATTGCCACTGAAAGTGGTCATATGTATACGCATAAAATACTCTGCAGGTTGTAATCCTTGGCGAATCTGATTGACTTTCTTTAAATTCCGTCATCTACAATTAGAATAAAACTCTATAACAGAATCTCATTAAGATCAATCGAGTAGTTTAATCATATTATAAATAATTAGTTAACAACAGTTTTGTGCATCATTTCTCTTGTTCGTGGCGTCTGTTAGATAAACAATAAATATTAAATTCAAAATAAGAAATCAATGATATTATCTATTAACTAGTTCTAGTTCAAAAACGGAACAATATTCTCAAATTTTACTTCCACATCCACATAGTGGAAAGTATATAACAGTGATCGTAAAGAAATTTAAAAAAATATTTTTAGAATGAAACTCAGAGATTTTAAATTTAAGCGAAAAAAAGTTATGTCTGTCTTTCAGTCTGTCGGTCTGCCTGTCTGTCTGTAACTTTTCTTTGTGTCCTTGTTCTCCCTGGAACGGTTCAATAAGATATTCACTTGAAATTTTATACAGGTATTTATTATAAAGAGATTTGGTACTGGATTTTATTTTGAACTTATCCGGTGAAGGATTCGGGGGTAAATAGGGGAAAATAAGTAAAGCAAGCTGGTAAGAAAAATTGTGATTTTTGCCAACACGTCACATTTTTCTATAATATTTTCTATCTCCTCTCACTACCCCCTCTCCATTATTAAAGGGTTTGAAAAAAGAGAATTGAGATATTCACTTGAAATTTGCTACACGTATATATTATAACGACAACTGGAGCTAGATTATATTTTGAAATAATTTCGTTGAAAAGTTGGGGATTAAATAGGGGTAAATAGGGAAAAATAAATGAAGCAAGCTGGTAAGAGTACCTACAGAAACTTGGGATTTCGTGTATATACTAGAATCCAAGGCCTCAGATTTTTTTATAATATTTTTTAACTCCCCCCCCCACTCCATTATTAAATAGGTTCATAAAATAAAACTGAGATATTCAGTTGAAATTTGGTACACCTATGTATTATACTGACATCTGTGACTAGATTAAATTTTGAGATGACTCCGTTAAAAGGGTGGGGGGGTAAGTAGAGGTAAAAAGAGGAAAATAGTAAAGCAACATGGAGTACAGGAATTTGAGATTTGGTGCATATACTAGAAGCCAAGACCTCAGATTTTTTTATAATATATTTCAACGCCTCACCATCTCCACTCCATTATTAAAGGGGTTGATAAAATAAAATTGAGAAGTTATCTCAATTCGTGTGAATTTTGTGAATACTTGTTCACTTGAAATTTGGTACACGTATGTATTGTATTGACATCTAATTGAGATGATTCCATTGAAGGGGTGGTGGGGTATAAATTGGGAAAAATAAGTAGAGCGAGCTAATAAGATTATAAAACAATTTCTAACTCGAAACTCAAATCGTCGATTGTTTAGGGGTATCAAGTCGTACTTCAAAATGTTTTATTTCAGATTATAGTTGTTTTTATGTTCTTTATGATGGTGCAACAAAAATAAATTTAATTTTTTTTAAAATCAATTTTAATACATTTTTCTATTTTTTCTTTTTTAGGCAAATGAATTTTACTCATCAACATTATGCCCAAAAATAAAAATTATTGGTATGTAATAAAAGTACATAAAAAATGAATTATTTAAACATAATACTTTTATCTACATAAACTGGGACCCTAGATATGACATTTTTTTGAATTATGGTAGAGGCAAGCTAAGAGACATAATGATTTGAACATTTCAATTTTTTAATTTATTCTTGTTTATTCCACCACAAGGAACATAAAAACAACTATAATCTGAAATTCAAATTTTTAATGTACGACATGATCTCCCTAAACAATCGACGGTTCGATTTTCGAGTTTGAAATTATTTTATAGGAGTTATTGTAAACGCTTTAACTTGACACTTGGATGGTTTAACACCACAAGGGGTATATTCCTTTACTGTTTCGTAAGAATATGTGCATTATTTTTCAAGTTATTATCATCAATTGTTTGCAAATGGCCTCTATAAAATATCTGTTTTAGGTCTTAGTAAATGGACCAAATAGTTTCGGACAAATCTAGTTTTCTTCGCAATTTCATTGCGAATAATTTATGTTTCTTTCTTTATTGCGATACGGGTTATACAACCAGAGATATTTAAGAAAAACTGCGAAAAAGCAGGATTCTGAACATTATTTTATTTAAACAATGACTTTCCGCCACACAAAACCTTTTACTACACCTCTTGAATTTTTTTTCTTCTTCAATTCTTTGGGACTTCCTGCCACGTGTATTTTTTCTTTTTAAGCGGTGCTCGTGGAATCTACAAAATATTACAATTAGCCAGTATACTACTGGTAAATAACCTCTACGCCTGTGACTTTTATGTGGCAGAAGTCCCAAACAATTGAAGAAGGAAAAGAAAATTAAGACAATGCCGCAAATAACATTTAGACAATACTCTTGAAATGTTTTCAACAAGTTTTAGCAAAAAAATTGCTATGGTAAGACAATTCCTTTCTAGGCAATTTAGACCCTTGGATTTACTCCACTATTATTTCTACATACTAGGGTGCAAATACAGCCAAGATGTTTTTCTTTAAAGAGACTAGGATGGAAAATCTGGATGTGGAAGCAATGATTTCTTAGGCAGTGGTTTTTTCACTGTGTTATTATATCACAACATACCTATTCGTTAATAAATCTTGTTATTATGAGATCATATTTTAACAACTGTAGCAAATGAGATTTCTTCTTTAGGCTATTTCGTGAGATGTAAAACTGTTAAGGGTAAATATTGTGGCAAGCGAGAAACTTTTTATCCTTGAAAAGAGACACCCAGTATAATGGGAGAAAGTGAAGATGAATGTGAAGATCGCATGTGAAAAAAGTGATCAATGTACTAAATGTTGCACGCATAACACATATTGAATAAAAGTTGCAGGGCAACAGCATTTTCAGTTGTACCAACGATTTTATTTTTCTTTACAGATATAGGAATTGCATAATATGATTCATATCAAATATTTTGCTCTGTCTTGCTGCTCTTTGTGCTCAGTATAAAATTTGTTATATTTTTAAAATTATGAAAAGCAACAAGTGTAAGTTAAAACAGTTATCGCTAGAAGTTGATTAATATGTAATGTTTAGAGAATTTATTTTTTTAACTAAGGAAAGAACTTGACTGACTTCGTGATGTAAATGTTTCGAGACGAATAATATAGAGAAAACTACTTATTGCTTTATATAATTCTGTATATTATATGGATATAAAACTGAATATGGCTAGTGCACACTATTGGCGTTTCAATTTGCATTACAGTCAAATACAAAGTGCTTTTTTTTGCTATTCACAACTTCTTGGCACATGTCAGTTAGCTTACCCTTGTAACATGGTACGTCTGGCATCAAGCCTGCCCCTCGCAGTTACCTAACGCACAGCTTTACTGAAGCTCATAGCCATCAGCTCCTTGGTGACATCAATCCAACGTTTTGAAGAGCGCGTCTTCTTCTCTTGTTGCTGTTTAGTTCCCTTGAAATATGAGCCATTCTCACATTGGCGTAACCAAGAAGAATAAGGGTGATGATTTTTTTTTAAATTTAAGTCCTTCTGAGAATTTCCAGCAAATGCCCCGAGAACTACGTCTGTCACTCTCTCCAATGTCTCCTCGAATCAGAGTCGCATAAAGAGATGAATAAAATTAAGACATTGTCAAGTCGGATTTGTTTTTGTCTTATTATATTTCTGTCACATCAAAGCCAGTTACCTTAACCGTTTGCTATGCAATGAGGTCAATATAACCGGAAGCCTCAAAATTCAGGAACAACAAAGGAACTTATCTCATGTTTCTTCCTTGATCTTGCTTTTAAAAACCTCCTAGGTGCCAATGATCGAATTGCAGGGCGATCGTCAGAAAGCATTGTCAACAAAATGTTTTCAGGAAGTCCAAAAAATGTCTTTCGATGACAGGATCTATCAATACAATAAAATGTAACAGCAAAAAGAACGTGCAACTAGCAAAAAGACGCCGCTGTCAAACTAGCAGCCAAATATAGCAGCTTAAATCTACGAAAACACCCGAAGATGCATAGACGCTCGTCACAATCATAACTAAGGACATTAGTAAATAAAACATTTGATCACCGTACAGCCAGCCAAGAGTTCATAATTAGGTTATATTAAACAATGTCTGTAAAATGGCCTCAATTTGTCTTGGATCCATGGGGAAGAGACTACCCTTTTAATATATAAAAATTAATAACTTCACAACCAGTGGGATGTACAAAATTTCAATTTAGGACAGGTTGTATAAAGTCATTCTAAACGCGTCTGTAAAGTGGCGTTAATTTGTCTTGGGTCCACGGGGTTGAAACAACCTTTTCAATAAAAAAATAATAATAATAATTTCGCAACCAGTCGGATGTACATAATTTTCGATTAGGACAGATTGTATAAAGTCTTTTCAAATGCGTCTGTAAAGTGGCGTCAATTTGTCTTGGGTCTACGGGGTTGAAACAACCCTTTGAATAAATAAAAATTAATAACTTCCTAACCAGTCCAATGTACATAGTTTCCGTTTAAGGCAAGTTGTATAAAGTCATTTCAAATGTATCTGTAAAGTAGGGTTAATTTGTCTTGGATTCACGGAGTTGAAACAGCCCAACACAGTTATTTTTTTTATTTAAAGGGTTGTTTCAACCCCGTGGACCTAAGACAAATTGACCCCACTTTACAGACGCATTTGAAATGACATTATACAACCTGTCCTAAACGGAAATTATGTACATCCGACTGGTTGCGAAGTTATTAATTTTCATTTATTTAAAGGGTTGTTTCAACCACGTGGACCCAAGATAAATTGACGCCACTTTACAGACGTATTTGAAATGACTTTATACACCCTGCTTTAAACGGAAATTATGTATATCGGACTGGCTGCGAAGTTATTAATTTTTATTTATTTAAAGGGTTGTATCAACCCCGTAGACCCAAGACAAATTGACGCCACTTTACAGACGCATTTGATAAGTCTTTATTCAACCCATCCTAAACAAAAATTATGTACATCCTACTGGTTGCGAAGTTATTAATTTTTATTTATTGCAAGGTTTGTTTCAACCCCGTGGACCCAAGACATATTGACGCCACTTTACAGGCGCATTTGAAATGACTTTATACACCCTGTCTTAAGCGGAAATTATGTACATCGGACTGGTTGCGCAGTTATTAATTTTTATTTATTTAAAGAGTTGTTTCAACCCCGTGTACCCAAGCCAAATTCACCCCACTTTACAGACGCATTTGTAATGACTATACAGTCTGTGCTAAATGGAAATTATGTACATTCAACTGGTTGCGAAGTTATTAATTTTCATTTATTCCAAGGGTTGTTTCAACCTCATGGACCCAAGACAAATTGATGCCACATTACAGCCACATTTGAAATAACTTTATGCATCCTGTCCTAACTGGAAATTTTGTACATCCCACAGGCTGTGAAGTTATTAATTTTTATATATTAAAAAGGTACTTTCTACCCTGTGGATCCAAGACAAATTGACCCCATTTTACATACATTGCTTAATACAACCTAATTATGATGTCTTAACTGGTTGAACAGTGATAAAATGTTTTATTTAATAATGTTCCTAGTTATATTTGTGACGAACGTCTATGCACCTTCGGGTGTTTTCGTAAATTTAACCTACTATCTTTGGCTGCTAGTTTCACAGTGGCCAAAAAGACTACATGGCACTGACAAACAAAGCTGCACAGCGAGGTCAATCCTCTAATATAATGAATACTCCTTCGCAAAGGACGAAAATATCGCCGCAGTATTCACCCGAACAGTTAAATTATGTTTGTGTCAGTCCATAAGCGGAGAGGAAATAACGAAACCCCCATAATCTGTTAATTCAAACCTATTTTCCAAAATGAAATATTTGTGCAACGTTTTTGATAATCCATGAATAGTAACGTAGATATTATTACACTTAAAACAAATGATCAGAAACAATTTTGTACTTACTTGTAATAACCAAAAAAATTATGACTTTTTGATATTTTTTTTGTTAATTTTCCAGTGGCTGGCATGGCAAAAGGTGCCCTTGTGTTCAAATGTAACGTAAAGAAAAACTGGGTAAGAAAACCTTAGAACTTCATGTTGCACAATGGCTATTTTAAAGTGTGACTTCGTTCGTCTTGTGCTACATGATTCCATTAACATTTTTGGCTGAATTTTTTTTTTGCGTGAGTTTTATCCCAAAAAGCAACTTTTGGCACCCTAGATGATTCCATAAAGAAAAAAAAGTTAGCTCGTTCCACCCTAGTGTACAATCATAGTGTTCGTTTTGCTGCAATTTACACTGATACCTAATCGGAGCTTACCATTTAGAAGATTGTTCATCAGATATGAGCTCATTCTGCCCTGCATCCTTCTGCAAATCTCAAGTTAGAAATATTAGTTGCACCTATAGCTACTCCATCCTGCTAGTCCCTCAGCACACGTCGCATCACGTGTTCATTTAGGCTTCATATGTTAAAAATGATTAGTGAAAAATAATTGCGTCTGTCAACTTTAAATTTGTTAGTCTTTGTGCCGACGCGACGTTCGGTCATTCGTTGCCTGATTTATCACTCCTCAACTTTATAAAAAAAATTGTTCCAAACACAAACATACAAATCTGCTCAGGAGGTAGTTTGTGAAGGTCAGCTTTCAAAGTTAGCGCCTTAACTATCATCCCGAAATTTCAAAGCATTTTAATTTATCCTTTCTATTAATCGATTTCCTGTACAACTTGAACCAACTAATAGAAATATCAGTAAACTATTGTATCTTTGTTTCTTTCAGCTAACTTAATGGCCATTTCCGATGGTATGACGGTTGGATGGACTGCACCAATGATACCATATTTTCTTAGTGAAAGGAGTCATATTAAAATTACCAAGCATGAAGCTGAATGGTTAGAAACATGGCTATTACTTGGCTCCATTCTTGGACTTCCGTTTACGATATACTCCGTGGACAAGATAGGGAGAAAGAAATCGTTACTGCTTTCTTCATTTTTATTGTTAATTGCGTGGGTGGCGATAGCTGTAGTGAACAGAATAGAATTCATCTATGCAGCAAGAGTGGTAAGCGGAATCGGTGGAGACATGGCATTCGTTGCAGCGCCAATGTATATCGCAGAAATAGCTGATCAACAAATTAGAGGATTTCTATCTAGTATAATCTACCTCATGATGTTAACCGGTGTATTGACTATATATTGTGTTGGACCCTATTTATCATTTTATGTACCATCTGTTATAGGGGTTACTATGTTGCTCATAGAATTAATTGTATTTTCCATGTTGCCCGAAACTCCATATTATTTGCTTTTTAATAATAAGTATGAAGAAGCTCAGAGGTCCTTGCAAAAGTTTCGACCGCCTGGCTCCGTGGAAAAGGAATTGAATGAGATTGTTAAAGCAGTAGAGAGGCAGAAGGCAGAAAAAGGAAGGCCACAAGATATTCTTCTAGTTAAAAGCAACCGCAAAGCCATGCTTATAATGACTGTATTAAATGCTGCACAGCAACTTAGTAGCATTAATGTTATCTTGATGAATATGCATCTTATTCTAGAATCTGCTGGTTCAATTTACATTGACTCGTCAATTGCTGCAATCATGTTTGCAGCATTAATGCTTCTAGCAGCTGCTGTTGCCTCATGTTCAATAGATAAGTTTGGTCGGAAAAAATTGTTAGTAACTTCTAGTGTTTTAACAGGTATGTGCCTACTGGCATTAGCAATTTACTTTCACCTTAAAAACGCCAATTATGACGTATTAAATATTAGTTGGTTACCGATAGTTTCTGTTATGGTATACGCATCTGTGTTTAAGTTCGGTTTGGGTATGGTACCAATTGTTATTACTGCAGAGATTTTCGCTTCAAAAGTTAAAGCCATTGGCATGACAGTAGCTGACGCGATATATGTTGTGGCGGCAATTATTTCAATACAAATTTATCAGTTGTTGCTGGATTCGTATGGAATGCACGTACCGTTTTATGTATTCTCCTGTTGTTCATTTCTTACCACTGTATTTATTATATACATCATTCCAGAAACTAAAGGTAAAACATTGGATGAAATTCAGCTGATACTGAAGGGAGAAAACATCTCAGAAAAAGAAATGTTATCGTAATTACACTTAAAGACGATATGTTACACCATTTATTGTTAACATATCTTATAATGTTTCGATTAATAACAATTTAACTACCGCAAATTCATGATCAGATTTAGTGAATATTATTAACTACACAGGTACAAGAAAGAAAAAAATGGTTTGGCCTGGATACTACAATAGTGTAGTGTATAGTGTATTTGTACTCAGTTCAGATTTAGTTGAGGATGCGAGAGAATGCATGAGCTTCGTATGGACGAGTTCTATACGTACCTGTCGGGATTAGATTGATCGGATGCGCCATCTCCCAGTTATAGGGGTGGGGCCGAACCAAAAGAGATGGAGGACATCTGACCAGTTGAAAGAAGGTAGGCGAAAGAGGATCGATCCGCCCCCAAAATTGCGGTGGCAGGAGGCAGATGGATGGCGATAGTCGGCGAGTTGTGGAGGACTATACGACGCCGGCGATTGCGATTTCGTCGCATCTGTGGCTTCCAAGGCCAAGGGCGTATTAGTTCGAATTATAAAATCCCCTCCCACGCACACTTTCCGCCGCGAGGTTCAACACCCGCTACGAGAGAAAAACGACTCGGTCGCTGCGCCCTGTTCCAGCCAAATAACCTAGGTGGATCTCTCCTTCTTATTTTCCTTACATTCCGATGTACTATCCATCTCCACTAACACCGTCTTCGCGGGCCCCGCTAGAGCTTCTATCCGTGTTGCTAATGAGGGCAGGATGGGGAGCGCATCGACCATCCTTGCCTAGCCTCCTACAACTACCCGACAACGTAACGTAGTCGATTTCCCTTCATCTTCTTCGGTTCTCGGTTCGGGTTTCACGACCACACAAAGGATTGGACGCGACCTTCCATAAGGCGGAAAGGGCGCGTCCAATCCTTTCAAACTCGATGTGTCCATATAGAACTTGTACCCATGAAGTCGACGCACCTCCTCGTTGCGTTCTTCAACCGTTTACGGCTGTCCGGACGCGCCCCCCCCCCCCCCGTGGATATGAAATTTTTAACAGATTCTTAAGGTTATGTTGAAATAGTAGCCAATAGACTAATTCTTAACTGAGATTAAATTTCAGCGGATCAAAAATTAATAGGGATACACTGATGTAGTATACAGGCCAATTCATTTATTATGTGTGCCTGTGATATCACTAAAAATAAATGGTTGAACTTCTTGGTTAATTGCAAATTGAAGCAGCCAGATCCTTACTACTGCACTTCCAACGATGTGTATGAGTTTAATGTTATTTGCGAAATCTAAAACTTTCAGATCCACTCGTAAAAAACGTATTAGAATCCTGCGAATTCCCTGATTTCAGTAATTAACTATGTTCGTGCGAATAGAAAATTACCAACCATTGAATAATTAATAACTAAACTACACAAATTGAATTCCCTTGTTTCACTTACGTATATTTTATATCATTGTTTACTTAATTCAATAAAGTAAAGGTAATAAACATTTACTTAGGATTAAATCACAATAATTATTACAAGAGATAGCTTACGACAATAGTGTTTATACAATTCATTTTGGGTTTGAACTAAATAAAAACATTTATTTGTACAGCTGACGTTTCGAATTTATTATTTAATTCTCCTCCAGAGCTACAGAATAAATACAGATTAGATAATTTACTGTAGGTGTATAAATTAACGGTAAAAGATAAAATAATTAGATTTTAATACACCGAATTGTGGAAAAACTCATTACTTCCGTCTGAAGGAAATGACAAAAATGTATCAACAGCGCCTTCTGCTACCGTCTGAGGATTTCTCCACTCACAGGGTAGATTCATACAATTAGCAAAGAATTAAAAACGAGAAAGAAATGTTTAACGTGATTGCTACTATCTGTTTTAAATCGTATTTTGTAGACCAGAGAGAAACTCGTTAGAGTTAACAACCTTTGCTAAACTTGTGTCACAGAATAGCATGAAGGTCGCCAATCTTAACTTGAGCTATCCATGAAAGAGTCGAAGAGTCAAAAACATTCATGTTCACTGATTCTAAAAAATGCAACTAGTATAGAGTAAAATCTTCGAGCCAATCTAGCTAATTGAATATAAAACCACGTAGATCAAAGTACACGACCCATGGCAAGTAGGTTAAACCTCGAAGGTATAGTATAGCACAAATAATTCAGGCTCCCATCTAGATAATATTTGGGTAAAATATGAGTTAGGGTAGAAAAGTTTAGGAACTCACTGTATATTTACACTTTCAATTTTGATCCGCTTATGTTTCAGCTACAAATCCTATTTGTCTATTTAATCATTCGTCAGAATAATACACCTTTGATCCCTTCAAGAAGCGTATACAAGTTCTATGAGACTTTCCAGCTTTTTCAAATTTTCTACGGACATAGATTCCAATAAAGTGGAAAATCTGCCACACCAGATTCGAACAATCTCTATGGAGATGTCCGAGAAGTTCTTTTTAGAAGGAAGTTTGGACTAGGACGAAAAAATATGTTTTCTAATTTTTTTGAATCTTTGCCTTGTAGACCTTTCCTAGGTACAATAACAGAATCACATGTGATACTTCATAATTTAGCATATTATTATACTCAGTAATTTCTTCTGCATATGTCTGATTTACAAATTGTAAGATGTTTTAATGACAACACAATTTAAACTTAAATATTAATGGTTATAGACATTAAATATAATAATAATGGAATATAATATTTGACTTAAGTGTATTAAGCTAGAGACATGATCAATCCTTTGCCTCAGAACATGGTAAACAAGAAAACCGCTGCCCCAGGAATTACTACTTCTACATCCAGATTTCCAATTCAAGTCTCTTTCAACGAGAACATCTTTTTGTTTTTGTTATAATGGTATTCGTAGTCTAATATTTCTGTATCATTAAATTTCCACATGTATTCTATTAAGTTTAGCACATAGGCAAGGAGTGCACATCTCGAAAATCAAAGGAAATATTATTGTCTATAATTATTTATTTGTGGCATATTCATATTTTCTTAGTATTTGTTAAGTCAGACCTCTTCATTACTCTGTCACTAATAGGGGTAAAATATCTTGCAACGTATTACTGTGCACAATGTGCACAGCGTGTTCATGCCATACTCCAAAACATTCTTTAATTTATTTCATAGTATCTGTACATGACGCTATTATATACATATTAGCTTGACCATATGTTACGTTTACAGTTGTATGGCTGTATTATAATACTCTGTTATTGGATGGATTTTTAATAAATACCATCAACCGGGGTTACTTGAGACACCAAGGGTAACTTAAGACAAACTGCAATTTTTGAAATATCGATACGTTAGGGACGCGTATGTTCCTAACTTGCATTACTGTATTTCTATGTTGCAGATGTCTGTAACACAGAATTCGTTGGCGTTAACGTTCATGCTGCTCTATTGTTTACAAAAAGTTGACTAGTATATAGGTATCTATTTCACAGTTTAGTAACATCAAAATAACATCTTACGTGGTGAGAAAACTCTGTGGTTTATTTGGAAAATGAAATTCCTGTTTTTCATTCAATATGTCTTTAATAATGTGATATGCAAAGTTAACCTTGAAAGAATGTCTAAAAAAAGTTACATCGGTATTTTAAGAAAATTGTATTTTCACATGGTAAATTGAGACATGTCACGCACATATAGGAGATAGCTTAGTGCAAAAAATATGCCGACTATTCCTATAAAAATCAAAAAAATAAGTAAGATATTTTACATAGTAAGTTGTTTGTGGGTATATAAGGAGTCTGGGAATACTTCTACTTACTACTTCGTTTTCCCTGATGTACTGGCATAATAAAAAAATAAAAAAATGCATGCTTTATATGAAAAAAAATATAAGTAAAATTTTGGAATTTTATCTGATTGTGGACCCATGTCGTTCCACAATCAGACGGCTATGAATTCATGGTGTTCCACAATTAGACGAACATAAAAAAATTTAATTTTAACGAAATTCTAGACCGCTAAAGTTTATTTCAAATTTCGTAAACTTGTTCTGATGACTTGTTGTGCCAAGAAGCTTTGGCTGGGGCAAAATCAACTTGATTGTAAACTTAAAAGTACACACAAATGTAGATATAACAAGCTAACCATTATACTCTTCGCCGATTTACTGCACTTTTTATATAATTGCTGTACATTCTATAGGATACTCTTCGCAGGTTTTTTGTAAATGATATTAGTTTTAGAGATTTTTAGTTTAATTACAAAACATTTAAGAAACATATTTTCTTAATTTGAAAAATTATTATAACTTTTTTATTTATTGATTGATATTGTTAAAAAACAATAGGGTGCTTCCTCTGGCTAACGGTAACTTACTCTTCAAATTTCAATACAATCGAACTGCTCGTTCTTAAGTTATCGTGCTTACAAAAAACGAGCAATATTACCGGTTTTAGAAACGTGCCGATCGAATGCAATATACTCTTCGTTTTGTATTTGCGAAGAGTATAATGACCACTTTACATATAGATCTGTATATTTATATATTATATATTAGGAGCTGGACTAACTCCAACTCAACTAATCATATAGTATTTTGGAGCCCAATTTCAGACACGTCTGATTGTGGGCCCAACGGTGTGTCTGATTGTGGAACAAATGCACTTGACAACTAAACTTCTATATCATAAATAAACTAATCATAATATTATAACCAAAACTATTCCTCAAATAAGGTAAATCAATCTTATTATAGCAGACAATGAAGAAGTTTGTTTAAAAATTACAGGGAATTAGTAAACCGCACAATTTCATGCATCTATTTGGTAAAAAGTAGTCACCAAAAATCAACTTTTTCTCATAAAAACCAAACATATTACTTTTTTACGCGGCCATTACATCTGAACATTCCACTCTGCGCCATCTATCTACCATAAGCAACTTAGCTCTAATAGCCTGCGCATTTTGAAATAAAGGCATCTGTCTGATTATGGAACATGTCTCATTGTGGAACACTCTCCCCTAATGTCCAATTATACGTGCTACTGAAAAAGTCACATTTCATATGTTTATATTTTGATCTTTTGTGTTTCTAGTGTAAACATATTGTTCCTAATATGCAATAAGAAATATGTTAAGTTTCTGTTCTTGAAATGAAAGAAAATACATTTTTGCTGTATTTTTGGTTTAATAAATGGGTTTAATTGATTTTATTTTTTAATGTTTTAATTTACCCTGGCAGAGTATAACTTGCAATATTCGACGATTTACATGCATGCCTCAAATTACCCCATTTTTTGGGTAAATCCCATTTTTTGGATAAACTGAGACAAACTTAGAAAAATAATAATAGAGAAAAGTTTTCTAAATTTTGTTATTTTGAAAATAGTAGGTCATGCCTCACAACGTATCTGATCCATGTGCATAAATCGCACGTGCAGATTTATTTTTTTGCAAAAGTTATTCATAAAATTGTTTAAACTGACCGAAGTAACCTCGGTTGACGGTATTTTCGTAAATTTTTTTAAAATTTCCCATCTGAAACTGCAGATGATACATCGACAACTCTGTTTTAATCCACCTATTACAAACTATCCTTTATTTATAAGGATGAGCAGAATAAAATTAGAGTACTCTGGATGTAATTGTAATTTTTCTGTATGAATTTGTTATTAACCCTGCTACAATTTTACAGACGGAAGTAGGTAACAAATTGGAATATTTCCCTTGAGTACCATTTCAATCTTTAACTTAATTTTATTATGAAAATTATTCAAATGTATTAGCATATCTGGACTTATTAATGAGGATAGCTGTTAATATTTCGTCTACATAATAAATTAGAAAATGTACAGAAAAATTATCAATCGCGCTAAACAAGACCTGACGTATAACTAAATTGTCTAGACGAATCTGAGTTACTCATAGCTTACCTTCTGTGTGTTTGTAAACATAGTTATCTTAGTTAAAATAACTATTGCCAAACTATAAACATGTTATTCATCAGTTTTGTTTGTTTCGTTTTAAATGTGATAACAAATTTTACAATCAATTAGACAGTGAATTGATATTAAAAATCAATTACAATCAGCACACGTTATCTTTAATAAATAATAAACCAAGTTTATACAACAGCCGTGCATCTATGATTGTATAACATGATCAGGCCCATGTAAAACATAACAAGTTCACCCACGTACACCGATGTATAATGTGATTACCATAAGAAAACACAGGCCCACAAAAAAAAACAAAATTTCCTGGTTGTCATATCAGACCCATGTTTTCCGATGTTTTTTGGGTCACTAAATACGAATCCGGATGTAAACTTCTTTTCTTTAGTGGCCTCCCTATAATAACAGGATAAACTACCATTTGCCTCAAATATTACATCAAAACTTAGAGTACAAATATAGTCAAGATGTTTTCCATTAAAGAGACTTGGATGGGAAATTTGGAAGTGGAAGTAATAATTCCTTAAGCAGCGGTTTCTTACTTTCTATTAAAAAGCATTTTAAGCATCTATTATACTCACTCTCACCCCCTTCTAAGGGTAGTTTTGCATTTATTGGCATTCAATCACTTAGCAAATATAAAACACTACTAATTGTATAAATGAAAACCTGAATAGCTTATAAATATGATTATTTAGACTCATTTCTTATGTGTGTGTGTAAAATACCACCCCTGTTTACCACGTTATAATAAGGGAGGTTGCCATCAAAGAAAAAGTTTATAGTATCGGATAGGGCGATAGATGATGAAAACCATGAGACCTTTTTCATTCAATGTGGTTAATTTCATGCAATGTTATAGAGTTTCCAAAAGAAACGAATTTTGCGGTCATTTAACGAGTCATTCAATAATGCTTGCCTTTTTATATGGAAAGAGCATGGTGGGCTATGCTTAATTCTGAACCAACTTATGCGAGAAGCTTAACTATGATCATTTATTCCATTGAATTTTCTTGGACAAATCTTTACTCCAATACTGTTTCATTAATCTTAGAATAAATATCTTGAAACATTAATAGAACACATCCCTCTAATTAATAATTTAATAATGTTGAAAATTCTGAGTTACAGTTGTGAATTTCGACTTACAATCGTGACTTTCAGAATACAGTTGTGAATTCTGATTTACAATTGTTAATTCCTATAATTTAGATTTAGAAAAAAATATAGGGATGATGCTTTCGTACTAACACTACAATATGTACATATTTTCTCTACGAGCGATATTTACAGTTTTAGAAATGTGCGGATTAAATGCAATATACTTTTCGCTTTAACATTTGCGAAAAGTGTAATAATATTATACAAAACATACTACCCACTTGCGTAAATTGAAAATTAATTGAATCCATAACAATAAACACTTTTCCGTGTTAGTTTTTCATCTGTACCTACCTGGTATTTTTGTAACTAGCACCCATTTTTTTCTAAACTAACATCGTCTTTATTATGGCTTAATTAACAAGCTTCTAAAAGCTCTTTTACGTAGAGTCTAATGGTAGTAGCTTGGATAATATTACTTTAAATGGTTTATACTATCTATCTGCACATTAGGCAACCACATATATTATTGCCTCTTCACGGGTTGCATACGTGTGCACATTAAGTGAATACTTCCTAAATATAACAATTTGCTGGATATTTTCAGAAAACAAACTAGAAATATTTGACAAATATATTAACAATTAACAAATATATTTTATTATCACATTATATAAATACGTGAATAAAATTAGCAAGAATATAAATCAATCATAAGGATAAAACAAATAAATTTAATAAATTTGATATATTATATTATGAAATTAAATATTACAATTGTTATGCTGCATACTAGAGTGGCAAAAGTATAGACAATAGCCTTATTGTCTATTACAAAAGAGCGAGAAATTTCAACAATATTGGAATATCATATGCATTGGATTGAAAATAACCATTTTATAGATATAGATTTGATAATCTGACGATTTAGTAATAGTAGTCAGAAGACGATTTGAGAACATTAGGTACATCAGAGCGTTCACAAAGAGTCCTAAATTTTGTCGAGAGGTGTAGTAATGAGGAAGTACTCTCCATAAATCCTCACGAAGCCACAGCTGTCACTTACACGGAAAAAATCATTAGGAGATCTAAAACTTGTAGCGCTCAATGGTGTGGAAATTGAATTTGCCAGTAAAATAAGCTGCCTAGGAGTAATTTTTAACAAAAAACTGACATTGGATGCCCACGTCCAAATAGTCACACATAAGCAAAAATAGCCCTGTGGTAGAAATTGGTGGTCAAATCCTAAAATGACCTGGTTGTATACTAGGATAGTAAGATTCGTAATAATCTAAGGATCAGTAGTATGGTAGACAAAACACTGCAGTTGGCAGCAAGAGGCTATTAGGCGGCGCATAGTGGGGCCAAACTGAACTTTTTTAGACAAATTAACTTTCTGAAGGCACTTTATGGCCAATCGAGCTGATTTTTTTTAATACTCAGAACCAAATTCCTAATCGATCCTTCCAGGCGGAATTTCAATTTTCATTAATTTCGACAGTTGAGAGCTGTCTGCTTGCTCTCAAAATACAAAATCTGATTATTTCTCGAACAATGGTATCTGATTTTTTTCCTTCTTAAATTCTTTGGCACTTCCTGCCACATGAATGTTTTCTGTTTAGGCGGTGCTCGGGGAATCTACAAACTATCACGTAAAAGTCACAGGCGTAGAGGTTATTTACCTGTAACATACTGGTTAATTATGATATTTTGTAGATTCCCCGAGCACCGCTTAAAAAGAAAACATACATGTGGCAGGAAGTCCCATAACAAAAAAAATTAAGATAATGCCACAAATAACATTTAGACAATAAGTGGTATCTGAGTTAGGAACAAAAACCCTATTTAGGGGCTCTTGAGAATTCTGATCAATAATTCAGTGTCAGTATAAAATATTAAAACTTGATAGCGTCCAAATCTGCTGTCAGAATACAAAATCACGGAATTTCTCCACAAAAAAGTTGATTTAAAGGAAAAATTCTGTGTTTAGAAATTTGCCACCATGACACTTGGCAGCTGTCAAGTCTGCTTTATTAAAGTTTTTTCGCAATTAACATTTAATTATTATAATTTTAAAACATCATATCCCTTTGCCTTGAAATTTACAGGTTTTGAAAAAAAAATGAAATAATGAAAATTAAAGTTCCGCCTGGAGGGATCGATTAGAAATTTGGTTCTGAGCTCGTTTGGCCATAAAGTGTCTTCAGAAAGTTAATTTGTTTGAAGAAGTTCGGTTTGGCATCACTGTGTGGCGTAAAAATTGCTTGCCTGTTTGCCATAGGGACCATAAAACTGCTCTTACAGCTGCAAAGGAGGCCCTTTAAGACTTGTTACCACTACATATATTTACTAAGGGAGAAGCTCCTTCAGTTATGAACAAACTAGTATGTAAGGCTCAACACTAATATATCAGCAGCATGGGATAGAGCACCTGAAGTCATACTTAAAGCTCAAAACAAATCTCGTTCTAGGATCGCTTACGGACACTATAGTCCCAAAGTATAACTTCAATAAAGATTTACATAGGGAAGAATGGGAAAACAGCGCCTCAACATCGGCAAGAACAGCCTGATACAGAAACAGCTTGAAGAAATAACAAGGACTCGAATTGAAATTTGCAAGATAAGGTCAAAAACAAAAATCCCGATAAATCTAAAAAGATACGCCGCAGAATTTAAGGCCGAAGTGGAAGCAATACAGTAGTTGTGCCAAGGCAATTACAAGCTGTTCGAATCGAGACTAATTGGATTGATGTGGGACTGCGGAAATACCATCTTAGATCCAGGAAGTCAGAATAAAGTGAAAGTGTAGTGGGTATCAGGACACAATGGAAATTAAAAACTGGAGCTGGAGCTGAGAAGAGATGGCTTTCCTAAGGTCCTATGGTAGGACCTGATGCCTGTTGTGGTGTGATTAAACCATACAAGCAGGAATCCATATATAAGTGGGTGCAAACTTGATCTCTGGAGTGATGGTAAAATTTCTCATGACAGAGGCAGGCCAACGAGTTCATTAGAGAATAATTGACCCAGTTTACGGAGCACCTGCTACGTCAAAATCGAAAGGCCATTATAGTAATCGTGGGTCTACTAACAGGATAATGTTGACATATGAATGTGACGGGTCTGGCAGATGATGCAACATGCAGACTCTGCAACGAGGAAAAGTAAACCTCAGTCTATGGGCTGTGCCATGGTGAAAGTCTAGCTAGACTGAGATTCCAACTACTTGGCGAGAAAAACTAAGGGCTGATAACAATACTAAGGCTGTGGTGTTTGATATCAAGGACTAAGCTGAATAAGGACATCTAATAGAAACAAGACAAGAGTGCTACAATAGATCCACAAGGATTGCGGTGGTCAAGACCAATCAGCAGCTCCTTCTTTCTTAATCTGAATCTATAGATAGATAATATACCGGGTGTTAGAAAAGTATGGGAACGGTGAAAAATCTCGAACAGTTTGCATCAAATCGAAAAATAAAAAAACACGTGTCAAAAAGTTTTCAAAAAAATATCTACTGATATCAAAAATGACCTCCCCACCCACCACTCAGTGGGTGGGGCGAGGGGCAACTTTAAAATTTCAAATGGAAACCTCAATTCTTTATTACGGAATCGGATTCTACGGCACAAAATACGTAAATTTTATTCAGAACATTTTTTTCGATTCTTGCACGGTGTCGATGTAATCGCAAAAAATGAAAAGAAAACATGACTGTTTCAAGAGTAGCGTCTTGTCCCCATAAAAAACGTCCAATTCAAAAACTGAAAAATAAGTATTTGTTATTTTTACGAAATCTATCCAAAGACATTGGATTCGACTGTCCCACCCCCAACCCAGTGGGTGGGGCGGGCGCCAACTTTGAAATTTGTAATGAAAATCCCTATTTTTTTATAGCGGATTCAGATCCTACGGCCAAGAATACGCGAATTTTATTTCCTGCATTTTTTTCGATTCTCGCAAGGTGTCGCTGCAATCGCAAAAAAATATTACAACCCGTAGAAATTTCACAAAACAAACACTGTTATTAACACTTAGAAAAAGACATTAAAAAAATCAAGATATCACAGATATTGTTTTTTAAACTGAATGTTTTTTTGTCAACACGAGTAGATGTATTTACAAACTTATGGAGGCTTCAGGTTTATTTAAATTTTTTGCGATTGCAACGACACCTTGCGAGAATCGAAATAAATGCCCGATATAAAATTCACGTATTTTTGGACGTAGAATCCTAATCCGCTATAAGAAATAGGGATTTTCATTACAAATTTCCAAGTTGCCCCCCGCCCCACTCACTGGGTTGGGGGTGGGAGAGTCGAATCCAATGTCATTGGATAGATTTCGTAAAAATAACAAATACGTGTTTTTCAGTTTTTGAATTGGATGTTTCTTTATGGGCACAAGACGCTACTCTTGAAACAGTCACGTCTTCTTTTCATTTTTTGCGATTACAGCGACACCATGCAAGAATAGAAAAAAAACGTCCTGAATAAAATTTACGTATTTTTTGCCGCAGAATACGATTACCTAATAAAAAAAGGGGTTACCATTTGAAGTTGCCCCTCGCCCCACCCACTGGGTGGTGGGTGGGGAGGTCATTTTTGGTATCAGTAGATAGTTTTTTGAGAACTTTTTGACACGTATTTTTTTATTTTTCGATTTGATGCAAACTGTTCGAGATTTTTCGACGTTCCCATACTTCTCTAACACCCGGTACACTTATTTCACACAGAAAGTAAAAATATATGTTTTAATACTCCTTCAACAATTACGAAACATTAAATAATCCGTCGTTATCAAAGGATAAAATGGAAAACAATAATTAACAAAATTCCTCAGACACCTATACCGGGTGAGTCACGAATTGCGCTCGCCCCGATATTGGAATAGAAAATTGAAATTTGGAGGCCTTATTACACGACAAAAATGCCATATTTTCAATAAAAAATCAAGTTTGATGCATATCCGGTTTGACCGGAAATGCCCACAACATTCGATTTTTAAATGGAACACTCTATATATTTTTACATTTTTGGAATCTAGAGGAAATTTTTAATACAGTACATCCATTTTGGTCACTTTTTGATAAACATTAAAAATTTTATTAAAAAAATCTATTTCTAAATCCAGAGTGCTGTGGTGTCCAAAATATATTTTAGTTTCTGTGCTACGTTACTATAAAAATAAAAAGAGCAATATGATTGCATTACTTAATTCTCTAGAGGCGTTTAAAATTTTTAATTGCGATTTTTACCCACTAACTCGTTTTTTTTAAATGGGAATTTAATCGTTCACCAACATTTTTAAATACCTCATTTTCATACGAATCTAATGATACCAAAATTTTGAAAATCCACTCAGAAATATTTGAGATTTCAGCCAAAATACAATGCAACCAAGCTTTTAGAAACATGCGGCTAATAGATAATAGATTAGTGGGCTTTGGAAACTAAAATGGCACATTTCTGTGTAAATCTGGTAACCTAATAACATTGGAAAAATCATAGTAGCCATTGAATGTAATAAAACAATATCAGCTGTCAGACAGACTCGTGTAGTTATAGGCAATCTTGAGCTATCAAACATAATAATATAATAATAATTGTGAGCGCAAAGAACGTTACAATTAAGTTTAGCATAGGTATGTGGAGGTAAACACAATTACTTCCACAAGGACATTTGCAATAGAATGCGACATCAGTTCGGTTTTCAGAGTTTTATTTAAATAAACATAAATATCGGGCCTATAAATAAATAAAATCAATTCCGTTTGAACAATTAAACTTAAACTAGGTAACAGTAGGTATCTAGAAAATAATTAATATAATTAAACCATAAATTGACATTTATAGATATTGTTCAAAATGTCCACCATTTTTTTCTATACACAATTCGGCTCTGCGTACAGTTGCTTGAATGGCTCTACGCAATTCAGCCGGCGTTATTTCATTAAGAGCCCGTACAACTTTATTTTGCAGCTCTTCACGGGTACTTGAAGAAGTTTTATAAACTTTATTTGGGAGAGTGCCCCATACATAATAGTTGAGGGGTGTTAAGTCAGGTGACCTAGGAGGCCACCTGATATGACCTTGATTTGCGATAAGGCGTTCACCATGCAAGTTGTTTAAATATTCCATCACTCTTCTGGAATTATGTGGGGGAGCACCATCTTGTTGGAAAAACAGATTTTGTAAATAGGCAAGAGGAAGTAAGTCAAGAAATTCTGCTGTCTGGTTTTGTAAAAAGAATAAATATCGTTCGCCAGTAAGTGTTCCATCAAAAAATATGGGTCCAATTATTCAATCTTCAAGTACTCCAAGCCAACAGTTAAACCCAAATCTTTCCTGAATATTCCCCCGCCCTACCAACCTCGGATATTCTTGAGCCCAGTACCTAGTATTATTTCTGTTAAACATACCTTGGTTTGTAAATCTACTTTCATCTGAATATAAAATATGAAAAGGAAAACCTGGCTTTTGTTGTACTGCATTTAAGAACCAGTTGCAATATACTAGCCTCCTGTCGTTATCATCTCCATAAAGATGTTGGTGTATTTGGTATTTATAAGACCGAAACTTATGTTTCTTTAAAATTCTGCAAACCGAAGACTGACTAATGTCGCATTCCATTGACAATTCCCTTGTTGATGTTGTTGGGTGTACCATCACAAATCCTAATACATCAATTCCTTTGTCCTCACTTACAATAAATGTTTGATGGTCATCTTGTTGATTGGGTTCGTTTCTTCATTCTTGTTCCACTCTGGCAAATAAGTGTCTGCTTGGATGACGTCTGTTCGGATATCGTTGCTGCAGTTGAATTTTTGAGACGCTCTCCATATATCAGTAACATATCGACCTTTTCATTTCTACTAAAATTATTCATTTTCTTTAATTTTTACTCAAAGAGATTTCCGCAATGCTTTATTTTGTATCTGTCTGACAACTGATATAGTTTTATTACATTCAATGGCTACTATGATTTTTCCCATGTTATTAGGTTACCAGATTTACACAGAAATGTGCCATTTTAGTTTCCAAAGCCCACTAATCTATTATCCATTAGCCGCATGTTTCTAAAAGCTTGGTTGCATTGTATTTTGTCTGAAATCTCCAATTATTCTGAGCGGATTTTCAAAATTTTGGTATCATTAGATTCGTATGAAAATGAGGTATTTAAAAATGTTGGTGAACGATTAAATCCCATTTAAAAAAACCGAGTTAGTGGGTAAAAATCACATTTAAAAATTTTAAACGCCTCTAGAGAATTAAGTAATGCAATCATATTGCTCTTTTTATTTTTATAGTAACGTAGCACACAAACTAAAATATATTTTGGGCACCACAGCACTCTGGATTCAGAAATAGATTTTTTAATAAAATTTTTAATGTTTATCAGAAAGTGACCAAAATGGATGTATTGTATTCAAAATTTCCTTTAGATTCCAAAAATGTAAAAATATATAGGACGTTCTATTTAAAAATCGAAAGTTGTGGGCATTTCCGGTCAAACCGGATGTGCACCAAACTTGATTTTTGATTGAAAATATGGCATTTTAGTCGTGTAATAAGGCCTCCAAATTTCAATTTTCTATTCCAAATATTTTAGGAAATATCGAGGCGAGCGCAATTCGCGACTCACCCGGTATAATAGACCAAGTGTTGAGAATTATTCGTTGAATTTCATAATCAGGTTAGGTGGTCTGAAAATTCCAGGGTTTAAGTTATAATATTATAACAACTCTATTTTAACTTTAGTATATTAATATTAAAATACTATTGACAAAGTCCCAACAAGCTAAAACATGTGCGGAGTAATTGTATATGTATATACAGGTCGTCTCATCGGGCACTCAATCGATCGATATTGGGAAAAGCATGTAATAAAAAATTTTGAAAATTTCGAGAATTACTAAAGTCAGTGTGGCCAATTCAGCTAAAATAATTACAAGCATGTGGTGGAAGTCGATTCCAACTTGCATATTTTAAATGGAATACCCTATATGTTTTCTGCTTCTCGAAATCATCATGAAATTCTGAGACGAAACATGTAGCACACCCTATACTTAAACCCATCATTCGGAGATATTTGACATTTTGCAAGAAAATTGACAGGTGCAACGATTTTCAATAACCGTTATAAATTTCTTCGTGTAGGAGATCCTTATTTGCTCCTTGGCACACAGAAAGAACACAAGATGCGTTAGTCTCTACAATATAAATAAATTCTCTGCCTTGACAGAGTGAAATATTCTAAAATTATCCAATATTCAAGTTTTACAGTGCATAGTGATGGTATCTGTTCTTGTCGGTATCGAGTAGCAAATGTGTTACACACATGTTCTTGATATTACTTTATCACATTCTCCATAAATAATAAACAAATCTGAAAAGTATTCGTGAGTGTAATTTAAATGTGCTGACATTTTTGACATAAGAGAAAGACTGACATTAATGATTGTTTCTAATCATGGCTAAGTTGATTGCAATTTTTACTAAAAATTCTTGAACAATTCAGAAAATCGCCAATATTTTAAAAAGTTGTAACTTTGCCCTTGCATTGTATATTCAAGAAAAACGGGAATTTAATATTACATAAAAAATACTTGAAATAAACAAAGTCTTTGAGGTTTGAATTTGACAAAATATAACGTGTAAAATAGAACCCTTGGTATACTATTATGGAATTTGTATTGAACAGACTAACTTATCTTGTGTTCTTTCACCTGCCAAAGAACAAATTAGGATCTTCTACACGAACAAAGTTATACACCAATGTTCATTTATTAGCAAAAAGTTGTAGCTTTCTCAAACTTTTATTAAACTGCGGCTAAAGAATTAAACAATTTATAAAACGTACAAGTTTTACTAAATCGACGCTAGACGTCGGTCGGCGTCGATACGCAAAAATGCAAGAACATAAATTGAGGTATTAGAATTGATCCAATACACTAGTTTTACAAAATCGAGGCTAGGCGTCGGCCGGCGTCGAGACAAAAAATGGAAGAATATGAAGCTAGGTATCAACATTTATCAAATTCAGAAGTTTCACAAAAACGACGCCAGGTGTCAGTCAGCGTCGAAACGCAAAAATGCAAGAACATAAGTTTAGATATCAAAATTTATCAAATACGCATGTTTTATAAATACGACGCCAGGCGTCGGTCGGCGTTGAGACGTAAAAATGCAAGAACATAAACTTAGATGTCAAAATTAGTCATATAAAAGTTTTACAGAAACGACGCATGTCGTCGAAATGTAAAGGTACAAGAATATGAATCCAGGCATCAAAATTTATCACATACAGAGGTTTTACAAAAACGACGCTAAGCGTCAGTCGGCGTCGCGACATAGACATGCAAGAATATGAATCAAAGTATCAAAATTTATCAAATACATTGGCGTTGGTTTCTAGCACATCCGCCAAAAATGAAGTTTCTGGATTCTTACTAGCTTGCTCTACCGATTGTTTCCAATTACACACCCCCCTCCACCCCTTCAACAGAAATACATACGTGTACCAAATTTCAAGTGAATATCTTAAGTTTATTTCATCAACTCCTTTATTAATAGAGTGGTGGTGGAAGAGGGGGGGGGGTGATATAAAAAAAAAACTGAGTTCTTGGCTTCTAGTATACGCACCAAACCTCGAGGTTTCGTACTCTACACAGCATGCTTTACTGATTTTCCCTTATTTACCTATACTTACATCCCTACCTCTTCAACGGAATCATCTCAAAATATAATCTAGTTCCAGATGTCATTATAATATACACGTGTACCAAATTTCAAGTGAACATCTCAATTTTATTTAAAATGGAGTAGGGGTGATGGGGGGGTTGAAAAATATTATAAAAATATCTGAGGCTTTGGCTTCTAGTACATACACCAAATATCAAGTTTCTGTACTCACTAGTTTGCTCTACTTATTTCCCCCTATTACCCAATTACACCTATTTAACTCCCAACCCTTCTAACGAATATTCCAGAAATACAATTTAAGTCCAGATGTCATTATGATATATACGTATACCAAATTTCAAGTGAATACCTCAATTTTATTTTATCAACTCCTTCAATAATGGAGTGGGTGGTGGTGGGGGATGTAAAATATCATAAAAGAATTTGAGGCCCTGACTTCTAGTATATATACATCAAATTTCAGGTTTCTGAACTCTTATTAGCTTGTTTTCTCTCTCCGTGCAATATATACGTGTACAAAATTTCAATTCAATACCTTAAACCATTCTGGAGAAAACGTGCGGACAAAGGAAAGTTACAGACCGACAGACAGACAGACAGACAGACAGACAGACAGACAGACAGACAGACCGACAGACAGACAGAAAATTTTCTTTTTTCTGTCAAATTTGACATCTCGACGTTTCATGACATTCTAAACCTATTTTAGGTAAAAACAAATTTGAATTTTTTTTACGATTACTGTATATAGTTACTTCCTATCCACTATATGGATGTGGAAGTAATACGTGGGATTTTGTTAATTGTTCAACTCTGCACTTCAATATTGATAACAGGTAATAAAATTCAACTAATCTGGCAACGTTGAATTTTTACTTCATGGTTTTTAGTGATCGTTTTTCTGAATGCAGGAAGACTTACTGTTTATTTATTGTCATTTTTTTGTTGACATCTAATAAACACATCACGTTTTTTTCTCATTTAGGACAGTAATCACAATGAATTGTATGTTATATACAAAGTTATCCATATATTCCTATTATCGTATTTTATTTTCAGTAACCTCACGAAACATGGATTTCTCTACGCAACAAATCCTTTGCAGCCGAGAAGCCGTGGTTAATACAAAGAGATTTAAGATAGACATATGGTGGTTTATGTGATAACTGGTTGCAAGCTGGAGCTTTATTGAAACAAATTACATAACGCGAGTAAAATGTTAATAGGCTGGATTAATATCGACATGAAGAAAGTTGTTTCTAAAAAAATATAAGTTGAATTAAAGGTAGCAACATTTTTTAGAACCGACTTAGATACAAGGTGATATATCTATCAGTGGTTTTTTTGTAAACAACTAAAAGATACTATATTCTGTAAATAGCACTTAAATCAGGTCTACAGCGCTCGGGCCAAAACATGTTACTGAGGAGCAAGCTTGATCACATTGTCTATCGTATACTGGGTTCGATCCCCAGTTCCGATTCTGGAAATGTCCGTGGGTAGTTGATGCTGTCTGCGTTTTCTTGAATATGTAACCCCCTTTCGGACAACTTAGGCTTACACTTTCAGAATCTAAAAAATGCTTTCACCTCTAGACTTATTAGAGGCAGAAAGGATAAAAAAATGCATTTTTTCAATATTCATACGTTAACAGCTTTTTAAACTTAAACCTTTTCGACATAACATACATGACTTTTTTCTTGTTTTGACTCATACTTTACAATAGAAGTAGTTTGGAATCGTAAATCGTATTATTTACAATTTATTTATAAAATTTGGAATGCTCGCGGAGTTATCGCAAAGCAATTCAAATTGTACACATCAGCGAGCGCTGCCCAACATATCAGTGAACGTATGCAGACGACAATCATCTGGGGAACGTTGGCACATCTACGTTCGGTGAACGATCGCCAAGTTCTCTGATTTTTGCGCGAGCCTTATTTACCAAGTTGTTTTTTCACACCACTCGCTTTCCCTTTTTTGAGTATAATATTACCTATGAAGTGATAAACGCGCTTTCATTTGGTTTATAGGGTTATCTTTAAGAATTTCTTTCCCTCGGTTATTTGGGTTTAAAGGGTTACCGTACAAGAGTTACAGGCTTCGCTTTGCTTCCATCTACTGGGATATCTGTGAAAACTCCCTGCCTACCCAACAAAAATGCTGAAATTGCGCCTATGTTAATAATATTTTGTTCGAGCTACATAAATTATCTGCAATACGAGGCCGGTCCAGGTCTGCAGCGATGATTGGGGCAAAGTGCTCAAGCTCGACCCCTAATCATCCGAGACAGTCATCTTTAGACAAGACTATTGGCGGGTAATGCCTTGTCACTTTTCATTGCCAATCTATTCAAGAGCAGGTTCAAATCAGATATAATTAGGTACAACGCAGATATGTGATACATTTTTTCAGTCCTCAATATAATAATAATAAAAAGAAATGAAATGTACCTCATGTTCTTGCAGTAACATCACGTAATTTGTATTAATATTGTAGTTCTCTGACGTCGCGCGTCGATTAACAATAAACCGAAACGTAAGAAAATATAAAAAATGGCAAGATATACGTCAAATTAATTTGATATTAACTGTCAAGAAAACAAGTTAACCATTAAACTATTTGCCTTCTTATATAATTGTTGCACTTTCTATATGATACTCTTCGCAGTTTTCTTGTAAATAAAATTAATTTCAAACATTTTTAGTTTAATTACAAAACACAAAACATTTAAAAAATATATTTTTCTTAATTTAATTTTTTTTTATTTATTGATAGATTGTGTTGAAATAGGGTTCTTCCTCTAGCTAACAGTAACTTGCTGTCCAAATTTCAATACAATCGGACGTTTCGTTCTTAAGTTATCGTGCTTACAAGAAACGTGACGGACAGACAGACAGACGGACGGACGGAAAGTTGTTCAAAATTCGATCACCAACACAGTGACATGAAATTTTTTTTTTTACGAGCAATATTACCGGTTTTAGAAATGTGCCGATCGAATGCAATATACTCTTCGTTTTATATTTGCGAAGAGTATAATAATAACGTATATGCAGTTATTACAGTCAGTTCCAAGACCTTCCGACTCTAACCAAAAATATATATCTGGAAATTCAAATCCTTTATGCAAGTTGATTAGTCTATTGTTGCAATCATCTCGCTGCTGTACAAGGTTGCAATCATACGTCCTTGAAACATATACATTCTCGAGACGTGCCCCACTTGCCATGTATGGTGCACACTGATCTGAGTTGTTTTATATGCAAATAGTTAGACCTGAATATTTGATTTTTTTAGCTAACAGTAACGTACTGTCCAACTTTCAATACAATCGGACTTTGCGTTCTTAAGTTGTCGTGCTTACAAGAAACGTGACGGACAGGCGGACAGACAGACAAAATTCGATCACTAACACAGTGACATGAAAATTGTTTCTCTGCGAGTAATATTACCGGTTGTAGAAATGTGCCCATCACATGCAATGTAACCTTCGTTTTGTATTTGCGAAGAGTAGAATAATAACGTATATATGCATTTATTACAGTCAATTTCAAGACCTTCCAACCCTAAAAAAAATGTGTATCTGGAAATTCAAATCCTTTATGCAAGTTCTATTGTTGCAATCATCTCGCTGTTGTACGAGGTTGCAATCATACTTCCTGGAAACATATACATTCTCGAGACGTGCTCCACTTGCCATGTATGGTGCGCACTGATCTGAGTTGTTTTATGTGCAAATAGTTATACTTGAATATTTGATTTGAATGCATATTGCATTTTTTTACAATTAATAAATACAAATATTACTGAATTCGAATTATCGTCCTTCACGCAAATCAGTGGTTCCAGTTGGCAACTGTATCTAACGAATTTTATAAAATCCTGCCACGTCTGCTTTCAGGGCACTGATTATTCACAGAGTCTCTATAGTGTTAATTTTAAGACGATCATCAGAAAAATAAGTCCATCGCTAGTTTATAAGATACGATGGAAGGCAGACAGTACCAAGCGAAGATAAGTATTTTCTTGTCTTGCTCGCATTTAACGTCTTTGTGAGTTATAAAGAATACTTCCCGAGAGTGCAGAATATTGCCGACCGTTGCCGCATTTCGGAACAATATTTTGTCGTATTCTTGAGACGCGAAAACGTAAGTTCATCCCCAGTATCTCGTGATAATGAATTGTGATCTTTTTTTAGTCTCACTGGATCGTGACATGCCTTATTATGGACAACTTTCTGATATATGTTTTAAAACTGATAAATCCATCATTTTTCCTAAAATTAACATTTTGTGGGCGGACTTATTATGGACCTTAGAGGTTCATAATCAGTAAATAAAATCAATAATTCAATTATTATTTTGAGAGCGCTTTAGACCATTCGAAACAAGAATTAATGTTTAACGAGGTGCACATATGACTTTCTTATGCGATAGGATAATAATACAGTTTCCGACGTGTGTTTTACTTCCACATCCACGTAGTGGATTGGAAGTATTTACTATGTTATGGTAGTGTAATCTACAAACTGATAATATTTCCTTTTATTTCACATCTGTGCTTAATATGACTCTTAAGAATGAACAAGGCGACAAGATCAGGGGAGAACAAGAGGTAACGCACCAAGTGAAGAGAGATCTCCCTAATAAGCCAATTTTAGCAAAATATATTCTTCAACAATCCTGTAGTATATATTTATGTACAACTCGCACCTATTTTCAGTTTAGTAACATCACCCAATTTGCCAAAAAAAAAAAACAGCTAATTGTTAATCATAATTTTAGTACAATGCTGTTTTAGTAGATGAAACCACCTTTATATAATTTAAAATTTAAGATGAGGCATTTAAACAGTATTTCACTCCTACTATCTCTGTCTGTAATTCAAAACAAACTTTGATATTTTACACCTATTGAATATACTTATAAGTCTAATGCTGTCCTATTGCATGTTATTATGATTCTTGTCAGTAGACGCTAGCGCTATCTAGTCGCAGAATTTAGAATCCATCTTGTTATCTTGCTCACTCCTTAAAGTTATTATAATTGTATAAAAAAAATATTCATAAATAAGGTTTTTTGACAAAGAGTAACGGGCATGCAGTAATCACATATTATATTAAGCTGTTTGTATACATTTTCTTTCTGGCTCCAAGTAAATCGATAATAATCTACCAAAATTAACAAGTAATTAATGATGAAACCAACATTTCCAATTACTCTTGGCATTTCCAATGATACATTTATCTGCATAGGTTGTGACATGAGTAAACCGTTTTCTCAAATCTAGTTTATGTTTCATTGACGGTGTTGTGAAAAGCGCCTGAGTGCCAGTTAGACATTGCTGACTGCGAATACTTACTTGCCTCTAGCAAGGAAATACTAGTTTTTCCTTATGGTAGTGTCAAGATAGCAAAATAGTTCTGATTTTTCATAGACATTGCCGATTTTCCAAATTTTTTTGCGTAGTGTTCAGAAACACTTATTAATCAAGTTTGATATGTATTTTGGACCTGTATTAAATTTTTGGCTAATTTTTATTAACAATTAATAAACAAATTACGGATCTCGGAAAACAATCAACAGAATTACACTAAAATCTATACTCGGGGGTTTTCTAGGTCGCTGATCACGATTTTGAAATAAAAAATGGAAAACTCAAAATGCGGATCCAACATGGCCGATATTTTTAATGTAAATAAATAACAGAAATGAACAAAATCTCTAAGTAGGTGCTTTTATAAAAAAATCGACATATTTAATCAAAATTTTCAATATATTCATGAGCTGTGAATCCATAATTCACTACAGTGAATTATAGGTACGATTTTTCACCAGAGATGTTAATAATTGTACAATAATTACATAGGTGTAGAAAAATACCGGGTGAGTCACGAATTGCGCTCGCCCCGATATTTCCTAAAATATTTAGAATAGAAAATTGAAATTTGGAGGCCTTATTACACGACTAAAATGCCATCTTCTCAACAAAAAATCAAGTTTGGTGCACATCCGGTTTGACCGGAAATGCCCACAACTTTCGATTTTTAAATAGAACACCCTATATATTTTTACATTTTTGGAATCTAGAGGAAATTTTGAATATTATACATCCATTTTAGTCACTTTTTGATAAACATTAAAAATTTTATTAAAAAATCTATTTCTGAATCCAGAGTGCTGTGGTGCCCAAAATATATGTTAGCTTGTGAGCTACGTTACTATAAAAAAAACAGCAATATGATTGCATTACTTAATTCTCTAGAGGCGTTTAAAGTTTTTAAATGTGATTTTTACCCACTAACTCGGTTTTTTTAAATGGGAATTTAATCGTTCACCAACATTTTTAAATACCTCATTTTCATACGAATCTAATGATACCAAAATTTTGAAAATCCGCTCAGAAATATTTGAGATTTCAGCCAAAATACAATGCAACCAAGCTTTTTAAACATGCGCCTGATAGATAATAGATTAGTGGGCTTTGGAAACTAAAATGGCACATTTCTGTGTAAATCTGGTAACCTAATAACATTGGAAAAATCATAGTATCCATTGAATGTAATAAAACAATATCAGCTGTCAGCCAGATACAAAATAAAGCGTTGCGGAAATCTCTTTGAGTAAAAATTAAAGAAAATCAATAATTTTAGTAGAAATGAAATGGTCGATATGTTACTGATATATGGAGCGTCTCAAAAATTCAACTGCAGCTGCAGAGCTGTATCAGCAACGATATCCCAACAGACGTCATCCAAGCAGACACTTGTTTGCCAGAGTGGAACAAGAATTGAGAAACGAACCCAATCAACAAGATGACCATCAAACATGTATTGTAAGTGAGGACAAAGAAATGGATGTATTAGGATTTGTGATAGTACACCCAACAACATCAACAAGGGAATTGTCAATGGAATGCGACATTAGTCAGTCTTCGGTTTGCAGAATTTTAAAGAAACATAAGTTTCGGTCTCGTAAATACCAAATACGCCAACATATTTATGGAGATGATAACGACAGGAGGCTAGCATATTGCAACTGGTTCTTAAATACAGTACAACAAAACCCAGGTTTTCCTTTTCATATTTTATATTCAGATGAAAGTAGATTTACGAACCAAGGCATGTTTAACAGAAACAATACTAGGTACTGGGCTCAAGAAAATCCGAGGTTGGTAGGGCGGGGGAATATTCAGGAAAGATTTGGGTTTAACTGTTGGCTTGGAGTACTTGGAGATCGAATAATTGGACCCATATTTTTTGATGGAACACTCACTGGCGAACGATATTTATTCTTTTTACAAAACCAGACAGCAGAATTTCTTGACTTACTTCTTCTTGCCTATTTACAAAATCTGTTTTTCCAACAAGATGGTGCTCCCCCACATAATTCCAGGAGAGTGATGGAATATTTAAACAACTTGCATGGTGAACGCCTTATCGCAAATCAAGGTCATATCAGGTGGCCTCCTAGGTCACCTGACTTAACACCCCTCGACTATTATGTATGGGGCACTTTCAAAAATAAAGTTTATAAAACTTCTTCAAATACCCGTGAAGAGCTGCAAAATAAAGTTGTACGGGCTCTTAATGAAATAACGCCGGCTGAATTGCATAGAACCATTCAAGCAACTGTACGCAGAGCCGAATTGTGTATAGAAAAAAAATGGTGGACATTTTGAACAATATCTATAAACGTCAATTTATGGTTTAATTATATTAATTATTTTAAAGATACCTACTGTTACCTAGTTTAAGTTTAGTTGTTCAAACGGAATTGATTTTTATTTATTTATAGGCCCGTTATTTATGTTCATTTAAATAAAACTCTGAAAACCGAACTGATGTCGCATTCTATTGCAAATGTCCTTGTGGATGTAATTGTGTTTACCTCCACATACCTATGCTAAACTTAATTGTAACGTTCTTTGCGCTCACAATTATTAAATGTTTGATAGCTCAAGATTGCCTATAACTACACGAGTCTGTCTGACAGCTGATATTGTTTTATTACATTCAATGTCTACTATGATTTTTCCAATGTTATTAGGTTACCAGATTTACACAGAAATGTGCCATTTTAGTTTCCAAAGCCCACTAATATATTATCTATTAGCCGCATGTTTCTAAAAGCTTGGTTGCATTGTATTTTGGCTGAAATCTCAAATATTTCTGAGCGAATTTTCAAAATTTTGGTATCATTAGATTCGTATGAAAATGAGGTATTTAAAAATGGTGAACGATTAAATTCCCATTTAAAAAAACCGAGTTAATGGGTAAAAATCACATTTAAAAATTTTAAACGCCTCTAGAGAATTAAGTAATGCAATCATATTGCTCTTTTTATTTTTATAGTAACGTAGCACACAAACTAAAATATATTTGGCGCACCACAGCACTCTGGATTCAGAAATAGATTTTTTAATAAAATTTTTAATGTTTATCAAAAAGTGACCAAAATAGATGTATTGTATTCAAAATTTCCTCTAGTTTCCAAAAATGTAAAAATATATAGGGTGTTCCATTTAAAAATCGAAAGTTGTGGACATTTCCGGTCAAACCGGATGTGCACCAAACTTGATTTTTTATTGAAAAGATTGCATTTTAGTCGTATAATAAGGCCTCCAAATTTCAATTTTCTATTCCAAATATTTTAGGAAATATCGGGGCGAGCGCAATTCGTGACTTACCCGGTATATTAATGTGTAAGATTTGGTAACCGTTTATTTTCATTATTTGTATTTACGTTTAAGCTAGAAAATTGACCATACTGTCTTCTTAAATATTTGTATTGGTTAACTATTACATAGAAATCGTAATCAGCGACCTCCAAAACCTCCGAGTATTTATTTTCATCATCATATAATCACTGAATTTTTAGATTTATTTGGATTAATCATGCCTCGTTACAACAACTTTTCAAACAGTGAAATGCGAGATATGGTTTGCATCTACGCACATGAAAATTGTTGTGATAGACGTGCCCGCCGTACATATCTACGATTATATCCCAACAGGACCCTACGAAACCATCAAACATTTAAGAATATCTATTACAGATTAGGAGAAAATGGCGAGTTTCATCCCAAGAGCCACATAGGGCGTCCAAAAAGAATTACCGGCGATCAGGAGGATGAAATTTTAGGTCGAATTGCTGAAGATCCTGAACTTTCCACATGGCGATTGTCTGCAATTACAGGAGTAAGTAAATCTTCCATATTTAGAATATTTCACAAAGAAGATTTGAGACCATTTCATTTTATCCGAGTACAGAGTTTGTTACCTACTGATCTTCCCGCACGTGTAGAATGTTCACAATTTCTTCATAATAAACAAACAGTAAATCGTAATTTTATCGAAAATGTTTTATTTACTGATGAAGCAACTTTCACCCGAAGAGGAGTATTTAACTGGAGGAACTTCCGTTACTGAGATGTGGAAAATCAACATACACCTAGGGAATCACATTTTCAGCAAGAATTGAAAATTAATGTTTGTGTCCAATTAGGGGAGATCAGTTACTAGGGCTATATGAATTACCACCAAACTTAAATCATGCTTCATATATGAACTCCTTGCAAACATAATTTAATAATGAAATGAATACATGTCCTAGAAACATAAGATAGAATTTATGGTTTCTGCAGAATGGAGCTCCACCTCATTATTCCCTTGCAGTCCGCAATTATTTAACATTTGCAGTTTCATCATAGGTGGATTGGATGGGGAAGTGAATTTCGATGGCCAGCTCGTAGCCCTGATTTCAGTTCTATGGATTTTTACTTTTGGGGACATATGAAGTCATTGGTTTATTCCCAAACAATTAATAATCGATAGGAATTATGGCAACAGATACAAAATGCCGCACAGTTTATTAGAAATCAACCTGCCATATTTTTTAAAGTTAGACAATCTTTAACGAAAAGAGCAAGTAAATGTATCGATGTTGGTAGAGCGCATTTTGAAAATTTATTAAAGTAATTGTGTAGTATTATTACGTAATAAAATTTATTTTGTTGCTGTAATGGCTGATTATTCTAATTAACCAATTACTGTGTCTTTACCTCTGTAATGGTTAATATCTCGACAATTATCCACTTTACGAGTTCTTAACAAGAGTGCATATGTTACGTATAAGTCATTGGAAAACATGAATTAATTAGTTGAAATTGATATTCGCACAGTGGCATAATATTTAATTTAGGAGGGGTGAAGGGGTTTATCATTTATGTTGGACGCCACTGGCAAAAGCCATCTAACACATTGTTTTTATTTTAATCAAAGCCTACTTTGAAAAATCGTACATCCCTAAATCATTATTTAAATTTGGTGCATTAAATACTTAAAAACCAAATATCTCGATAACGGTTTACTCGCAGCGACATTTAGAAGGTATGCCTTATTTACCTAAAAATTTCAGAAAAGCAGGAATTTTTATTTTAAACAAATTTAAAACAATCGCCAAAAAATATATGATGTATAAACGACACGCACACTACTACTCTATACAACAGCAAAGCTATAAACAGATTTGAATCCGTCGAATATTTTGACGTAAGGAATCTGCCATTGCTCTGTGTACAATTACTTATGTGACGCCCTGTATACATATCAACACATTTAAGAAATTTGTACTGGTTCTCTATATACACACGAACATACGGAGACGTGCATGCGTACGCACACATTCCCGCACACACACGCATACACCTGAGATCTTATTATTTTAAATTCAGATATGAAACAGTTAATTACTTCCAGATACACGCAGTGGATTGGAAGCATAGGTAATCATAAAAAAAATTAAATTTTTTCTTTTTCTTGAAATAGGTTTAGAATGTCATGAAACGTCGAGATTTTAAATTTGACCGAAGAAGAATTTTCTGTCAGTTTGTCGTTTGTCGGTCTGTCTGTAACTTTGTTTTTGTCCCCACGCTCTCACCCAAACGGTTTAAGATATTGACTTGAAACTGTGTATACGTATATATTATAACGAGATCTGGAACTTGATTGTTTTTTGAAGATATCCGGTGAAGTTTTGGGGTAAATAGGGGTAAATATGGGAAAATATGTAAATCAAGCTGATAAGAGTACAAAAACTTGAAATTTAATGTATGTACGCCGAGGCCTCAGATTTTTTAACAATAATTTTCAGCCCCCCACCACCCATAGTCCATTATTAAAGGGGTTGATAAAATAAAATTGAGATACTCATTTGAAATTTGGTACACATATACATTAAAACGGCATCTGTAACTGGATTATATTTTGAGATGATTCCGTTGAAGGGTCGGGGGTTAAATGGAAGTAAACATAGGGAAATAAGCAAAGCAAGCTGGTACGAATACAGAAACTTGAAATTCGATGTATATACTAGAACCTTAAGCGTAATATTTTTTTAGAATATTTTTCAACCCCCGCCACTCCTACTCCATTATTAAAGGGGCTGATAAAATAAAATTGAGATGCTCATTTGAAATTTGGTACACGCATGTACTATAACGACATCTGGAACTAGATTATATTTTGAGATGATTCCGTTGAAGGGTTGGGGGTTAAATAGGGGTAAATAGGGGAAAATAAATAAAACAGGTTGGTAAGAGTACAGAAACTTGAAATTCGGTGTATGTACTAGAAGTCAAGGTCTCAGATTATTTAAAATAATTTTCAGCCCTCACCACCCCTACCCCATTATTAAATGGGTTGATAAAATAAAATTGAAGTATACAGTTGATATTTGGTACACGTATGTATTGTAACGACATCTGGAACTAGACTACATTTTGAGAAGCTTCCGTTGAAGGGCTGGGGGTTAAATAGGGGAAAATAAGTAAAGCAAGCTGGTACGAGTACAGAAACTTGAAATTCGGTGCATGTACTAGAAGCCAAGGCCTCAGATTTTTTATATTTTTCAACCACGCACCATCTCCATTATTAAAGGGGTTGACAAAATAAAATTGAAATATTCAGTTGAAATTTGGTACACGTATGTATTATAACGACATCTGGAACTAGATTATACTTTGAGATGATTCTGTTAAAGGGTTGGGGGTTAAATATATATAAATAAATCAAGCTGGTAAGGGTATAGAAATTTGGGATTTGGTGTATATACTAGAAGCGATGGTCTCAGGTTTTTTTATAATATTTTCCATCCCCCCACTTCCTTATTAAAAGAATTGATAAAATTAAATTCAGATTTTCACTTAAAATTTGTGACACGTATAACCATATCTTAAACTAGATTGTATTTTGACATGATTGCGTTGAAGGAGTGGGGGTAATTGGTGGTAAATAGGGAAAAATAAGTAGAGCAAGCTGGTAAAAGCACATAAATTTAAAATTCGGTGTATGTCCTAGAAGCTAAGGCCTAAGATTTTTTAGTAATATTTTTCAACCCCCCACCACCCTTAATCCATTAAGGGGTGATAAAATGAAAATTGAGACATTCGCTGGAAATTTGGGACAGGTATGTATTATAACGACATCTGGAACTAGATTATATCTTGAGATGATTCCGTTGAAGGGTTGAGGGTTAAATAGGAGTAAATAGGGGAAAATTAAGTAAATCAAGCTGGTAAGTGTACAGAAATGTGGGATTTGGTGTATATACTAGAAACCAAGGCCTCATATTTCTTTCTAATATTTTTCAAACACCACCATCTCCGCTCTATTATTAATGAGTTCGATAACACAAAATTGAAATATTTACTCGAAAGTTAGTACACGTATGTATTGTAATGACATTTGATTGAGGTGATTCCATTGAAGGGGTGGGACGTATCAGGTTGTGAATAAGAGATAGTGAGTAGGGTAAACTAAAACTTAATTTTTAACGTATATGGTTGACACCAACACCTCAAACTTTTCTATGACATCTGCTCGAAATATTATTAAAATTCTATGGCCTATAATTTCCACATACTAGAGTACAAATCTAGTCAAGATGTTTCCTTTAAAGTGATTTGGATGAAAAATCTGTATGTGGAAGTAGTGATTCCTTAGGCAGAGATTTTTTTCTATGTATTGTTTGCTAGTAATTATAGAAGAACTTTCTTTTTTTTGCTATATTTGATTAATGTTGTGTACAGTTTGCCTAGCATTTTGTTTTAGCCACATTTTTATCTTATTTTTATATAGTTGCAAACGTTCAGAATGTTCTATATCTCTTGGCAAACGGTTATATAGTGTAGGTGCCAAGTATATATAACATCTAATGGTTTTCGTACATCGCAGTTCTTGGCAGTTATCTTCTCTATTTCGTGTATTATACTTATGTGCGATAAGATTTAAGTTTTCATTATTTTTAAAATTGTACAATAACATAGGAAGGCAAAACAATAATTGCCATAAGTCAACTATTTCAGCTTCCTTATACAGAAGATCAGAAGAGTAAGTATAATTTTTATTATATATAATTTTAAGAATCCATTTTGCCATAATTGAGCTGAGATTGAACTAGAGCATAATATAGTGTTCTAAGTTGTTTTATATCTAAATATGGTATCAGTTATTTGAAACGTGATAGTAGCCCTCTCATTTTTTTAATTAGATCTTTAATATGCATATCCCAACGGAAATGTCAGTCAACCCTTACTCCGAGATATCTGAGCGATTCAGCTTCCGGTATTTCCAAATTATTTTCAATTGGAAGTTATCCCAGGTTAGGCAAGTTATTGCTGTAAGAAGTAAATGGCATATAGTGCGTTTTTACTTCAATTAACTGTAAGTAAATTGAAATCACACTTTGCTATTATCATCAAATTATTCTACGACTTCGCTTTGAAAAGTATCATCTGCAAAACTAAGAATGGTCGCAGTGGTATTTTTAAGAGATAATAGTTTGTTTATGTACACTGTGAATAATAGTGGCCCTAGAAATGTACCCCGAGGGACTCCATATTTAATTGAACTAGGCTCGCTAACGGTTTCATTAATTTTTACGTATTGTATACGATCCGATAGATAACTTTTTAGTATATTGTATACATTTCCTCTTATATCGCAGTTCTCTAATTTTTTTAATAGTTTTTTATGGCACACTGTATCGAACGCTTTTGCGAGGTCCACAAATATACATAAGCAAGGCATTTTTCATCTAATGCAGTATAAACATAACGTGTCAAATAAGCAATGGCGTCTTCCGTGGATTTACCAATTTGAAAACCGAACTGATTACTCTATAATAGGATAATTTTTTTTTTTTAAACTCGAGTTTATTTTTCAAAATGTTTTCATATACTTTGGCAATATTACTTATTAGTGAAATCGGTCAATATTTAATTAATTCATTGCTTGCTCCGCCCTTGTGAAGGATATAAGTAATCCTACTTTTAGGACTTTTGGAAAAACTCCATTCTTAAAGCTTTTCATTATATAAGTCAGAGGTTCCACTATTTCATCACTGTTTTCTTTTAGTGTTTCTGCACGTATATTGCCTATCCCCTGCGACTTCTTCGGTTCAAGACTTTTTATTACTTTACTTACCTCATTTACATTAGTAGGATGTGAATACATAGTTTTCTAAAATGTGTTCATTTTCATTGAAATCTATGGGGATTTGTAACTTACCGGCGCATTTTCCGCCCAATTCATTATAATATTTAACAAAGGCATTAGATATTTCAATCACATCCGATATTACTTTGTTATGTTCAGCTTTTAGTTTACGTTTAGTTTTTTTTTCAATATTTTTATGGCATAATTTATTAACTACATCCCAAAGATTTTGAGTAGAATTATTATTTTTATTGATTTCATTTTCAAAGTGTTTTATCTTTGCACTTTTTATAAGGTTTGTGAGTTTGTTTTTATATGTGTTGTATTGAGCTTTGAGATTATTATAGATGTATTACAGTTTCCCTGTACATTTCATTTTTTTATTTATTGATTTGATTAGGCCAGTCTTAACCCCTTACTTCCTTGGCTTTTTCCTCATTTTTTATTCTTACAGCATTTGTATTGTTCGATAGCTAGCTCTGTTATTAAGTTTATATGGCGATTATTATAAATATCCTGCCATTTTTCTTCTTTTAGTCCTTTTTTTAAGTTGTCATTATTTATGAAATGTTTATATTTATTTGTTGCTGGAATTTGTACACAATTTTTTATTTTTATTAAAAGTATTATTGGAAAATGATCTGTGATCCTTTGTTTAAACAATATTGGTACGATATTTTTTATCACATTTGTTTTTATAAAAAAATGGTCAATACATGATTTCTGTAGACCCTGAACTCTAGTGTAACTATTCATGTATGAAATGTAGCCATTTGCACTTAATATATTTAAGTATTCCTGCACATATTCATAATCGGAATGTATATCTATGTTCATATCTCCTACTATGGTGTTCATAGTACTCTTTTTTTTATTAGTGTGTATTAGATACTCAAGAAAATATTTATTAAATGAATAAGGACATGTACTGGGTGATCTGTATATAGCTGTTAAATTTGTTTTCTTTTCAATAGTGATACCCAATCTTATGCCATCTATTTCTCTTATTTTAATAATCTTATAATTGTAATCAAACGTGTTTTTTACATATACTATGGCACCAGCATTTTTGTTTATGTTACCGCGACTATATACAGACTGTCTATTTTACGATGGCCACACCAAATATCTCGCTTAATATCTATTGTAGAAGAATAAAGTTTTATTCTTCTACAATAGATATTAAGCGAGATATATCCCATTTTTTGTGAGCTATATTTCAGTAAAAAGAAATTTGAAATCCATAGCCTACTTTATGAGATATATTACAAAAACCTGAAAAATAGGAAAACCACAAGCGGTTATAGCTTCCTTATTTGAGGAGATACGAAAAAAGTTAAAGGAATGAAAGTTGACGGCAAAGATAATAAGAATAATAACGTGTAACAAAAAAATCGAAAAATGCAGTTTGCTTTGACATACGCTATTGTGCAAAAATGAAAAATACATATCTCAAAGTAGGCCATGACGCCATTAATTCCGTTATTTTTTTCTCATTCCAACGATATAAAACATGTCACAGAAATTTTAACCGATAGTGTCAATATTTAATATTTTACGAATACCACAATTCATATAATTGAATCGTAACAATCAGCTGTGCCATAATTAGTGAAAAACAATGTATACAGTTATTAATAAAATTGACAGATTGTCACTGTTGCATGTTGTATGTTACGTTGTCGAGTTCTAAGACAAATTTTATATCAGTAATTATGTTGTACACCAATAATAACAAATTCGATATGATTAGCATTTATTGTCAGTGCAATTTTGACGCTGAGATGGCAGTCACGGTTTACGGAGATAGATTTCCAGATGCTCCGCAGCCAAATCGAACTATGTTTAGGAAGTTAGTTCAAAATCTAAAAACGCACGGTTCATTTTCAAAAAAAGTAGTAAAGCGAGCGCATGTTGCGGATAATGTAAGAAAAGTGAATAGAGTAATGAATTATGTTAACCAAAATGAGGAAACCTCTTTGAGACAAATTCAGAGAAACTGTCGCATAAATAAAGACAGTGCAAAAAAAATATTGAAAAAAAACGGATTTCGATGCTACAAAATGAGGAAAGTTCAACATTTAAATGAGGGATATAAGCCAAGGAGAGTAAGATTTTGTAGATGGTTATTAAATAAGAAAAGGAATGACGCGCTGATATGTAGCAAAATTCTTTGGTCGGACAAATCAAATTTTTCTAATAATGGATTTTTCAATAGAAATATGCATTATAAGTGGACACGAGAAAATACACATTGGTGCAGAGAGACTGCTTTCCAAGAAAGATTTTCTACGAATGTTTGGTTGGGTCTTTTAGGGACTAAAGTAATTGGACCTTATTTTCACGATGGCAAATTAACCGCTCGTAGATACCTTAATTTCCTGCAAAACGAATTTCAAGATTTTCTTTATGAATTAACAGTGGCAGTAAGATTAAATTATTCATATTTTCAACAAGATGGGGCTCCACCACACACTGCTGTAATATGTACAAATTATTTAAATCAAGTTATGCCAGATAGCTGGATAGGCACCTATGGAACCATTCTATGGCCAGCTCGATCACCAGATATTACTTCCTTGGATTTTTTCGTCTGGGGTTACATTAAAGACCAGGTATTTCAAACTGCCCCTGAAAATATTGAGGACGTCAAAACCAGAATTCGAAACGCATGTGAGGC
Organism: Stenurella melanura; assembly: GCA_963583905.1. Taxonomy (NCBI): domain Eukaryota; kingdom Metazoa; phylum Arthropoda; class Insecta; order Coleoptera; family Cerambycidae; genus Stenurella; species Stenurella melanura. Next base: position 77,871,512 of record OY757312.1, read on the forward strand.
AATTACTCCTGAAATGCTCCAAAATGTAATGCGTGACGTGTCTCGTAGAGCACGTTTATGTGTCACAATGCATGGTGCACAATTTGAGCATTTGTAGTTAGAAAAATAAATACACACAATTTCTTTTCAATATAGTAGTAGGTAGTACTGTTATACATAGTTCTTCGTTTTTTTCTTTGGATGTTCGTTTTGTACTTGTATTTTTATTTATGAGATATTTATTGGTTTGTATTAAATTGTAAAAAATAATTACGGAATTATAATTATTATAAAGTGAATTTTTACTATTATGGCACAGCTGATTGTTACGATTCAATTATATGAATTGTGGTATTCGTAAAATATTAAATATTGACACTATCGGTTAAAATTTCTGTGACATGTTTTATATCGTTGGAATGAGAAAAAAATAACGGAATTAATGACGTCATGGCCTACTTCGAGATATGTATTTTTCATTTTTGCACAATTGCGTATGTCAAAGCCAACTGCATTTTTCGATTTTTTTGTTACACGTTATTATTCTTATTGTCTTTGCCGTCAACTTTCATTCCTTTAACTTTTTTCGTATCTCCTCAAATAAGGAAGCTATAACCGTTTGTGGTTTTCCTATTTTTTAGGTTTTTGTAATATATCTCATAAAGTAGGCTAAGGATTTTAAATTTGTTTTTACTGAAATATAGCTCACAAAAAATGGGATAACTGTTTCTAAAACTTTATTCTTCTACAATAGATATTAAGCGAGATATTTGGTGTGGCCCTCGTAAAATAGACAGTCTGTATAAAATTATATCCATGCTTTGTAAACATATTTAAATAAGAAATTCTGAATGTTTCCGTTAGAACTAGAATATCAAATTTATTAGGAAACTGGCTTTAAAAAAACAGAGAGTTCATCTGCATTTTTTGTAATGCTTCTTATATTTATATGAAAAATATAAATGTTTGACGGTATCTAATTTTGTAACGAATTATATTCTTCTAAATTATTTACAACATTAATGTGTATAGGTTCATTCAAATAGTTCCTTATGTAAGAATTCATTTCTTTTTATGCCTGTATTGAACTTGGAGAAACTAAATATAGTAAAAACAATCATTAACTATTTAATAAAATATTAAAATAAGCAATATAAAGTAACACAAAAAAAGGCAAAAAGTGGACAAGGATTATAAAAATTTAGAAATGTTATTTCAAAGGATATTTTAAAAAATGACTAGAATTTCTTCTTTCGTTGGATTCCTGTTAAAGTATAAGAGAGCTGTTTTAGTTCCAGTTCTGGATGCAAATATTAAGGTTTTATATTTGACTCTAATATGGTACATCTGACTCCTAAAGAAATAGAAGTAAATTAATTAATTTGCTATAAATTTTTCGACCGAAATTTTCGAGATGACACAGTAGGCTCATTGGTACAATTTCAGATATATACCGATATATAGATGGGTCAGAAGGTTAGAAAAATTATCAAATGATATAAATAAAATAGAACTTCAAAATTTGTATTTAGAAATTTTACTGTCTCTTCTCATCTGTAACATGATGGGGTGTAGTTTGCAGCAACTAAACTTGAAATGGTTTCTGAAGTATGGGGGAAAAATCAAATCACATCAATTATTTACAACTTTTGGCTGTTTTTTCTAGCTCTGAAACCTTCTGTTTCTAAAGTAAATAAATGTGAAATTTTACTGTGTATTGTGACTACAACAGCAGTGTCGTACATATTAATAGAATAACACCCATCAAGTTACATTGTTAAATAACTTAACCTGATGCTGTTATTGTTAAATATTGTTAAATAACACTCGAAACATAGGGCAATGGAGCGAATCAAAAGATTTGCTTATTCGCTTCAGATATTTTGTCAAAAATAATTTTGTAGTCAAGGTTTAGAAATACTGAAACAGAGTGGGCATTATCTAAAGATTTTTAAAGTTATTAGTAATAATTTTGGAAAATCCCAAATAGTTATTAGCCCCAAAAATTAATACTATGTGTAAATATTTATTATTTGTGATACCATACTGCCTTAGTGGTTGATGCATTCACTAATCATATGGGAAAGCAATTTCTTTTTTTCTAATACATTTCCACCCTTCTTAATGATTCTTAGGGTTATGAGAAAAATTATGAATGACGGAACAATTGATATTTTAGTTGAACCGTATTGGCCAACCCAATCTTGATATCCACTATTTACATCATTACTTATTAGCAGAACCATATATTTCCAACCGTCTAATAATAATGAAATTCTTTATTCACTTGGCTACACATTTTTATAGATGTGATAGATCAATTTTGAACACATGTCATGTTAGAAAATACGGAACAGCAAGGCAAAAAAACAAATTTCACCTTGTCAACAATGTTAGTATCCCATGTACAAGAAACTCTTTCGGTAATAGAGGGAAAATAAACAGAAATCTTTCATAATAAAGAAAAGAAAAAGAGTAAAATGTACAAGATACAATAAATATTTTAATTTTGTCTTTAGTCAAATCAACGTTGATAAAGCATAATGGCGCTGTACAATAATGAACAGCGTCTTATCATGAATTATATCACGATATTTATAGCGCAGCAATTAATGCTATATTGAAATGTTTGTCTCAAAATTGTAAAGGAGCATTTTACAGTTCTTTTTAAATACATTAAATTCAGCAATTTCTCCAATTCTTTTGTAGATGGTGTAGTAAATAACCCTGTAATTAAACGACTTTTTAAAGGCGTTTATAGATTACGGCCACCAAAGCCCAAGAACTTTAAAATTGAGATACTAATGTCGCTTTATAATTTTTAGGAAAACAATGTTCTTTCGAGACACTAAACTTTAAAAAGTTAACAGAGAAACTTATAAAGTTATTTGCTTTAGTAAACGTTCATAGAGTACCGACCTTTGCGTTCATTGAAGGCCAAAGTATTAAAATTTTTGAGCAGAGTCCTGACGTTAGAACTTCAGATATTAAAACATCATGATCTGGCCAGAAGCAACCAAATTTAATATTGCCTTTTTTCACGGAAAAACTTGAATTATGTGCAGCAAGAACTGTATAAGGTGTACTGAGAATATTAGTGGAAAAATTAAGAAATTATTTATTACTATAAGAAGGCCTTAGATACAAATATCCTCGCAAACTGTTAGTCGTTGTTTAAAATTAGTATTAACACAAAGTGGCATAGACACATATATATTTACAGTACACATCATACGACATGCTGCCGCATCATCCGCCGTTGGTGAGGATGTAGACAGAAACTATAAGAGGCGATCTGCTAAAAGATCTTTATTTTTTTGTGATGTCTTTACACCAGAACAATTAGGTACGGCGAGAGACGATAATCAGCAAATGGTACATTTTTATTAACATATTATGTGAAACTAAATACAGTAGTTCGTTTTTCATAATTCATTTACTAGATAAGGTTGTATCGGTGCAACTTAAGTAATATATGATTTTTTTTTACTAAACTATAAATACATGAAACAAAATTGCAATAAAATGCGTTAAATATCTTCAATGTAAACTGTAATTATGGAGAACAAGGCCTGAAATATAATATAGGTATTTAATAGTTTTCTTATTGCAATATAATAAGGTAATAACTGCGTTTATTGCGTAAATGCGATATAATCGTATTTGTACCAATATCATTATTATTACTTACAAATATAGAAATACCTGAAAATTTATTTTTTGTGATAATATCACTTGTTACGTTATTAAAAATTCGAGGTCAGACAGTGAAATACCCCCCTTTCGGATTAAACACACCCTGTAATACCAGGCGTTGGCCCATTTCCGGTAGCCTCCATTGACACATTTTCCTTTAAGCTTACTTCTGTCTACTTTATGTTTCTTTCCGCAATCTGTCCACTTACCTCTGCAAATCTTTCCTGTTCCTTTTCTTCATATATGTTTGTCTTGTTTTGCCTTGTCTACTTGTCTCATCGTTTGTCTTCTAAAATTCTTCTTTGGAATTTCTTACTTGAAAATCAAAACAATTTTTTGACCATACGTTCTAAATTCCCTTCATGACGCACGATGGCTCGCGGGCGTGGAGACAGGAAGACCGCCGAAACAGTAATTCCCTCGAATGGGTTTCGATTGTTGATCTCTTTCCCACACCAACTACAAAAATTATTCAGTGAACGCTTACTTTTGATATACTTTTTTTATTGTTGTTTTTGTTGCTTGAATTGTTTACAAATCTTTATTGAGTTATTCATTTTATTGTCATTTCCATTTTAAACGGTTGTTTTATTTTTTACACTTTTGATATGTGGATCCAGATCTGTCAAGACAAGCCCTTCAATTACCAGGGCGCTTAGTGCCGTGAATATTTGGCTGGCTCCGGAATGGACATTGAGAAAGCAATTGTTATTATTCCAATTTAAATTAATTTGAATTTGACGTTATTAAAAAGGCCTTGTTTTTTCCATCGTAAAATGTATTTCTAATGTCTGTGTGGATAATTATTGCGAGATGTATGAAGGAAATATTTCACTTTTTAGAAGGGTAATTTAAAAGAACAGGGTTTAGAAATCATTAGAATTTATTACAATGCCACGTGAAATTATCCAGCATTGCCAGAGATTGGATAAAAAAGTTATTTCCAAAAAAATAAAAATATTTTCCATCTTAATAAAATGAATATTGCAGGAAATAGAGACATTAATATTAATATAGAATTAACGAAGAAATTATTTCAAACAGATAAAAGTTACTAACAAGAACGGCCAGCCTATTATTATCAGACGCCTTCTTCTTCCCCGAATGGTTACACAACCGAATATATTTGTTGCACACTCTGGGTGTAACGTTATTGCACAACCAGAGATTGTAAGATGCTTCCGTTTACGAGCTGCCCGTTTTCAAAAAATGCTTGAAGTGCAGTATCGCGCACTTGTCCAAATTAAATTCCGTACCGTAATGATCGTGTGTGCTCTCTGAGCACTCTTGGAACATTTTGAAGTTTTGGTACTCATTGAAGGTGAGGCCATCCATATGAAATAGATCTTATACCTTGTGTTGCTGGGTAAACCACAGTGATACTTCTGAAGACTCAGAGTTTCCCTGAAAAGCTGTCAATGCCACCTGTTACGTCGAATCTCACTGCACACCTGATATTATGGCGAAGCTAGCACCAGCTCTATAAATCTCTGTGATTCTGCTATCTAAGAATTTTGGACAAAATATGTAACAATATTTCACGAGATGTTGTATCAAATAGTCAAGAATTACATATATTCTCTTGTACTGCACAGCACACTGTATAATACAATAGTTCACTATACATTTTTGGTGGCACGTTTCTCGATACTTGTTGGTGAATAGGATTAAACAGGAACTCAGATAGGTGATTAGTCTGTAATTTGTCAGGTCGGTCAGATTTCTCTTTTTGGGAATCAGTAATGTGCGTAAGTAGACCAGTCAGAAATATGCTACTCGTTGTTCAAATATGTATTGAAAACTCTCGCTAGATGAGAGCAGGTACAAACATTTTCTATCACGACTTACTTACATCGTCTGGACTAACGGCGAATTTCTTGGTGCTATTAAAAGCTTGTTGGGCTTCCTTCGAGTTGATTGTGATTGCTGGAATATCACTATGGAATGTCGTTTCGTAGATTCTTTCCTAAAAGCTTTGAACATTCGGTACAATTTGCGAACAAATCTCTGTGGCCCTTGAAGTACTCTGAAAGTATTTAAAAAATAGTTACTTCTGGTTGTATATAATTTTTACCGCACCTATATTTTTATTTAATTACTTCATTGTTTTAATTTTTCTTAAAATATCTTGTAAAATAGAAAAACCACTCAAAGGTTGGCTTGGAATGAAATATTACAAGTAAAAATAAGGATCTACTGATTGAGTTGTAATTTAATATAATGTTATAAAAAGAGCATGTGGGAGGTGGGTTCTATACTATATTTAGCTTTTCGAAGCTTACAGTTTTCCTTATTAACGTTATGCCATATATATTTTCATCGCCTCAAGCGCTAATTATAAGATACTTACTTCTACATTATACCTTAATAAAAAAAACGTTGCCTAAGGAATCACTACTTCCACATCCAGATGTTTCATCCAAGTCATTTTAAAGGAAACGTCTTGACCGTATTTGCTCTCTAGTATGTGGAAATTATTGGTCATAGAGATTTAATAATATTTGGGGCAGAGGTCATAGAAAAGTTTGAGGTGTTGGTTTCTACCGTATACCTACGTTAAAAATGAAGATCTAGTTTACTTTCCCCTATTCACAACCTACAACCTCCCACCCCTTCAATGGAATCATCTCAATCAGATGTCATTACAATACATATGTACTAACTTTCTACTAACTAATTTTCAAGTGAATATCTCAATTTTATGTTGTCAATCCCATTCATAATGGAGTGAAGGTGGTGAGGTTTGAAAAATATTAGAAAGAAATCTGAGGCATTGGTTTTTAGCATATACACCACATCCCAAATTTCTGGACTCTTACCGGCTAGCTTTACTTGTTTTCCCTTATTTACCACTATTTAACTCCCAACCCTTCATCAAAATAATCCCAAAATATAATCTAGTTCCTGATGTCATTATAATACATACGTGTACCAAGTGAACATCTCAATTTTCTTTTATCAACCACTTAATAGAGTAGGAGGGTGGCGGGATGAAAAATATTGTTAAAAATTTTGAGGCCTTGCCTTGTAGTACATACATCAGATTTCAAGTTTCTGTACTCTTACCAGCTTGTTTTATACATTTTCCCCCTTATTTGAAAAACAATCCACTTCCAGATCTCGTTATAATACACATGTGTACAAAATTTCAAGTCAATATCTTAAACCGTTCCGGAGAAAATGTGAGGACAAAAAAAAGTTACAGACAGACGGACAGAACATTTTTTTTCTCAAATTTAAAATGTCGACGTTTCATGACATTCTAAACCTATTTCAAGAAAAAGCATTTTTGGTTTTTTTTTACGATTACTATACTTCCAATCCACTACGTGGATGTGGAAGTAATTAAATGTGCGTTACTCAAGTAGTGGGAAGATTTAAATATTTTCTGAGTTTGTAGCTCGTAGGTATAGAGACTAAAAATGGAACAAAAGAAGTTTGCTTCTGGATTTACGTTCTATTTTGGCCATTCTAGTGAAAACAACATGATTTCCTTTCCATTTCAGTCTCCTGGAGAAACTGAAATTGACCTTCAAATAGCTTTTACGATATATTTCCTTAAGGACGTTGAAGTGGAAGCTCATCAGAGATTTTCTGTATCCGTAACTTGCTGTTTTGTCATTAATCAAACGAGGCCAAGTTCTATTATACGAAGGTGGATAAAATGTATTTTTAGCATATGTCGCAATGTTTTGTTTTGATGCGTAGATTATTTTAAGTTTGATATTAAATTTTAGTCTAGATAATATCATACCGATAATTTTTTTCTTTGTAATTAAAGAAACACTCGTAGTGGGCCACACCTGATTGCAACTTCTACTGGATTTTCTATTATGTAACTATTAGTGTCATAATGTAAGATAATATTTGCCTTCCTACACAGACAAGCATTTTCAACCCATTACTTTCCTTTTATTAACAAACTAATAAATAACCCAGTTATGAAAATATTCCCGTCTTAAAATTGTCAGAATAATCAAGAACAAAATAGAGATAAACGATAACTAGGACCAAATTAAATCTACCGGAATAATATGAAATTTTGATTAGATTTTGGTCTTGTATATATGAAATTCTCCTCATATTATCATTGCTCCGATATTCCCACAAGTGGCAGCAAGTGGCTGATAACTCATCTGAGGTCATTGCGTGAACTCTTTATCAATGTCGCTTCGCAACGAATAATATCCATACGCCTCATCCCAAAACATATTTATTAAAGTCACTTAGTCTTAGTATATTTATTTTACTTCTCCGTGCCCCTCGCGCATAATGAAGGTTTCAGCTTACAGGCGAATGACAAAATAATTAATTATACATTAAATTACTTTATATATAGAACCATTTTTTGTATTACGTGATTTTGAGATATATACAGGGTATAATAAAATGATACGGTAGGCCTAAGCTTCTTCTCTGGCTGCAATTTTCGGATTCCCACCGCAAAGAAGCTCTATCTACATTAGTTATACAAAATAAACAACAAAAAGTAAGAAAACTCTGAATATGCCACAAATAGACAATTATAGACAATATCCAATATACTGTTAAATATATTATGAAAATTTCTAAAAGAATAACATATTTGTTTTATTATTTTTCATGGGGTCAACCGCCCCAAATAGGTATGTTGATATTCTAGATTTCCCTTTTGATGAAGATTTCCACGAATATTTCCAGATTGTCTCAGATTTCCTTGAGATTTACTCGGATTTCCTTCTAAAAGCAGACCAGATTATATTCGCAGTTTGCCCCTCGTGAATTTTTAACGAGTAAGATCAATCGGCGAGTATTATTTTCTTTGACAATATCTGTCTATGAACAGTCGTAATCTCTTGGCTGTGGCTGCAAAGCCATTCCCATAATACCAAGTTTTTTCCGCCGACAGAAAATTATACATTGCTGGCATTAACATCACACGCTAGTAAAGTAATGCTGTTCAATACAAACCTCAATACCTCCTGAGCTAGCACGCTTTGTTAAGGAACGTGGTACTAGACAACATATATTAAATTTACGTCAAATTATTGAAAATGTACGAGAATGTTATGTGCGTATGCATTTGACAATGTGGAACTGAATAAACTACGGAATATGCTATTAGAGATGGGAACACCCAGACATCTGGTATTTATTATTCGTGCACAATACGAAGAAAACCTTAACTTTAGTGAAGATTGGCAACACTAAATCCGACACCTTGGTGCCCTTATGGATAATATAGAAAACTGCTAGTATGAGATTCGATGAAGAATGCAGATAGCAAGATCAGCAACTTCCCAGTTTTATGCAAGGTGTGGTGAGACAAAAATATGACGGGTGGGGAAAAGACAAACTTGCCGATGCGCTAGTTTTGTCGATTTTCCTTTACGTCTCTGAGACATGGATTATTAAGAAAGGCAATAGATGGCGTACTGATTCGGTCGAACTTTGGGTATGGAGACGTTTGCTGGGAGTTCTTTGGTTAGCCTATCGTACCAAAAGCTCAATCCTCACAGAAATACGCCTGTCAAAGCGATTCTTCAGAATTTTATTTTTTCGAATACTGTCATTTTTTTGGCTACATTAACAATAGAGGGGAAAATATGGAACATTTGATTGTACGGGGGAAACCAGATGCCAAAAGGAGAAGAGTAAAACCACCAAAACATTGGGATGATGCCACCAAAGAGCTTAGTCGGAAAGAGCTTTGATGATGTCATGCACCTCACTTGCAACTGTCGGATATACTATGCAGCAAAGAGAGACAACTAGACCATTACATGCATCACAAGACCTCTGCTAAGACGTTTTAAATAATAAGTAGGAAAACATAATTCCATCATATTTCTCAGGCTGCCGAGGGTATGAAGAAGTATCATTATTAATTCCCATTAAACCGAAATCGGTACTATAACAAAATCTCAGTCAGGGACAACTTTCAGGTTATCATGTAAATTGTATTTTATCATTTTTGGTCATTTTCAGGCTCGTGATTATATAGGAGTTAATATTATTTGATCAGGTTTGGGTAAATTAGACGTAGTCATTTATATTGGCAGTTTTGTAACATGTAATAAATGTCAAGGCAATTAAATATTTCAAAATGGATATGTATGATATAAACGCATACAACACTGAAGAGAGATCAAGAAGACCAAAAAATATTGAAGGACCAGCCCAAATAATTTTGAAAAGTATGATAGAGAATATTTTTACTTCCACATCCACGTAGTGGATTGGAAGTATAGTAATCGCAAAAAAATTTTCAAAAATTTTTATTCGTGAAATAGGTTTAGAATGTCATGAAACGTCGAGATTTTAAATTTGAGCGAAAAAATATTTCTGTCTGTCTGTCTGTCTGTCTGTCTGTCGGTCGGTCGGTCGGTCGGTCGGTCGGTCGGTCGGTCGGTCTGTCTGTCTGTCTGTCTGTCTGTCCGTCTGTAACTTTTTTTTTTGTCCGCACGTTTTCTCCGGAACGGTTTAAGATATTGACTTGAAATTTTGTACACGTATATATTATAACGAGATCTAGAACTGGATTGTTCTTTGAGGATATCCGGTGAAGGGTTGGGGGTTAAATAGGGGTAAATAAGGGAAAATAAGTAAAGCAAGCTTGTAAGAGTACAGAAACTTGAAATTCGGTGTATGTACTAGAAGTTAAGGCCTCAGATTTTTTTACAATATTTTTCAACCCCCCGCCACCCCTACCCCATTATTAATGAGGTGGATAAAATAAAGTTGAGATATTCATTTGAAATTTCGTACACGTATGTATTATTACGACATCTGGAACTAGATTATATTTTGAGATTATTCCGTTGAAGGGTTGGGGGTTAAATAGGGGTAAATAGGGGAAAATAAGTAAAGCAAGCTTGTAAGAGTACAGAAACTTGAAATTCGGTGTATGTACTAGAAGTTAAGGCCTCAGATTTTTTTATAATATTTTTCAACCCCCCACCACCCCTACCCCATTATTAATGGGGTTGATAAAATAAAGTTGAGATATTCATTTGAAATTTCGTACACGTATGTATTATAACGACGTCTGGAACTAGATTATATTTTGAGATTATTCCGTTGAAGGGTTGGGGGTTAAATAGGGGTAAATAGGGGAAAATAAGTAAAGCAAGCTTGTAAGAGTACAGAAACTTGAAATTCGGTGTATGTACTAGAAGTTAAGGCCTCAGATTTTTTTGTAACATTTTTCAACCCCCCACCACCCCTACCCCATTATTAATGGGGTTTATAAAATAAAATTGAGATATTCATTTGAAATTTGGTACACGTATGAATTATAACGACATCTGGACTATACTTTGAGATGATTCCGTTGAAGGGTTGGGGGTTATTTATGGGTAAATATGGGGAAATAAGTAAAGCAAGCTGGTATGAATACAGAAACTTGAAATTCGGTGTATGTACTAGAAGCCAAGGTCTCAGATTTTTTAATAATATATTTCAGCCCCCCACCATCTCTACTCTATTATTCAAGGGGTTGATAAAATAAAATTGAGATATTCATTTTAAATTTGGTATACGTATGAATTATATCGACATCTGGAACTAGATTATACTTTGAGATGATTCCGTTGGAGGGTTGGGGGTTATTTAGGGGTAAATAGGGGGAAATAAGAAAGCAAGCTGGTATGAGTACAGAAAATTGAAATTCGGTGTATGTACTAGTAGCCAGAGCCTCAGATTTTTTAATAATATATTTCAGCCCTCCCACCACCCCTACTCCATTATTCAAGGGGTTGATAAAATAAAATTGAGATATTCACATGAAATTTAGTACGCATATGTATTATAACGACATCGGGAACTAGATTATATTTTGAGATGATTCCGTTGAAGGGTTGGGGGTTAAATAGTGGTATATAGGGGAAAATAAATAAAGCAAGCTAGTAAAAGTACAGAAATTTGGGATTCGGTATATATACTAGAAGCGAAGGTCTCAGGTTTTTTTATTAGTATTTTCCATCTCCCCACCACCCCCACTCCCTTATTAAAAGAGTTGATAAAATTAAGAGTAAGAGTACTGAAACTTGAAACTCGGTGTATGTCCTAGAAGCCAAAGCCTCAGATTTTTTTAATAATATTTTTCAGCCCTTCCACTACCTTTACCACATTATTAAAGGGGTTGATAAAATAAAATTGAGATATTCACTTATAATTTGGTAGACGTATATATTATAACGACATCTGGAACTAGATTATATTTTGGGATGATTTCGTAGCAGGGTTGGGGTTAATAGCAATAACTAGGGGAAAATAAGTAAATCAAGCCGGTAAGAGTACAGAAATTTGGGATTCGGTGTATACACTAGAAACCAAGGCCTCAGATTTCTTTCTAATATTTTTCAAACTCCACCACCTCCGCTTCATTATTAATGGGATTGATAACATAAAATTGAGATATTCACTTGAAAGTTAGTACACGTATGTATTGTAGTGACATCTGATTGAGATGACTCCATTGAAGGGGTGGGAGGTGGTAGGTTGTGAATAGTGGAAAATAAGTAGGGTAAACTAGAAACTTCATTTTTAACGTATAAGGTAGACTCCAACTCCTCAAACTTTTCTATGACATCTGCCCCAAATATTATTAAAATTCTATGACCAATAATTTCCACATACTAGATTGCACATATAGTCAAAATGTTTCCTTTAAAGTGACTTGGATGAAAAATCTGGATGTGGAAGTAGTGATTCCTTGGGCAGCGGTTTTTAAATGAGAGTAGACTGACATCGGGAATAATGGAAACCGCTTGAAAGAAAATGTTTTCTTGAAATGATTTTTTAACCATGTCATTGTGGAGTCCGAGCTACTTCACTCAGTAAAACTGGAATAATATTTCCGGTTCAGCTTCGAATTAAAGAAATCTGTTCCGTTTCTGACATGTTTGCTAGCTCTATATCTGGGACTGCTTCTTATTAGAAGCGCACAATAGTTTGTTTTTTAGTTCACAATCCTTCTATCTGATTCTGACGTGTGCTAATAACCCTAATTTAGGACATAATTTCATTGCAATTTTTTATATTTTTATATTACGTACTATTTATATTAACGATATGGGGGAGTTTAGTACTAGCTATTTCACTCAATCTGAACACAAATATATCTACAGGAAATTATAGTAAACCATTTCTTAGAAAATTGTCTTCTGCCGTAGTTGAGACTCAAACTCAAGAGACGTAAGAGTGTCTATTCTGTCTCACTCAACCATGGTCTAGCGTGGGCTAGACCGATATCGTTATACAGGATGTATTCAAATGCCATAAAACATCTATACCCTAGAATTCGAGCCTTGGGCTCCTGTATCTCAAGTTTTGCATATAAGCATGTATCCAATGAGATGAATTATTATAAGTACCTACTTAAATTGTAAAACTGATGAGTTATAAAAAACCGCTGCCTAAGGAATCACTGCTTCCACATCCAAGCTTTCCTTCCAAGTCTCGTTAAGGGTAAACTTCTTGACCATTTTGCACTTTAGTATCAGGAAATAATTGGTCATAGAAATTTAATAGTATTTGGGGCAGATGTCATAAAAAAATTCAAATATATCGCAATTCTTGCAACCATCGGGACATTGGAAATGATAACACCATACATAAAAAATAAAGTCTTTCCGGACTCGGCTTCGCCTTGTCCGGAAACAGCTACGATCCACTCTGGATTGCGACGCTGCTGTATTTCGACCTAAATGAAAACTGGTAACTTGACCCCCTGTGATATATGGAATCCATATTACATTTGCATATATCAGCCGCTACATATACGATAGTCTCACTCGACCGCGACACCACTGTCCTTTGACCTTGAACGAAAACTGGTAACTCGACCCCCATATACGAACATAAATATTTCCAATGTTAAAATTTACAGAAGAAGCTTCGTTAAGATATTGAAACTGAACTTGGCTAACTTTCAAGCCTGACATGATATTTACAAAATGTGCAAAATGTACAGGGGATAGAAATGAAGAAATTCTCGAAATTTTCAAACTTTTATTAAGCTGCGGATAAAAAATTTAAAAAGTTACACAGCTCGTAGTGATTGTAATACGTATACCTAATTTGAAGTAAAAATTTTAATTTGATGTTATTAAGTCTTTTAATAAGGGAGGTGGAGGGATGGAAAATATTATAAAAAAAATAGGCCTTCGCTTCTAGTATAACCCTTCAACGGAATAATCCCAAAATATAATCTAGTTCCTGATGTCATTATAACATATTTTATCAACCCCTTTAATAATGGAGTGGGGTGGTGGTGGGGCAATAGAAAATATTATAGCCCTCAATCCTTCAACGGAATCATCTCAAAATATATTCTAGTTCTCTATGCCATAATAACATAATATACGTATAACAATTTTCAAGTGAACATCTCAATTTTATTTTACTAACCCCTTTAATAATGGAGCGGGGGGTGGTGGGGGATGGAAAGTATTATAAAAAAGCCTTAGCTTCCAAATTTCAAGTTCTGTTCTCTTACCATCCACTACGTGGATGTGGAAGTAATTATTAGCTAATTTTAATAAAATACTTCTATAAGGAATCACTACTTTCACATCCAGATTTTCCCCCCAAGTCTCTTTAAAGGAAAACGTCTTGACCATATTTGCACTCACTAGAATAGAATTTTAATAAAAGAGCATTGCCTACAGCCAGCCAAACCTTCAGAACTTCGGGCTCTGCCGAATACCAGGGCAATTTCCGGACGATTCAGAATCCATATTAGGATGGTGCCGAATCCGTATCCGGGCGCTGCCGAATCCATATTCAGGTGCTGCCGAATCTAAATTAGGGCGGTGTATGATCCACATTCGGGTGCTGCCGAATTCCAAGGTAACTCCCGGGCGCTGCCGAATCTCTCCGTGCACCGCCGAATACACTATAGAAAGCTACCCTTCTGATCGATTTTGATTGCAATATTTGACCCAAACGTACTAACCAACATACAAAGCAAGTTAAATAAAAGCTTTTAAAGATGAAGTTTCTGAACTCCTATCAGCTTGCTTTACTTACTCTTCCCTAGTTAAGCCCCCTCCTCGTCCCTTCCACGGAATCATCTCAATCAGATGTCATTACAACACATACGTGTACCAAATTTCAAGTAAATTTCTCGATTTTATTTTCCCAACTCCTTTAATAATGAATTGGAGGGATGAGGATTATTATAAAGAAATCAACTTTGATTTTAGTATATACACCAAATCCCAAGTTTCTTACCAACTCGCTTATTTCCCCTCATTTAATACTACTTAACCTCCACCCCTTCAACGGAATCATCTCAACATATAATCTCTTTCCAAATGTCGTTATAAAACATACCCGTACCAAATTTCAAGTAAACATATCAATTTTATTTTATCAACTCCTCTAATAATGGATTGGGTTGGTGGGAAGATGGAAAATGTGATAGAAAAATCTGAGGCTTTGACTTCTAGTAAATACCCAAAATTTCAAGTCAATATCTTAAACCGTTCCAGAGGAAACGTGTGCACAAAAAAGCTACAGAAAGACAGACTGAGAGACAGAAATTTTCTTTTCCGCTCAAATATAATATCTCGACGTTTCATGACATTCTAAAGCTATTTCAAGAAGAAGAATTTTTGAATTTTTTTTACGATTAGTAGTGTGAAACTATAGTTCACACTACTACGTATATGTGAAAGTAATTAAAGGTAAAACTAACGGTATAAACTTCAAACAAGTACGTAGGATCTCCGAGTTTTGAAATGAAATTATTTTAATCGAAGAAACCTAACAACAGAAATTATTTTTAGAGGTTCCAATACGATGCCACGCCGGTCCAGAAAAAAACTGCTGTCTAATGTTGACTACTTCCACGTTCAGAGTTTCTACCCAAGTATCATTAAATGATAACATCTTGGTATTATATATACACTTCAGTATATGGAAGTAGTTGCTCACAGAATTATAATAATATAATATGTGAAATCGTCAGCCCCAAGATGACACACACTAAATCACACTTTTATTTTGTTAACCACACTGATAATGGAGTGGGGCTGGCAGATGTCATAAAAATATTTGAGACCTAGGCTTCTAGTTGCAAGAAGCAGGAAGCCAAGGTCTCAATATCTTTTTCATCTGCCACTACTCCATTACTAAAGAGTTAGCCAAACAAAATTGTAATTTACTATGTGTACAGAAGTTCTCATAAAAAGATCTTGGCATCAGCCATTCCCTATTAGGGCAAATGATTTCAAATATTATATTATTAGAATTCTATAAGCAATTATTTCCACATGCTGGAGTGCAAATATGGTATCAATGTAACAAAAGTCAAATTAAGGGAGCCAAGTCCGGCCCTGTCTCATAGAACCACCGTATTTTCTTTACTAATTTTAATTTACTTTACTTGACACATTCACAAATCATTACTCTAGCAAAATAAATTAATTCTAAGAAATTCTCAACGTACTGGTATAATTTTACGAGTTAAAAAACTTTTACTTTTGAAACCACTAATTTAAACAATCTTAGGTAATTTTAATACAAGATCAACAACGAAAAATGACATATGTTAATACGTAGGTTCATTTTAAAAGACGAATTTTGAAAATTCTAAAAATGCAGCGACTCAATTAATTAACTTGAATATTAATTGGCCATGCAAATTTTCTCCTTAAAAACATCCTACCGACTGCGCCACTGTAATAACTGGGGTTTTATTCCCCTAATTACATGATTTAATCAGACATTACCATTGGCAGAGTACGGAGTGTCCCAATTACTTTTGCAGACTCCGTCGATATTATAGTATATCCATCGAAATCAAAACTGTGCTTACCCTTTTCCTTCTAGGTGTTTATATCCTTTTGGTGTCCCTCAACCAGGTTACTTCACAAACAAACTTTATTGCATATGGAATGAACTTAATTTCATGACAAGCAAATAAAACACGTGATTTCTCAAAACACTTAAACCACTATATTTACATAAGAAAATGAAAGCAAATGAAACTGACAATCACAAACACTTAAACATGATTAAATAAATTAACAAACAGTAATTACACTATATTAAGAAATGAAATGGTCCGCGGCAAGTTCAAATCTTTAACTGAATCGCGACCGAATATTCTTAGTTCAATTACAACACATTAATTTTCTACTTATTAAAACCGGCAAAATACTGAACAAATGTACTTAAATTTTAAAATTGACAAAGGTTCGCAAAACGAGAATTTACTATACCCTGTAGGTAGATGATGACCGATCGGACGTTAAGCCAAAAGTGACGATGTTATCTCAATAGAAAAAAGACGTTTCAAAAGTGGGCAGTAAACTTTAAACCCTCGACCAATTAAAACCTTCTGTACGGTACCCCCTATTTGAAATTACCTAACGGACCATGGTATTTATCATATGGCCTATCTGAACATTTTTATTACCACTAAAACAGATGAAAAAACCCATTTTGTTCTTTACTTTGCTTTTGTATGGGGGAAAAAATCTGTCTTATGTGGTCTATCTATCTTATGGTCTATTACATATGTTCCTAGAATTCTCTATCAACTGCTTTAGTCTTGAAAATCTCACTAGACCTCCCAGCGAGGCCGTATTTCACGTATCCATAACTGCAAGTAAGAAAGGCGAATTGGACATAAAATAATTTGGATGGTTATTTATTGTTTACAAGTGGCTAACGTCGACTACCTAATAAAGAGTAAAGTTAACAAAGCATGTTTCCTAGGCTCTCAAGTAAATCAGCTTGCAAGATAAAACAGATGTTTCTATGACCAGTTATTTTATTGTACTCAAATCTCGACCCTTAAAATATTACAGAAATCAGAAATAAGAAAATACGGTGGTTCTATGAGACTGGGCCGGACTTGGCTCCCCTAATTTGACTTTTGTTACATCAATATGATTTCATTTAGGAGATTTGGATGGGAAATTTGTAAGTGGAAGTAGTGATTTCTTAGGCAGCGCTCTTTCATATAAAAATATGAAGAAACCCGATGATGGACTACTGCAATTTTGTGTCTCCTGGGATAATACGAACACATTTTTGAAACAGGTAGAGAGCCGGCTGTATATATTTCCTATGAATAAGATACATGCAAATCTTTATGAGAGTGAGTAAGTACTACTACAGACATATAGGGAGCCACTTTTCATTTTCAAATTTTGCCAGCGTCATGGAATTCTGACGTCACTTCTGGTCACGATTTTTTGTGTCATCGAATACATGAATAAAATTAACGTCACAATGTAGGTTTTGAGGTATACAATGGGATTGTAGTGAGCTGTCAGGCTTAATTTGCACACAATCCTGAGACACCCTCGATTAAAGTTCTTTTTTTCTGTTTTCTTAAGTCATCGAATTCTTGAATTATTTTTTTAAGTTAAAGTACAAGCCTTCTAGTTATTTAAAAAAATAGGCCGCCTCTTCTTTTTTGTCCGCATCCTCCCTTTCTGATGTCACTTCCGGTAAAATTCCATGACGCTGGCAAAATTTGCTTATATGAAAAGTGGCTCCCTGTATGTCTGTGGTAGTACTTACGCACTCATACAAAGTTTTTCATGTATCTTATTCATAGGAAATCTATACAGCTGGCTCTCTACTTATATAAAATACCATATTTTGTAGTTAATTATTGTTGACTACATAAATATTAGTTAAGTATTTTCTTATTTCAGATACACAGATGAGGATTATTTCAGATACACGCAAATGGGAAAATAGCTAGTTGCAAATATTTTAAATTTTTGTCGTAAATCCTCTACTATACATATACTGCTGCTCTTTGGTAGCGTTGGTGCTCTAGATTATATCAATTAATCACACCGGATGCTTGTAAAATATCTGCAGTGAATTACGGTGAGGGCTTTATATTAAATAAGGAAACCCTGCAACAGCAATCAGCAAGTATGATCAGTCATCCACTGGCCGGTTTCAAGCTTCTTGGCTCTCGTCTCTAGTCCACTTTACCAAGCCTGCAGTTGGTCATTAAACACTTTAACTGTGCGAACTTACTACGAGAATTAATCATGCGAGTCTGAGTCTTTGGCTAAGACAATGGAAGTTTATCTAGGTCATATTTCGCAAATGATTTCCTGGAAATGAGACTGATATGAAAAATGTTATATGTAGGGTTTAATATTCGACGAGGTTTATAAAATGGTGTATAATGTTCTAAGAAAGTATTTAAGCATCTAGGTAAAATTTGAAAGGGCAAGGAATCTTTATGTTTGTAGCAAAATTTATGAAACCGAAAAAAATGTAAAAGTTATTTACATGTTTTCCTCTATTATTCTGCAGATGCACGGTGGTCCCGAATTCAAAAATGTGGCCAATATTGTGTATATTATGAAGAAATAATTTTCCTAATGTTTGGAACACACATTTTCTTACCTGTCTACCAGCCTATAATCATTGGGTAATTTCTATTTTAATATTAGGTATCTCTTTAAGCGCACAAGTTGTTTTATGTCTCAATTATGTGTTTTATGAAAAGTGTAATCCATATTTTTTTAGAAACTTCCTTATATCTAGATATGTTTCTAGTGTTGCTCAAAGTTTAGTTAATGTACTGTGAAATATATAGCTGCTAGCATTTGCCATATTGGATGCCAGAATGTTCTTAAAAGGTTGTCGCTTTCTAGGTAGAGATGCGTCTAAGTAATAAGCCGAAACCTGCTTGCAACCACGGAGTTTGGGGTTCGAATCCTGATCAGGGTATGAATATATAGTGGTGTACCTAATATGTTGCCTAGGCGGTAACAGAGAGCTAAACTACTGTAGAGTGACACAACATGTTTAGTCGCTGCTATTTTTCCTGAGTTCTAATCTCCGCTACGGTAGATGACAATGTCACAGGGAATGATCGCTGTGTTTATGTCTATGTATATGTGTCCTGGTTGATAGGAAATAAAAGTATTCCAATTCCGTCAGTTTGCCTGTCTGTCTATCAGCCTGTTGTCTATCTGTTGACACTCTATCTAAAAAATTATTTGGCGGAGAACAGTAAAATTTGGTGGGCAGTTGGCGCACTGCCAGCGAAGGAATGGGTGGACCCTTCCTGGAAAATTTGCGGAATAGGCCGCCTACGCGGAATAAATAATGAACAAAATATGACAAATGGCAATATTTGATTTATAGTTAATACAATAGGCAAAGCAAAGAAATATACTTTCAATAAAATATATACAGGGTGGTGATCCTAAGAAGTAACTGTGGTGGAAATTTACGCAAATCTTCCATATTTGGCACATTCTATTTTATCTTTTCTGTCTAATGACTACTCTGTATATTTTTCTAACCAAAGTTTACCAGGATTTCCTTGTACCAATATACATAACTATATACCGATTATTATTTATATGCCGTTCCTTAATTAATAGTTTTTTAGAGTGACCCCTCTGTTTAAATAAGAAGGGAAGTGCTGTGTAAATACCTTTTCCGTCTTTTTACTTCCCTCACATATCGAAGGGAAGTATTGTATTTGAGAAAAAATCACCTTCCGAGACTTTTCGGATTTCCATGTTTCAGATCATGTAGATTACGAAAATATAGGTTTTTCAAATTCGTCAGTCTTCTGTCTGTTGGTGCATTGACTAAAAAATTACTTGACGGAAAACAGTCCAATTTGGTAGATAGTTGGCGCTACTACCAGCAAAAAAATGGTTAGACTTTTACTGGAAAATAAACAGGGTGAACCGTCTAATGGGAATAGATACGAAACAATTTTTTTTTCGCCCTAATTTAAAATTTACTCATTTCATGACATTGCAAACCTATTAAAAAAAATGAAAATTAAACAAAAAAATTAAATTATTATTTTTTTTAATTTTTACTTCCCTCGCATACCGAAGGGAAGTATTGTATTCGAGAAAAGATCACCCTCCGAGAAATTTTCGGATTTACACGTTTTCTTTGAAAATTTTAAATAGAAAAATGTTGAAAATTTTGAATTTTATTTTTAAATTGGTGATGGAAAAAAATTTCCTTTGCTCAAATTTTAAATTTTCACCTTTCGTGACATTCTAAACCAATTTAAAAACAATTTTTTTATGAAAATTTAAAATAGAGAGAAATTTTGAAATTTTGAAAATTCTGTATACAATGGATGATGGAAAAAAATTGTTTTGCTCAAATTTAAAATTTCGACGTTTCATTAATTCTTAACCAATTTCAACAAAAAAATGTTTTGAAAATTTAAAGAAACCCACCACTATACAGTAGATGATGGAAAAAAGTTATCAGGTTTTCTCTGTAATAATAGGGCTAACTACATGGAGATTATAATTCTCATATATCATCTTTTAATTAATAATGTTTTAGAGTGACGGTCTTGTATGAATAAAGAGGGAGAAGGAAGTTCTGTGTAAATACCTTTACCGATTTTTTATCACTACTATAGAACAGATTCTGAAAAAACATGTTTTCCTCAAATTTAAAATTTAGACGTTTCATGATACTCTAAACCTATTTCAATTATTCTACCTACTATGGAATAGATGAAAAAAAAAATTCTTCTCAAATTTAGAATTTTCACGTTTCATCATTTTAAACCTATTTAAAAAAACTCGGTAAAAGTATTTGCACAGAACTTTCCTCTGCATGGCGGTCACTCTAAAAAAATATTAATTACGAAATGACATTGAGAATAATAATCGGAATATAGTTATCACTATTATTACAAAGAAAACCTGATAACTTTTGGTCAATAAAATATACAGAGTGGTCATCCGACAGCAAAAATTCAATAGTAAATAATATGGAAAGTTTGCGCAAATACCTTTACAGATGCCCACCATGGTTGAATTATTTCTTGGGATGACCAACCTGTACATTTTTCAATAAAACTATAATAGGTGCACTCATAGGTGCATATGCCAAATATCATTGCCATCTGTCATATTTTCAGTTCCACATTCACGTAGTGGAGTGAAAGTATAGCAGTGGTTAAAAATTTTCACTTCTTTCTTTTTTAAATTGGTTTAGAATGTCATGAAACATGAGAAGAGTTAATAGAAAGAATTCTCGAAGAATGTGGAAATTTGCGTTCTAATCCTGATTTCATTCGTAAAACTACACACGGCGCAGATATCAGAAATGTGTTGAAGCTGGCGGAATGTACTTTGAACAACTCTTGTGATTTGTAATTTACCTTACTTTAATCTAATTCACTGTTGTCTAATAAAAAATAATGTAACGTAAAATAATTACTGTCATTGTTTTTTCTGTTTTGCTAAAATTATTCATAAAAAACTATTCCCGAATAAAGTTCAGATAAGGTTTACTTAAAAACTGATCATTTTAGAGAAAAAACACAAGAGACTTTTTTTGTGTAGAAAACTTCATATTTTTAAGTACTGCTCAAAAATTAATTTAAAAGTGCTAAATTATACCTAGCCCCCCCCCCCCAGTTTCACCCGGTCTGAATGATTTTCGTACATAGTTTTAATTTTTTCTTAAAGAGCATAAAAAGTTCAATTTCTGTATACATTATCATTTGTTTATCTTTAGACGTTTTGAAAATATTCATAAAGAAACATTTTCAGCAGAATTACTTATCTAGGAAACTAATCACTTCCCGACCCATGTTTATAGGAACTGTTTTCTTATTTGGAAAAGTTGTATTACTTAGTGAAGTTTAGCCTATGCAATTCGGGACACCCTGTATACCTGTACCGATTTTTTTAAAGGTGGTTCAGCTTTTCCCAAAATTTTTTCAACATTTGATTCGCTCTGTATGATTGATTCATGTGATGAACTGTTATAATGTATGTCTAGTAAAAGATAATTTTTGTACAATCACGTACGGCCTCATTCAGTTCAATTACTGATTTGAATTACTAATAAACTAGTCTGGCAAGAAAACCGTACCAAAAACTACCACAGCTTTCATCGTATTGAAAGCTAATGAGCCCTGAAGAAGTTTACACTACGTGTCTTTCCATGACTTGATTGTTTGGTTAAGTTCTACCTTTCAAATATCGAATTCGAATTGAAAATCAGAACGTGATATGTCAGTCCTTATACGAACTTGTTAATATTGTTTTACACACAATTTTCGTTTTAAAGATATTAGTTTATTGGTGTGGTAGTTAAATTAATTAGTTTAGTGAAATAAGCCAAATAAATAATGCAATCGAGAGTAGGCGACTGCAAATACGGTATTTGCAGAGGCATGGTTCATGCAAAGGGAATTAAGAAGATCGGACAGTCGGCGGAAATCATTTTATCTTTTAGTAATGGCGCCATTGACCTTGGCATTTAAATTGGAGTTCTCGCGCAGTTGCCACAATGTGACAATCAGACGGAGAAGGTAACATTAGAAAGAGAGGCCAATAATAAAAAATGGACAACACTCTCCTGATAAAACGACAGAACTCAGCTGACTGTCAGTAGGCAAGATCACTAAAGAAAACAGGTTGCCCTGTAATATATGTCACATGAAGTATTTCTATCTTTATATGTAAGGTATCTATTTGGTTAGGAATGAATAGTACATTGAAATAATAATTTTGAAACTTTTTTCTGTAAAATGAGGAAAAAACAGCCACACGCAGCAGTCATCGAGGTCTATATGTGACGTAGCACTTGTCGATTTTAATGAGCCAACCTATCTAAGCTTGGTCAAATTCCTTTAATGCGTAACCGACAAATCCCGAAACCGTCTCCGCTGGATGTCGTGTCCCTTTAAATTGGAGTACACAACTGTCTTCGTTTATTTCGTCTTCTCCGTCTGGCTGTTCTATCTTGTTAGTTCTCTAATTTTTGGTTCATGTATGTATGTGACAATATTCATAGTCTAGTATCATAAGGTCCGCTCCCGTCGATGTCCTGCTAAGCTTGAAAACTCTCTATTTATGATTACTTAGGTCTACTGGATTACCAAATGGCATGTTGGCATTTCTGAAAATGAATTATTCTCCAGTAATATACAAATTAAGATGGCGGATAAGGCGATTAGAAAAAAATTCGTATCTCCCATCGTATTCATCCGATCTTTTATTTCAAGAAAAAGGGAAATACTTTAAAAAGTATATGTTTTACAATTAAAAATACAAAATGTTAGAATATTTAATATCTAACTGAAAATTTTGCAAAAAAAGTAAAACTTTGGTTTTCTAACTTTTTTAAATATTTTTTATTTGAAAAACAATAAGTTATATGAAAAAACAGTTTAGACAAAAAACGTGTAGAATTTAATGCTAACTGCAACGATATGTAGTTTATTGAGTATTGGTTAAACAATAATGCTTTAAATTTAACAATCATGCCGCGCTGCAGGTATTGTGGAAGAATATTGCGGAGTGCAGGATGAGTTTGGCCGGGCACACAGTTAATTAATGGGATACTTATACGATAATATAGCTTCTCTAAGTTAAAAGTTGCATTCAGGACATGTCGGAAATGTTTTAAATTTTTTAGTGGCAAGGAATTACAGCTTCTTCAAAACAGCGCGGCGGCGGGTTAAATAAATGTGTGTAAGTATATTATTAATATCATACCATCATAAAGTAATATGTTAAATATTATATAACCTAACCACCTGAATTGCATTTTTAATTGTCTTCTTCGACTTAAAATAATTTCTTAAGTTATCTGCATGTCATCATCTTCTAAAGAATATTTTGGTAATATGTTTTAAGTAGAAATATCACAATTTACTTGATTTATATTGAAACATTCTTTATAGGATTTTGCAAACAGCAGAAAAATTAACTATCTATAAAAGAAAAACTTTGTGTAGAAATATTAATGAAATCTTTGCATTCTTTCGATAACCTGAATTCTGGTTATGCTAGCAAATTAAAATCCTAAAATGAATTTGTCTAATTTCTTATTTGACAATTCTCACTCTAACACTAGCACCCACACAGTCCCCTACGGCCATGCAGATTAAACTAGTATCCACATAACCCCCTACGATTATGAAGATTCAGTTAAAAATGAGAACAAAGACCTAAAATGAATTTATTTATCTACCTTGTCTTAAAAAAATTTTCATTCCAATGGATTACTTTTTCATGAAATCTATCATTCTGTTTCCTAGAAATGCTTAGCCTTTGAAACGTTTTTCGCCCTTATTCTGGAGCTCATCAGAAAGACATAAAGCCATTCATAAAGATGTTTCATACAAAACCAAGACAATTTCTATGAATAAGCGTGAAATGATTATATTTGACATTGACTGATAAAAACAACCTCATCTATCTATTAGCTAACTAGTATTGGAGCCGATATACTCTATGCATGTTTAAAAATGAATTATTATTTGTTTGCTTATAATTGTATTGAAACATTCTGTATAGGATTTTGCAAACAGCAGAAAAATTAACTATCTATAAAAGAAAAACTTTGTGCAGAAATATTAATGAAATCTTTGCATTCTTTCGATAACCTGAATTCTGGTTATGCTAGCAAATTAAAATCCTAAAATGAATTTGTCTAATTTCTTATTTGATGAATGGCTTTATGTCTTTCTGATGAGCTCCAGAATAAGGGCGAAAAACGTTTCAAAGGCTAAGCATTTCCAGGAAACAGAATGATAGATATCATGAAAAAGTAATCCATTGGAATGAAATTTTTTTAAGACAAGGTAGATAAATAAATTCATTTTAGGTCTTTGTTCTCATTTTTAACTGAATCTTCATAATCGTAGGGGGTTATGTGGATACTAGTTTAATCTGCATGGCCGTAGGGGACTGTGTGGATGCTAGTGTTAGAGTGAGAATTGTCAAATAAGAAATTAGACAAATTCATTTTAGGATTTTAATTTGCTAGCATAACCAGAATTCAGGTTATCGAAAGAATGCAAAGATTTCATTAATATTTCTACACAAAGTTTTTCTTTTATAGATAGTTAATTTTTCTGCTGTTTGCAAAATCTTATAAAGAATGTTTCAATACAATTATAAGCAAACAAATAATAATTCATTTTTAAACATTACTTGATTTATATCTTCATATTCTTCCATGATTGATGGAGTTACTAAATCTGGGGCATTTGCACGATAGAAGTTTCCTGCAGAATACTGATAAGCTACTGTGCAAATTATTCAATTTTCTTTTCAGGAACATGGCATTGTTCGTCTTCTTGCAATTTGATTTGCCAAGATTAGTTTTATAGCTCTTGAGACATGTGGGTTAAGCAAGGAGACTGGTTCTAAATATTCGTGACTTTTTCTCCACTCACAGATACTGGCACATGGATAATTTAGGATATTCTCATTCGCACTTCTCCATATTGTTTCAATATAATGGATCCTAAAATAAAATAACAATCAACCCGAACCCATCATCTGTGGCTGGTAGATTATTTCTTTCTTAATTTTCAGTGGAAAATACCTGTCAGTTACCTTCTTTATTAATTCGTTTTTGTAAAGCCATACGTACTAATTCGTGGAAATTGTCTTCAAGTTATGTGGTAGTTGTATTTAGAGTTCCCAACAATGCAAACCATTTCAGTGTCGCTCATGATTCCTACAGATTCAAAAGTACTTTAGTGAAAAATTGTTTGCGAGTTCTTGAGAATCTACCGGTTATATTTGTCCCAGCAAAGGTATGAAAAAATGAATGATGCATGTATCCGATACTTAGTGACTCTTCCAATATCTATTTCTTTTTCTTGACTCGTTACAATTACAACTTTCTTTGGTAATTTCTCATAAAAACTAACTGTGAACAGAAATTTGTGTGTCATTTCCATATTGTTGAGTTACACGAAATATTAGAATAGTATCAGCTTCTTCACGATTATTGTCTTCTATATTTATCAGCGGGATATATGAAGTTACAACATGCTTAAATACTTCTCAATTCCGAACTCTCTTGGCGAGGTATTCAGTGAGCTTCTTCTTGGCTTTTATGTTGGATAAGAAATCTGTAAGGGAAATATTTTTTATTAATGATTCATTTGAGACACGAAGATGCGCCAGAGTATTGTTGACATCTTTTTGACAGTGCTGTTATTTAGCGCGTCTCCCTTCCCTGTCCCACATACTATCAATAAAAGACTCGTTGTCTAAGATTAAACCTTAGACAACAAGTCTTCAATTCCTAGCATGTTCTTGAATGACTTTTTACATGTACTAAAATTAAGTTCCATTATTATACTCTTCGCAAATGCAAAGCGAAGAGTATATTTCATTTGGTCGACACATTTCTAAAACAGATAATATCGCTCGTAGAGAAAAAAAAATTAATATCACTGCATTGGTGATCGAATTCTGAACAACTTTCAAAATGTCCGTCCGTCCGTCCTACCGTCTGTCTGGCGGTCCGTCAGTTTCTCGTAAGCACAATAACGAAAAGTCCGATTGTATTAAAATTTAGACAATAAGTTAGTGTTAGCTAGAGGAAGAACCCCATTGTCGTTTACTGGCTCAGTTGCGCAGTGCTTATGTGTTAGGCTTGCGACCACTGAGTCCCGAGTTCGAATCCTGGTCAAGGTTATGAGTGCTTAGTGACATTTCTAATGTGTTATCGAGATGGTCGCTGTTGAGTAGTACGACATGTCTAGCCGCTGCTATCCTCTCCTGAGTTCGAGCTTCAGCCGTGGTCGATGGCAATATCGCAGGGAATGATTGTTGTGTTGATATATACGTGTACGTGTCCTGACTGAGTGCTGGGACAGCTACAGCTAAACTCCAAGACGCCAAGATGTAAATATAAATAAGACGATTGAAAAAAAAGATAAGAAAGTATTAGTCCCAATCGCGTGATTACACTGGGTATATGAAAATTTGATGGAAACAATGTAGCGTAGCTCTTAAATAAATTTAAGTTTTACTTGATTTCGGACCGTTTATATTGCTATCTGAATGCTTTTGCATACTATTAGGAATTTGTCAAATAATAATAATATATTCACTTCACTTCAATTTCATTTCAAATAGATATTCGTAGTCGGCAAAGTCCTTTTGTAACTTTTCAATTATTTGAAATTAAAATTATTATATCATATAATCCAATTAAATATCTTTCGAACATAACTATATGTGTTATATAAAATTTGGTGCACCGTATAAAAACTTATACTACTTTCATTCCATTTTATATTAACTCGGGATGTTATATTTCAACATCGTGCTCGAATAAATTCTCTCACTGCATATTTCTGATTTCGTGATATGTTTCTTACGTTACTTATCTTGGGAATAATGCAAATGCTGACGACATACTTTTAACCGAGGATATACATAAGGTAAAGAATAATTGTAAAACCAGTTATTATACTAATGTCTCAGTAAACATTAGAATCTATAATTATGTCTTTTTGTTCAGAGTTATTGTTGACTCTACCTAATTTAAATAAAAGTTTAAAAAAATACATATGTAAACTGTGATCTAATAATTGGCGCAGTCGGTAGGTTTCGTGACTACCAACGGAACAAGAAGCCTAATCAGTAGATTTACGGAAGAACCAACATATCCGCGAAGACTAGTGCAAGTTATCTATCGAAGCAAGGCGAATTCAAATCCCTTACTGGAAGAACTTACTCAATGAATATTACTCTGCTGTAAGTACATTATATACAATATATAAGAATTACTTCGTAACTTTGTGTTTTTTTTTGTACATTTAATTCACTTGCTGGACAACCTCCAATCAATAAGTTCTGAGTACGGTTTAAGTGCAAATTACAATAAAACAAAAGCTTCGATTGTAAACCGAGCAAATGAGAAGAATCCAGGCACGTTAAGCATAGGCAATTGTGAAGTAGTAAAGAAGAACGTCTATCTTGGAGCCCTCGTAGACAACATCAGAAACTGCGAGTATGAGATTCGATGAAGAATACAGATGGCAAAACTGGCAACTTAAAAGTTGGACAAAATTTTGTGTGACAGGAATATCACGAGACACACAAAGAGCAGATGGCGCGCTGCGTACTGATGCATTTGAAATGTGGGTTTGGATACGTTTGCTGTGGTTTCCCTGGACAGCCCATCGCACCAATTTCTCGATTCTCCAAGAAATACGTCCCCCAAACCGACTCTCCAGCATCGTACTTTCTCGAATTCTCTAATTTTTTGGCCACATCAACCAGAGAGAGGACAATATAGAACGTTTGAGACGGCAGGGGACACCAGACGGCAAGAGATGAAGAGGAAGACCGCCAAAACGTTGGGCTGATGCCACCAAGGAGTTAATGGGAAAGAGCTTTGTGAGGCTGTGCGCCTATTCAACAAAGATGGCAAACTGGAATGTTATACGAATTACAAGACGTCTGCGAAGACGTTATGTAAGAAGTAGAGGACGTGCACCTAGTTAGAAACGAAAAAATACAGGAATTGATCTTGTTTTCCCATTGGAAACGAAGTAAGATGAAAACAAAACTCTTATTTTCAGATAACAGAAAAATTATTACGGACCAAAATTAAGAAAGACCAAAACAAGAACAGAAATTCAGATAATATAGTTACGAGAACGAAATAACGGGATCGA
This sequence comes from Stenurella melanura, assembly GCA_963583905.1. Taxonomy (NCBI): domain Eukaryota; kingdom Metazoa; phylum Arthropoda; class Insecta; order Coleoptera; family Cerambycidae; genus Stenurella; species Stenurella melanura. The sequence goes on from OY757312.1 coordinate 77,900,610, forward strand.
ATGGAAACAAAACGTAGAATAGAAATAGATGTGTTTATTGGAAGAGCCCGTCAACTAGATGCTCTATGCAAACAAAATACGGTTGTTTATAGACAAAAATAGCTTGAAGATACTGAAAAAAATTGCATTAGATTCGTGTGGTTTTAATTTTTGTGGAGAATAAGTACATGTTGTATGGCGTTGGTTTATATACTGAAACAATATGTGCTATAAGGTGATATGGACCGGAAGTACATCTCAGAAAGTATGAATCGTACAATAAAGAAAACATGTTGGACATTATATGCAACTTGCATAAGGAGCACAAAGTTATTTACAGAAATGTCAATATCTGTTGCCAATCTCTACGATATTGGTGAAAAAAAGACGATAACTCTAATGAGCCTAGTTCTCTCACCAAGTATTATTAATTTGTACGGGAGATCCCAATTAACTGGCTTTTAATATGGTAATTAATTATAATAACACACATTGAACATATTAATAGTAATAATTTATTTAGTTCAAATCAAGACCGCGTAGGACTCTACTTGATCACATGTCAGGACGAAATATAAGTAAATTAATGTCTTAGTATATTAATACTGTGTTTTAAGCCGCCAAGGTTGATATTAAAAATGGACTGCTTCCTATTGGAAATTCTTTTTTACAAGATCCAATATAGAGCATTTCTTCGCTGAAGTCAGTTCAGGAGACACTACATCCATTATGGTGACATGGATTTTCATAGTCAATAGTGTCTCCTTATAGCCCAAGAATATTATTTAAAATTTTAAAAGTACCCTAAACAAATTCCTGGCAAAGCAATCTTTGCTGTGGTATGTCAAGTAGGTGTTCCCATATAACATACCAAAAGTCTCTAATGTTTCGACTGGAGCTTCAATGCGTCACGTCGATTATTCTAAAAGGGGTCTAAGTAAATAGATTAGGTATATGAAATTCTGTTGTAACACCAACTTTTATTTGTAAATCAGTGTGTTAATATTTTAACTTCCCTACTGGTTGACACGCTCTAGTTCGCTACTGTTCGATAGGATAGCAATCGCGTTCTAGTAGGTTGTGTCACATTTTCCAACTGTGGTAGTCGAAGTGCATTATTTGTATGTTATCTAATTGATGTTATTGACTTTTATTGAGGATTTTATTGGTTATGCAGCAGCATTAAAAGACTAAGGCCTTAATTTCATTCTACAATTCTGGTAAGTTTAATGTCAATAATAAATAAAACGAGAACGTCCACTCTCTTAGATGAATAAGACAATTATCATCCGCGATGAAGTTGTTGAGTTGAATACTACTGCTCTGTTTAGTAGGATTGTTCTGGTGAAGGGCAAGGAAGAGTTTGCTGATCTCCTGAAATACGAACTAGCACCACGCCCTTGCATTTTATTAGATGATGTATCTATGAGGAAAACTAAAAAATCTGTGTTAAGAGCAATCTTTGAGTCTGAAGTACCTTGTAAAAACAGCGTGCTGGCAGAGACCAACTTCATAATTGATGGTGGATTCTTACTTCATAATTACCTGTGACCAGGAAGGGAAACAACGTATGGAGACATCTGTAATAGATATGTTGCGCATATCATATTCCGTTACAAAAGAGCGAGTGTAATATTTGATGGCTATGATGGCCCAATACAAAGTGTGAAGAGCAGAAACGTCGAAGCTCTAAAAAAACATTTGTAGATTTGACAATTGATGAAAACATGCCGTTGACGACCAGTCAGGAAGATTTTTTAGGCAATGCAAGATCCAGCTCATATAATTTCTATCTGCGAAGCTAAAGGACGCTAATGTGAATATTCGACAGGCAATAGGATATGCTGATAACAATTCTCTGTGTGTCCTACAACCTGCAAATGTTAAGACACCACTGAAGGTGTTTAACATCCAACAGCTGCAAACCACTCTCGGCAATGTGAAGGGCGTTATTTTATTTCTACATGCCGCAACTGCTTCGGATACAACATGTGCAATATTCGGAAAATGGAAGAAACTCGCTTACAAGGTTTTAAAATCCAATCCAGAACTGTCTAGAAAAGTTAAACTTTTCTATCAACCGTTGGCAGCTCGAGACAATATTGTATCAGTTGGAGGAGAATTTTTGCTCGCACTATACAGTTCCAAGAGGTGCAACAAATTAAATGAGTTGCGGTACTTCATGTACAGCAAAAGGGTCGGCTCAAAACAGAAAAGAAAGAGTGCACTAGATCTATCCAACCTTCCACCAACAAGTGATGCAGCAAGGCAACACTTTTTTCGAGTGCCTTTACACGTGCAAGATTGGTTGGGGAACGAAATGGTGGCTACTGAGTGGAGATGGCAGAAAATAAATGGGACCCTAGTACCTGTCCCTAGTATATTGCCTCCTGCACCAGATGAACTTCTACACCTCATACGATGCAATTGCAAAAAAGGTTGCCGAAAATGGTGTCAGTGCAGGATAGCAGGTCTTAACTGTACTTCTATGTGCGGGCATTGCAGAGAAACCTCATGAAATAATATACCTGTCGTGGCAGACGAACTAGACTATTCATGCAGTCAGGAAGATGATGGTGACGATGACCTTATAGTGAAAGAAGAGGTACTATAACTATGTGGATTATCTATTAAAGGTAATAAAATGTTACTTTGATAAAGATAAAATTTTAAAATGTTCCAGGCTTGATGAGACCGACCGATTACATCGTAAAGGAATTATTTTTGTTTTGTTCATTCTATTTCTATTATTTTGTTACAAAATGTACATTATTTTTAAAGATTATATATATTTAATACACCTTTTTAAACATTTTCTTTTAAATATTAATTCTTCAAGTTTTACAGTGGATTTTAATCGTTTCTCAAAATATTACTGCGCGTTACGGTATGAATTCGGTCACTATCGACCTTTTTGACTAGATCAAAATGAAGCTCTAGTCAGATGTCTAGAGACTTTTCATTCATTAATAAGAAACATTAAATGAACACTTTCTGCCAAAAATTAGCTTGCAAGGAATTTGTTTATGGTTGGAACTTAATTTTCCTGGGCTATAACTGATTCCAGCAAAGAAATTGCGTTCGAAAGGTATTCCAAACTCATGCGCCTCTACAGCCTGATCTATTATTCAAGTCTTGTAATGTAGGAAGTTAGTAAGGGGTCGATAATTAAAAAAAAATTGGTACACCCTTCTCTACCTCGCCGTAAACTTTAACGGTAATTGTTGTCCTTGTGGTGATTTTATGTAAGGTCAAATATTTTTATTTCTACTAATCACTTGGTGTATCATTTAACACGTAAGAATCCTTAGTATACCCCACTTTAACACATAACTTTATATCACTATAAAACAGTATTATAAGTTTTGTAGCTTTCCTAAAGCGGCTACGTTTATTTCAGTTACTCAGTTATTTGACTGAATGTGAAGACATTCTAGTAAATCTGTACATTTATATGCTAGTCTAGACAACTTCAAAGATAATAAAAGCTGAAGCGCTCTACATACGTAAAGATTTTTCATGTACTTACTGGAAACGACAAAACTCAAAATTCAAATTGGAAAATGTACTTATTGTTCAGCTCAAGATAATACATTATTCAATTTTAATGGAACAATGGATAAAACTTGCTTTAACTTGGTTCAGAAGTAACCTTAATATAATATAATTGAATCATCATTGTAAGAAAATGTGTTTAGTGCCCGAATTTATCGGAATTGAGAAAATATATACAGGGTGTCCCAGCTCCTTTTAGACAAGCATTATCTGTAAATCCGCGAGGCATAGACAGAAATGTTAAATGGACAAATGATTTTGTTTAAAAAGATGCACTTTATTTTCTAATGTACAAGGCACCTTAAAAAGGCGGCAGGTTATACAATTTTACTAATTCAAATGGAACAATCTGTACATATTTATATTTTTGGATCCTCCTTTTATTCCCTAGCAAATTATATTAATGATAACATATACCTATCATTAACCATTGTTGAGATATCAGTTAAATTTTTGGGACAAGATTTTTTTATTAATATAATCTAAGTCAGCCCGACAATCCAAACACTAGGACATTAGAATTCTCATGTTACTACCAAAATGTGCGAGGATTAAGAACAAAAGCAGACGAATTTTATTCTTGTATTAGTATCAATGAATTTAATTTAATAGGCTTAACTGAAACTTGGCTGACAAGCGAAATTTGTAATTCTGAATGTTTTCCCAATATATACTCGGTGTTTAGAGCAGATAGAAATGTGAATATTACTGGACATTCCCGCGGAGGTGGAGCTCTGTTGGCGGTCAACAATAAGTGTAAGGTTTCCAAGTTGGATCTAAGTGCAATAACAATACCATTTCCAAATATTGACATTGTAGGCTGTAAGTGTTATTTAGATTTAAGTGTATTATTATATGAATATGTAATTTACGTTCCACCGAATATGCTCATAGACGATTTTGAAAACTTTTTTGAACTACTTGAGCCAACTTTAAGCACAAACTGTAAAATTTTAATATTAGCTGACTTTAACGTAACGAACTTCAACCACGAACATTTAAGAGACTGTAAAACCCAAATTATATCAAATTTCATGTCATTTTCTGATTTATCGCAGGTCAATTGCATAGCAAACACAAATGATCGACTTTTGGATCTCATCTTTTCTAATAATAATTGTGAGGTTATTCGAGATAATTGTCGTCTAGTAAAGAAGGACTCACATTATCCAGCTCTAAATTTATACGTAACATTAAACAATGCAAATAATATCAACTTTGATAACAATTCAACAAGCAAAGCATACAACTTTAGGAAAACTAATTACCGTGAGTTAAATAATGCCCTTTTAAGTGTTGATTGGAGTTTTTTGTCTAGCGTAGATGACGTTAATAAGGCATGTCCAGAATTTTGTGTCGTGCTATATTCTCTCCTTGACCAGCATGTCCAACATACAATAAGAGAGCTAAGAACAAACTTAAATATCCTATATGGTATATTAGTGAAATTAAAAACAACATAACATTAAAAAATAAATATCGTTCAAAACATAAAAAAAGAAAAAAATGAGCACTATCTTCAAGAATTTAAAATATGGAGAACAGTAATAAAGACTCAGATAAGCATTGCCTATAAAAACTACCTAAATAATGTACAAAATTCTGTAACAACTGATCCATCAAATGTTTGGTCTTTTATACAAAACAAGAGACACGATCAGAATTCCGGGGATGCTGGTGCATAAAGGAACTACTTATATCATAAGTAGTAGAATCAATAGTTAATGGCTCTGGTCATTTTTTCAGCAGTGTGTATCTGTCGTCTAGGGACAAAGTAACTAACAATGCCTACACAGACGTGTCATGTTTTAACATTTCTTATTTAACCGAAGATGAAATTATATCCGCTACTAAGAAGCTGAAAAATAAGATGACTTCAGGCCATGATAAAATTCCCTCCTTTCTTGTTAAAAACTGTGCATGTGCCCTCGCCCAACAACTTCTTATTATCTATAACTTATCCTTAAAAACAGTCGTATTTCCCCTGATTGTTGGAAATTAAGTAGATTATGTCCTATTTTCAAGTCGGGAATACATTTGAAATAAGTAATTACAGAGCTATAGCAATTCTTTGCAACTTTGCCAAAGTCTTCGAGATGTCATTGTATGCTCGCATCTATCCTTCTATAAAATCTTTAATATCACCCTCCCAGCATGGTTTCATTTAAATGCGGTCAGCTACAACTAACTTATGTTTGATAACTCAGATTATAGCAAAAGTACTAGATTCGCAAGGTCAGGTGGATGTGATATATACTGATTTCTCGATCACGAACTTCTATTAGGTAAGCTAAATATGTTTGGGTTCAGCTATCATTTCATAACATTTTTGAGGTCATATTTATATCACAGAAAACAGTACGTAATATATTATGGATATGAATCTGAACTATTTACAGCAAATTCAGGTGTACCTCAAGGTTCCAATCTCGGGCCACTACTGTTTCTGTTGTTTATTAATGATCTCACAAACAACGTACAGTGCGACAAACTATTGTTTGCTGATGATATGAAGATCTATGCGGAAATAGGCAGCGTAGATGATTGTGAAAATAGTAGAAAACTGGTGTATCCAAAACAATCTCCACTTGAATGCGTCAAAATGTTAAGTTATTTCTTATTCGAGAAAATCTAATCCATTTGTATTTGACTAAATTCCCAAGTACTTGAACGTTCTGCAACAATAAAGGACTTGGGGGTAATATTTGATCAGAAATTTACTTTCTCGAACCAAGTGGCGCAAGTAACATGATCCGCTTTGAAAATGCTAGGTTTTATTGTTAGAAACTCTCATTCATTTTGTAATGAAATTGCTTTAAAAACACTCTACTATTCCTACGTTAGATCCAAGCTAGAATACTGCTAGAACGCCATCGAAAATGTATAGCGAAGATTTCTGAAACTCTTATCATTAAAAATTGACGGTTTTTACCCAGAAAGAGGCTACCAATACTCCTTATTACTTGATAAATTTAATCTTACTTCGTTGGAATTTCCTCGAATAAACTCACGACAAACTCATACGTTTTACTGTAAAACGCCTAGAACTAATGCTCTTAGATCCCCAGTACATGTTTTGTGCAATAATTTCAATAAAATATCAAATGTATGTGATATAAATTGTAGCAAATTTTCAGAAATTATGAATGCTTTTAACTTAACTTTCACAACTATCAATAGTTTAGTAGAACTATACCTACATATAAGTATGTATTGTTATGATATGTAAAGTGATGTGCTATTTTTTATGAAAAATTTAAAATTTTGATTTTGAAGTTTTAAATTTAAAAATAATATTAATTCTAAAGATGTTCTTACGTCGGGCGCCAGGAGTCACAAAGACTACCAGTTTATCTTTTATAAAAAACACACACTTACACACATACAAATTAAACATGAGATTGTTCTCTTTCAGGGATGATAGTGGTTTCCTTGCTCAGTGCGCTCTCTATTCAGCAAACTAGGATTTCAAATGAAACACACCTTGAAATTTTAATATACAATAACCTTTATTACTTTAGATAATCAACCTTGTAAACATTTTAGGATATAACATAAAAACATATATAACAACAAAGAAATCTTAAAACTAAATTAATACGCAATAAATTGGCCTTTATTATTTTCAAATTTTGGTACCTATGAATCTTATGGAGTAAAAAGATCTTTTTACCTTGTAATTTGAAGTTCTATTATCAATTGATACTTTCTTCTTGGGCGCTACTTTTCAACCATTGATCCAGTGCTCCCGTTCAACGAAAATGGCTGTCTCGCAAATAATTTCAGGAAATTATATACTTTCCTGTATTTTCTGGTTTTCTTACACTTTATTTTAGGTTTCAGTAGTTTAATGTTTTAAAAGAAAGTATGTGCTTTACCTTCCTTTGTAATTTTTAATAATTTTTGTGGTACAAATTTCCTTTTTACAAGCTTAGTTTCAATGTACAATATTTGTATTTATTATTAACTTGGCTGGAACAATTTTTAATCATATAACTTTTACTTATCTAGTCCTGAAGACCTTTGAAAACTGGAACTATCCACTTGGGTATGATTTCTTACTTAGAAACCTCAAGTTTTGCAATTTTAATTATATTTTTGATAATTCATCCAAATTTTTCTCAAATTTGACGTCCCTTCATTTTCAAATTTCATAAACAGATACCAAAACAAAACTATTTTTCAGCTATCTCCCATTGACAAGCTGTCATTGTTATATTGCTAGATTTTATTTTTAAATTATTGAAACATTTTTATTCATATTTTTCTCCTATTATTGGATACATGTTAAAATTGATTTTCTCTTCTTATTTTAGACAAATTCCTAATTTCATATATAATCAATACTTTAAGTTTTGTTACTATTAAAAATTCTTCTAGCCACGCTTATTTTTACATAAAATTCATCTTGAATCCAACTAAAACTATTAACATTGTCTTGCAGATTGATTATCTAATAATAATGGACAAATTAATGTCTCAAACACTTATCCTAACACATTTTCCAATTTATTAACAACTAAAACATTTTCAGAAGTAACGGGTACAGTCATGACGTTTGTTTGCATGCTCTCTTAACTACCTTATTTAAACTGTCTTTATCACAAAATTGGTATATTACACATGTGCGGTGAAACTTATCGTTACCGTTTATGTTTATTTTATTTAGATATTTCTCAGTGTGTCTCATTTCAAACGCAGGCTTGCGTCCTGACTTAAGTTTATATTTTAATTTTAAAATTATTTAACTAATGTCTGACACCTAACGTGCAAGTATTTCATTGTTCGATTTTTGATGCATCTGTGAAATTGTAATTTGGTCAGTCCGCACACTGCTTCTGGGACGTGACTAAAGTTGTCACAACAAATCCCCTTCAGCTATCAGAAAATTTTTAAAATTTTAAAAACTTTCTGTTAGCTATAACGATGTGACAACTAATAATCAATATTTTATTCCCAGTTTACTCTACCCTTGGCTCAGGCTCGTAATGATACATTAGCTCAATGTGAAATTTTCCTTTTTTTTTTTAACTACAACTATAAGATTAATATAATTTGTCCTTGCTGATTCTATAATGTTCGCGTCTATCATATTAGTAATTTCATTCTGTACCTTTTCTTTATACTTATAAGGAATTAGGTATCTTTTACACTTAAACGGTTTATCTTGGTCTACTTCTAACTTATGCATGTAACCTTTCGCTACTCTAGGTTCAAAATGTATTAATGAAATATGTTTTTGTAATAATCTTTGGACTATTCTATCATATTTGGTTGTACAACTTATCATAGCTTCTTCGGGCCCCTTCAAATTCGTGTTTATTACATATGTGGTCATTTCCGCTGTATGATCAATATAATTATAATTCATACTTTCGGATTTATCGACATTTAATTCATTCTTTACCTCGGCACCCTGGCCATTTATATTACTCATATTAAAAATGGGTATTTTTTCACCCTCTAATACTAATATTTTATCTTCTAAATCAATTTTAGGCCGTAAGTCTGATAGTACGTTTTCCCCAATTATCACTTCATAGTTCATGTTTGATACCACTACAAAATCACCTCTAAATAACTGACCTTTGATCTCAAAAGTTGTATTTAAGATTTTATTGCCTTCCGCGAATTTTTTTCCATTTGCATATACTAGTTTGATCTTTGATACCCTTATACATTTATTATTATAATTATTACTTAACTGATTGTTATAAACATTTTCATCTATTAGACTGACTTTAGACCCTGTGTCGACCAGTGCATTTAATATTATGTTGTTTATTTTTAATTTTTTAATCGGCAGTTGACTTATTTTTATGTTTAGTGATTCATTACCATTCTCGTTGTCATTAAATTCTCGCATGTGTTTGTATTTACTATTAATTGTTAAAATTTTATTATTTAAAAATCCTGTTTCCCTGTCCTTGTATTAATTTGCGCAATTGTCTCTATTTTATCGTAATTAGATCGAGTTGTCTCTCTATCTATGTCTTCCCTGCTTATGTTTGTATTGGCAATTTGTGAGTATGTCCTATCATTTCTTTTTGAATCATCATATGAATTTCTCCCGTCTTCCCACCTAACCTGTTTCCTGTCCACATTTTGATTATAATTATTCTCCCCTGTTTTAGTACTTTCCTGATTTTTATTATAATTACCCCCGTTATATGATCTTTGTTCCCTATTATCGCTTTTCCCATAGTAATTTCTGTCATAGTTTGTTCTGTTCTCATTATTTTCTGAATTAGAATAATACCTGTTTCCCACATTGTTCCCATCTCTCCTACTTCCATAATTATTTGAATTATACAAGTTTGGTTATTATTTCCGTTATACCTATGTTGATTTTCCTTAATTTCCCCCCTAAAATTCCTATTTTGAGTTCCCCCATTATTATTAAATCGGTTGTTATAATTTTGATTAGACTGGTTATTATTTTGATTATTTATTGGCCTGTAGTCGTCTATTTCTCTAAGATATTCTATTAAATCATCTAATGTTCCTATCCTTTGCGTAATTATGACGTTTTGAATGTCATTAGTGAAATGCCGCGCTAGGTATCTCACCATTTCCCCTTCTGTAAATTTTGGTTCCAAATGCATAATATTGTAGATTTTTTTAAAAACATAGTTTTCCCTAGTAATCCCACTTCGTTCATTATATTTACCATTGAAAAGATTTAACCTAACTTTTCTTTGTTCATTTTCACCCCAAAACTGTCTCATAAGTAAATTCTCAAACTCGTCTATGGTTTCGAACTTACTTTCTATTACTTGATACCAAATCTCCACGTTTCCTTTTATCATATTTTGTATATTAATTTTTAAATCAGCGCCACAATGAAGCGTGTCCATGTGTTGTCTTAACCGGCTTATAAATATTTTCGGGTGAGTACGATTATCACCATAAAAATAAAATGGCGTTTTATTACAACCGTACATATGATGAGTCTGGGTTTGCATTCCGTCAGTTCCTTTCAACATCCTCATGTTGTCGTTAATCTTCCTATCTTGTTCTTTTAACTTTTTGTCGTACGTTTGTCCTTGTTCTCTAATCGCTTTACCCATTTGATCTATTCCTGCTTCGACTATGTTCTCAACTTCAGTCATAACTTCTTGTCTTATATTCTGTGTCGCCTCTCTTACCGTCATGGTAATCTCACGAGTAGTTGTTTCTTTAATATTAGTCCACTCGGTTTCTAAATTTTCTATTTTATTTCTAATTTCTTGGTTGTTCTCTTCTATTCTTTTGCTGATATTCACTTCTAAATTTCCCATTCTTTCTTCAATCTGTCTGTTGTACATTTCCAATCGTTGATCTATCTGTGCATTGTGCGTGTTAATGGTTTCTCCCAACTGCGTACTGTTTGTTTCCATTCTTGAGTTCATGCTTGTCACCATTTCCATTAATTTTCTTAACATATTATTTTCGTTGGCTGCAGTATCCCCACTTTGTTCTGAGGTGGATGCGCCAGATGCAGTTTGTGTTTGGTCCATTATCTTACCTGACCTCAGTTTCATACACTATGCAAATAAATTTGATGCCACTTTGTCACAAATGTAGCAAAGAATACCCAACAAAATGCAATGTGCAGAATTTCCAAATTAAAATTCACTTGAAACCTAGCTTGCTTTATTATTTACCTTGTATTTGTCACGTTTTCGCGCTCGCCCCACGTTCTGGTGCCAGATTTGTTATGATATGTAAAGTGATGTGCTATTTTTTATGAAAAATTTAAAATTTTGATTTTGAAGTTTTAAATTTAAAAATAATATTAATTCTAAAGATGTTCTTACGTCGGGCGCCAGGAGTCACAAAGACTACCAGTTTATCTTTTATAAAAAACACACACTTACACACATACAAATTAAACATGAGATTGTTCTCTTTCAGGGATGATAGTGGTTTCCTTGCTCAGTGCGCTCTCTATTCAGCAAACTAGGATTTCAAATGAAACACACCTTGAAATTTTAATATACAATAACCTTTATTACTTTAGATAATCAACCTTGTAAACATTTTAGGATATAACATAAAAACATATATAACAACAAAGAAATCTTAAAACTAAATTAATACGCAATAAATTGGCCTTTATTATTTTCAAATTTTGGTACCTATGAATCTTATGGAGTAAAAAGATCTTTTTACCTTGTAATTTGAAGTTCTATTATCAATTGATACTTTCTTCTTGGGCGCTACTTTTCAACCATTGATCCAGTGCTCCCGTTCAACGAAAATGGCTGTCTCGCAAATAATTTCAGGAAATTATATACTTTCCTGTATTTTCTGGTTTTCTTACACTTTATTTTAGGTTTCAGTAGTTTAATGTTTTAAAAGAAAGTATGTGCTTTACCTTCCTTTGTAATTTTTAATAATTTTCGTCGTACAAATTTCCTTTTTACAAGCTTAGTTTCAATGTACAATATTTGTATTTATTATTAACTTGGCTGGAACAATTTTTAATCATATAACTTTTACTTATCTAGTCCTGAAGACCTTTGAAAACTGGAACTATCCACTTGGGTATGATTTCTTACTTAGAAACCTCAAGTTTTGCAATTTTAATTATATTTTTGATAATTCATCCAAATTTTTCTCAAATTTGACGTCCCTTCATTTTCAAATTTCATAAACAGATACCAAAACAAAACTATTTTTCAGCTATCTCCCATTGACAAGCTGTCATTGTTATATTGCTAGATTTTATTTTTAAATTATTGAAACATTTTTATTCATATTTTTCTCCTATTATTGGATACATGTTAAAATTGATTTTCTCTTCTTATTTTAGACAAATTCCTAATTTCATATATAATCAATACTTTAAGTTTTGTTACTATTACAAATTCTTCTAGCCACGCTTATTTTTACATAAAATTCATCTTGAATCCAACTAAAACTATTAACATTGTCTTGCAGATTGATTATCTAATAATAATGGACAAATTAATGTCTCAAACACTTATCCTAATACATTTTCCAATTTATTAACAATTAAAACATTTTCAGAAGTAACGGGTACAGTCATGACGTTTGTTTGCATGCTCTCCTAACTACCTTATTTAAACTGTCTTTATCACAAAATTGGTATATTACACATGTGCGGTGAAACTTATCGTTACCGTTTATGTTTATTTTATTTAGATATTTCTCAGTGTGTCTCATTTCAAACGCAGGCTTGCGTCCTGACTTAAGTTTATATTTTAATTTTAAAATTATTTAACTAATGTCTGACACCTAACGTGCAAGTATTTCATTGTTCGATTTTTGATGCATCTGTGAAATTGTAATTTGGTCAGTCCGCACACTGCTCCTGGGACGTGACTAAAGTTGTCACAACAGTATATATGTATGTGTATGTGCGCATATATGTATATGTGTGGGTGTACATGTGTATGTATGTATGTGTATGTGTGTGCATACATTGTGTATACTTATGATACATATGATACTTTGTTTTTTCTTCTTTCCTCTTTTTTAATTACTTTTCATTATTTGCCATCGTTGTTTAAAATATTGTAATATTGTTACTTAACCATATAATATGTGTTATTAGTATTAGTTTCATTTTTTTTAGTTATAAGTTTGTAATTTTGTTCATGTTTGTCCTGTAACTGGATTTTTTATCTGTTGGGCAATAAATCTATTACTATTATTATTATTATTTTTTTCCAAAGCCAGTCGCCCTTCTCTCGGTCTCCGATGCAACCAGAGAAGGTACGCTGGTAGTACCAGTAACCACTCTCTACGCCGTAGAGTCAGTGATTACTGGGTCCGCGAATCGTGTGCTCTGAGTAGGCGCAACGAACCAAGAATGACAGCCTTCTGCATTTTTCCGGCTAAGATTTCTGCCGAATTTCGGCATGCCGGTATTTTTCTCAATTCAGATAGCAGTGTGTGCCTCACTCCACCGAGGGATCCTATTATTAATACGACAAACTTAACAGAGTGGTCTGGATAGAGTCTGCGGAGCTCGTAGAGGAGATCTCGATATTTAGTCCGTTTTTCCTCCTCCTTCAAGACAATGTTTGTCTCCGCTGGGGCGGAGAACTCAATAACAAACATTGTCTTGAGTTGGTGGTCGAGGAGGACTACGTCAGACTTATTAGCTTGTATTTGCCTGACGGTAGGAAAAGAGTAATTCCAGTAAATCAGGCACCGCTCATTCCCCACAACGGACTCAATATCCCCCGGAGCATATGGCAGCACTGGTGTCTCGTCTATCCCATACGAGTGCCGTAGATGATAGTACAGCACTCGCAGTGCTCCATCATGTCTGTGAATATAGGCCGAGACTGCGTATGTCGAACAAACCGACAACAGGTGCATCAGCGTCTCCGGCGCCCTTCGGCAGGCCCTGCAGTTTATATCAGGGACCTCCATACCCAAGACATGACTTCGATAAACGAGTGTGTTAAAGACACCGTCTTGACAAGCCATAATGAATCCTTCGGTCTCAGACTTCAGCCCAGCTGACCTTCAGAAGGCAAAGGTCAACTTCTCCGATATTATTATTATTATTATTATTTTTTTTTTTCGCGTTAGCGATACTGGACAGTTCTCCCGTGTCTCCGATATTCTCACGGGGGAAGCGCCAGCGAATTATCTACAACCATTATTATTATTATTATTATTTCCTTGTATCACACGTCTTCGCCGGGGAGTGGTTTTTCAAAGCTATGACTCATCGGTCCTGGGACAAGATGAGCTGCTTGGTAGCTGTGTTAAAAATATTTGTGGTTATCGCCAATTACCCTTCGCACAATACTACATGTGTCCAATAGGACGGACTTCTGTATTGGTAGGTACAGTTCATGCTCCAGACCTAACTGGTTCAAGCTGTTTTTCAACGTTTTAGGTATTTCGCCTGTGGTTCCGATTACAATAGGAACGATCGTCACTGCATCCATATGCCACATCTGCAGGATTTCATCGCGTAGTGGTAGATATTTGCTTATCTTTTCCGTGTATGTTTTATTAATGTTAGTCGGGAGAGGCACAGCAAAGTCTACTATAAGTGTCTTCTTTTCATTTTTGAAAGTTAATACGAGATCAGGAATGTTGTTTGGAATTGGCCTGTCAGTTTGTATTTTCCTATTCCAGTACAGGCGAACTTCCTCAGTTTCGCACACGGCTGGTGGTTCGTACGTTATTATTATTATTATTAGTATTATTATTATTACTATTATTATTATTATTATTATTATTATTATTATTATTATTATTATTATTATTGTACTTCTCAGCATTATGTTGCTGGTTAACTTTCGCCCATCCCTGTTTGGGGGTGGGCTCGGACGATTTAATGGCGTACTCCAGTTTTCTACCAGAAAACTAAGGATCTCCACCTATCCAATAACTTTTCTTAAAATGTGTGCTGTTCCCATGAGAGCAATTCTTTGGACATCGTGTAGGTTCGGTGTTCCGGGTATCATTCCTAGATATTCTTGGGTTCCCTTTTTAATTGTACCGAGAGCGCCTACTATCACTGGTACCACTCGTGTTCTGGTTTTCCACATTCTGCTAACCTCGATCTCTAGGTCTTTATATTTACTAAGCTTTTCAGCCACTTTGAGAGCAACATTAGCGTCATCAGGAATTGATACATCAATTAGCAGACAGGATTTTGTTTGTCTATCATGCACGACTATATCTGGTCTGTTCGCTGATATCATGCATTATTATTATTATTATTATTATTATTATTATTATTATTATTATTATTATTATAATCATAAGGAATAATACAATACACAAAACTTATAACTGCTGGAATTATTTGGCGGCAAGCATGAGTTATCCTGCTCTTTAAATCATTCAAATTAACAGGTGTCTCAGCGTGTACAACTTGCTTTAAATGACCTCTTAAAAGAATCGAGGGGCGACATATCAGGTGACCGTGCGAGCCACTTAAAAATTCCTGACTACCAATCCAATTCCCCCCCAAATCTCTCAGTCAGGAAGCGTGTTACGATGTTTGAATTATGCGGTGGAGCTCCATCTTGCTACCACCAAGTAGCGAGGCGCTCATTTATTGGAATTGGAACATGGCGGATTCAAAATTAAACCGTTGCTATATTGTAAACCGTTAATGATAGGTATAGGACATTGTTAATAAAATTTGTTCGGAAATGAAAGGATAATACAAAAATAATAAAATATACAGGGTGTTTGATTTGAAAGAGTAAAATTGCAGCCTACCGCCTTGTACTTTTGAAAATAAAACGATTAACTGCGTCTTTTTAAACAGAATAAATTTTCTATTTAACATTTCTTTCTAGGTTTCACTGTCTTCCAGATAATACCTATCTAAATTGAGTTGGGACACCATGTATAGTTCATAGAAACCTTAACCATATGAAATATTTCTATTTTTAATTTCAGAAGTTTAAAAATTAAACTAAGGTTATTTAATCAATCAGAAAATAATTTCTGAAAAACGGAACAAATGCTACTACTTTTAATTGTAATAAATAGTACATAATTTCGATTTCCCGAATTCTTTACGCGTCGTTACTTTTTGATCGATTGCCGCACGTAAGCATTTTTTAGCGTACGTCTTTCTAGAGTGAATATGCTTATGTAGCTTTATATAATTTGTGTCTAAACATTTAATAATTGATTTGACTGCTTGGCAGATGTATTACAATATTTGTTATTTTTGAGTGAATGTTCTTGTTTCTAATCAAACTGTAAAAGCCTAGATAACACTTCATGAAATCGAAATATATGGAATACAGACGTTTCTTGGGATCTGCTCAGTTTAAAGTTTGAAAAATGGTCTAAGGGGATTTTTCGATATGGCAGATCTATTTTCATGCATGTGTTATTTCCGTTTACACCGGATATATTACCTAACTTTGCTATTTTAAGTGGAACACAATATATTTTATTTCATATTTGGATTCCTCATAAAATTTTAGGTTGGGTTTATGTACCATAATATACTCTTAACCTACCAGTTTTCGAGATAATTAATATTTTTGGAGATTTTTTATGGTTCCTACCCTTTCGAAAAATAATCGATATCTTCAATCATGTGGCCGATTTAGAGACAGTCTTTTCAAACCTACTCATATGAACTAAAAGTTGTTTTATATTTTCAGAGTATCACACAGGGTATTTATTTTCACAGTCGAAGATTGTTTTAGTTCAAACGTCAACTAGTCATTTTTTTTCAAATGGAACCCTCTGTATATTTTCACATACTTTAAATCTTGCATCAATTGAAATTAGCATTCCCTATACTCATCTCTCTTGTTTTTTTTTATTATTGATGAATTTTTGTAAAATGTACATATAAAGTCAGCACTGTTTGTTAGTAGCGAATACACGTCATACCTAACTTGTTTCCTTTTTTATCATAAACGAGAATAATCGTGTAAATATTTGATCATTGTTTGTTTATTATCAAGATAATAATATGAAAAACAAGAGATCATATATTAGATTTATAACAAACACTTTGGAACAAAATTTACAAAATTAATGAACACATTGAATATAAATATTTAATGCGACATCTCTGTTCAAAATACCCTCCACTTTGCTCCAGATAAGCCAATATTCTGGAATTTACGACACTTATAGTGGCTCGGCGAATTTTGTGGGGATTTATTTGCTGTATTGCAATCCGTAACCCTGTTCTTCTGAACTTCTATGGTGGCAGCCAGGATGGCGAAACAATATTTTTGATATTGCTCCAAAGGTAAGGTAAGTCTAAGGGGGTCAAATCAGGGGACCTTGCTGGCCATCTCCAAAATCCTCGATAGCCAAACCACCTATGTATTATGTAGATCGCAACCGTCCATTTGATAATACATAGAATTATAAATATTTAGTGATAAATTGTCAATAAATGCAACAACTACTGTTGGCAAAATTTCCGCGAATTTATTGCTACTTAAATTCTCCTCGTGAATATGATACTTATACTTGTTATTCACTAATAAGCAGAAAACGTTAAAACTAAGTTTGTCCTGGCTCGCACCGCATGAGAATTTTGTTGCGCCCAGTGGTGCACACTTTGTCTGTTAAAAATTCCTTCTTTGGAAAATTTAGCTTCGTCAGATCAGACAATCCAGAAATCTGTTCTAAGTGAACAAATACTACTTTCCTGTACTATCGCTATGACTCACGTACGTCAGCTTTGTCGATTTGAGCGAGCGAAACCTCAATATCTAACTATTTACTATATAATCACTGAGTGTTGAAAAAAGTGCCCAATTAACACACCAGTGAACTACAATAAATAAATTCTAGCAATTGACTAGTCTTGACTTGTCGCGAGCGAACTAACCCGCGCAGTTAGTCGAACATCTGAAGTGCTTCCGAGTTGATGTACCGGTTTTTACTTGTGTGATTTCTTCGCATATATCATAAACATGGGTTAGTATCTTAATTTTTACCTCATAAACTCTTACAAATTTTTTACTTGCATATTAAAAAATAGATGAAAGCTGTTTATCGATATATATTGACGACTTTCTAAATACGCATTACATTTATTAGACTGGAAAAGCATCGGATTGATAAGGATTTCTAGTGATTGTGATATTATTATTTCAAGCATATATTAAGGATTGTATTTAATTTTAACTTTTATTCTCAAGAAACTACACAGTTTTGTTACACAGAAGTGTAAGGGGTCGTGGGTTTAGGCCCAGAGAAAGACGTTTGGTGTGGTTTAAGTCCTTTATTTACAGCACCAGTATAAGTTTCTATAACAGTTGTAGTATTGATATAGTTCCGCTAAGGATATACTCTTCCTCTAGAGGGGATGCTTTCTGAGCTCCAATGTTCCTCTAGGAAGCAGGAGTAGCCAATAAGCGGCTCCGAGAGTACACCCACGTGTTCCAATGTTCCACACCTAGGAAGCGTAGGGGGCAAGTGAGATAAGTCCCGAGAGAAGCGACTGGGACTCTAGCGTTCCTCGCAGGGGAAGCGGCAGAGGCCAGTGAGAGCGCTCTTGAGGGTGCTTATGTAAGCTCCAATGTTCCACATCTAGGAAGCGCAGGAGGCAAGTAAGGCCGCTCAAGAGAAGCACTACTGTACTCTAAAGTTCCACACCTAGGAAGCAGAAGAGGCAGGTAAGCGAGCTCGAGATTGAACTGCCGTTCTACTCCAGTATATGCTCCCTGTCAGGGATGCATGCGGCGTCCGCCTCTTTTGGCGCTTGCCGTAGGAATGAAATATTGTGGTTTGCTGGACGTGCCTGGACTCGCCGCTCCGGTTTTATCTCTGGCAGCGAGCGTCGGTGGTGACGTCAGAGGGTGGCGCCGCCGAGAGGGCGAGTACGGGGCGCTCCGGAACTATTAGAGGATGTGGTGCTACAGTTTATACAGGTGCTGCATTCAGCTGCAGTAACTTGGATTCTCAATAGTTATGATTTTTTCTTCAGCGTTGGAGACTGGCTTTATTCGGCGTATTTTATTCGACGTGTGCAGATATGAACAAGTTCCACAGAATAAAAATCGATCGGTTTTGGACTACGAGTGTAAAAATAGTGATTATAATGACTTTGATGTACATTACCAGTGCATGATAAAAAAAAACGGTGAGAAATTTTTGTGGACAGTTAATGAAAATTATAGAGTTGTTGACCATTTTACAACAAAAACATAAAACAGATAAAAACCGTCCCTTAAGTGCTTACATTAATTTCACCATATTTGCTCTACATTTTTTAACAGATTCACAAATCTTATTCAAAAAGTTAAGTTATTTTAAAATAATATTTAATTTTCAACCCCGATAAAAACCATGGTCTTCAGAATGTTCGTACTATTTTTGGTTTATTTACGGGTACAGTATTATAGATGCTACAAAGTTTGAGAATTTTAAAGCTAAAAAAAATTTTCACCCCCCTCAAAAACCATCCCTTTAGTGTCTAAAATGTTTTCAATATTTTTGCTCTTTTCTAAAGAATGTTTTCTGTTCATTTGCAAATTTGTAGAATTTTGTCCTCCTAGAACTTGAGAAATGACTATAGTGGCGACTCGGCAAAACTAACGTGGTGTTTATATTGATAGAAACAAAAAATGAAGTTTTTCATTGCCTACTACGTCTCTAGCTCTATGTACATTGTACAGTGCTGATTGTATATCTACATTTTACAAAAATTCGTCCATAATGAAATTACCGAGAAAGGAAATATAGGGAATGCTAATATCAATAGGAGCTGAAATCAAAACTATTAAATGCTGTGAAAAAATTGACTTTTGTACGTTTGAACTAAAACAATGTTCGACTGTGAAAATAAAATGACATGTATGATATTGTGAAAATATAAGACGATTTTTAGTTAAATCATAGGGTGCATGTATGAATTTGAAGAGAAGGTCTTTACATGATAGATGATATCGATTTTTTTTTCGGAAGGGTGGGAACCGTCAATAATCTCCAAAAATATTAATTATCTCGAAAACTGGTAGGTATATTATGGTACGTAAATCCAAACTAAAACCCCCTTAGACCAATTTACCAATTTCTAAACTGAACAGATCCCAAGAAACGTCTAATACCCGCTTTCCGTGAATAACCCTATATATACCCTATATATTGCTATGTATACTATATATCATTATTTACACAAACGCAGGAGTCATATTAACATCGGGCAATAATCTGAATAAATATTTTATGGATAAAATTTAGAAGGACAAGTTATATTTACGGAATATATTTCACGAAAGGTAACAATGATAAAACTGCATTTTAGTGCTGTCAAAATCCGATCTAGTTTTTTTAGTGTCAATACTGACATTTCACTGGTGTAATGGCGTCACAGATGGCATATTATTGGTTTTCATGTTAATGAGTGAAATAGTTCTTATTCATCTACTGTACATTGTACAAAGCTATATTCCCTTTACTGTTATTTATTTAAGAAAAAAATACATAGTTATAAAAGATGTAGAACATTCATTTTAGATCAACAAATTCACATCAATTAAATTTTCAAATTACCACCTTTTCAAAATGAAATCGTCTGCTCCAAGGTGGTAATGGGGATGGCTGGTGCCAGATAATTCATTTAGAACTTTTGTTCACACACACACATACTAAAACATAATTTAATTATTTTAATTCCTTTAATAATGAAGTGTGGATGTCGAACGTGGTGGTGGGGGTGGCAGATGTTATAAAAAATGGAGACCTTGGCTCCTAGTATACAGACCAAATCTCACGATTCTGGAGTCTTAAGTATCTTGCTTTACTTATTTACCGCGAACCACCTCCCAACCTTTCAACGGAATCAGCTCAAAATATAATCTAGTTTGAGATGCTGTTGTGATACATACCAAGTTTCAAGTGAAAATGTCAATTTAATTTTGTTAACTCCTTGAATAATTCAGCGGGGGTAACATACGTCATAAAAAATAAGCCTTGGTTTCTGCAATATACACCAAATCCCAGATTTACTCATTTTCACTATTTACCTTCCCCTAACCCTTCAAAATATAAATCATTTCAAGATCATTTTATAACAGGTGCGTGTACTTACCAAGTCAATATCTTACATCATCTCGATTAATTATTGCCATGCCTGTTATTGTACTATTTTAGTTTTTAACCTGTTATGTACTTGAATGGTAAATAAAGTTGCAGAACGACAATCGGTATCTGTTGGTGGTCAGAATTGTTTTGTCGCCCTTTAAAATCTTCGACGTAGCATGACATTGTAAACCTATTTCAAAGCAATAACTTTTGTTTTTTTTACAATTACTGTTCTTAAGTTGTAATCTTTATACGAATTAAAAAAAAAATGAATACCCTCCTACCTTCAGGACGCGAATTTTTTTTTTTTTCAAAAAATTCCCTAGACCTTATTTTCTAACTTGTAGCACTCAGATTTGCAGGTATTGGGCTTGAATACTTTAACTTTGTATGCAAACATATTATTTGACCGTCTTTTTGTGATAACATAGTTCATGTTGAAGTGAAGCGCTCGCACCAACTAGTCGAGCCAGCGTGCGCTGGCAGAGTGGGAGGAGATCCCGCAGCAGCGGTGTCTTTCTACGTCGCAAAGTTGACTTGCGCGTTGGAAATTGTTCGCGCTGGCAAAGTTATCTATATATTGGTTTCTAGTATACCCAAAAAAATCCTTTTGTGCAATACCTGCAAATCTCAGCGCTGTAACTTAAAAAACCGCTATCTAAAGAATCACTACTTCCATATCCAGATTTTTCATCCACATCACTTTAAAGGAAACATCTTGACTATATTTCCACATTCTGGAGTGCACTCTATTATGTGGAAAATATTGGTCATATAATTTTAATAATATTTCGGACAGATATCATAGAAAAGTTTCAGGCGTTGGTTTCTACCATATGCGTTTAAAATGAAGTTCTAGCTTACTCTACTTATTTTCCCCTATTCACAACTTACCACCTCCCACCCCTTCAATGGAATCATCTCAATCAGATGTCACTACAATACATACGTGTACTAACCTTCAAGTGAATATCTCAATGTTATGTTATCAACTCCATTTATAATGAAGCGGAGGTGGTGGGGGTTGAAAAATACTAGAAATAAATCTGTGGCCTTGGTTTCTAGTATATACACCAAATTCCAAATTTCTGTACTATTACAGCTTGCTTTACTTATTTTTCCTATTTATCTCTACTTACCCCCGCCCCTTACTCCTTCAACGGAATCATGCCAAAATATGATTTAGTTTCAGATGTCGTTACAATACATACGTGTACCAAATTTTAAGTGAAAATCTCAATTTAATTTTATCAACTCTTTTACTAAGGGAGTGGAGGCGGTAAGGGTACTCTTATTAATAGCTTGCTTTACCAATTTTTTCCTATTTACCACTATTTAACTCCAACCCTTCAAAGGAATCATCTCATTATATAATCTAGTTCCAGATGTTGTTATAAAACATACGTGTACCAAATTCCTAGTGAATGTCCGAATTTTATTTTATCAACCCTTTTAATAATGGAACAGGGGTGGTGGGGGTGAAAAATATTATAAACAAATCTGGGGCCTTGGCTTCTAGTACACATAGAGACTTTCAAGTTTCTGTATTCTTACCAGCTTGCTTTACTTATTTTCTCTACTTACCCGCCCCCCACTCCTTCAACTGAATCAAATTTCAAGTGAAAACCTTAGTTTAATTTTATCAACTATTTTAATAAGAGAGTGGGGATGGTGAGGGATGTAAAGTATTATAAAAAAAAAATATTGCAAAAAAATCTGAGGCTCTGGCTTCTAGTGCATACACCGAATTTCAGGTTTCTGTACTCTCACCAACTTGCTTTACTTGTTTTCCCCTATTTAACTACCAACCCTTCAACGGAATCATCTCAAAATATAATGTAGTTCTAGATGCCGTTATAAATTTATATATAATTTCAAGTGAAAATCTCAATTTTATTTTATCAACCCACTTAATAATGGAGTGGGGAGGTGGTGGGGGGATGGAAAATATTATAAAAAATTTTGAGGCCTAAGCTTCTAGTACATACACCAAATTTCAAATTTCTGCAGTCTTACCAGCTTGCTTTACTTGTTTCTCCCTATTTACCCCCAATCCTTCACCGGATATGTTAAAAATACAATCCAGTTCCAGATCTCTTTATAATATATACGTGCACAAAGTTTCGAGTCAATATTTAAACCATTCCGGAGAAAACATGCTCACAAAAAAAGTTACAGACAGACAGACCGACAGACAAACATAATTTTTTTTCGCTCAAATTTTAAATCTCAACGTTTCATAACATTCCTAAACCAATTAAAAAAAAAAATAGACATTCGTATAAAATTATAGAATACAATGACTTATTTACTTATAATTACAAAATATGTATTAGTTAAGGGTGTACCTATTTACGATATAAAATTTGTGTTTCTTATTTAACGAAAAAGTGGTGAGAAATAAAAAATGTTTTTCTTACAAGTCGCATTTGTTCAATGCATTTTAAGAGTATCTCAAAAATGTTGGAAACTATTCTCCAACGAATATCCGTGTCTGTCTGTCTCATGCAGTACCTACAGAACATTTGGCAAGAATCCTTCTCCAAGACATAACGAACAAAGCAAATTAAGAATAAGTAAACATATTCATGGATATCGTTTAATTTCAAAGAAAATTTAATATGCATTATGATATATACTTTGAATCTAGGATTGGTATCCTAGATTCAAAGTTTTAGGTAAAACTTAATGACGCTTACGTCTCTTGTCAAGATACTATATAATCTACTCTATATGTTGCAAAAAGTCACCGTCTACTCTTTATTTTATTTATTAAGTATATAGTCTTCGAAATGGCGTGTAAAATCGACGACGAAAGGTTACCGTCTGCCACTCAATGATCGAAGAGAACATATAACTACAAAACTTTTCTCTCTCTGAAAATTTTTGGTATGGAGGGAGGGGGCATTTTTTTATCGAATGGTTATCGATATCTGTTCTCATAGGTCGTTAATATATGTACTTGACATACCCATATTACACTGGCAGACGAAAATTCCGCTCGGTGTGCGGTAGAGGAAAATAAAAAAAAAATATTTTTTTAAAATTCCTTCTACCAAGCACCGATCGGAATTATCGTCTGCCAGTGTAACTGGGGTATTTCAAGTACATATACTACCGACCTATCGATGTCGATAACCACTCGTTTTAAAAAAATGTCACCCCCTCCATATTCTCCCACCATACCACCAAAAATTAAAAAGTATAGAACAAAATGAGTGTATGATTTCTTGTGTAACTGTCCTGTATACCTTCTACCTCACAAGGTGTCTGTTGGAATACAATTATAAGTTATATTACCTGTGGTGTATGTATTTCTCGTAAATCTTGGTTAAAATTTACAATGACATAGCATATGTAACTAAAAACATTAATTTTATTGTACAAATAACTCGTAATAGGGTATTTTCATTAACCTGAGATGAAAGTGGAAATGCTTATATTTGAAAAATGCATATTTTTTAAATATTTTTGGCACAGAAAAAAATATGTTATATAAAACTATAAAATTACAATTTTAATTAGAAGTTTCAATTTTTCATAATGACGTCACTAAGCGAAAACTAGGTAAATCACCAAAAAACTATTAGCAACACTGACGCCACACTGTTAATCTGGTGACAGTGGTGTGACATTAATTTTCAATATTTTGTTTGTTTAGCTATTTGTTTGAAAACAACATTCTATACAAGCATACAAATATGGAAACTAATTATGTAGAAGGTAGATCAAACGTCGTTTTTAATGAAATTTTACACTCATTCACAGGTCGATATTAGGTGCTACACAAAACTGAACATCTGTTTATGAAACAAACAAAAAATAAGGTTATAGTTACATGAAATGTCAAATCACAAATCACCAACTTGAAACTCCCTAGAAATAAGTACATTTGGCGCTCTATTTGAATTATCGCTTAATGACGTCATGAAAGTTTAACTAATGTTTTTCCGGCTTAAATAAAAAAGTAAAAAAGAAAGAAAAAACACGGATTCCTTATTTTTATTTCTAGTTTTCAATTTTCAAATTAAAAAAATATGGGAAAATACCCCATTTGTATAAAAATATATTCTTTATATTAATAAATTGACGTTGATCATAAAATCATACTAAAAACTCATATCGTATTCATGAGCCCTTTGATAAATATTGACTAGAACTATATACGTGTTAATTGTTTTAGTATTAAAAACTTAAGCTATATACTCTATAAACTAAACAAAATGAAGCATCTGTTTTTAATTTGTACGTGGAATTAGCTCATTTTGTTCAGAAGAACACACTATAATATTTGAAATATGCGCAAGAAACGCTATTGGTCCGATTATCAACATGGTTCCCGTTGGGTCCAGAGCATATGATTGGCTACTGCAAAAGCTGGGCAACATACCTTGTATATATTTGTACCATGGTTTGATTGACCTATATGCTCTATTTTCGTCCCTTTAGCGAGGGAGTGAATTTGATTCGCTAGAAAGTAAAGTAGTCTCTAAGGACATAAAGTGTTTTGGGGATAATAATAAGATATAACATGAGTTATCAATTTCTGTTGAAAATTAAAAATACCCTGCAAAATGTCTTTCATCATTCAAATATGTATATTTATCTGAAATTGCATGAAATTTATCTCTACAGCCTTTTTCCTATAGTTTTTTCACATCTCTTACCATTTGGCAGTGTTCTCATTTTAAAGTGGGTGTATATTATTACAGTGGACATTTTTAATTTTGTTAATATTTTTAATTTTTTGAGTCGGTGCAGTTTCAATATTTTGTACCTCTTCGTATTACTTCCACATCCATGTAGTGGATTGGAAGTATAGTAACCGTAAAAAAACTTTTCTTGAAATAGGTTTAGAATGTCATGAAACGTCGAGATTTTAAATTTGAGCGAAAAAAAAATATTTTGTTTGTCTGTCTGTCGGTCTTTCTGTCGGTATGTCTGTCTGTAACTTTTTTTTGTCCGCACGCTTTCTCCGGAACAGTTTAAGACATTGATTTGAAATTTTGTACACGTATACCTATATTATAACGAGATCTGGAACAGGATTGTTTTTTGAAGATGTCCGGTGAAGGGTTGGGGCGTAAATAGGGGTAAATATAGGGAAATATGTAAAGCAAGCTGGTAAGAGTACAGAAACTTGAAATTTGATGTATGTACTACAAGCCAAGGCCTCAGATTTTTTTTATAATATTTTTCAACTTCCCACTAACCCTAGTCCATTATTAAAGGGGTTCATAAAATAAAATTGGGATAATCATTTGAAATTTGGTACACGTATGTATTGTAAAGGCATCTCTAACTGGAGTATATTTTGAGATGATTCCGTTGAAGGAATGGGGGTTAAATAGGGGTTAATAGGGGAAAATAAGTAAAGCGAGCTGGTAAGAGTACAGAAACTTGAAATTCGGTGTATGTACTAGAAGCCAAGGTCTCAGATTATTTATAATATCTTTCAACTCCCACCACCCCTACTCCATTATTGAAATGGTTGATAAAATAGAATTGAGATATTCATTTGAAATTTGGTACACGTATGTATTATAACGACATCTGGAACTAGATTATATTTTGAGACGATTTCGTTGAAGGGTTGGGGGTTGAATGGGGATAAATAGGGGAAAAAGTAAAGCAAGCTGGTAAGAGTACAGAAAATTGAAATTCGGTGTATGTACTAGAAGCCAAGGTCTCAGATTGTTTATAATATTTTTCAACTCCCACCACCCCTACTCCATTATTGAAGGGGTTGATAAAATAAAATTGAAATATTCTCTAGAAATTTGTTACACGTATGTATTATAACGACATCTGGAAGTAGATTATATTTTGAGATGATTCCGTTGAAGGGTTGGGGGTTAAATACTGGTAGATAGGGGAAAATAAGTAAAGCAAGCTGGTAAGAGTATAGAAATTTGGGATTTGGTGTCTATACTAGAAGTGATGGCCTCAGGTTTTCTTATAACATTATGTATTGTAATAACATCTGATTGAGATGATTCCAGTGAAGGGGTGAGACGTGGTAGGTTGTGAATAGGGGAAAATATGTAGGGTAAACTAAAAAATTAATTTTCAACATATATGGTAGAAACCAACGCCTCAAACTTTCCTATGACATCTGCTCCAAATATTATTAAAATTCTATGACCAGTAATTTCCACATACTAGAGTGCAAATCTAGTCAAGATGTTTCCTTTAAAGTCACTTGGATGAAAAATCTGGATGTGGAAGTAGTGATTCCTTAGGCAGCGTTTTTTTTGTGAGATTGAGCAAAAAGCTTATTAAATGTTTGCTCTAAAATGATAATTATAATCATTCTGAATTGACATAATTACGATGTGTTTATTGTATTATAGACATTGTGATTTACATCGCATCAGCAATTATAACGCTGTAAATTGAAACTGTTGAACAAAAAAATTCTCCCAGTGTGATAAAATAAATACTTTTTCAAATACGATTAAATTACGGTGAAATTAAACCTGCCAGTTTCAGCTGACTATTGGAAGGTTCACAGTTGTAGGCGCTAGATTCTGCCTCGTGTTATCTCTGCCATTTGCATACAAGTGTCAGATAATTCATTTAAACCTATTGCGGAAACTCTTTTTCAGTGTCGTCCCGTGGTGAATAACCCACCCCCATATATATTTCTCTTAAACGCATTTATAAAAGTCACTTGCGACATTTGTTTCTATCGTAGGTTGTTTAAATGGCCCGTTAATGTAAGGACTCTTAAGTGCTAGGGAGCTAGTAGTTAGGGAAGTAATTGAAATTTAATAGTTTAGGAAGACAATTACTCAGGTGGCCTGTTTAAATTGAAAATAAATGCCTACGGCTACTTAAATTAATTATCAGTTCTCGCGAGTACTACATAAAGTGTGATATCCGATGGTCGGATGCAGTTAAAGGTAAAAGTCCACCATTGTTAATTAAACCTAAAGATGCTAAGCAGAATAACAGCGACATAACAAAAAATGTAATCGCACAGAAAATTAATCCGTGCGACTTATCAGTTGCGGTCACAAAAATTAAATCAGCGAGCTAAGATAGTGTACTTATTGAATGTAGTGATAAGAGATCGTTACAAACACTTCAAAATATTGCAGTCACCGAGCTTTCCGAAAATTACCATGTGGAAATACCCAAATTACGGAAACCTAATATTATTGTAATAGGAGTACATGAGCAACATTTAAATGATGAATCAGAATTTATTAATAAAATTAAGACACAAAATTGATTAAATGAAGGCAATCTTGAAATAAATATTGTTAAAAAGTATATTTCGAAAAATAAGAAAATACGCAACATTATTATGGAACTGACACCGGATGTCTTTATGAAAATTAAGGGTAAAGGTAGAGTTTTTGTAGGCTGGGACAGCTATCCTGTCTATGAATATATCGGGTACTAAGGTGCTTTAAATGCTGTAAATATGGTCATAGAGCAGAAAATTGTGAACAAGATAATTATATCTGCCCTCTTTGCAGTGGAAATCATAACGCCCACAATGTTTTAAAAATTCAGGAAATACAATATAACCACACTGTTTTTCATATAAATTGTGCATGTTATGTGAGGACCTTAGATAAAACAAAGGAGAGAATATAGTACATCTAGCAACCAGAGCAGAACTTGTCAAATATTAAAAACGCGATATGCTTATGTTTAAATATAAAAGGTCTTAGATTCCACTTGGAAGAGCTCAGGTAGCTAATGCATGAAAGGAATCCTCTAGTTGTGTGCTTAAATGAAACTCACATTACAGATGATATAGAAGAAAAAGAACTTGAAATTTCAGGTTGCAAATTCGTGGCATCCTATTCAAATAGTAGACAAACAGGGGTCTTTGATTTACGTTAAGCAAGGTGTAAATACTACTGAGCTTGACATAGTTGCTAGTAATCAATCTTTTTGCTCTGTAATGTTAAAGTTACAGATCAATAGGGAATCTGTTATTTGTATCTCCATATATCGTTCCCCAAACAGTAACTGTAATGAAATTCTAGATTATTTTGAGGAAATTCTGAATAATGAAATCATAAATGCAAATAAAACAATAATCTTGGGTGACTTTAATATAAATTTTAACAGTACGAATTCAATGGCAAAGAGATTAAAACATAATATAACAGACTCTGGATTTAGACAAATAATCGCCGAGGATACTCGAATCACTGATGTTAGTTATGGAGAATCCATCCTAAATATCTACTTTTATTTTTTGCACATTAACCTACTTTCATGCATAACAATAATAACATTATGCAAATTACCTTATCATTAATTACGATATCTAATGATGTAAATAACTTTCCAAACCGCATGTCCTAGATAAGGAATAATATAAATTAGAACTCAACTTGTAATTAAATCAGTTATATTCCAACATCTGTAGAAGTAACTCATAACTTGTAAAATAGGTTTATTACCTGGGTAATGAAAGTATTTATGAAAATTTGTGTTTATCAGTGAACATAATTGGCGCAGTCGGTAGGATTGAGTCAGGTCAACTCCAGTACCAGTTTTACCAGGAGAATTTCACCGAAATCCTCTGCATAAGGAATTCTGGCTTTGGCAAAATTTGTGGATCGGCAGAACCAGTACCATCCGGACGAAACATTTGGTATCAACCATTCAGACTCTGAATCAACGAAATACTTACCCAGTAAGTCCTAAACTTTCCTTTTACTTTTGAGTGCTAACATTGGAATTTAACTCACAGAAAATTTTGAGCGGATATCAGAATTTTCGAAAAATTTTGAAAGCATATCAAAATTTTCAATTAAATTTCGCCTGCTTATCGAAATTTATTTCTAGTTAAGTCAAAAAATGTTTTGTTGTTTTTTCTCAATACCAAAATTGGTACATTTTTTTTCTTTTCAAAGCAGTCTTAAATTAGCAATTTTTTAATACAAAAATGTCTCTTCCAAGTGAAACTATTACCGTAACTGAACATACTAACTTTCAACTTTTCAAAATGTTCGTTGATGTGATTCCTCGATTTGATGGCAAACCATCAGTCTTAAATGACTTTTTGTCAGCTTGCGACGAGTTAGTCGATGCATATGGATCAACTAATGAACTACAAAGTAAAAAAGCTATTAGAAGCAAATTGTACGGACAAGCTCAAATCAATATTGCCTCCCTACTCGAACTAAATTCATGGGAAAGTATAAAGAAAATTTTGATTAATACATTCGGTGATGCTAGGGATTTACCTACTTTGCAAACTGAATTAAAACATTTAACTATTGACCCTAAAACAGAGACCTTATTATCATTTGGAAATAAAATCTTAGAATATCAGTCATTACTAATGACAAAATTAAAACAGTCTAATAATCCCATCTCTGTAAAAGAAGCCATGAGCACTGTTTTTCAAAAATTAAGTTTAGACACTTACGTCAGAAATTTACCACCTAACTTTAAACAAATGGTACGAACGAAAGAAATCGATGATTTATACAACGCTATCGCATTCGTTACAAAAGAAAAACAATTTCAAAATTATACTAAAACAGTTAATTCATCCATGACACCTTATCAAAATTATTATGCCCCTTCAAATTATAATAAACCCTTTCAATCCTTCATACAACCCTCAACTTATCGACAATCTTTTCAATCATTCGTACAACCTTCAACTTTTAGACAATCTTTTCCACCATTCATTCAACCCTCTAGACAGAATTATGTGACAACTGATAAACGACCAAACTCTACAAACTCCAATCACGACGTTTGGACACTACGAAATCTTAATAATAATCGCCCTACACCAATGGATACATCAACTATTAATAAAACTCTACATTATGTCAAGACAAACACACCAACACCAATGGCTACTTCAACTATCAACAAGCAAACACGTCAACCCTACAGTTATTTACCGCGAATAAACGAAGAAATGAAACTTCATGAACCATTCATGTACCCTAAATGTCAACTACCGTGTGATTACCGAACTACTCTGAAACCAATCGCAGAAATGCATCATTCCGCGATGGATTAATTTGAAACTCTTCCAATATCTGAAGTCGACTACACAAACATTTCACTAGAAGACTTTATGGTACCCGACGTTACGACCTTAGAACAGAAGGTCAATTTACTTTGGAAAATTTTGATGACTCACATTTTTCCAACGAGCCTCGAAAAAACCAACAGACTTAGCTGAATGCAACACACTTATAACTCACAGCCCCCTACCATATATACAATTGACTTATCCTCCTATAAAACTCTTAATTGACACTGGCAGTTCGAAAACCATTTTAAAACCTTCAATTATCAAACAATATTGTCCGCAGTTTATTTTTTCAAGTCCAATTAAAATTAAAACAGGCATCGGTGAAATCATAATTAATGAACAAGCAATAATTCCAGCATTTCTTCAATTCAGTTCAAATCAAACTTTCAATGTAATTCTTTATGATTTTCATGATTACTTTGACGGTGCATTAGGTTTTGAAGATATCAAAAAATTAAATTTAATCATTTCACCACGAGATAATACAATATTTAATGACCAATGTCAGTTACCACTACTTTATGAACATAAACAAAATTCACAATTCACAATTCAAGGACAAGAAATTAGACAAATGAAAACC
Source organism: Stenurella melanura (assembly GCA_963583905.1). Classification (NCBI taxonomy): domain Eukaryota; kingdom Metazoa; phylum Arthropoda; class Insecta; order Coleoptera; family Cerambycidae; genus Stenurella; species Stenurella melanura. The sequence continues at coordinate 77,932,265 of OY757312.1, forward strand.
TCAGTTAATCTTCCTGATAATACCGAACTTCTAATTCATGAACAAAAAATTGGAAACTGTTATATTCCAGAAATTATTAATTCCGTAAAAACAAACATGTATTCTTTGAATTACATAATTACAACTCTCATCCTGTATCATTTAATAGTAAAAATTTACGAATCTCTACACTAAATAATTATAATACATTTGACTATAAAATCTTAACCCCAACAAAAAAATTAGCAAAGACCAACATTGAATCACTTCTCAGAACTGACCATTTAAATCAAGAAGAACAACAATCTTTAATTAAACTATGAAAAAACTATCATGACGTTTTTCAAAAACCGAATGATAAATTAACCTTCACCAATTCGGTAAAACATGAAATTAAAACCAAAGATGACTTGCCGGTTTATACAAAAAGTTATCGCTATCCATACATACACAAAGAGGAAGTTCAAAAACAAATCAAAGAAATGCTAGACAATAATGTAATTAGACCTTCACAAAGTCCTTACTCTTCACCAATTTGGATTGTTCCAAAAAAAACTGATGCCAGCGGAAAGAAAAAATGGCGCCTGGTAATCGACTACAGAAAACTAAATTAAAAAACAATTGAGGATCGATACCCTATACCTAATATTACAGAAATTCTGGACAAACTAGGTAGATGTTCTTACTTCTCCACCATTGACTTAGCATCAGGGTTCCATCAAATTGAGATGCACCCAAATTCAACAGAATAAACAGCATTTTCAGTAGACAACGGACACTATGAATTTATTAGAATGACATTTGGACTAAAAAATGCACCAGCAACATTTCAAAGATGAATGGATAATGTTCTTAAAGAACTACAAAATAAAATCTGCCTAATTTACATGGATGATGTAATCGTTTTTTCTAATGGTCTTCAGGAACACATACAAAATTTACAACTTGTGTCCGAAGCTTTCAGAAAACATCAACTCAAAATACAATTGGATAAATCTGAATTCTTGTGCAAGGAAGTAGCATTTCTTGGCCATATCGCTACTAGAGATGGAATCAAACCAAATCCAGATAAGATTAAAATCATTCAAAATTATCCAATTCCAAAGACGCATAAAGAAATTAAAGCATTTCTAGGACTCCTAGGATACTATAGAAAATTCATAAACAATTTTGCAAAAATTACTAAACCAAGTCTAAAGAAAAATACTAAAATCATTCTAAACAACGAATTCATAAATTGTTTTGAAACCTGCAAACAATTATTAATGAATAGCCCTATCTTAAGCTACCCAGACTTCACAAAACCTTTTGAATTAACAACAGACGCATCCAATTATGCAATTAGTTCAGTTTTATCACAAAATAATAAACCACTTTGTTATGCATCTAGGACACTTAATGAAGCAGAAATTAATTATACAACCATAGAAAAAGAACTTTTATCTATCGTATGGTCATGTAAACAATTCAGACCATATCTATATGGCAATAAATTTACAATTTATACAGATCATAAACCATTACAATGGTTATTTTCTTTAAAAGAACCAAATTCAAAATTAGTTCGATGGAAATTAAAATTAGAAGAATATGATTACGAAATTAAGTACAAGGAAGGATGTCAAAACAAAGTCGCTGACGCACTAAGTCGAATTAAAACGGAAGAATGCAACATACATGATACAACAAATAAAGACAATTTGGACAATATTAGTACCCAAGTTCAACTGGATGATGACATTGACCAATTAATTGATGAAATTTTGGCAGAACAAACCATTTCTGAAAAAATACAAGACATTGATAATAACGAAAATGACACACAAACACAACATACAGCACATGAAGACCCTATCTTTACTCTACCTTATACAGAACAACTGGTTAATTCATATAAAAATCAAATTATTATGACAGAATCTAATAATGCCCCAAATGAAATTTGTGACACAAGACTCATCTTTAACAACCAAAGACACTTAATTACAATAGGAACAACACTAGACGACGAAAAAACTCTAAAATTCTTAAAACCATTCATATCTATTGATGGGAATACATGCTTTAAATTTTCAACTCAAACTCTAGAAAAAAAATTACGAGAATTCTCAGATCCTCATTATTATATCACAGAACTAACAAAATTTTAATTTCTAATATCTTATTAGAAGATGTGACAGATGAAAATGAACAACAAGCTATTATTAGATATCATCATCAAGGAAAAACATGCCATAGAGGAATAAAAGAAACAACAAAATCAATTCAAAAAATTTATTACTGGCCTAACATTCAAAAAGACGTCACAAACCACATTAATACTTGTCAAACTTGTTTATTATCACAATACGACAGACACCCACAAAAAATCAAAGTACAAATTACAGAAACTCCAATGAAACCTTTCCAAAATATTCATGTTGATACATTTCATATTGATCAAGAAGATTTTCTTACCATTTTTGATCCCTTTTCAAAATTCGGTCAAGCCTATTATCTTGAGCATAAAAAAATAGCATCTGTATCATGGAATCCCTCTTACAATTCTTCTCACATATGGGTATTACCAATAAAATTACGGCTGACAATGGGACAGAATTCAAAAATCAAATAACGGACTTTTGCCTATTACATAATATAAATTTACATTTTACAACACCTTATCACTCCAATTCTAATTCACCAGTAGAACGATTTCATTCAACACTTGCGGATTCAATTCGATGTTTATGACTAGAACAACAAAAACCTATCAAATACCTTATGACATTAGCAGTTATGTTATATAACAACTCAATTCATTCAGTTACACAAATGACACCAATACATTGACCAAAACAAATCCAATTTACAACAATTACACGAAATTACTCGACAAAGAATTCAAAATAATAAAGATAATACAATAAATTCTAGAAATTCAAATCTACAAGAACCCCAAACAGTACAATGATATAGTTTATATCAAAACCGGGAAAAGAATTGCAAAACATTTACCAAAATTTAAAAAAGCTATAACCTTACAAGACAACGATATAACTATAAGTACTACATCTGGAATTAGACATAAAAATCAAGTTCAAAAACAAAGAAAGATTCCTAATTCCGAATCTTTGTTACAGGAGGACAATGACAAGGAACAAATTACTTTTAACAATAACCCTAATCCTTCTTCAAACAACACAAGCCGATATTACCTTCGACCCCGTCATTCATCCAACAATCTTAGGCTTGTAGATAAATTTATTTGGGAATATTATGTCAGCGATAAATAAATTCTGCCCAGAAAAGAAGATTTTAATGAAATATACACCTTGGAGAAACAAAAATGTAAAACAGGCACAGAAAGAAAGAAACGAGGGTTATAGAAAATTCGAATTGACAAGATCATGTAACAACTGGGAAGAATATGTCAAAAAGAAACAGAGTGGCTGCAGTAATACGGCAAGAAAGGATAAAGTATTATGAACAGAACATTGATGATTGCAAGGGAGATAATTAAAGGATGTGGGGCACTATTAAAGAATTAACCAGTAAAACGCAGACAGGAGATTTTGACGTAGACAGAATTATTTTCGAGAAGCATCCTAACATTCCTAACTCAGTAGAAGAAAACTTTAACAACTTTTATTATGAAAGCATTAAAGACATTGCAAATAGTATTGAAAACAAACCGTTTGACTTACAAATAGCATCAGATATTGAAGAAATTAAATTTTCTACATTTCGGAAAATAAACTCAAGTGAATTAAAGAAAATCGTTTTTAATTAAAAAAATAAAAGTACGGCTGATGAAGGACTCAGTGTTAAATTAATTAAATTAAATTAAAATACCGATTCCAAAAGTAGCATCCCCCACGAAACCTGAGCAACGCCGACCAATTAATTTATTGCCAGTTGTAGATAGATATTGGAAATTATAATGAGTGATCAGTTGCGTGAACATGTTGAAAAAAATAACATTCTATTCCTAAGGCAATCTGGTTTTCAAGAAAACCATTCGTGTGAAACGGCTCTCCAGCTTATTTGCGCCAAATGGAGGAAGGAAATAAGTGAGGAAAATGTAGTTCTCAGTGTGTTTGTGGATTTAAAGCGAGCTTTTGAGACTACAGAAAGACGGCTGTCAGTGAAGAAAAAATTATATAGACATGGCATTGAAAGTACTGTTTTAAAGCGGTTAGAAGATTATTTGTGTGATAGGCATCACAGGACGAAAATTAGAAACAAAATGTCAAGTACGATTGAGAGTCCGCGCGGTGTTCATCAAGGAAGTGTCCTGGGGCCTCTTCTATTTATTATCTATGTCAATGATATACATTGTGTTTTGAAAAATTCATGTATAAATTTGTTTGCTGATGACACTGCAATCACTGTGGCCGGTAAAGATTTCGATAGTATAACAAACACTCTTAATAACGAAGTTGACATTTTGTACGACCGGTTCTGTGGTAATAAGTTAAAACTAAATTCTGATAAAACCAAATTTATGGTTATAGGCTCAAAATCTCTATGCATTCCTGGGTAGTAATTATATAATTAAAATAAATGAGTGTGTTATAGAAATAGTGGACCAAATTAAGTATTTAGGTGTTATGTTGGACCCTCAACTTGTATTCTGTAATCAAGTTAATTATATGTGTAAGAAAATTGGGGAAAAAATAGTTTTTTTTCGTAGAATTGCTACTAACTTGTTGCAGTGGAGCAAATTACTTATATACAACACCATAATATATCCCCATTTTACATATTGCACGTCCCTTTTAATAGCAACCAACAACCAAGAAATCGGCAGATTGCAACTATTGCAAAATAAAGCAATGAGAATTGTACTAAATTGTCGTATTTGTACTTCCGTAAAGCTTATGTTAAGCGTTCTTAATTGGTTGTCTGTGGAGCAGAGTACAAAAAAGGCGAATTTAGTTCTAATGTATAAAATAATTAATGGCAAAGTTTCCACTTATTTACAAATATTAAAGAAACGCCTAGATGTACGTGGTTATAATGTAAGATCAAAAAATAATTATGACATTGAATTAGTTAAAAAATCATTTTTGCAAGGTTCTATATATCAGAAAGGGCTTGGTCTTTTCAATGCTCTGCCCAATGATATAAAAGAGGCTCCTAATGTGAATGTTTTTGTTAAAAATATATGTAAATATTTAACATGTAATTATTCAGCTACCTAATGTATTAATTATGTTTTTACTTTTATCTTTTATCTTGTTATTCACATTTATATAAATGTTTTTTTCTGTTTATATTTCGTCTACTAAAATAGCTAAATAGCTAAATAAATAAATACAATAAAATACAATACATACAATAATGGAGTCATACGAACAGATCTAGGAAACTTGCAGGAGTAAACATTTGTTTTAATTGTTTCTAAACATCAAGGCTCACCTTTCTTCTAACTTTCCAACGACATAGCTTTGCGCAAAGCACTCGTACTGCCCATTTTTGAACATTTTTCTGTTTCTGTTTAGTTTTTCTTGAATATCTCAACTTCCTTACATCGAAATTTAAAGATATCCAAATTGTTCGAAATTCAATTCTCCACAACCAATTTTGGTCGATTTTTCCCCCTAGCCTATAAGATCACCTCAAAAAAATTCAAAATGGCGGCAATTAAAATATTCGTATTTTCTTTATATATTCGGTTCCTATATACATTTTTAAGCAAACTGTGGGAAAATGTAATACCAATAGTGGTTAATAAGTTTGCCAAATTTTGTTGAAAATATTAAGAGGAACAGTCACAGACGTCGTTAGTGTGAAAACTGTATTTTGCTTCCCAGTTTTGGGAAAGCCATCGTAGAGCAACTTTTTTTTAATTGTAGCTTTTCATAAGTACTTCCCAACCAGAAAAATTAGTCGTGGGAACGTAGCAATGACTACTGTAGGCGCTTTAAGGTGTTTTTGCATGTAGTAGGAACGTTCCTAATACGTGTTTATGACCAAAATGGGGAATATTTTTTGGTGACGATATCGTTTCAGCCAAGTTCATGGAAATTGTCTGACTATGTTCCAATGACGTTATGGTTCCGAAGCGGCGACGTCGTGGCGTAGACGCCGCAACTTTCAGAAAACTTTACCACTCCCCACTCTTACAAATCGATGTTGCCCCCTCTTTGTCTTTCAACCGATTTTATTATATTTATGTTTCATTCTTACATATGATTCTTGTTCTTGCTCATTTTCCTAACTCAGAAACTTAATAGAATATCAGAAGATAGATAACAAAACTTGTGCTATTTTCCAACGGTTTAAGGGTCACAATTAAAACGAATGCAATTTTACTGACAAGCATAATGACAAAACGTCCGAATCTAACCACGCGCCTCCAAAATTTGCATTTTTTAGTGAAAATGTTGTTTTTAAAATATGTAATGTCATGCGAGAATATGACACAATAGATGCCGAAGCCTCTTTTCGGAACTTAACACTAATTTTTATGTATTCATTTGTTATATTTGGTGCAAAAATGGCGATAAATTAAATTTTTTAGTGAAATTATGGTTCATGTGTTATAATAATGGAGTCGAAAATTTTGGCCATCAAAATGGCATATATTTCAGAAAATATCACTTTATGGTTGTATTCACCAAGAAATGCTACTTGAAAGTAATTGCTACTTGGCGATAGTGACGAAAACTGCAAATACGTAACTTTAAAGTTATATATTGAACAGATTGGGCCGTTATTTGATGAAAATCCATGATAATAATTGGGAAGAAAACTATATTAGTATTTGATTTTCACTTTATTTCTTGTCAACATGACCATTGTTTTGCCACACAGTGGCTTCTTCGGATGTTGAGTACTGGTATACTAATTTTACAATGCACAAACTATCACGTTCTATCAAATGCTCCAGCAAAAATGTGTTTGCGTGATTCCCACAAATAATACTTTTATTGTACTTCCTTGCAAACACTTTATTTTCATCTGTATTAGTAATAATGTAAGATGGGCTTTCTCGGACTAGTGCACGGAAACAACGTACCTATTTTGTATTTTAATTCGAAAATGTTTGAATATTTGGATGAGCTTCTGTAATATTTTTTGACGTTTTGTCAACCTTATCTGATATAGACTAATTTAAAACAAATCACACTATAAGTTAATGTGTAAATTTCAAATATATGTGCCAATACGATAAAGCGCGCAATTACTCTATTTATTATTTAAATTTAAATTATATGATACTGGCATAAGCATTATACGAATTTAAATTGTATCGGTTTGAAGGACAAATGCTTGACCAATAACGTGGTAGCTTGTACGACCAATTTTAGCCAATAGTAGACGAGCATAAGCATACGCTAGCTCTGAAATGAGGAGTCGCTGAAAAATGGCGTAGCAGACGGTTTGGCCGTTCAGGCTGGAAAAATTAAAGCCGCACAAATACATGATTTGTAAATATCTGTATATAGCGATTAATAACTGCTAATAGAATCAGCGTAAAGTAGTTATGTTTTGTTATATGTTATGTGTTGATTGTGTACCATTGCCCATAGCTACAGCAAGGCAATGTTCTCGCCGAATCAATTGTAAGTAGACTTTTCTATTATGTAAGCCTTTTGTGATGAAGATGTTGCTGTTTGAAGCCGTTTGCAATTATGCAGAATTATTGATGGCTTCATTACTTCATTCCACATTCGGCCAGTAATATTTTCTATTGTATCCAGTGTTACTATCCGATTAAGACTTCTCGTACCCCATGAGAAAATTATGAATAATTTCGATTGAACGTTTTGGTTGCGTAGCTATACCGTCCCGTTGTTTTAGACATCTCCCGTGTGTTTTGGGCATAAAACGCAGTGTTCAACTAACAAACAAGTTTATGTCGAAATTACAAATTGTCGGGCTATTTTTTTGCCATTAATTTTACGTACAGTTCGTATTCTTTTCCTTTCGTGTGGCTACATGTAATTTTGTTGAGCTTAATTATGTTATCGTAAGAATTATTTGTTTTTACCGCTCTGGCCAGACAGAGTTTTATTTTAGTTTCATTATTTAGTGTATGCGGATTCTTATAATGTACCATTTTGCATTGTATTTTACTATATGTCATATGGACTTTCGATTTTTACTTTATTATTCTGACGAAAGTTTTTTGCAGTTTACCTGCACCCTGATGTCTCATGCTCTATTATTGTTTGTGTCTTTTTCTGTGAACTATTGAAGTAGTTAAATTTAATTGATTCGTTTTATTTGAACTTAAGAAAATTTAAGTTTCTATCAATTAAATTTATGCCGATAAAATGTACCCAGAAGAAAATCCCGAAATTGCCGATAATATCCTAAAGCAAGCGGCACAAGCGAGCGCAAATTTATTACCCGTAAAATACAGGTCAAGATATGGACATGGATATCAACTTTTACTGAATGGAGAAATCTGAACAAAATCAAAACTGTAAGTGACGATATTCTTCTAAGTTACTTTGTCGAAAAAGCAAAGTCGATGAAATATTCCACGTTATGGAGTCGATTCTCAATGCTAAAAAATTGTTTGGCCATAATAGATAATTCTGACATCAACAAATATCCAAAATTTGCTTTCTTGAAGCGTCAAGCTGCAGGATATTTACCGAAAATGTTCAGAGTTTTAACAGCACAACAATAAACCAAGTTTTTATGTGATGCTCCAGATAAACAATGTCTACTAGCAAAAGCAATTTTAGTGTTTGGAATCTTTGGTGCGTGTCGAAGAGATGATCTAATACGCTTAAATTTAGACGATGTGGTAGATAATGAGCGCTTTCTTGTCGTGTTTTTACGAGATGGAAAAACTCATACATCAAGAAGTTTCACCATTACCAATGAGAGATGTACATTTGAGCCCTGTCCACTTTATCGTAAATATGCAGCTCTACGACCTAAAAATATGAACAGCAGAAGATTATCAGTTGCATATCGAAACGGCAGGTGTTACGCTCAACATGTTGAATGCCATACCATCAGTGGTGTTCCCAAAATTGTTGTAGAATACCTAAAGAAATCCCGGAGAATATACCGGGCATGAACTAACTCGTTCTTCAGCAAGCATGTTGGTGGAAAGCGGCGGTGATTTACTCACTCTGAAAAGGCATGGAGGATGACGTTCCTCCAATGCAGCGGAAGGATATATAAAAGAATCCACACCAAGAAAAACTGAGGTATCACGAAAACTGTTTAAACCTTCACACTCGCAAAATACGTGTATCATTCGTTGAACAAAATCCAAACATTTGCGAAGAGTCTGCCTCAATAACTGCTGTTTCACAAAATGAAACTCCAAAGGGACTTAACCAGTAAAATAATGCCAATTACACAATAAAAATAACCATTAAAAACAATAATTGAGACTAAAAACATTATTAGTTGGAGCTGTTATTATTAATAGTTAGTTAGTTAATTTTCAATATTCTTACTCTAGTAGTTACATGTTTTATTTATTCCCATAATCTTATAAGAACAAAAATGTTCCAAGTTTCCTTCGCATGTCTTTTTTGCTATCGTTTTCAAAGAAGTATAATAGAAATTATCGTTAATTACAGGTCCAAAAATAGATTTTTCCGTTCTTGCATGACTTTTGTTACACGCGCATGGAAAAATCCTTATTTCCAGACACTTAATAAAATATACTATCACACGTAACCATTCTTTCACCACACAGTGGCTTCATCAAATGTTAAGTACTAGTCCTGTACTTGTATTTAGTTGAAGAAGCTATTCTGCAGTGATACAATTGTTATGTGTAAATATAATTTTATGAAACAATTTGGTTTTTGTGTCCATTTGTAACATGAATTTTCATAAAACAAATTCTGCTCACGAGCAAGACGTCTGGTAAAGCAAACAAGCAATGGAAGGATGAATTAAGGTCATTTTCGGTCACAGTAGACAAACCTTTACTAAGAATATATTTTGAACAATTTGTATATGTATGGTCAAAATAAAACATTTGCTGCATAATAAGATCTAATTTCTAAAATAGAACGAACAATATTAACATATGAATGCCATATATTATATTGGTTTAATAAAGATATATTCAGCACTGACATATGGCATATCACAGTAAAGATATAGTAAATAAATTACATAATTATTAAATTGTTTCTAAAGGTTAATTTATGACGTGAATGGTCCTTGTGGCACCTCCAATTATTTTCCGATCAAGCTGAATAAGACAGGTTAGTTTTTGTTGGTATTGGCGCAAATATAAGAGGTGGTGTAAAGGAAATGTACATGGTGTCCCAGATTTAAGCGGACATACTCTAGTGGAAGGTAGAGCACACTCAGCTGAGTTTAAAAATACCCCTGATTTACCGTTGAATGTGAACCGTTTTTGAGATGCAGGGTGTTTTATGGTTTTTTACTAGAATTTCAGTCCACCATATTTTGAGAGCAGTTCCGGGGTACATAGAAACACTGAATAGGAGGGTTTTAGTCGGTAGGAGTTCGACACTACCCAGCGCGTTTGATACTCAGCGCTGGGTGTCCATGAAGGATTCCCCCCTCCCTCTCAAAAAAAGCTTAAGTGATTTTGGAAAAATTCCACGACCGACCTTAATTTTTTCATATGGCTCTTAGGATCGTTAACATCACACAATGTGTGTGGATAAATGTTAGTAAACTTTTAAAAAGCCTATGGATCAGTTTATAAAATAGTCATAATATTTGATGGCACGTTTATGGTTATTCTTCAATATATTTTCAAAAGTATTGAAAGACTGAATTTGACATTCTACAAATAATACAATCCAGTTGATAACATAACAATTTTATTAATTTTAGCTAAATACCCCGTAGAAGAGGTTGTTATTTGTTTTTGTTGACATTCAGTGTTTTTCCGTTCAAAATAAAGCACGATCCATTTTGCAACCACAACTTCTCAGCGGGGTGCTGAAGAAGCTATGAAAGCGTAGCAACCGGTTAACTCAGGGTTGGTCGAAGGTCACTCTGTGGCGAGAAGAGTTACTTAATAATTTGAATGTTACAAAACAAAAATAAACAAAGAAACTGGGCGCCGGCGTATTCATACAAATGATATTCCTGCAACTGGTTAAGGAGGAAACAATCAAAAGCAAAATTAACAAAATATAACAATATATTAACAATAAATAAAGTTTAAAATTTACAAAGACTTTACAATTAAATGTGAGAATTAACAAAAAATTCAAAATTTACTACAATAAAAATATAATGCTTATTAGTGGCAATGAAAATTTGTTAAGAGAAAAAAAAAATTAATTTGAAACGGAAACTTGTAAAATTGAAAATATCAACTGGTTTACAATTATATCTAGTAGTTATCTTCTGACCAAGAAAAGCTACGATGATAGTTAATTGCTTACGTAACTTTGGGCGGCGAGTGCGGAGTTCCAAGGTGTCAATTCCTGGAGATGGCCACAGGTACCTGGGATTGAGGACTTATATTGTTTGTCCGGGTCAACGAGGAGGTTCCAGGATGACACGAAGTTGGAAATGTTCAGCCAATTATTATTCTCGTCCAGCCACTAGCAAAACTACCATGTGCTTGATCCAGGGTTGGTCGATCCAGATTATTACATGAAAACAGTGGTAAATCATGAACCAGTTGATACAAATTAAGTTACACAAAGAAAAAAAAAACTAATGATTTAAATTTAAAATGACTCTGAATAAATTATTTTAAAACTTTAAAACTTATTGAAAAGAATAAAAAAAGATTGGCCAAGGTTACGACTTTTTATAAAAACTACACAAACAAAAAAAAACAAAAATTAGAATTTGTAAAATTTAAGCATTAATTTAAGAAAATGGTTGAGGACCGAAAAAAAAACTCTACTACTAACTTATCTAAAAAATTAGGCCACAAAATTACTGTAAATGACAAAAGTTAAGTTATTATGAAGCAAAATGGTCCAAAGAAAAAAAATTGTTAATAACACCAAAATGTTCAAAGTAGAACGAATGAGATAGATGTTAAAATTGAAAACTAGAAAAAATTAAATAAAATATAAATTGTTGGAGATGGTCTCCGGTTCTATGACGTCTTGCTTTTCGACAAATTCAATAATTTAGTATATCAGTCGTGAAATGAGATTATCTAATAAAATAAATTTTAGAGCAACCCCAAATACAAAAAAAATATATATACCTATATATGTAAGTATATAATATAACCTACTGGCAAAAATTATTAATATAATATCTAAACATAAAATAATCCGCAGCAACTGTCCCAAAATGACAAATAAATAAATTACGGCTGGGGCAATCCACTAACAAATGGTTTTTTTATTAACCACATGGTTAACTTCAAATGTATTATAATTCAATTAAATGCCAGCTTAAAATTCAATAACAAATCAAAACAACTAGGTTATTATTCTAATGCAATGATAATTCAATAATAAAAGGAAACTTTCAACAAAGTATTATAGGATGGCTCTAAACTTCAAATCTTTTAAGAAAAAAAATTAGAATGATCTCACCTCAGCGACGTCAAGACGGAAAGTGCCGGTTTTCAATTCCTGTCAGTTCCATCTCTCCCTAATATTCCGCCCGCACGTGCTCAATGGTGACTTTGTATTGTGGTTTTTATCGCGGGAGATTCAAATTTTATGTAGTACGGGTGCTGAATGGAAAATATTTGGCAACTAATTAAATAATGGACAAGTTACGGAAAAAACATGTTACAATTTATTTCGCGAATAAAAAATAAGTAATAAAACGACATTGTTAAAAAAGCCAAGTAGGCACATGTCAAATGTGTAATTTTACAAATAAGAATTGCTGTTCGCTCTTAGTAATTATTAGAATAAGTAATAAAAATCCAGTTAGCAAAATTAATAAGATGCCGAATGCCGTTTCAATTTAGTAATGAAGAGTATGCGGATATTATTTTTGTGTATGGCTTTTGCGACTGAAATGAGAGAGCTGCAAAAAGAGAGTATCAAAGGCGTTGTTCAAATCGCCGTGTACCAGATCATAAAACGTTTTCAGAGGTATACCAATTTAGTAGGGAACATGGACAATTACCGTCAATGACAAAGCATGAACATGTCCCCAGAGCTTTTCCAAAAGAAGAGCAAATATTACAGGTTGTGGAAAATAATCCATCCATGTGTTAGAAGTTCTACTAATTTTTCTCATTATTTCTTTAAGTAATGAGTTAGCAGTACCTAACACAAAAGTATGGCGAACATTAAAAAAGGAAAATTTATAACAATTTCGTGTACATGTTTCAGTTCAATGTCTAGATGGCGACGACGTTCCCCTCTTAACATTTTGTAGGTGGATTTTGGGTCACAAAAGAATAATATTCACGGATGAAGCCCAATTCACACGTAATGGAATTAACAACTGTAGAAATCAGCATATTTGGGCAACCGAAAATCCACATGCAGTATTTCTTTAAGAAAGGCGAACTGGTGAAGTTTATTTAAACTTTCTTAGAGATATCTTGCCAGGCTTATTAGAAGCCATCAATACTAGGGGTTTTTGGTTTCCGCACGATGGTGCTGGACCCCATTTTTCTATACCGGTTCGGGATCATCTGAACCAGCATTACACCGACAGATGGATTGATCTCGGAGGTCCTGTAAACTGGCCACCGAGGTCTCCTGATCTTACACCTCTAGATTATTTTTTATGGGGTCATCTCAAGTCAGAGGTGTATAATGAGGAGTTCAGTACACGAGAACAGCTTCTAGAAAAAAATATTACTGTATGTGATAACATTAGAAATAACCCATAAGTGATTGATAGGTCAGTGAAAAACATATTAAAACGTTCTCGAAAATGTATTGATGCTGGGGGCATTCATTTTGAAAACCTGTTATAGTTTTAATTATTTGCACCGTTTTTATTTTATTTTTTTCAGTTATTTAAAGTTCTAAATAAATTTATTTTGTCAAAATAAAATTGCAAACTTTTGTCTTTAATATTTTCAAGTTATTCTCAAAAGGTGTTTAATATATTTTTAAGTTGTGTTTGTTAATTCAAGCCTCTTCCCTAACACTATTTTTCTTTCATGAAAGAAATGGAATGTGTATTATTTTGGACGAAATTAAAACTAAAAGATGCTTAGAAACACTGAATGTCAAAACGAAAATAAATAACAACCTCTTCTACGGGGTATTTAGCTAAAATTAAAAAAATAATGATGATAGCAACTTGATTGTGTTATTTGTAATATTTCAAATTAGGTCTTCCAATACTTTTGAAAATTTATTGAAGAATAACCATAAACGTACCAATAAATATTATGACATTATTTTATAAACTGGTCCATAGGCTTTTTAAAAGTTCACAGTTACCAAAAAAATAATATACAGTGTGATGTTAACGACCCTAAGAGCCATATTAAAAAAATGGAGGTCGGTCCTGGAATATTTCCAAAATCACTTAAGCTATTCATTAACCTAAAAGAGTATAATATGTATACCAAATTTTATCTAAATATGTGCAGTCATTTCAAAAACATGGCGGGCTGAAATTCTGGTCAAAAACTATAAAACACCCCATATCACAAAAATGGTTCACATTCAACGGTAAGTATACAGGTGCTTTCAACTCAGCTGAGTGTGCTTTATCTTTCACACACCCAATATCTGAGTATATTGGTATTAATTTTTTCTTCCGAAGAAATTCCAGTGCAACGACCGGGAATTATATCTGGGACTCCTGAATGTGATTCAATAATTGTTCGAGCCTCTCCACCAAGCAGTTATATTAACAAAAACTGAATAACCATGCAAGCTGCTCTATTTGCGGTTAATATTCTTCACCAACTTAGACTTCAGAACTAAATAAAAAAATCTTGTAACTGTCGTAACTAGGTATCGTTGTAGACTAGTTTAATTCTGACAATGAAGTATATTATTTCAATTATTGACATGCGTATCTGTTTCTTATTCAACAGTGTACTACTAACTAGACCTCAATTAACTATTAGAAGATTTGTTATTGTTGTTACACAAGATCCCAATAATTATTATCAAGAATCTGAATAGCTCTGATATGACAATTATTCCTCAACTATGTATTCCTCGGCCTTTTGTGGCATGGATAGTATTCTAAATATTAGCTTTGCTCTCGATTCTCTTATATATAAATTAGACAAAATTTTAATAAAATCACTTCTAATCTTAGCATGTTTACGTCTGAGTTTTATCAGTTAATCTGTAACATATCCTTAAGTCTCGCCTAACAATAATATAAAATAAATCAGATAATACAGCGAAATTTGGTGTTCCAGTTTTAGTAAATACAGGGTGTAATTAGTTTCACGTCATTAAAAAAAAAACTGGTAATAGGGACCGACTAGACACACAAGAAATCTATATGACTTTTTTCTCTGGAGGCACTTTGAAAAAACTGACCTAAGTTTAAAAATTTAATATTAAGGCAGGAAACATTTGAAAACCACTGTTTTTCAGGGTGACTGGATGTCATAGCTCCGAATATTAGAAATAATAAAAAACTGTAATACCCTACTTTTGTTCCCGCCGGAAGAAGTGGGGCACTTGGATGGGATTACTTGTACCGAACTATTTATACCACTAATTATGAAAATGTGAATAACTCCTTCTCTTAGTTGTGTATTTTAGGTCAGGAAAAAATCAGATTTTTTTAACGAATTGAGCATATTTTTTCCCAGTCAGGTATCGAAAACTAAAAATCGAGTCTTTGGTCTCTATGAAAATCGATGTAAACAATAATAAACAGATCAAAACAAGACAGCGAATACTAATAATAGTTATCATACCTTTAATGCCCAATAGGTAACACTCAATAACTGAAAAATTCTGTTGAATTTTTCACAAAATTGTTCGAAATGACCTCCATCTCGAAGTATACACATTTCGGTACGTCGAACTAAGGACATACGCACTCCGTTCAAGACTGGTAAATTAGGATAATTTTTAATGGTTTCTATGCACATTAAAATACGTTGTTGCAATTGTTCTGAAGTGTCAATTGTTTCACGGTAAACCAGAGTTAAAATGCCCCTAAAAATAAAAGTCCATCTGATTTAAGTCGGGCGATCTAGCAGGCCATGGTACTGGTCCGTCACGTCCAATCCATCGTCGAGTAAACTTTCTGTTCAAACAATTTCGAAGGGAAAGACTAAAATGGACTGGCGCGCCATCGTGCAAATACCGCATTCTTCTGCGGTAGCCAGGGGTACATCTTCCAGCAAATTTGGCAACGTTTGTTGCAAAAAATTTAAGTATACATCACCATTTAATCTATCGGGTAATTGTATAGGTCCAATTATTTCATTACCGCAAATTCATGCCCACGAGTTGACGCTGAACTGTCGTTGAAAATGCGCCCTTCTTATTACACGTGGATTTTCGTCTGCCAAATAGTGCAAATTTTTTGAATTAAATACCCCATTTCTGGTAAAACACGACTCATCGGAGAAACACAGAACGTTTAAAAAATCCTCATTTGCGGCGTGTTTTCTTAAAATGCACCTACAAAATTACATTCGCTCTGCAAAATCTGGAGGTTCTAGTGCTTTGACAGTTTGATAGTGATAGGGATGTGAGTTCATATCTCTCAATGTCCTCCATACCACAAAATGGGATACTCCCAGATGGTTCGCAATATCGCAGGTGCTTAAAGTTGGATCCTCTTCTATAAGTTCCAAAATTTGAACCTCTGCGTCAATTACCCTTTCTTCGCCTTTTGGACCTCTTTCTCCTCCATGTCCATCGAGACGACCTGTTTCTCGAAGACGCTGATCAATACTAACAAATGTATGAGCACAAGGATGACGTCGATTAAACCATAAAGCTCTTCCGCACCAGCTGCATCTCCACCACTCTCTCCATACACCAGGTGCATATTCGCGAGCCCTGGATAAGTGTAATCTCCCATAATGTCACTAAACTGTGAATTAACGTTATCAATAAAGAAGGCAAAAAGAAAAGCTTGGTCCAAAGTCCAAAAAGTAATACAAAAAGCACGAACGAGAAGTAGTGTAGTACGTAACCAGGTACTAACGACTTGAACGATAAGTCAATAAAATAAATCTTAACATAAGTTGCACAAAATTCAAAAAGAACAAAAGCAACAGATACAACTAAGGAACGGGTAGGTCGCGTCGTGTGTACGTTGTTTACCAAGTAAGGACACACACTGAAATTATTAGTTGAGAATATTACAAGGAAAAGTATAGCACGCGTAATAAGATAATTTGGCAGCGAAGAAGCAAAAAATATGGCGATGTCCTTTGCAGGTCGCTTTTAACTGCTTTCTCGGCATGCTTTTCGATGAACCCCGTCGAGTCCTAATTATCTCTTAAGCTCAGCATACTTATTTGCACGAATGTCAGAGTATCAAGTGCAACAAGACGCGAGGCAATAAATCCTACCCCAATATGCCAGCAGTTCTCAAAGTATGTTATTAGGTATTTTGGAAAATGTTCTCTATTTTTTTTTCTCCAAACCTATGAGCTTTAGACCCCATGTTATATAAGCTTTTTTTTGCTTGTCTTGTCATTTCCTAGCACCAGTATTTTAAATGACATGAAACTAATTACACCCTGTATATGATCAATTACATCTCATAAAGGGAAGTTACATGCTGTCTTTTATAGATGATAAATATCTAAAGCTTCTGGGGATCATTCCATGTATAGTTTGTACCTATAGTGTACATTCTGAGGATGGTGTCCTTTGTAGATAATAAATATCTAAAGCTTCTGGGGATCGTTCCATGTATAGTTTGTACCCACAGAACAACTACTATAGAACTGAGACTGCAATGGTAGGAGACAGAATTATCTTCTCAACGACAGAAGCGCGACCGGTGGTTGACGAGTCAACTATTGAACCAACTATTAAATAAAAATGCGGGAAATTTGAACTAATTTTAATTTTTAAATAAAGCGGAATTGAAGCGTTTACCACAAGAGTGACCTAACCAACAAATTTTAAATTGATGAATTGAAAAAACATTTTAATTAATTCATATTCCAATTTCTTGTGTGGCTGTTTAATACCAAACTTAACCAACAAATATAAAAAAAATGGAATGAGTTTTACCTTTGTTTTTCATTTCATTAATTTAAAATTTTTCAGATAGGCCGCTCTTGTAGTCAACGCCTCAATTTATCTCAACCTCCTAAAAAAAATACGTCTAAACATAATCAGGACTGAAACAAAACAAACAAAACTGACATTACTATCACAGAACAAATTCTGTGCTGACAGAAATTGACAATCGGCAAATATGTCACTCGTGGCGACATCCCTTGGTTGACGAACAAACTACACTCCAACATAGGCAACGGTAAAAATATGTTTCCAAGTCGGTCAACCCCAGTCTCAGTTCTATAGTAGTTGTTCTGTGTTTGTACCTATATTATACATTCTGAGGATGGTGTCCTTTGTAGATGATAAATATCTAAAGCTTCTGGGGATCGGTCCATGTATAATTTGTACATACAGTGTACATTCTGAGGATCAAAGTTTTGAAATAACTGTGGCGTCGCATCGTATCGTTTTGTAGTGAAATGATTTTATCCCTTTAACAAAATAATTCATGTTTTTTAAATCAATAAAAACTATAATGTGTTGATAATGCTAAAGTATAAAGCTATAGAAATCAAATAGAATATTTATTTAATTCAATTTAATCGGCTTATTTAACTTAACGTCCTGGAGAAGTTTAGCTAATGCTATTCCACCACTTAACCAGGATGGTGAACCGAACTCCTTTTTTACATTTTTAATTTCTTAGTTTGGAATCAAACAGGAAGGCTACATTTATAAATTATCATATGAAATTGCGCCAATTGTACACTAATTATTTTGTGATACTTGAACCAATACAACATTGCTAGAAAAAGATAAGAATATGTATAATAAAAAACTGATCTTCTCACAACAAGTTCACGATGTCCTATAAATGTGAGAGGGAAGACATGTAAATATAGTGCAAGAGAAGTTTAAAAAGCATAATCCAAATGTTTGCATATGACATAAATAAGTTTTTTAAAGTATTTGCAATGTTAAAATGCAGTTTACTGTAGTGTATTTTATTTCCGCACAGATATTGATAAGATAAAAAACAGTTTAAAAAAACTTAAAACACACGCTTTAATAGCAAACTGAACTAGAAAGTAAAAAATAATTTTTAATTATTAAGATTTCGTTTAACAGAGATTGAAGTCCACTCACTCACTACAATTAAGAGATTTTTAATAAATTTATAATAAGAATAAAGTGATTAACAAGAAAAATTACTTCATTGTAAAAAAGCGTGGGGTGCTTAGTATTATATTTTTTTAAACTAACCCTAATTTTACAAAGAGCTACCAATGAAATATTTATATCAGTTGAACACCTCACGCTTTTCCTTACAATAAAATGTTTTTTTTGTTAATCACTTTATTCTTATATTAAAGTTATTAAAAATCTTTTAATTGTATTGAGTATGTGGACTTTCTATCGTCGTTAAGAAAATTTTAATAATTAAAAATTATTTTTTACTTTTTGGTTTGGTTTGCTATTAAAGCGTGTTTTTTTTTAGATTTTTTAAACCATTGTTTATTTTTTTTATTTTTTAGTCTTAAAACGAACTTAAATGTAATAATTCGTGTACTATTAACCAGAAGACGGAATTTTTGGTGCTTGATCCGCCATCCACCATTCATATTCAATTGTTGAATTTGGACCAGATAATTCTAATCCGCAACCTCGATAACCCACACCGATTTTCAGTCGAATTCGACGATAACTGATAAAACCTATCCGCCATGTTGACGCCATTTTTAATTTTTAAGTTTTGATGGCATATTTGTTTACTACTTGTTAAGCCCTTTTCTTTGATACCCGTATCAAGGGGGTTGTAAGGAAAATAATAATCCGCCATTTTGGGGCGGCGGCCATTTTGAACATGTTATAATATTGAGTATACTTTATTGTATTATCATCGGAGCTACACACAGTTGCCAAGTTTCATGATAATACAACAATTAGATGTGGGTGAATATTACGAAACGGAAAGATTCCGTTACATTGATAGATACAGGAGAAGCCAATAAAAGCACGTTAAAAACATTTTTTTGTGTATTTTGCAGACAACTTTCATACACTCCATCTAACATTTAATATGAAAAACAGCAAATTGCTGTTTCATTATGTATACTGATGATTTGCTTCTGACCATCCAAGTACACTACATTCTGAAATTCTAATAATGCACTTTTATCTGAAAGACAACACTGGCCTTTACTCATTATGTATACATAATGAAAATAAGTGTTCTCTAGTTATGGCCATTTAAAATTCACAGAGTGGTTGTCGTAAGGAGCAGGACTCTTAGTGTTGTCTAAATAGTATACTTTCCGACACGCGGTTCAAAATCTGGTGCAAGCGAACAACAGCTCGGTCGCAGTCTCCACCCCAGTACAGAGAGACCAAGATTGATCTCTCCCCCTCATTTTTCTTACATTTTGACGTAGTATCCATCCTCACCAACTGCCCCCTGGTAGCCCTCGCCAGAGCTTCTACTCGTGTTGCTCTTTAGCAGTAAAATTAGGACTATGATGTCCTTAATCTTTTATCTCCGATCCGACGGTTTGTGAGGACCTTCGTCGAGTTCATCTCGCCTCCGCCCATATGGCGCCATATGGTATCATTTTACTACCACATGCTGAATATGTTTAGAATGTCATGAAACGTCGAGATTTTAAATTTAAGCGGAAAAAAAGTTTCTGTTAGTCTGTCTGCCTGTCGGTCTGCCTGTCTGTACGTAACTTTGCTTGGGCGGACGATTTCTCTGAAACGATTTTAAAGATAGTGACTTGAAAAATACACATATGTTTTATAAGGAAATCAAGAACTAGATTAAATCTTGATTTTATTCCGTTGAAGGATTGGGGTGTAAATAGGAGGAAAAGATAAGTTAACCAAGTCTAGTAAGAGTCCAGAAACTTAGAATTTGTTAAGTATACTAGAAACTAAGTCCTGAAATTTTTTATGCCATCTGCATAACCCCCCCCCCCACATTTCATTATTAAGGGGTTAAGAAAATAAAATTGAGATACTCACTGGAAATTTGTATTATAACGATACTCGGAAGTAGATTATATAGAAGAGTATAATTAAAGCTAGCTAGTAAGAGTTCAGAAACTCAGTTTTTTTTGCGACGTCTGCCTCTCCACCACCACCACACCCACTCCATCGTTAAAGGAGTTAATAAAGTGAAAGTATATTCATTTGGGTACACGTATGCACGTACGTATTTTGACGAGATCTGGAACAAGGTTATATTTTCGGCATATTGCGTTGAAGGGTTCGGAAGTTAAATAAATAAAGTAAGCTTGTGAGATTCCAAAAACTTGAGATTTGGTGTATAGAAACCAAGGTCATGATTTTTCTTATGAGATTTGCTACCCTAACCACCGCCTCCAACATTCCCACGCCATTAATAAAAGAGTTAACAGAGTAAACTTGTCATTTAGTGCATGTATGTAGGAGAACATTTTATCATCAACCACCTAGATTACCATCTTGGACCCGATAGTTTCTAATGTTATAATATAAAAATTCTATAAACAACTTCCACATAGTAATGTGTAAATATAGTATCAAAATGTTTTCGTTTACAGCGATTTGGATGGGTAATCTGGATGTGGAAATAGTGATTCCTTTGGCAGGGTTTTTAAGAATACAGTTTTCCCTCTTCAAATAGTTGGAATAAAAATCGATTCCTTGCAAATTTAATCGATTAAATAGTTGTTTTTATACCAAGGCCGCGAAATCCCTTTTCACGTGCCGAGAGGAAAATTATCAAGATAATCTCGAGGACGCTAAAAAAATTCGCGGCCATGGTATAAACACTATTTTTTGCGCAACCGTAAATTATAGTTAGAATAGATGGTGAAAATGACACCATCGTTTATGCTAAATTTAGCTGTGGTCTTAATGTCACAGCGTTTCTATGGAAATGGTATATTTTGAATGTATACAAAACATTTTGACAATTCTCGAAAAATCGTAAAAATGTCTGACAGCGATAGTGAGATTTCAATTTCTTGGATCCCTCCAGAGCTAAGAAGTATTATAAATTCGGTGCTTTCTGATTTATTACCTGAAAAATCTAAACCGCATGGCAATACGAAAACTGTTACAGCCACTTACTAATTACTAATTCTGTTTAATAAAAAAAAATCGGTAAAGGCATTTACACAGAACTTCCCACTTTATTTGTGCATGGCGGTCAGTCTAAAAAATTAATAATTACGAAATAACATTGAAAATAATATCAGAATATAGTTATCACTATTATTACAAAGAAAACCTGATAAGTTTTGGTCAAAAAAATATACAGAGTGCTCATCCAACAGCAAAAGTTCAATGCTAAATAACAGGTGCCACATATTGAAGGCTTGCGCAAATACTTTTACAAATGTCCACCATGACTGAGTTATTTTTTGGGATGATCACCCTGTACATTTTTCAATAAAAGTATAATATTTGCCTATGCCAAATATTATTGCCATCTGTCACATTTTAAATTCCACATTCACGTGGAAAAAAAAATATTTTTTTTTTTTAATTTTTCAAAAATGTTAAAAATTGTTTCTTCTGAAGTATGTTTAGAATGTCATGAAACGTGGAAATTTTAAATTTGAGAAAAGGGAAAGTTTCTTTTTATCCTGTAGTAGTGGTAATTTTTTTTTTTTTTTTTTTTAGTAGGTTTAGAATGCCATGAAAAGTGAACATTTTAAATTTGAGCAAAGAAAAAAAAACTCCATCTATTTCAGTGGTAAAAAATGTTTACATTTTTTTTTTCTGAAATCGGTTTAGAATGTTATGAAACGTGAAAATTTGAAATTTGAGCAAAAAAATTTTTTTCCATCTATTCTAGTGGTAAATTTTTTTCCGAAATGGTAAAAAAATGTTACAATTTTTTTTTCTGAAATAGGTGTGGAATGTCATGAAACGTGGAAATTTTAAGTTTAAGCAAAAAAATTTTCTCATCTATTCTGTAACAAGTAGTGATAAATTTTTTCTAAAAAAAATTTAAATATTTCAAAAATTTTTTGAAATTTGTTTGAATAGGTTTAGAATGCCATGGAAACGTGGAAATTTTAAATCTGAACAAACGAAAAAAATTTCCGTATATTTAAGTGGTAAAAATTTTTTCAAAAATGTTGGTAAAAAAAAATAAAAAGAAACTTTTTTTTTTAAATAGGTTTAGAAAGCCATGAAACGTGGAAATTTTAAATTTGAACAAAGAAAAAAATTTTTTCAACTGTTCTAGTGGTAAAAAATTTTTCAAAAATGTTGGTTAAAAAATTTTCAATTTTTTTTTCTGAAATAGGTTTAGCGTGTCATGAAACGTAGAAATTTTAAATTTGAACAAAAAAAAAATTGTTTTCATTATTTATTCCCTTTAGACGGTACAGCCTGTATATTTTCCAGTGAAAGTTTAAACATTTCTTCGCTGATAGTACGGTCAACTACCTACCGAATTTGACTGTTCTCCGTCAAGCAGTTTTTTAGTTAATGCACCAACAGACAGACAGACAGACTGACGGAATTGAAAAACCTATATTTTCGTAATCTACATGATCTGAAACGTCAAAATCCGAAAAAATCTCGGAGGGAGATTTTTTATCGAATACAATACTTCCCTTCGGTATGCGAGGAAAGTAATAACAATTTCTGGTTGTTATATTTTAGAAATGTCAATTATGAAAGTGATTTAGTTTTACGGCCGTTACTAAGGGTAACGGCCGTAAAATTGAATTTCACGGACCGTTTTGAGGACGTGACTTACTCACTTCACGTACGGCTGCATAAGAAATTTATATTCGGCGAAATTGGGTGATAGTGCGTTGACCGATAATACTGTATACACCCCATGGATTGTGCAATAGTTTTAAGACATGTTTTCTGTCGAATAGATAGCGATACATACAAATACAATTGCGTCAGATTTGGTGGAATCTTGATGTGTTGAGAAATTCCAATTATATCGTATTGACTGCCGAACACACGAAAACAATTTTGTAGGATGCAATATTTATTTCGCAATATAATTAAATGCTTTCAAGTACAAATCGCAGAAAAATATCATTACTTAAATAGTCTTATCATACAATGAGCATAATGCTAAGTTAGTAACATTTTGTTATTTTATAATCCTTTTGTTGACACGGCGAATTAAAAAATAAGATGATTACGGTATATTAATATCTAAACCCCCCCACGTGTTAACGGTAATGACAATGGCGTACCGAAGATATTCATGGCAGTAACAACAAGAAAATAATTTACATAAATACATATTTACAAATCATTACAAATTTCACCTAAAAATAAAAATGTCTTGCCAGCCGATCAGACGCAGGAATCTCCGACGCAGAAGTATACTTCCGCAGGGACATTGTGACGCGACTTATTACTTTTTAATTAAAGAGGAAGGAGTGGAATTACAGCAACCCTACCATCATCATCTTATGTCTTCTAATTTTTAATAACACGCTGATGAGGTAAGAGCCCCTACCTATGGCTCAACCCATCTGAGAGATACTGCAACTGCAATGAAACTCTGAAATTCATGTTGTATTGACCGCGTGCAGGACATTACGAGAGACATTATGAATGTATTTTCAGAAATCATTGAATCGCACCATAATGTCTTTGCCAGTGTGACTTTGCCCTAGTATGTTCAAACACCAGATCTGCCTCGCCATAATGGCAGTGATAGAATATCCAATATAGTTAATATGTTAATACTACATCCAACAAGGTTTTTGATGCCATTGCTTTGAGTTGTCACCTGGTAGTAGATTTCGGATTCAGATTTCAAGAAGTACATATGTGAAGTCAACCGACGAAGATACACATGGCTTATCGAAATCATTAGAAAACATTACATGAGAAGCAATAAGAACACAAAGTAAGGTGTGAAGGGATATGAAGCAAAAGATTGAAACTCTAACCGAAGTCTGGAATAACTTGAAGCATCAAGGTTGCGGCGCCAATATTCTTGGCTAAAGATGATGGTCTAGAATGATTAGGGTTCGAGCTTGAGCTATTTGCCCCGATAATCGCTGTAGAACTAGACCGGCCTCGTAAGGGGTGAACCTGTTTTTTGGTGGCATAACTGCTAATCACATCGTTAATGAAAGGAATTCCAAGGTCTTCGTGGAGGGTTTGGTTAGATACATACCATGGAGCATTTGCTATAGTTCGAAGCATTTTGGATTGGAAGGTTTGGAGTATCTTGGTATTCGATGGTTTGCTGCAACACCAAAGTTCTATGCCATAGGTCCAGATAGGCTTTAATATAGTCTTATATATGGGTGGTTTATTTTCTGGTGATAGTTGTGATTTTTTACCTATTAACCAGTACACTTGATTTCAAAAAAAACTGGTACACTTTCTTTTAGCTATGTAAATCATTCGTTCTTTGATTGATATTAATAATCTTACAAATGTCGCTTTGACGTTAATCAGTGGCGTCATTATTAAAAATGGTTCGAAATCTAACAGATATTCAAAAATTTCGAATTTTTTCTAAAATTGAAGATGGTTGGCCCATAAGAAGACTTGCTGCTGAATACAATGTGAGTAAAACCACGATAATGAGTGTTAAAAAACAATGGGAAATCAACCAAACGGTATCCCATAAAGTTGGTTCCAGTAGGTCCAGAAAGAGCAATAATCAAGAAGATGAAAATCCTATAAATTACCTAAGAGAAAACCCTTTTCAGACTGCAGTAAATGCAATTTCAGAGACAAATTTCCCTGCTTCGGTACCTACTGCTTGCAGAAGAATAAAACTACAAAGCGACTTGAAGAGTTGTTCAGCGGCTAAAAAATACAAACTTTCAGAAGAAAAGAAGCAGGGTAGGATTATTTTTGCACTCAACTATATAATCAATGATGAAAACTTCTGGGGACAAGTTGTCTTTCCTGACGAAAAGGTTTTTAAATCCTGTAACGATGGACATGTTCGCGTCTATGGGCCTCCTACCCCTAGATACGACGAAAAATATACTTTCGATCCACAAATATCAGGAAGGTTTTCAGTCAATGTCTGGGCTTGGATGAGCCTAAATGGGTTAGGTGTTTGTTGGAACAGTGGTGGTCATCTCAATTCCATTAAATATATTGAAATATTAGACAATATTATGTTGCCATTGGAAGGGATAATTGAAGACGCTTGGGAGAACTTGTCGCAAGAAGTTGACCTTGCAAGAAATCTGATTTTGTCCATGCCTGCAAGACTTCAGGCAGTTTTAGACGCTAATGGAGCAATGACAAAATATTAGTTAATTCTGTATTAAGTAGTTGAAGTTCATTTATTTTGTTTTTTTATTGTATTTTTATGGTCAGTTTGCATTGTTTACATTTTTTAATCTCAAGTGGGATTTTTGGGTTTTTATTTTAAAAATAGAATTATCATTATTCAGTTAGTATTTTAGTTATAACCATTAGTAGAATTATCCGTAACAAATATAATTTTTTTTAAACAGGCTTGAAAATGTTTTGAAAAAATTATTTTCTAATTATTTTTTAAAATTCCATTTGAATAAAATAAAAAAGAAAGGTTTAGTAAGTTTAAAAACATTAAGAAAACCGGTCTCCTCCAAAAAACCCAGGTCCGGGGTAAATCACTTCTGCTCCACCCCCCTCTCGACATGCCTGGCCAGCCCTATTTACAGACATATGCACACGACTAAACGATTGCAAGAGTTGTACCAGTTTTTTTTTGAAATCAAGTGTACATATTCCTAACCTTCAAGTTTAATCGGGGTAGCTCAGTGGTTTAGCGCGTCTAGCTTTCATACTGGGATACCTAAAGAAGCAGGTTCAATCTCTGCTCACCGCGAAATAATTTTAATTAAAATTATCCCCAAGATGTGGTTCGGACTCCCCTATAAACTGTAGGGCCTCGTTTCTCTTTACCTAACACAAAATCATTCTGGATTTTCAAGGAGTTACCACGTTGACTTGAGAAGCCGTTAAGGAAACATTCAATTGTGTTTTGTTGGCCTTAATATGTGCTTTCCACGTATTTGAATTTTGATTTAACTGACATCGGAGCGTCATTTATAATCACCTGAGGGCATGTACTTCGTTTTGTCGTGAACGTGACTTGAGTGGATTTTTCACTATTGACTTTGATTATCCATCTCTTGAACTATTCCTGCAAGGAGGTAAGGTGGTTTTGTAGATTTTCGGATGCTCTGTCTGGATTTAAGTTTGACGAAAGGATCGCCGTGTGATCTGCAGATGTAGCCATTGTAGTAAAGATTGATATTGGAATATTTGAAGTAAACAGTAGATAGAGAAATGGCCCAAAAACCTGCGGTACTCCTGCTTTTATATGGTGTAGGCCCGATAAAGTGTCACCAGATTTAACTTGGAAATAGCGGTCAGTTATATATGATTTTAGTAGAAGGTATATTTGGTTTGGCATATGCACTTTTAACTTCTATAAGAGTCCCTCATTTCACACTTTGTCGAATGCTTGTTGGACGTCCAGGAAGACAGAGGCACACATTTTTTTCCTTTAAATTTTCGTTTATTTTATTTACAATTCGATGATACTGTTGGATGGTGGAATCGTTTTGCTTAAAACCAAATTGATGGTGGGGAATTAAGTAATTTAATGTTATCATTTTTCGGTTCTGTTGAGAAGAAGTCATTCAAATATCTTAGATAACAGCGGTAACAGACTAATAGGTCGGTAAGACGTGGGTTCATGAGGCGGTTTTCCAGGCTTAGCGATCATTATCTTGGGCGTATTTCCTCTGTATGGAGTAGTGACAAAGACTCAGCATACTATTGTATATTGTTGTTAACAGTATGATTGCTTTACGGGGGGTGCTTTAGTACTTAGCCCACCATTAAGTCATATCCAGGTGCTTGGTGTGAATTTGTTTGGTTTATTTCTCTGCGAACCTATGTTGGTGAAAAAGGCGTCACGGGTAATGATAACTGGCACGAAACGTCCAAGTAATTTTCAATACTGGTATCGTCAATATTGATATCTGCTTGTAGAAATTAGTTGGTAAAAATGGAGTGAGAACCATTCACTGCATAGGAAAATTGTGTCCTTGAATAGGATAACGGATATCCGATTCTGCTTAAAATTGGTATCTGGAAAATCTTAGGGCGCAGTATTAGAGTACAAATACTGAATTTATAACAACTTATCGAAAAGACGATAGAGTATTATGTGTCTACGTACCTTTGTTTCGACTACTACCGTAATGTTTCTGAAAATGAAAAATGGTACAAACTGTGCACTGTTGGAGATAGGTATTTTCAGTCATATGATGTTCATATCCTGCTTTGACGACAGACATAAAGTTGGCAAAAGCAGGGCTGTGCTATATCATTTAACCTCTTTAATTTCTAATTAATCCAAGAAGCGTGGAGTTCATTTAAGATAATTTTTGTCATTTTGCTAGCCACTTCCACAATTGCATTGCGAAAATAAGATCCGACGGCGAGAAGAAACCTCACTTCCGATACTAATTTCAATGTACTGATTACTCTCATGAAATTAAAGCCTTTGCCTTTGTATATTGATTGCACCTCGTCGTTATAAACTTTTTCATTTTGATTGGAGCCACCACTCTCATCGAGTTAAAGCATAAAGCTTGCAAGTTAGGCTGAAATCCCCCACTAATATAAAAAAATAGTTTCCATGTTTTGCTTTGATCACGATACCTGGCAACCTACTTATTATGTTTTTAAATTGATGAATGATTTGAAATAAGATGCCCCAAGTTACACGAAACTGATTAAACTCAAAATATTACTTCTATTTAGTAAAATAAATAGTTTAGGAAATAGAGGCAGACCATTCGGAAGAGACAGAAAGAGATGCGTTTCCGAGTGGTTTCCATAACTAAACTCCAACACGCTATATGTAGCACAACAGAAAATGAAAACATCACGAAATTCACAATGATCGGAATTGCCAACCTCCCAGATTTCTCCTTCTTTATTTGTACTTCCGGGACATGTATTCTTAAGGTAGTAAATGCATGCTCTTGACATGCAGATTGCAAATCTGGAGATATTTATGAATTTCTTGGACAATCTATCATATTACCTAGCTGCTTTATTCTTCAAAAAGTACATACCTCATAGCGACTTTCGGGTATCGTAGTGTTTCGAATCAATATTTTAGCCACAGTGACCACAGAAAGCCATATAGAACTCGTTACAGTATGAAGAAAATCATATGATGAAAATCGAAAAGATCGCCATACAAAACGTTGGGCCGATGTCACCAAGGACCTGTTGGCAAAAACTTTGATGAGGCGGTGCGCCTAACAGATCACCACAATATGTGGTGTGATGCTAACAGGCGTGCCATATAGCAAAGGGTGGATAACTAAAGTAATGCATTAATTATAATATGTCTGTAAAGACTTTATGAATAAGAAGTGGTGAATGACGTAGGTAATTGTTTTTGTTTATAATGAAAAATTAGTAATAAATCAAAATTAAAGTTAAATGCCAAAAAGAATGGCTAAATATTAAGTACTTTTAGATTGGGTAGCATAATAATACATCCAATCGCATCAACTTAGGATGTAAACAATCTGTCATTTATATAAGAAAGTACCTCATAGCTTAAATGACGACATTTTGGAAATTTTTAATATTTCGAGTTATAAGTAATATTATTTAATAAATATTTATCCAAATATGATGATATAATAAATGTAAATATTTTCAGAATATTACGCCCATCTTTTAATTTCTATTATTGCATCATTTGAAATGAATATTACACGTATACAGAAAACATCAAATACAAACAAGTGTTAGATAAAAATAAGAAAACCGCAAATAACATATTTAGTTTTAAACTTATGCTGCTTATTTAACGCTCTACTAAGTTGAAACAAAATAGAAACGGCAAGCACACAAATATTTACACTTGGTAAATTGTTTAATGAAGTTTTCACAAAATCTTCAAAAACCAATGTTCACTTTCGAATAGTAAAAAACGCACTTTAGATAACAAAAGCACAATCAACTTAAAAGATTCAGAATTTATGTAAAATATCTTTCATTATCACGCTATTATACAAGTGGTAACGTTATCGAAATCATTGTCTGGTGCAACGAGATTAGTTATTCCTCCGTTTTCGAGGATGCTGAATACCGAGGTGATGGTGGAGTTCTTCCCTGGGGTGACTCACGCCCGTAAATGGGCAATAACAATCCTCCGAAGGGGTCAGATGCATACTCAGCAAACCCCCGAGCATAGCTGCCCCCCCGTTCTCGGGGACACTACAAATAAAAAAAAACATTAAGATGTTACCTCGATCTCGTCAAGTAGTCATCTTCATTTACTGTGGAGCTAAAAAGATGATGAATGTGTATTTTTTCTTTGGGAAAATAGGTTTATATAATAATTGAAACATCCAATTTATTTAATATAATATATTATATAAAATATTTTTATTGACTCATACAATTACTGCATATATTATTACGCTGGCTTTTCTCACATTAAAAAAATACTATGATTATATATAATTATAAACTGCAATAGTATAATTTTTATCCGGTTAATCTAACCTACGTCGCTTACAAATGGAATTACAGGGTTGATATTCTTCAAAATGGACAGCACACCCATCATCACATACTTCATCTGCCATTTCTGTATCCGATTTGCTAATATGAATTTCGGGGTTAAAATTTAAAAATATACTGTCATTATCCCCCCGACAATTTGTATAAAAAGCACCACATGATAATCCTAATTTTGTGCAAATGCATCTTTTTGAACGACCGGTTTTAAAAGCGTAATGGAATTCTCTAAAGAAAAATCCTGGTATTAATGGTTTCTCTGAAAGTTTGGCTTCAAGATGTTGATTGCGTTCGAGCCACCTCCATTCTACAGGAGACAGTACTTTATTTTCTTTCACTGAATTTATTGTAATATACACGTTACTGCAGTTTCGGTGCGTTAATGTACCATTTTCAAACGTTGCGTTGACTCAAATGAATTCATTTGAAATAACTAACTACCTAATACTATACATACATCCAAACAGGCAACCAAGATCCTGGACTTCTGCTACAGTAAAGGGCAGCAAAGCTATATTTAATGCTAGGGCGCTGGCTATAATACGGTAAAACGGACAGGCGATTAATAAAACAGTAATACGACAAAAACGCGTCTGGTTCGATGAAGCAGGTAGTATGGATGCTATTGCAGTCAGTGTACGGAGGCCATGGGCGACGAAACAGTTACCACAGATGGGCACGTGATGTGAGTTTCATCGCGTGCATGTAGTGTCACGACATTACACGACGTGATCGTATAACATTGAAATAGTAAAACACGAAAATTTTCGTGAGCATGCGTGAGCTACAGATGCGAGACGTGATTTTCATTTTATCACGTTTGATCACGACATCACAAGATAAAAATTCCTCGTAACAATTCGTGCGCAAGTTAGCTTGCGCATGTGTGTGTTTATAGTCGAAATTTTGAGACGTCTACTTCAACATATATGTTCGTGAGTGAACGTGCGTGAGTGAAATTTTGAAAGTCGCGAGCATGCGTGAATCTACTTCAACATATTTATGTTTCGTGCGTGAGTGTGCGCGAACAAAAGCTTAAAAGTCATGAGTATACGTGAGCCCATTTCTAGCACTTACCAAGTAGTCATCTTCTGCTTACTTATTTGTAGTTGCAGATGCCACATTTTCCTAGAGGAAGCGATCAGGATGGACTGACTCTCTTATTCTCTTCGCTCTGCTACTGCGAGCTTTTTGCGTCTAAGGATGGGTGATGTTCAATCGAAGTACCCCTACGTATGTGTGTTCCCTCGTGCAACTAACTAACTTTTAGTGTTTCTGTAGATATGGTGTACAGTTCTCCTTATTGCCACGCTTGCACACAAATCTGTCTTTCGGACTTATCAAAATGTACAGTTACTGGTTTAAATCGGATCCGGAGTATATGAGGTAATCTACCTCATTCTAGTGCTCATGCAGAACTGCCTAAAGTGAGTTTGCAAATTTAATACAATGTACCGATGGTATGTATTAATCCGAAAAAAGGACATGATACCATAAGGCGCGCGAGTAGTATACACGTGTTTGTACCTCCGTATATAATTTGCAATTTAAAGCATGTATGTACATTTTAAATAACTAATATACGTAAATTCTTGTTTATAAAGTTCATATATAGTAAGATGTGTTAAGGAAACTTGATATTTTTTGCTTATTTTGAAAACAAAAATATTAAAAGGAAAGTGGGTCTTATGAGTAAAGACCTGAAGGAAATTTGTAAACTTGTACCAGAGTTAAAGAGTGTACCAATGAAGATTTCCTGAATGAAGTAGCTGAACATGTTATAAAAAAACCGCTGCCTAAGAAATCACTACTTCATCCAGATTTTCCATAAAAGTCTTTTTAAAGGAAAACATCTTGACCATATTTGCACTCTAGAATGTGGAAATATAAATAGTAAAGAAACTTGAGGCGTTGGTTTCTTGGATATACTCCAAGAATGAAGTTCCTGGACTGTTATTAGCTTGCTTTACTTACTTTCCCCAATTTATACTCTCCCATCAATAAGATGTCATTACAATACATACGTGTACCAAATTTCAAGTCAATATCTCAATTTTATTTTATCAACCCCTTTAAATATAGAGTGGAGTGAGTGGGGGGCGGGATTGCAAAATTTTATGAAGAAATCTGAGGCCTTGACTTCTAGTATATACACCAAATCTCAAGTTTATGTACTCTTACCAACATGCTTTACTCATTTTCTTTTATTTACCTCTACTTACTACTCTACTACTACTTAGTATATACACTAAATTCCAAGTTTTTGTACCCTTAGAAATTTGCCTTACCTATTTTCCCCTATTTACCCCTATTTAACCCCCAACCCTTCAACGGCATCATCGCAAAATGCAATAAAATTCCGTTGAAGGGTTGGGGGATATTTAGGGGTAAATAGGGGAATGGAAGTAAAGCAGGTTGGTAAGAGTACAGAAACTTGAAAGCGGTGTATGTACTAGAAGCCAAAGCCTCATATTTTTTTTTTAGTATTTTCAACCCCCTACCACTCCATTATTAAAGGGGTTGATAAAATAAAATTGAGATATTCATTTGAAACTTGGTACACGTATGTATTATAACTACATCGGGAACTAGATTATATTTTGAGATGATTCCGTTGAAGGTTTGGGGGTTAAATGGGGATAAACAGGGGAAAATAAGTAAAGCAAGCTGGTAAGTGTACAGAAACTTGATATTCGGTGCATGTACTAAAAACCAAGGTCTCAGATTATTTATAATCTGTTTCAACCCCCCACCACTCCTACTCCATTATTAAAGGGATTGATAAAATAAAATTGAGACATTCACTTGGAATTTGGTACACTTATGTATTATAACGACATCTGGAACTAGATTATATTTTGAGATGATTCCGTTGAATGGTTGGGGATTATTTAGGGGCAAATAGGGGAATATAAGCAAAGCAAATTGGTAAGAGTACAGAGACTTCAAATTCGGTGTATGTGCTAGAAGCCAAAGCCTCAGATTTTTTTATAATATTTTTTAACCCCCAACTATCACTACTACATTATTAAAGGGGTTGATAAAATAGAAATGAGATATTCATTTGAAATTTGGTGCACGTATGTATTATACCGACATCTTGAATTAGATTATATTTTAGATGATTCCGTTGAAGGGTTGGGGTTAAATCGGGGTAAACAGGGCAAAATAAGTAAAGCAAGTTGGTAAGAGTACAGAAACTTGAAGTTCGCTGTATGTACTAGAAGCCAAGGTCTCAGATTATTTGTAATATTTTTCAACCCCCCCACCACCCCTACTCCATTATTGAATAGGTTGAATAAATAAAATTGACTCACTTGAAATTTGGTAGACGTATGTATTATAACGACATCTGGAACTGTCAATAAGGGAAATAGGTTAGAAATGCTTAAAATTTTGGAAATCAAGAAGGCCTTAAATAAACAGAAAAACGTTACTAATACACAAACTAAATTTCATAATACCCCCATAATAGACACCATACTAAAATTAAACATACCCAGAAATAGTAATTAAAATTTAAATTAAATTCCTAGTAGTAGCTATGTTAGAAATAAGTAATAAAATGTTGATTAGGTTATCTATACCTCTCAAATCCTATAAATATCTTGTAATGATCACTTTTAGGTTAGTTGTTATAACTCTTTGATAATGGTTGAAAGGCCGAAACATATGTCAGAGAAATCTGAATAATAATTGTGAAACAGGAATACCTAGTATTTTTAATCCTTATTCCACAATTTATTACGAAGTAGGAATTCAGTTATTTGATATTATTAAAGTACATAACTAAATGATACAAATTTATTAAATTTGTGTCCTAAATATGTAACAAACCTGATAACACCCAAAAGTTATCTGTTAACAGTTTTTTTTATATAATTACATTTATTCCCGGATAGCACGGCAATGATCCTAATAAAAAATAACATTTGGACCAACAGTGAATGTGACCTTCATGTCATTAGATATGAAAAGTAATTATCATAAATTTGTGCAGTAATAGTACGGGAGCTCTGAATATATGTTTACTTAGATTTTTATACATTAATTTGTAATTTTATACCAACAACCATTTCCTCAAAACCAGCCTATTAAAATACAAGATATTGTAAAAGTTATCATATTGAAGTAAATAAGTAAAATATTTGAAGTCAGGGGAGTATCGAATGATTATCACTGGTAATGCTCCTGTAGCATGGAGAAAAGACAGACCAATTAGTCTTTTAGTAAACTCGAGATACTTGTATATCAGAATCACAGGATAATGACAAAAAAGGTAGAACAGATAACGATGTGGTTTCTACAGTAATAATATATGATATACCTCAGGGATCTGTAGTGGGGACGCTGCTATTGACTATTTATATTGTTAACGTCAATAAATGCGTTTACTTGCGAAATGGTTGTTAATATTTCAGCTATTGCCAATGCTCTTTAAACTTTTTATTAAAAAACTGTAAATTATAGACATTTTATTAGATGGTTGTACGAAGTTCTCAATATTGCTATTTCTGGCCCGCTTTACGACAAGACCTATGAGTCTGGAAGTAGTCCAAAATCTGTAGAATGTTTTATTATGGAATCTTTAGGCGCGTATGAGTCATGGAATGTAACAATAAGAAATTGACAAGTTTGCCGATTTGGCTCATTTTAATAATTAGTTACACACGCAGGCCATGGAGTGCAATGTGGCCAAAAATCGACAAAGCAGAGTTTGACCCATTTTAACAATGTTTGCTCAAAATCTTCAAAACTGTCTGGTAGAGTCGTTTCGATTATTTTCTGTGTAGCATGAATAAAAGTCAAATTACATAATAATTTTTAATTATACATATGCATAGAAGAGATTTTCTTATTCAGTTATGTGTCTATTTTAAAATACATATAATTATTGTTAACTTTAGTGCACCCACAGCACAGCACAAAGTGCACATACAGCAAGTTGTTTTATTTAATAAGTGTTGTGTGTAATATTAGTCCATCAGTAGTCAAATATTTTCGCATGCGATTTTCTCGAAAACTGCCCAACACTGAAAACAAGGTATCAAATAAAAAAGTTGTCTCCTTCTTTTACCTTTATTTCTCCTCAATATACTTGGTAGTTACTTCTCGCTTCACGCATTTTATCGACAGCCTTAGAAAAAAACCACACTTTTTAAAATTTGGTTTTTATATTAACACGATTTTTTTAACAAATGGGATAATAGAGTAAAAATTTGAGACCAACTGATTGTTCCATTTATGTGACAAATTGAGTTGAATAAAAAAATAATATTATGTTCTTACTTTAACTTGAATTATTTTTTTTTTGTTTATCCAGCAGAAAACTGCCAACTGTTAAAACAAAGTATCAAATAAGAAAGTTGCCTCCTTCCTTTATCATTATTTCTCCTCAATATACTTGGTAGCTACTTTGAAAGAACAAAAAGTTTCTCGCTTCGGCAAGCAAATTGTCACATTTTATCGGCAGCCTCAGAAAAAAACTACACTTATTAAAATGTGGTTTTTATGTTAACACGTTTTGTTAACAAATGGGATAATACAGTAAAAATTTGAGACTAACTGATTGTTCCATTTATGATACAAGGCGAGTTGAACAAAAAAATAATATTGTGTTCTACTTTAACTTGAATTATTATTTTTTTGTTTATCCAGAAGACGACGAAAACTAGAGAAATTATTTGCGGAAACGATATTAAACAATTAATTATATCATAATGGAACTACTTAATTAATCGTCATGAAATAAGGTCTATTCTGATCGGAGAAGAACCGTTTAAAAAAAATCAAGATAATTCCTCAGGAATTGCTTGTAGAGTTTTTCGTACATACAGATAAATTGACGAAAGCATAGGGCAATTTTCAGTAGAAATTTTAGAAGTTAATAAAAGTTTAAATTCAGTCTAAACCTGGAACTATTTTTAGAGTACAATCTTCCCTTTTCTAAAAGTAGAAATCAATTCCTCGTGGAATTAACCAATTAAAAAGTACTTTTTGCTGCAAAACTGGGCGTTAGCGTGCTGACCGAGAATATGATACAACTCAACTGATTATGTAATTTATTGGAAAGCATTTGTTTTAGGTCACCAAGATTTCTGCACCCTTTAATTCATGAATACCGAACCGAAATACAACTTTTAGACGATAATATAAAACAGGTACGGTATAGAAGGGGAACTATAGATTAGTAGCTTAAGGTGGCCATTCCCTAGAAAGAGACATCCAATACGGAAATATTTATATTTTTGTTTATAACTTTTTTTTCTTAGTACGCATATTTAAAAAAAACATAAGACTACCTAACTAGGACCATAATAAGACTATTACTATGAATTTTCACTCAATAATTTCAGTGGTTTGCAAAATAGTTTAATTTAAAACTACGAACTAGGAAGATTAGCATAATTTTTAAATTTAAATCTAGCTATTTTGCAAACCACGGAAATTATTGTATGGAAATTCATAGTAATATTCTTGTTAAGGTTCTACTTAGGTAGTCTTGTAGTATTATTAAATATACGTACTAAGAAAAAAAATTTATGAACAAAAATAATAAATATTTCCCTATCGGATCTCTCTTTCTAGGGAATGGCCACCTTAACGCATTTAGCTTGCAAACTGGCTTAACTATCTTCAAGATCTGGTTCGGATTTCAGTATAAACTGTAAGACATCGTTCCCCTTTATCTAACATAATATCTCTTAGATTTCTAAGAATTGCCTCGGTGACTTGGGAAGCAACTAAGAACATTTAAACTTTTCGTGGCCGGACACCACTGCACTGGTGTCGTATAAAATTTTCGTGCCTGCCTAACGGGAGAAGACTCAAATCTATAGTATGATAGTATTATAGTATGCGGCTGCCGTCCAGCGAGTCACAATCGTTGTTAGCCTGCCATCCCGAAAGGGTAATTGTATATGTAATAAAATGTTCCTGGACTATTTTCATGTTATTTAAATGTTTGTAATGTTTTTAAGATTATCATAAGGAACCCCAGCCGAGATATAAAAACATATGATATAAAATTAAAAACAGTTTAAATTATTTCTTAGTGGTGATACTTTCTTTATTTGCAGAACATGATTTTGAAAGATGGTTTTGATACATTTAAGGGAACCTTCCCGCAAATTTTTGCAGCTGTATCTGGTAAGCAATTATAAATAGGTATAGTTGAGGAAATTTATAGATAAAATAGAATAATGAAGCGAGGAGGGTAGCGGTTGCGTTTGTCGTTTGCTTTTATCGACTTTAGCTGCTTTATTGCAAGCTTTTCGACAACCCGCTTTACCCCGCTGACTCATCTACAATATCTTTTACCGGTAGTAAATATACGTGAACCAAATTTCAACTCAATATATTAATTTAAGTTTGTTAACTCCTTTAGTAATGGAGTGGGGTGGTGGTGGAGGTGTCAGATGTCAGAAAAATGTGAAGTCTTGCCTTGTGGTATATACGCCAAATCTCAAGTTTCTGGACTCTTACAATCTTGACTTACTTATTTACTCCAATTTATCCTCCAACCTTTTAAGGGAATAAGCTCAAAATATAATCTAGTTCCAGATTTCATTATAATATAGTTGGGGAAAAACTTATAGTAGAATGAATAACTGCTGACTGCTTTGCAATATCTCTTACTCTCTTATACATTTATTTATTTACTTTTTTATTTATTTATTTATTTACTTATGTATTTATTGCGACAAGTCTACAGTTTTCTCAAGCCAATTACAGACTCTACCTATAGACTTAACCTAACTTAAACTAAGTTAAAATATCTAAAGGTAAGTCATTTAACATGAATAAGAACGGGAAAATAAATTATAGACATGGTAGGTGAAATGCTTACATAATTTCTGTCATTCTGAATATTAAGTAATCTTCCACAATATCCACACCCACTTAGTGGTATGGAAGTATAGTAATCGTCAAAAAATTTCTTTTTTTAATAGGCTTAGAATGTCATAATACGTTAAAATTTTAAATTTGAGCGAAGAAAATTGTACGTCTGTCAGTCGGCCGGTCTGTAACTATTTTTGTGCGCACGTTTTCTCAGGACCGGTTTAAGGTATTGACTTGAAATTTCGTACAGATATGTATTATGATGAGGTCTGAAACTGGATTATGTTTTCCACTAATGCCGCTGAAGGGTTGGGGGTTAAATATGGACAAACAGGTAAAAAAACCGCTGCCTAAGGAATCACTACTTCCACATCCAGATTTTTCATCAAAGTCACTTTAACGGAAACATCTTGACTAGATTTGCACTCTAGTATGTGAAAATTATTGGTTATAAAATTTTAATAATATTTGGAGCAGATGTCATAGAAAAGTTTGCGGCGTTGAATATTTCAATTTTATTTTATCAATCCCTTTAATAACGGAGTTGGACTGGTGGGGGTTGAAAAATAATATAAATAATCCGAGATCTTGGCTTCTAGTACATACACCGAATTTCAAGTTTCTGTACTCTTACCAGCTTGCTTTACTTATTACCCTAATTTAACCCCCAACTCATCAACGGAATCATCTCAAAATATAATCTGGTTCCAGATGTCGTTATAATACAGACGTGTACCAAATTTCAAATGAACATATCAATTTTATTTTATCAACCCCTTTAATAATGGAGAAAGGGTGGTGGCGGGGTTGAAAAATATTTAAGAAAAGTTTGAGTCTAGCTGTTAGCATATCCACTGAATTTCAAGTTTCTGTACTCATATCAGCTTGCTTTACTTATTTTCCCCTTTTTAACCCTATTTAATCCTATTTAACCCCCAACCCTTCAACGGAAGCTTCTCAAAATATAATCTAGTTCCAGGTGTCGTTATAATACATACGTGCACTAAATTTCAAATGAATATCTCAATTTTATTTTGTCAACCCCTTTAATAATAGAGTAGGGGTGGTGGGGGTTGAAAAATAATATAAATAATCTGAGACCTTGGCTTCTAGTACATACACCGAATTTCAAGTTTCCGTACTCTTACTAACTTGCTTTACTTATTTCCCCCTATTTACCCCTATTTAACCCCCAACCCTTCAACGGAATCATCTCAAAATATAATCTAGTTCCAGATGCCTTTATAATACATACGTGTACGAAATTCCAAATGAATATCTCAATTTTATTTTGTCAACCCCTTTAATAATAGAGTAGGGGTGGTGGCGGGGTTGAAAAATATTTAAGAAAAGTTTGAGTCTAGCTTCTAGCATATGCACTGAATTTCAAGTTTCTGTACTCATATCAGCTTGCTTTACTTATTTTCCCCTTTTTAACCCTATTTAATCCTATTTAACCCCCAACCCTTCAACGGAAGCTTCTCAAAATATAATCTAGTTCCAGGTGTCGTTGTAATACATACGTGCACCAAATTTTAAGTGAATATTTGAATTTTATTTTATCAACCCTTTTAATAATGGAGTAGGGGTAGGGGTGGTGGGGTTTGGAAAATAACATAAATAATCTGAGACCTTGGCTTCTAGTACATACACCGAATTTCAAGTTTCCGTACTCTTACCAGATTGCTTTACTTATTTCTCCCTATTTACCCCTATTTAACACCCAACCTTTTACCGGATATCTTCAAAAAACAATCCAGTTCCAGATCTCATTATAATATATACGTGTACAAAATTTCAAGTCAATATCTTAAACCGTTCCGGAGAAAGCGTGCGAACAAAAAAAAGTTACAGACAGACAGACCGACAGACAGATCTACAGACCCACAGACAGAAGTTTTTTGCTTGACTCAAATTTAAAACCTCAACGTTTCATGACATTCTAAACCGATTTCAAATAAAAAAAAAATATTTTTTTTTTACGATTACTATACTTCCAATCCACTACGTGGATGTGAATGTAATAAGTAAGGCAAGCTAGTAAAATTACAGAAACTTGGAATTTGGTGTATATACTAGAAACCAAGATCTTATATTTTTTTATAATATTTTTCAACACCCACCCCCACTCCATTTTAAAAGGGTTGGTATGATAAAACTGAAATATTCACTTGCATGTATTACAACAACATTTGAAATTAGATTATATTTTGAGATCAATCCGTTGAAGAGTAGGGGGAAATAGGGGAAATAGGGGATAATAAGTAACGAAAGTTAAGATAAGAGTACAGAAAGTTGAAATTTGGTGTACATACTCAGATTTTTTAAGAACATTTTTCAATCCCCCTACCACCTCCACTCCTTTATTAAATGAATTGATAAACTAAAATAAAGATATTCACTTGAAATATGGTACATGTATATAGCGTAATAATATCTGATTGAGATCATTCCGTTGAAGGGGTGGGGGGTGGGGGTAAATAAAAGAAATGAGTAAAGCAAACTAATAAGAGTTCGAATCTTTAGAACTTACTTAATGGAATAGAATATCGCAGGGAATGATTATTATGTTGATGTCTATGCGTACGTCTCTTGGTTGGTAAACTCCGTCAGGACGTAAAAGTAAATAAGATAATTTAAATAATAATAATAATTCGTATATAGTGCAAAAGGCGCGTGTATAAAATCTGTATTTCAAGCAGAAACGAAGGAGGGAAAGAAAAGAGTTAAAGAATCAGAAACTATGTTTGACAGATTCTATAGTTACATAGGTCGCTGGAAGATGAGCAATGCTTGGTATGATATTTTGGGTTTTATAGAAAAATGGCATAACAAACTGCTGCCTAAGGAATCCCTACTTCCACATTCAGATTTCACATCCAAGTCTCTTTAAAGGAATTCTTCGCGATATTATATTTGCACTCCAGTATGTGGAAGTAATTGCTCATAGAATTATAAAATGTCGTAAAAAGAATTAAGAACTCGCCTTCTCGTATATACACCAAATCCCAAGTTTCTGAACTCTTACTGGCTTTCTACTTACTCATCTTTCCCTTTTTACACTTATTCACCCCCAACCCTTCATCGTGGTAAGCTTAATATATATAATTCTAGATACAGACAGATCGACACGACAGGCAGAAATTTTTTGCTCAAATTTGAAATTTCAAGGTTTCATGATATTCTACTCTATTTCAAGAAAAAAAATTGATTTTTTTTAAGATTATTATACTTAAACTCCACTACGTGGATGATTAATAACTTTTTTATTCACTTGTCGATTCTGATTAGATATAATAGTCCACAGTACAGCAACCTTTTTTTATTCAACTACGTTATTTGTGAAAACAGACGCAGACCATTCAATTTATAAATTATTGCACCTAATGAAAATATTTTAAGAACGAAATTATGGTTAAGCATCAATAACTCAGTAACGGATCATCTAAATGATGCGAAAACAGTTCATTTTGTGGAAAAATGTACGCATAAAAAGCAACTTCCACTTCCCACCATTTCATAGATATTTTGAGAAA
Source organism: Stenurella melanura (assembly GCA_963583905.1). Taxonomy (NCBI): domain Eukaryota; kingdom Metazoa; phylum Arthropoda; class Insecta; order Coleoptera; family Cerambycidae; genus Stenurella; species Stenurella melanura. The sequence continues at coordinate 77,974,206 of OY757312.1, forward strand.
AAAAAATCAAAATTCAACCAACGGTGTAACCTGTAACACCATAACTAAACTACACAAAAATGTAACATTACGATTAAATGAAACGATGGAAATTTTTCTAATGTCCACCCGATGATGATCCCTTTCACACTGAATCCGAAATTCCACAAAAAATTACTACGCACGAAAATCGGATAATCCTAACTTATTCATAAATGTTTAAAAGTAAAAATTCATTGGATCCTAAGAGAATTCTTAAGTCTTAAAAACCACCCAATATGTAGTGAGGGAGAAATAAAAATGAAGAAAGCAAGTATTTTCTAATCTAAGCATCATTATCACACAATTCTGAAAAGAAACAATTAATATATTTAAAGAACCCAGCCGATGATGATACCTTTCAGATCGAAACCTTACAAAAATCGTCTACACATCTACACACGACAATCAAATAATTGTCAGAAAATCATAAGTTTTAAAAGAGAATATTCACGGAAAATGCGAGAAAATCATTACAAACACATCCTTGAGGAAGAGACGAAACGAGGATCGAGGATTTCACTAAAAAAAAAAACACTTGTTGATTGATTGATTGATCATCATCTCCTTATTTATTCTTCTTCTAAATTTTCTGTTTCTTATTATTATTTTATTAACCGTTCCGCGGGTAAATATCCATTTACGGTGGAAGTGCTGGAAAGGACCCTATCTCACGGTAAAAGCAAAATACGGGCTTTTTATATAGGGTTATGAGAAAGAGGCCTGGCGGAATATTTTGTACACCCTGTATATGGTTTCCTTTGAAGCAATCAATTTTAATTTCCGTTTTCCAATTGGCCGCTTTTCAATTCCGGGTATTTTTCTATTTCAATACCTATATTTAATACCTTTTCAATTTCTCTGTAGTGTAGTAGACTAAAAATTAATAAACAAATAATAAGCAAACCAATTAATAAACAAATACAATTAATAGACTAGACTAATAAACTGGGTTGTTAATAAGTTAAGTTATAATATTAAGTTAATAAATTAAATTAATATAGCTTAGCTTTCTGCAATTGCCTGTTTTTTGGTTGCCGGTCTATCCTCTGATTTCTTTATTTACACTTCATTTCGTATGTATATCTCGGCCTTTCCTATAGTTTATTGTTGGAGGATAATTTATGAGTTTATGACATGATGCACATTATACCTGCACTGGTCCCATTGCATGTGTTTATTTTCTTTCAGCAGAGTTATCTTATGTTGTCAGATGTTTGTACACTTTGTAGGGTTGTTTATACATGCTTTTATTGATACTATAATCAAATATCAGCTCTATGAAATAGCCAAATTTATGCTAATTTATATCAACCAATGTAGGATTGTCCACGCTTTAACTCAACACATCTCCGCACCTTTTCTTATCGTTTTTACCCGAGTTCATTCGAGATTTCGTGGGATCCCTTAAAACGCGTCTACCTTCGTCGAACCACCGAACTGTAACTCAGAATTTAACTAAAAAACCAACTGTTAGTTATAAAATTTGGACAATCACCCAATCGACAAGTTTTACGGCTACGCACTTTATTAGCTACCACTATCAAGAATTATCTCAGAGAAGTTGGGCGTCTCGTCCAAATGAATCTACTCACGAAGATTCAGCCTATTGGTAACCATTAATAAACATGGGTGCTGTACTGTGAACTATAAGGTTTCTCAAGCTAACACTAACGTACTTACCAAATTTCAATACAACCAGACTTTTCATTCTTAAGTTATCACCCTTACAGTAAACGTGGTGAATGGATGGATGGATGAATAGAAGGATAGGCTGATGGATGAATGGACAGACAGACAAATATTTTGAAAGTTATACAGAATTCGACCACTAACACAGCGATATGAAGTTTTTTACAAGGGATAATTAAGATTTCAGAAATGTGCCGATCAAATGCAGTGTAGTCTTCCTTTTCTTATTGGTGGAGAGTAGGATAAGGTCATGAAAAATAATTAAATTTAATTGGAGATTTATGTTTGTAAAAGAATGTTTTCATTTTGTAGGTATTTCATATGCGATAATTATATATTTTGTTAACGTGATGATGATAAATCCTGAAGAGAAACCTTTAGCATCATCACATTAACAAGATGTATCGTTTTTGAATATGAAATACCTACAAAATAAAAACATTTTTACAAACGTGTCTCAGTGCACCCCTTGTAAGTCGTGAAATAAAGCTCTGTCATCTGAATCCTGATAATGATACGTATTACTGGAAACAATTATCGTAAGCATTGTCTAAATGTTATTTGTGGCATAATCTTAATTTTCTTTTTCCTTCTTCAATTCTTTGGGACTTCCTGCCACATGTATGTTTTCTTTTTAAGCGTTGCTAGGGGAATCTACAAAATATATCACAATTAACCAGTATGATACTGGTAAATAACCTCTATGCCTGTGACGTTTACGTTAGAGGCTGTTTTTTTTTAAAATAAACAACACAAATAAGTATAAAAACTAAAAATTAAATATTTCGCCGACGTTTCGGAAATCTAATCTATTTCCTTTTTCAAGGCTTTTTTGAAAAATCTTTTTTGCTGTGTATGACAAATACACAGCTCTAAGAATGTTTGTTATATTCAATATCCATAGATACTTACTATTTACATAAAACTGTTGATATAGTTAACAGTTTTTTAGTTTTTATACAATGTTAAGTTTGTGAAGTTCTTCTTTTAACATTGGCAGCCAAGTTGTACAGACATCTACGGAACAATTCGACACGCAACTATCCTCATTCAATAATATTATCGCGGATTCTTTAATCTTTCTTTTTTTGCTATCTGCCTCTTTTGTTAAAATTTTTGCCGAGTCCCAGTTTATTCTATGTCCGTTCTCCCACGCGTGTTCGCAGATCTTGGACCTCCGAATTTCATTTTTTCTGATATAATTTTGATGTTCGCCAAATCTTACACTAAAAGGTCTGGATGACTCACCCACGTATTGTTTGTCGCACTCACACGGAATACTATAAATGCAATTTTTTGAATTTTGCAATACGTAGTAAGTAGGAAGTATCTGATACTGCAAAGTTCATAGTATCATGGCCTAACATTTAATAAACAAGACAGTCGCTGCTTTACGCCCCTTCGCAAGGATTATATACCATCTATGCAACCCCCGCCTATAATTACATAACATTGCCACTAGAAGATAGAACGAGAGGTAGGTCACCAGACAGTAGACGTAGCCTTAATATATCATTTATGTGACTTATCAAATGTGATAAACATATTTATTCATTAACCACTTTTATTGAATAAAGGTATTATAGAAATTAATTTCTTTAACAATTAGAAAATAAATATTTAGTATTGAAAGCATTTTTACATTTCTACCGCCGCCGCCTATGTGCCATAAAGGAGATGCCGACTTTACTCCGAGTTTTCGTTTTTATGCTGTCCCAATTGAGATCAAGTACACTATACGTACATAACATTTTTCTTTTTATTTTAACCTCCAGGGATGGCCAAGAGTTCCAATCGGCTTCAAACTTTCACAAAATATACCTTTTGTTGAAAACAAGACACTCAGACGGAAATTTTGGTGCCCCAATAATGAACCCTGTGGACACAAATGAATTAGTGATATAAAATTTGAATTGCGCGCCAGTACTATTTATTTTATGCCTTTATTTAAGACTAGAGAAAAGTTTCGTTTGTCTTGTAATTACTCAAAATAAACAACTATTATTATTATTATTCATTACCATTTACCAATTTTGTATTATATATTATACTAAATTGAAATTATTTTTTCCAGGGACATTATTTGCAATATCAGATGGAATGACATATGGTTGGACCGCCCCATACATACCTTATTTAATAAGTGAGGATAGCCATATTAAAACCACAATACACGAAGCGGAGTGGCTTGAAACGGCATTACTCCTGGGATCATTTTCAGGTCTTCCGTTAACGATATACTTAGTTGACAAAATAGGAAGGAAGAAGTCACTGCTTCTTGCGTCATTTGTTGTAACTCTAGCATGGATTGCCATAGCACTTGCCAATAGAATAGAATACATTTTTGTAGCAAGATATTTTTGCGGAATGTCTGGCAATATGGCTTTCGTAGCAGCTCCCATGTATGTTGCGGAAATAGCAGATCAAAAAATACGAGGATTTTTATCTAGTATAATATATATTATGATGCTACTTGGCTGCCTTATAGTTTACTGTGTGGGACCTTTTCTTCCCTTCTACGTCTCTTCAATAATTGGTGGCACAGTAGCAGTATTGGAGCTAATTTTGTTTTCCTTTATGCCGGAATCCTCACATTACCTCTTATATAAGAATAAACCTGACGACGCTAAGAAATCTCTTGAGTACTTCAAGCCTTATGCTGACATTGAAGAAGAAATGAAAAAAATAACACATGTTATTGAGAACCAAAAAGAAGAAAAAGGTAGAATACAAGATCTGGTATTAGTAGACAGCAATAGAAAAGCTATATTAATAATGACAGTTTTAAACGCAGGTCAACATTTATGTGCTTACACAGTAATTTTGATGAATCTTCATTTAATATTAGAAGCAGCGGGTTCAATTTATATGGAATCCTCAGTCGCAGCTATATTATTTGCTGCAATAATGCTAGCAGCAGCTAGTGTAGCATCTTTTCAAATAGACAAGTATGGAAGGAAAGTATTGCTTATTTTCTCCAGCGTGTTAACTGGAATATGTTTGCTGGCTATCGCAGTATACTTCAATTTGCAATCTTCACAGTATAACGTTTTGCCTGTCAGTTGGATACCCATAGTTTCCGTTATGGTGTACGCAGCCGCATTTAAACTAGGTGTCGGTATTGTGCCAATTGTTGTAACGGCTGAAATTTTTCCAACAAAATTAAAAGCAATCGGCATGACAATGGCAGATGCGATGTTTATTATTGGAGGTATCGTAGCTCTACAAATATATCAGTGGCTGTCAAATTCTTACGGATTGTATGTACCCTTCTACCTTTTCTCTCTGTGTTCATTTATGATAACGGTTTTTACTGTATTCTTCGTACCAGAAACCAAAGGAAAGTCTTTAGATGAAATACAACAAATGTTGAAAGGAAATAAGCCTGGTGAGAAATCTGAGTGTAATATATAAACCTGTATTCAAATTTCTGTTCAAATTTACTGAAAAAGTAATGTTACATAATACACTGAATGTAGAGAATGCAAATTATAATGCATTGATACAATGACGCATGAGAACTCTACAACCTGCTTTTGGTTAAAGAGTCAAGAATGACACAAGAAATGTTCAAAATAATACGTTATTTTTTTCATGTATTCTGTATATTTATCTGTAAAGTCTAGTAGAGGCATGGCGCGACAATAAATTTTTATTTATTTTTCTTAGGTTGTCTTCTTATTTTATTAGATCTTGTAACCTATTATTATTCCGGTTGGCCAGCCTTTGGTGCGAGTGTCAAGAGTTGTGGATGACTGCAAAGCGCATGACTTTACACTTTCTCTGGTATCAGGAACTCGGTGTGATGCTTTGTTGCTCAGATTATATTTCTGCTAGTGATGATTCATTAGAGAAACTAATATACTAAATGTATACTTTCCGATGGCTAAAAAAAATACGTATGAAAAAATTTAATTGTAATAGTAATTTAAGGCGTTGATTTCAAAATCTGATAGAAACGTTTTTAAAAATGGTCTAGGTTTAGTAATTGTTTTCGGAACTTATCAGTTGCTGAAGAAATACAAAATAATATCAATCTGTAATAATTTTTCTCTTAATGCGTTAAATATGTGGGGTTTCGCAACAAAAGCAAGGATATCGTTTAAAAAAAAATTACCTCGTGACCGCGTTTACCATTCTTTTGACACAGAACATGTCAGAAGGTGTTATTTGTTTATTTGTTACTGTCTAACAGACAAATAATGACAATAAGTCATGTGCATGAACAGCGGTATAGCACGTAGCCATCCGAAGTTTTGTGCGTATTGAGACGCACAATTTGTACAGGTCAAGTACGTGAATCCGAATAGTTTTGCTGGTTTATAGTGCATGATTCGTGCTAACTTCTAATTATTTGTTAGCTAAAGTTTAGTCTGTCACTGACTAGCTGTCAGCTTATGTGGCCCTCATGGTCCCAAGATTTGGCACCAATAGACTGCGTCCCAAGGAGCATTGAAAGACTCATTAAAGGCAATGTGTCGACACTGTGTTGAAACATATTTTTGGGCACGACACATTTGATAGTTACAGTTTCGAAACATAGTCCACACTGTGTAGGATATATGCCCAAAGTGGTGATTAAAATGTGTACTAAGTTGATTACAAAATGTGCCCAAAACTGTTTCCAAAATTTGTCTTGTATGCGTCGCGTGTTTACTAAATATTATGGTAATGAAGCTAATATGTAACTAAGTTTCTTATTGTTTCCAAGATGTTACTTGAATGTGCCTTACTATGTGTAGTTACAAAATTGACACAAATAAATCTAAATTATGCCTACAACCACGTTATGGTGTTCAAATTATTTAAACATTAGCACAAACAAACACAGTTGGTATGGAGTGATTTTATAAAAATTACGTTACACAGAAGTAATCAGTTTTCACATGTGAATACATAAAGTATTATGACCCAAAAAAATTAAACCACCCCATTTTCTCTGTCAAATGTGATGATATACTCACGAAAAATAAAAACCCTTAAAAAATTGTGAAATTTGTTTTGAATATTTAATTAAGATGGTAATTAATAAATAATATAACTGTAATTTTTGGAAATAAAATTATTTCTGATATATTTTGTATGTTACAAGACATCAAAATAAGTGTGTTTTTATTACATTTTGGTGTAAAAATATGTAAATTGTTAATTTTTAAATTAAACGTTTTTCTTTAAGCTCAGTTTTTCAATATGGATGCCGTTTCCCTAAAAAAAATATGGCCGTTTTGTATATTGTGTCTAAATGGAAATCCTCATTTGGAACGAATTTCACCCAAAATTTACTTGTACGGACACACAGCTACATATTAGATAATAATCAGACTCAAATTTCGACTATTCTATTATATGTTTTTCTTAAAATGTTTTTTGTGTGTACTAAAATGCGTCTATGTTGATATATACTCGCATATTTGACACAATTTGAACTCTTGTGTTCACTACTGGTACAAATTGTGCCCAAAATGTTACCTATACGAAAAAGGTTACATTTTAGACCCAATTTGGAATTTCCAGCATCGCTTTCATTGACGCATTGTAGCTGCAAATTTGCATTTCCCACTTCACAACTACCACTATCAGTACTGAAGCTGCCCAGGTCAGAGTAAATAGCAGATTTCTTGTTAATTGATCTTACTTTTGTTGATAACAGAGGCAAAATGGCCTTTGCTTCACTTCTTTCATATAAGTTAACAACTTCACCTGATTTTCTTGTACATGTTTTTTACTTCCCTCGTTTACATTCATATGGTATGTTGTGTTATACACTTTTGATTGCTTCTTGACTACTTTTGGCATTTTTACAAAATAACCAGTATGCTGTTGTCAAAAATGACCTTCTAACAGCTGGTAGTGCGCACACACAATTTATGCACAAAATGGAACAAATGTGTCCAATATTCAACCTTATGGAAACATGCGTTGGTGTAGACGCATTTAAGATATGAAAAGAAACATGTATTCCTAAAATACAAACATGTGGATACATAAGCGTCCTCCTGGCTAAATTTCAGTAACATGATAGGTACACGATTTTTAGACATATTCTAAATACATTTCGCCCAAAGGGTGTCGACATGATGTATCCAAATTGTGTCTAATGTTCCCAAATAGGCTCAAGATAGAAACATTTTAGGCACGAAAAACCAAAATGTTTCAATTTGAACACAGTGCCTATTTTGACACAACATTTCGTTAATGTGTCGACACATGACCCAAAAATATTACCATTTGGACACAATTTCCTTCCTGGCTCAAATTTAAAGCTTTGTGCCGACACAGTGCAGACACACAATATATTGTGCCCAGGATCAGACACATTTTGCTCCTTGGGGTGTGTGGTAGACAGAACTTCTTAGGAAAATTACAGCAGTACTTAACTGATGGCAAAAATAGAATAAGAAGCCCTACAATTACGACTAGAAATAAGACTAAAGAAGACTACGCTTGAACTAAGAAAACGAGCATGTAAATGCATTAGAAGTAATGGATCTCATTTCATACATAAAGTATAATCATTATGTGACCTTTCAAATAAAGTTTTTGATATAATAGCCTTTTTTGTTTAAAAATCCCACATATGTAAGTTCCGATTGAATTAAATGAAAACTACTGTCTAAATGTTAGATGTGACAGTTCCACTTTTCGTTCTGCGATTTCCTGCCACACGTATCTTCACTACTAAATCCGAGGAAAGTTCAAAATAATACAACCAACCAAATAAGCAAAAAAAATGTTTAAGTTGAACGGTTTTATTGTAAAGAAACATAATATGCAGATAATGTAATAAAAGCTAAAAAATAATTAGGTAACTACCAGGTACCAGTCATCACACTACTCTCCTCATCAATCTAGAGCATTGATCACACTGAAATTAAATCGTGGGGCGTAGCGTAACCTGAATAAATATGTAATTGATCGCTCTGCGATGTCGCACGATGATAGTGACGGATTTACTTCTACACACATTTTGCATAAGTTGTCTGTTGAGAAGATGCATCCAAAGCATACCTATAATGATATGAGTGGTTGACTGTAGATAATAGAAATTCGACTCGCCCCACGATTTTTATTTTAGTCTGATCAATGCTCTGGATTGATGAGCAGAGTGGTGTGATGACTGGTACCTGGTACCTACCTAATTATTTTTTAGCTTTTAGTACAACATCTGCGTCATTATTATGTTTCTTTACAATAAAACCGTTTAACTCAATTTTTTTCTTTTTACTTGTTTTATTTCTACTTACTTTATTTTATAGTTTTAAATGAAAATAATCTAGGTGTTATGGCTCAAATAATTCGATTCATCCTCTCAATCATTATGAATATTGATTATTTATTGCCTTTTTACGGTTTCTTTAGCATAAGAAAAACTATAAGATGATATTTTATAAAAACTCTATAAAGATATCTGGTATATTCAAGTATCGATTGCCACCAGAACAAATTAGATCGGCTAAAATCTTTCTCAAGAAATCCTAAAGTCCATACTGGCCGTCTTTTTGTTTAAGCAAAAAAACGGTTGGGACGTAATTTGATGAAATTTTATCAGATCATACTGATGGTAATACGTTTCGATTGGCATCAGAATGAAGTCGATATCATTTTTTGCGCAGGATGGAAAATGTTTACGCACGTACGTAAGTACATACATATTATGCATACATACTTATTTACAAAAATAGTTGAAAAATACTGATGCGACCTTGAACCATAAAAATATGTTAAAAATATTGATTTTTAATGGGGCCAATTACAATAATTTCCCTATATGCGGGGAAGTTAAAAAATAATTATAAACAACTGGTAAATAACATTAAAAGTGACGATTGAAATTTTGATTTTATAAAATATTTCTACATGATAGTCTACATTTGTTGAAAATTTCCGAAAGCATCAAAGTTACTTCACTTCATATATTACGTACTGGCTCCTGACTATGCTATGAATCAAACCAAATAGCATAAAATTATAGAATTAAAATGATGAAGGTTTTCGTGTAGAAGTAGTAATTTTACCACAACGCAAAATTACTATTTTACGTAGATCACTCAATATATCAATGTGCAAGTAATCGTGCAGAATATATCACTACTATTATTGGAGGCCGCCTTCGTCAAAAAAACTTTACATAACAAATACATAAATAATTATATTTACCCTGAATAGGGAGTCATAGGAGATTATTTGTTACCTGTATGACCAATCATACCTATATGAAAAACTGATACGGGTTCTTTCATAATGGCGATTTTTGTACTTTTCTTTACATCTCAATTTTTCATCATTTATACAGGGTGTTCCAGAATTAACTTTCCGGACCGGAATCTGTGAAGCTAGGTTATACTGGCTCAATATGAACTCAGCAAGCACAGGTTTCCGTCCGGAACCACAATTCTGGAACACCCTGTATAAGTATGGCTCACTTAGTTCAACTTTTTATATTCTACAATGTTTTTTAAAATTTGTGCTGATTATGAAGAAATACCAAAATACATATATTGCAAAGAAATGATAATGGTAATTTAAAGTTTCGAATTTCAGTTTTCATAATTTTTCATAATTTTTTTTAAAGTTGTCAAAATGTTTCATTTTGAAAACATTTCTATTCTATATTCTTTATGTGGTATTATCATATATTCGATCTAGGTTACCGGTTACCAAGAAAAGACAGAAGAATGTCATTTGGCATGAATTTTTCATTTATTCTTCTATTTTTCTATTTGGAACTTCCTGCCACGTGTACCCTCACTTCTAACTAAACGTGCCAGGAATGTACAAAATAATATAATTAACCAGTACATTATCGTGAAATAACCTCTATATCTGCGACTTTTACGTCAAAGGATCTGCTTTTTGACAAAATACACGAACAGTAACAAAAAATATAAAAGTATGTCGGCGACATTTCGGAAGCCTACTCTGTTTTCTATCTCAACGCGTTACTTTTGGAAATTCTTTTATAGTGTGGATGTTAAATACACAGTATAAAACATTTTAAGAAAAGAATAGAATAGGTTACCGAAATGTGGGCGGAACACTTTATTATTATATTTTTATTATTATCATATTTTTTTTCAAAAAAACAATCAGATCCTTTGATGTAAAAGCAACATACTGATTGGTTGTATTATTTTGAACTTTCCTCGGATTTAGTAGTGAAGATACGTGTCGAAGGAAATCGCAGAACGAAAAGTGGAACTGTCACATCTAACATTTAGACTTCTAAGATTTAGCCGATCTAATTTGTTCTGGTGGCAATCGATACTTGAATATACCAGATATCTTTATAGAGTTTTTATAAAAATATCATCTTATAGTTTTTCTTATGCTAAAGAAACCGTAAAAAGGCAATAAATAATCAATATTCATAATGATTGAGATGATGAATCGAATTATTTGAGCCATAACACCTAGATTATTTTCATTTATAACTATAAAATAAAGTTAGTAGAAATAAAACAGGTAAAAAGAAAAAAATTAAGTTAAACGGTTTTATTGTAAAGAAACATAATAATGACGCAGATGTTGTACTAAAAGCTAAAAAATAATTAGGTAGGTACCAGGTACCAGTCATCACACCACTCTGCTCATCAATCCAGAGCATTGATCAGACTAAAATAAAATCGTGGGGCGAGTCGAATTTCTATTATCTACAGTCAACCACTCATATCATTATAGGTATGCTTTGGATGCATCTTCTCAACAGACAACTTATGCAAAATGTGTGTAGAAGTAAATCCGTCACTATCATCGTGCGACATCGCAGAGCGATCATTTACATATTTACTCAGGTTACGCTACGCCCCACGATTTAATTTCAGTGTGATCAATGCTCTAGATTGATGAGGAGAGTAGTGTGATGACTGGTACCTGGTAGTTACCTAATTATTTTTTAGCTTTTATTACATTATCTGCATCATTATTATGTTTCTTTACAATAAAACCGTTTAACTTAAACATTTTTCTTGCTTATTTTATTTTCAAATTTTTAGTTTTTTAGTTTTTTAGTTTACTTACTTCTTACAGTGTACTGTGTTCTACTTGTCAAGGCCTTTCATTTGATACCCATATTGAGGGGATTGAAAACAAAAAGTAATCCGCCATTCTGTGGTGGCGGCCATCTTGAATTTTTGAATATTTTCATGGTGTACTGTATTTCACTAGTTAAGTCCTTTCATTTGATACCCATATTGAGGGGGTTGAAAAAAATATGTAATCCGCCATTTTGTGGCAGCGGCCATCTTGGATTTACAATGATAAAGAATATGCATAATTGTATTGTCATCAGAAACTAAAGGTGTGTACCAGAATTCAGATCAATCGGTCAACAGAAAAGGGGAGAAATTTCAATTACTAGATTTGACCCACACAAGACACAAAGTAAGCTAAATAAAACCGTTTAAAAAAATAAAATGTCTACTTTTCTGTGTTATTATTATTATTGAGATTCACACTATGCTGGGAAGTTAGCCGTGTGGACCTTAAGGCTCGCAAGTAGTTACAAATGCCACCTTTCATGCTCCCGAATTTCACCCCTATAGACCAGTGAGTTTAGGCCAGAAAATAAATTTAAAGTGCTGTTGCTCTTAGCACGACGATTTTTTTTCTAAAAGTAGTAAGAAATTAGCAACATTATGGGAAAAATACTCTTGATGTAATTCACCCCCTGCTAAATTTGTTATTTCAAAATTGCCGCAAAATTGATAACTGTTTGTAAACCTTTTTCTTTATAATTTCCGTTCTAGCTAGTCTTCCGATTTGAACTTTCCAAATCTCATTTTTCTCGTGAATACATGTACTTTTTAAAGGAAATTGGTCCCATTATGCTTGAATAATATATACTACTTTTACACAGCAAAAATTGGCGAATTTTTGTAAAATTTGATTTCCGTAGTCAAAGTTTGTTGCTGAAATTCTTTTTGCTTACACTTCAATGGTTACCAAATAGACTCCCGGTGCAAAAGAAATTTAATTTGCTTATAACTTTGGACCAAGGCACTTTTTTATCACGACTTTTGCGGAAATTTACATGGTTTGATTAGTACTACATATTCTTATTAAAAAAAAAAAATAAATTATTTATGAAAAATAAAATTTGCACGTAACAAAAATTGTAATAACTTTTTTAATTATGCAAATTTTAATGAGATTCAAACGGCATTAGATTTGTCGGAAATGAATACGTAGTATTGTGCACTCTCTTGGACCAGTTTAAGCTGAGATATCAACGATTTTAGTTTTGGTACTGTTGAGACTTTTATAATTAACATTTTCGAAAATTTCGAAATGGAGGCTATGTCAGACTCTTTACTATGTGAAGTTACATTTTTTATATTTTTTCGTACGTATTGCACTGAAAGAATACAACTAGGCCTGCTCGTACAACAGTACTCTTGTTCAGTGGTGGGGCTCAGTTTTAGTGATACTGTAAGGTGTGTCTTCGCCTACCAGTGTTACCATCCCCTTTTTTCGATGCGATGCATTGATATACATTTTTAATAAAAATAATGTATCTGACATATAGCCTCCTTTTCGAATTTTTCGAAAATGTTAATTACAATAGTCTCAGCAGTACCAAAAATAAAATCGTTGATATCCCGATGCATTGATATACATTTTTAATAAAATAATGTATCTGACATATAGCCCTCCTTTTCGAATTTTTCGAAAATGTTAATTACAATAGTCTCAGCAGTACCAAAAATAAAATCGTTGATATCCCGGTTCAAAAATGGTCCAAAAAAGGTCCACAAAAGGTGAAGTCCACGTTTTTTTCCGATGAATTTAATACCGCCTGAATCTTATTAAAATTTGTATAATTAAAAAGTTATGACAATTTTTGTTACTTGCAAATTTTATTTTTCATAAATAAATAGTGATAATTTATTGATTTTTTTTATAAGAATAGGTAGTATTAACCAAACCACATAATTCCCTGCAAAAATTATAATAAGAAAGTGCCTTGGTCCAAAGTTATAAGCCAATTATTTTTTTTGCAAAATGACAACGGGCACCGGGAGTCTATTTGGTAGACATTGAAGTATATGCAAGGAAAGTTTGAGCAATCTAGCTGAAGAATTTGTATAGTTATGCAACTTAGAATACGGATCTCAAAATTTGCAAAAATTCGCCAGTTTTTGCAAAAATGTGAAAATAGTACTTATTATTGGAGCATAATGAAACCAATTTCCTTTAAAAGTACATGTATTCATGAGTAAGATGAGCTTTGGAAAGTTCAAATCGGACAATTAGAGCGAAAGTTATGAAGAAAAAGGCTTATAAACAATTATGAATTTTGTGGTAATTTTGCAATAACAAATTTAGCAGCGGTTGAATTGCATTAAGAGTATTTTTTCGTAATGTGGCTAATTTTTTTCTATTTTACTTCCACATCCACGTAGTGGATAGGAAGTATAGTAATCGCAAAAAAAATTTCAAAAATTTTTATTCGTCAAATAGGTTTAGAATGCCATGAAACGTCGAGATTTTAAATTTGAGCGAAAAAAAAAATTTCTGTCTGTCTGTCGGTCTGTCTGTCTGTCTGTCTGTCAGTCTGTCTGTAACTTTTTTTTTGTCCGCACGTTTTCTCCGGAACGGTTTAAGATATTGACCTGAAATTTTGTACACGTATATATTATAACGAGATCTAGAACTGGATTGTTTTTTGAGGATATCCGGTGAAGGGTTGGGGGTTAAATAGGGGTAAATAGGGGAAAATAAGTAAAGCAAGCTTGTAAGAGCACAGAAACTTGAAATTCGGAGTATGTACTAGAATTTAAAGCCTCAGATTTGTTTATAATATTTTTCAACCCCCCACCACCCCTACCACATTAATGGGGTTGATAAAATAAAGTTGAGATAATCATTTGCAATTTCGTACACGTATGTATTATAACGAAGTCTGGAATTAGATTATATTTTGGGATGATTCCGTTGAAAGGTTGGGGGTTAATTTGGGGTAAATAGAGGAATATAGGTAAAACAAGTTGGTAAGAGTACAGAAACTTGAAATTCGGTGTATGTATTAGAAGCCAAAGCGTAAGATTTTTTAATAATATTTTTCAACCCCCATCACCCCTACTCCAATATGAAAAGGTTTGATAAAATAAAATTGAGACATTCATTTGAAATTTGGTACACTTATGTATTATAACGACATCTGGAACTAGATTATATTTTGAGATGATTCCGTTGAAGGGTTGGGGGTTAAATAGGGGTAAATAGGGGAAAATAAGTAAAGCAAGCTGGTAAGACTACAGAAACTTGAAATTAGGTGTATGTACTAGAAGTTAAGGCCTCAGATTTTTTTATAATATTTTTCAACCCCCCACCACCCCTACCCCATTAATGGAGTTGATAAAATAAAGTTGAGATATTCATTTGAAATTTCGTCCACGTATGTATTATAACGACGTCTGGAATTAGATTATATTTTGGGATAATTCCGTTGAAGGGTTGGGGGTTAATTTGGGGTAAATAGAGGAATATTTATTTATTTATTTATTTAATCGTCTTATTTATATTAACGTCCTGGCGGAGTTTAGCTAATGCTATTCCACCACTCAACCAGGACACGTACACATAGACATCAACACAACGGCCATTCCCTGCGATATTGCCATCTACCGCAGCTAAAACTCGAACTCAGGATAGATATCAGCGACTAGACATATTGTGCCACCCAACAGCGGTCTAGTACACTGCTACCATCTCGGTAACACATGAAAAACGCCACTTAACATCCATACCCTGGCCAGGATTCGAACCCGGGACCCCGTGGTCGCAAGCCAAACACCTTAGCATTGCGTCACCGAGCCAATTTTATTCATTAAATATTGGTCATGACTGTATAGTCACCAAATTGTTAAAATAACAAAACAAACAAACACACACAAACAAACAAAATAACGAAATATAAGTAAAATAAGTTGGTAAGAGTACAGAAACTTGAAATTCGGTGTATGTACTAGAAGCCAAAGCGTTAGATTTTCTAATAACATTTTTCAACCCCCACCACCCCTACTACAATATGAAAAAGTTTGATAAAGTAAAATTGAGATATTCATTTGAAATTTGGTACACGTATGTATTTTAACGACATCTGGAACTAAATTATATTTTGAGATGATTCCGTTGAAAGGTTGGGGGTTAAATAGGGGTAAATAGGGGAAAATAAGTAAAGCAAGCTGGTAAGACTACAGAAACTTGAAATTCGGTGTATGTACTCGAAGCCAAGGTCTCAGATTATTTATAATATTTTTCAACTCCCACCACCCCACCCCTACTTCATTATTAAGAGGGTTGATAAAATAAAATCGAGATATTCATTTGAAATTTGGTACACGTATGAATTATAACGACATCTGGAACTAAATTATACTTTGAGATGATTCCGTTGAAGGGTTGGGGGTTATTTAGGGGTCAATGGGGGGAAATAAGTAAAGCAAGCTGGTATGAGTACATAAACTTGAAATTCGGTGTATGTACTAGAAGCCAAGGCTTCAGATTTTTTAATAATATATTTCAGCCCCCCCACCACCATTATTCAAGGGGTTGATAAAATAAAATTGAGATATTCACATGAAATTTAGTACACATATGTATTATAACGACATCTGGAACTAGATTATATTTTGAGATGATTCCGTTTAAGGGTTGGCTGGTTAAATAGGGGTAAAAAGCGGAAAATAAGTAAATCAAGCTAGTAAGACTACAGAAACTTGAAATTCGGTGTATGTATTAGAAGCCAAGGTCTCAGATTATTTATAATATTTTCAACCCCCATTAAAAGGGTTGATAAAATAAAATTGAGATATTCAATTGAAATTTAGTACACGTATGAATTATAACATCTGGAACTAGATTATACCTTGAGATGATTTCGTTTTGGGGGTTATTTAGGGGTAAATAGGGGGAAATAAATAAAACAAGGTGGTATGAGTACAGAAACTTGAAATTCGGTGTATGTACTAGAAGCCAAGGCCTCAGATTTTTTAATAATATATTTCAGCCCCCACCACCCGTACTCCATTATTCAAGGGGTAGATAAAATAAAATTGACATGTTCACATGAAATTTAGTACGCATATGTATTATAACGACATCTGGAACTAGATTATATTTTAAGATGATTCCGTTGAAGGGTTGGGGGTTAAATAGGGGTATGTAAGGGAAAATAAGTAAAGCAAGCTGGTAAAAGTACAGAAATTTGGGATTTGGTGTATATACTAGAAGCGAAGGTCTCAGGTTTTTTTACTGGTAATTTCCATCCCCCACTCCCTTATTAAAATAGTTGAAAAAAATTAAATTTAAATTTTCACTCGAAATTTGGTACATTTATGTGTTATAATTATATCTGAAACTAGATTATATTTTGACATAATTGCGTTGAAGGAGTGGGTGTAAGTAGAGGTAAATAGGGAAAGATATGTAAAGCAAGCTGGTAAGAGTACCGCAATTTGAAATTCGGTGTATGTCCTAGAAGCCAAGGCCTCAGATTTTTTAATAAAATTTTGAACCCTTACACTACCCTTACTACATTATTAAAGGTGTTGATAAAATAAAATTGAGATATTCACTTGTAATTTGTTAGACGTATGTATTATAACGACATCTGGAACTAGATTATATTTTGGGATGATTCCGTAGAAGGGTTGGGGTTAATAGGAGTAACTAGGGGAAAATAAGTAAATAAAGCTGGTAAGAGTACAGAAATTTGGTGTATATACTAGAAACCAAGGCCTCAGATTTCTTTCTAATATTTTTCAAACTCTACCACCTCCGCTTCATTATTAATCGGATTGATAACATAAAATAAGTACGGCAAACTAAAATCTTCATTTTTAACGTATATGGTAGAAACCAACTCCTCAAACTTTTCTATGACATCTGCCCCAAATATTATTAAAATTCTATGACCAATAATTTCCACATACTAGATTGCAAATACAGCCAAGATGTTTCCTTTAAAGTGACTTGGATGAAGAATCTGGATGTGGAAGTAGTGATTCCTTAGGCAGCGGTTTTTACAAAAAACATCGGCGTGCTAAGAGCAACAACACTTTTATAAATTAAAGTCACTAGGCTACTACTTCTAAGTCGGTTGACTTGTTATGGATATGTTTGTATGGTTGCTTTCTGATCATACAAGTACTCTTGCCTCTAGATCAAAAGTACGTGTTGGGGAACCATAATTAGATCATAATGTGAAATTTCAATAAAACATGAGTAAAAACGGTTTTTTAAATCAAGTTTTAATTAAAAGGTACTAAAACGAAAAAATTAAATATTACGAGATTTGATTGGAGTTGAACAGTATTCCAATATGAGGATTAGTGGATGTTAAGAAAGGTAGGTTATAAATTATCGAATCAAATACACCATTTATAAATGTTCATGACTTTTTAAAAAGTTGTCGCGAGAAGTTCGTAGGTATTTAGTTCAACAGAAATAGGATTAATTTTTAATACATATCTCGCGAAAACAGGGCAATACTTATAATAATATTGAGCACTACTACCACAACAATGCAGTTAATAACAATCATGTCTCTACTTTAAGCATAGACACCTTTTCTGACAAAACCACTTCTGAACTAAATATATTGTATCAAAATGTGCGAGGACTCAATTCCAAAACTACAGATTTGTATAATGCATCAACTAGTAGTAGTTTGACCATCCTAGAGTGCGGACGTACGACACAAGAAGCTCCAGGCAAGAACATCTGGAGAGCAATAAAAACCATTTATTACTTCCAAAAATCATCGTGAACGTGACATAATGTAACTATTTAGTGCATTAAAGTAATTCTTTTCGAAAGTTGGTGTTATTAGAGGTGCCATAATCTCTAAAAGACATCAACATGAATGCAAGCTCCAGTGGCGGAGTGAGTACGAGAAATAAAAGGGGCGAAATGACTAACACCTGTGAATGTTCCAGTATACTACCAATAGTTAATGATATAAAGAAAAAAATGGAAACGTACATGAAAATAATCACTCAGCAGAATATCAAAATTGAAGAACTAACTAGTGAAATAAAAGGATTGAAAGAAAAATGTGTGGAGAAACCCAACAAGAATGTTTGGCCAGAGTTGCCAACACCAAAAATAACTTCGAGAAGAGAAGAACATGTGTTACTGGTAAAACCTAAAACAGATCAAGAATGTGATAAGGTGAAAACTGATCTAAAAAAGTGTATTAATCCAGCAGATTTACAAGTCGGTGTGGAAATGGGGAAACCAGTACGTGACGGTGGTGTAATCGCAAAATGTGCAAATAAGCAAGCCCTTAATACTATAAAAGATAATATTGTTGTAAAAATGGGAAAAGAGTATGAAGTTCAAGAACCAAGAAGAAAGAACCCTAATGTTATAATAGTTGGTGTTGGTGAAGAAGAATTGAAAGCAGAAAGAGAGAATTTGTTGGCAAAAATAATTAAACAGAATAAAATACCCCAAGAAGCTAGTAATAAATTTGAATTGATATATACGACAAAAGTAAGACGAGGAAGTTTTAATGTCATCATTGAAACGGACCAAAAACATTTAGATTCTTAATTTCAAAGGAAGTAAATGAGGTTCATGTAGGATGGAGGAATTGCAAGATTTATGAACATATGAGAATTAGGAGGTGCTTTAAATGTGGAAGTTATAATCATTTTTCAAGAGACTGCAAAGAAAATCTGAGTTGTGTGTCCTGTGCTGGTGACCACGAAAGTAGTGAGTGCCAATCAAATTTAAAAAAGTGTATAAACTGTGTAAGAGCAAATGAAAAATATAATCTTAATTTGGACATCAATCATGCTGCTATCGACCGAGAATGTAAGTGTTACTTAAAAATAGTGGAAACGGTAAAGAAAAAAACAGAGTACGAACAATAGCAAATACAGAATCGTAACGAACTATTACTATCATGTATAAACGCACAAAGTTTCTATAAACACAAAGATGAAATATCTGAATATGCAATTAAGTACCTGCCATCTCTGTTGTGTATTACCGAAACTTGTATCACAGATGATTTTTTAGATCGTGAAATAACACTGCAGGGGTATAAAGTAGTTCGTTGCGACTCAACAAGTCGTTTTACTGGGGGGGTTCAGATACACGTCAAGAACGGTTTAAAGTTTCGAAATATTCAAACTTTTCGACAACAAATGGATTTTTGGTTAGTGTCATTGAATGTTACTATAGACAAAAGCACCTACTGGGTAATAACGGTTTACCGTTCACCTAGTGGAAATGCTCAGGACTTTATTAATGATTTTTTTAGTTGGTTTGAAATAAATTTGGTAAAAAACTGTAATTATAATATACTAGTAGTAGGAGATTTTAATATCAACTGGAACGAGAATAATGCAATAAAAAGAAATTTGAGTAATAAGTTTGAAAATATTGGCTTCAAACAGTTTGTAACTGATTATACTAGGGTGACAAATATTAGTAAAACGACTATAGACTTAGTGTTCGGGAATATTGCCAATATAAATGTAAAGGTGGATCATAATTATGTTATATTTGATCACTCTATTGTACAAATTTTTACGGACCACATTGTTAACAGTTTTCAGGTCAAGTTAACACGAGGAAAATTAGATTTTGATAAAATATCAAATTTATTGATTGTAAAAGATTGGAGATATAGCAGTACGGATATAAATGTAGTAACTAATGCTTTCCTTGATAATTTGATAATAACCTTAGATACAGTATCACCACTAACAGAGACCAAAATAAAGTTGAATAATAGATGGATGAACGAGGACTGCAGAGAGGCTATTAAAAACAAAAATAATGCATATAAAAAATATGAATGGACTAGAAGTAATGAGGACTGGGTAGCATATAAAAAATGTCGAAATTTAGTAACGAAAACTATAGACAACACAAAAAAAAAATTCTATAATGATGCAATAGACAAAAATAAAAATAATTCAAAATTAATGTGGTCTAACCTAAAGGACATATTAGGATGCAAAAAGCAAAAAATTTGTGGCCTTGTTTGTGATGATACGTACTACCATAAACCAAGCGACATTACTAAAGTGCTAAATAATTATTATGTTAAAAGTATTGAAGAAATTGTAGCTGACATTGATAATAATAATGATGAAACTATTTTGACAGATACTATACCACTATATTCGTCTTCCTTTTCTTTCTATAAACAGATATCGATAAACGAATTAAAAGAAATTATCTATAGTCAAAGTAAAAACGGTAGTATAGATGAGATAGACTTAAAATTAATAAAAGAACTCTTTCATGTCATAGGATATCCCTTAAGGAATTTAATTAACCTTAGTTTAGAAAAAGGTGTTGTGCCTGATAGATTTAAAACTTCCGTTATTATTCCGGTCCCAAAAGTGCCTAATACAAACTTAGCACAAGAAATGCGCCCCATCAATATGTTGCCATTTTGCGAAAAACTCTTAGAACTAGTAGTATATAATCAAATACTAAAATATGTAAAATGTAACAGTTTGCTGTGTACATATCAGTCAGGATTCAGGGACAAACACTCTTGCGAGACTGCATTACAATGTGTAATATCTGATTGGAAGGAGGACATAAGTCAAGGACTTGGCATATGTGCTGTCTTCATAGACCTAAAGAGAGCTTTTGAGACAATTGATCGCCATACGCTAATTTTAAAACTTAAAAGGTATGGATTTTCTGTCACTACTTTAATGTGGTTGGAAAGTTATTTATCATTTAGATGCCAAAAAACAAAATATGATGGTCACTATTCTGAAAGCAGCTATAACAACAATGGAGTCCCGCAAGGGAGTGTTCTTGGTCCTCTGTTATTCATCCTTTATATTAATGATTTGGGTAAAGTATTAGTTAATTGCAAAATACATCTGCAAAGAGATGACACGCTAATCTACTTTAGCCACGAAGATTATAAAATTTTGATTTCCACTATTAATGAAGATTTAAATAGGCTTACTCAAAAATTTAATGCAAACAGGCTAAAAATAAATGAAGCAAAATCAAAGTGTATGTTTATAGGATCCGACTGGGCTTATAAAAACTTTTGTAATTTACAAATAAAAGTCAAAATTGGCAATAAGGAGCTAGATTTTCAAGATGACATTAAATACCTGGGATTATTAATAGATAGGAATTTAAAATTTAAGAATCATGTGGATTATATTTCTAAAAAAATTGGTAAAAAAATAGGATACTTTTATAGACTTAGTAGACACATTTCTATAAACACTAAAGTTACATTATATAACAGTATTATTTTACCCCATTTTACCTACTGTTCATCAGTTATATATGTATCTCAAGTAAACTGTTACAGGCTACAGATTCTACAAAATAAATCCATGCGTATCATCTTAGGTGTAAATCAATTTACACATATTAACACAATGTTGGAAATATTAGGTTGGCTCGATATAAAAAAGAATATGTATATTCAAACAATGTTATTTATTTACAAAATATTAAATAAGATGGTACCGGATTATTTATCCTCGAGGCTAGTGAGTGTAAATGAAGTCCATTCCTATAACACTAGAAATAAAAACAACTGTTATGTAAATAACACAACTAACACCCTCACGTACAATAGCCTATTTCATAAAGGTATTATTGAATATAACTCTCTACCCAACCACCTGAAAACTGTTAATAACATTCGTTTATTCAAATCGAAGCTTATTAAGTATGTAAAGGAAAATATGTAAATATAGATATGGATATATATGTGTGTACATATATGCATGTATATGTATATATGTGTATATAAAATGCAAGTGTATGTTATTCGTAAGCTGTTTATATTATTACTTATTATTCTGTTATTTATGTTATTCATGTTATTATAGTAGGTTAGTCATAAATTATTATTATTATTATCATTATTATTAATATTTGTACATTACTGGGAGACATGCACTAAATTAGTGCATCTACTATTGTATTTACTTTACTATTGCCATGTATTATCTTTTAGATAAATAAATGCTATTCATTCATTCAACTACATTTAATTATCATATCATAGCATATAGTGAGACATGGCTGACCTCGTATGTTCTTGATTCTGAATTATTCTGTAATAACTATAGCATTTATGGTGCAGATAGAAAATTTAATGAATTAAACTTAACTAGAGGAGGTGGTGTGTTATTAGCAGTTGATAAAACTTTTTCTGTCGTCTTACTGAATTTGAATTCAATCAGTAAAAGTGTTCCCTCTGTAGATATCATTGACTTAAACATTACTATAAACAATACGCAAAATCTAACTTTATTCTGTATGTATATCCCTCCTAATACAAATGCTGAAGTTTATGAAACCCTATTTGAAGAACTTACAAATACGTGTTCTATCTATGGAAATAACATATTATTAATGGACGATTTTAACATGGCAGATTACTTTGAAAGCTTGAAATCATTAGAAAAATCCCCTAAATTAATACAGTTAGATCTCTTGTGTAATTTTCTCAACCTAAAACAGCATACTTTCATAACAAACGATAAGGGGAGGCTATTACATTTGGTTTTTAGCAACATAAATTGTATAGTCACAAAATCAGAAGCCTGCGAGCTAATAGAGGATTCACATCATCCGGCACTGGATATAATATGTTACTTAAAGATAGTTGGCACATTTTTCTCCTATAACCAAATACGAAATTACAATTTTAAAAAAGCCAATTTTCTGTCATTGTATAATAGATTGTGCCACGCTGAATGGAATTTGTTATATGATGTATCGAATGTAGATCAAGCAACTCAAATTTTTTATGATATTATTTACGAGAATCTATCCTTATACGTTCCCGAATCTCTTCCGCGTACAAACAAATATCCTCAGTGGTTCTCGAAACACATAATTAAAAATCTCAAATATAAAAATAAAATATGGAATAGATATAAAAATACTAAAGATGCCGTGTTGTATGAGGAATATAGAATTAGAACTAAAATAAAAAAAGATATTGATGACTCTCATAGAAGCTACCTACTTAAAATAGAAAATAACTTAAAAGAGAATCCAAAAATATTATGGTCCTACATTAATAATAAGTCAAAAACAAGCTCAATACCTAACAGTATGACATATGAAAATACCTCATATAATGACCCCCAAGATATAGTAAATAAGTTTTCAGAATATTTCAAATTAGCATACTCTGCATCAACTAATAATGTCAGTATGGGTGGCGAAAGTGAACCTGTGGACACACAAAATATATTCATACCTACAATCTCAGAGGCAGAAGTTATTAAATGGTGCAAAAAATTAAAGCCAAAATTTACAGCAGGTCCAGATAGAATACCAGCTTTCTTCATCAAAGATTGCGTCTCAATATTGGCCGGTCCCTTATCATATATATTTAATTTATCCTTAAATCATGGAATTTTTCCTAGCCTGTGGAAAATATCTAATATATGCCCTGTTCACAAATAGAATTCCAAAGAAGACATACAAAATTACAGGCCAATCACCATAATTAATAATTTCTCTAAACTATTCGAATTCGTTCTCTACGACTATATTTTTCCTAACATAGAAAATAAAATATCAAGCCATCGACATGGGTTCATGCCAGGTAGGTCTACGACTTCAAATTTATTTTGTTTGACTCAGTATCTTTGTGAAGTCTTGGATGGAGGTGGTCAAGTCGACGTTATTTACACAGATTTCTCCAAAGCGTTTGACAGGCTTGACCACTGTATCTTATTAAATAAATTAACAAATTTTGGATTATCATATGAGTTTGTTTCATTCTTTACCTCATATTTAAGTAATAGATTACAATATGTTTATTACCATGGACACAAGTCTGTCGAATTTAATGCCGAATCAGGAGTCCCTCAAGGGTCAGTCCTTGGTCCACTTTTATTCAATGTCTTTATCAATGACATAGTTATAAACTTACAGTGTCCGTATCTACTCTATGCCGATGACCTAAAAATTTACTACAGCGTTTGCTGCAATGATGATATAGAATTGCTCAAGTCAGATTTGGATAATATTGATAACTGGTGCAATAAAAATAACCTATTTCTAAATGTTGCAAAATGTAATGTTGTCACCTATTCACGTGGGAGTTACATAACCACCCACTATTTACTTATAAAAGGATAAGAGGCTCTCTTAGAATAGATAAGAGAATAGTTGCAGATGTAGCATTCTTTACCTTTAGCTTCAATGTACATTATAGACCAGTCTTAATTTGTATCTCATACTGTTAAGTGCTCAGTGAAATAAATTTTTCTTCTTTTTAAAAACGGGCTTTTCCTTCGAGAAAACAACAGTGGCGCAGTCGGGTTGGATTTTGTTGCAGGATTCTGTGAATAAGATTTCCTTCGATTTTTATCGTTTGGCAGCAAAACGGACAAATTTTTCGCGAAAATTTCGTCAAGTGAATATTGTTCGAATCTAGTGAAAGTGGTAGGTGAACGAAGTAGCCTACAAGAAGAACGTAAAAGTGAATTGAGTAGCTTTTACAGAAGCAGAAGCCATTTTTCAAAGAAGAATATTTCACACCCTTGTGATTGGTGAAAAAATCTCGCCGCTGGACGATTAGGTCAAGTCACAAGTTTAGGATTAAGAAAAGGAAGTGGGAACTTCACCTTGGTCCCCATATTTCCACATAGGATAAGGAAAGCAGGAAAAAGGGAGAAACTTCAAATAAAAGCCACACTTTTTTCAACATTAATGTAAGTCGATTTAAACCATTATTACTTTTGGAAGGAAACAAATTGTCACCACCATCATAGCACAGTCAAAGTCAGTAAATTATGAGAACTAAATTAAAATTTAAAATTCGTTCCTGAAATTACTGAAAATTATTAAATATTGCTGAAAATATAGTAATTCTCAAAAATAATAACTTTTCATAATAATTTTGAACATTTTAATCAACAAAACGTCATACCAAGAAATTTTCAACAATTTCGAAGCTTTTTCAAGAATCACCAGCACACCAGGATCATTTTTAATTGTGAAACAAAAACTGTGTATAATTTACATAAAAATTCGAACTAATAATTTTTCAGTATATTAATTTTATTTTGCATTTAATTCAAAATTTCCAATTTTACTAATTCGAATTTTATTTAAGTTTTAAAACTCTCAATTCTTTCCAAAAAATTTGGTTAAGTTTAGTTAGTTTTAATAAGCAAATTTAAAAGATATAGTGAGATTTTCGTGATTGAAACCTGGAGGAATTAACCGATTTATTTAATAAATTTAACATTGAGAACCCACCAGTTTCAAACAAGAAAATGAGTCACGGACTATACAAAATCTATGCAGATAATATTCTTATATTTAATGGGGATGAACATATTTTACCAACTTTTATAAGAGCTAGTGAGGAATTGATATTAACTTTT
Source organism: Stenurella melanura (assembly GCA_963583905.1). Classification (NCBI taxonomy): domain Eukaryota; kingdom Metazoa; phylum Arthropoda; class Insecta; order Coleoptera; family Cerambycidae; genus Stenurella; species Stenurella melanura. Next base: position 78,000,287 of record OY757312.1, read on the forward strand.
CAGGACGATAAAGAACCGCAAAATCCTGTAAATAGGTTTATTATTAGTACGATAATTAGTAAATTACGTGGACATGCAGCTAATATTGTTTGCCCACGAAACGAACTAAATAGTTGGGCACTAATTAAACAAACTTTACAAAATACTTTTTCAGATGGTAGAAATGTGGATTGTTTGATAAATGACCTTTTGTCAACCACCCCAAATCGAAATGAAACTGTCACTCAATTTGGTCTAAGACTACAAACTTTGCGTAGCTTGTTAATATCTAAATTAAACGAATCACTTGAATCAGCCAGTTCAAAATTAGTAAAAATTAACTACTTTGAGCAAATAACTTTAAAAACTTATATAAATAATTTACCTGAAAAAATTCAAATTATTACGAAATGCAAAGATCCCGAAAGTATTGAAGAAGCTATATATAGTGAAGTCTGAAGAAGCTGCCATGAATTTAAATTAAGAACGCAAAATAAAAACCACAAACCGAACGTACAGACAAACAGACCAAACCCACAGCCAACATTTTATAAACCACCTATTGCAAATTCTTTTATGCAAAGAAATCAACCTTATTTTAGATATAATACAGATGTTCCACATTATAATAACTTCTCACAGCAAAGATATTCAATACCCCCTATGGCACTATCTTTTAGACCACCCTTTGTAAATAATTTTCAACATAATGTTCCAAACAATTCTTTTACACCAAATATAAATTTCCAAAATAATTTTGCAAGAACCCATACAAATGTTTTAAAAATGAATTATTATTTGTTTGCTTATAATTGTATTGAAACATTCTTTATAGGATTTTGCAAACAGCAGAAAAAATAACTATCTATAACTAAAAGAAAAACTTTGTGTAGAAATATTAATGAAATCTTTGCATTCTTTCGATAACCTGAATTCTGGTTATGCTAGCAAATTAAAATCCTAAAATGAATTTGTCTAATTTCTTATTTGACAATTCTCATTCTAACACTAGCATCCACACAGTCCCCTACGGCCATGCAGATTAAACTAGTATCCACATAACCCCCTACGATTATGAAGATTCAGTTAAAAATGAGAACAAAGACCTAAAATGAATTTATTTATCTACCTTGTCTTAAAAAATTGTTCATTCCAATGGATTACATCTTTATGAATGGCTTTATGTCTTTCTGATGAGCTCCAGAATAAGGGCGAAAAACGTTTCAAAGGCTAAGCATTTCCAGGAAACAGAATGATAGATTTCATGAAAATGTAATCCATTGGAATGAACAATTTTTTAAGACAAGGTAGATAAATAAATTCATTTTTGGTCTTTGTTCTCATTTTTAACTGAATCTTCATAATCGTAGGGGGTTATGTGGATACTAGTTTAATCTGCATGGCCGTAGGGGACTGTGTGGATGCTAGTGTTAGAATGAGAATTGTCAAATAAGAAATTAGACAAATTCATTTTAGGATTTTAATTTGCTAGCATAACCAGAATTCAGGTTATCGAAAGAATGCAAAGATTTCATTAATATTTCTACACAAAGTTTTTCTTTTAGTTATAGATAGTTATTTTTTCTGCTGTTTGCAAAATCCTATAAAGAATGTTTCCATACAAATGTCTTTAGCCAAATTCAAATGTAGCGAGACTTCAACCAACAGCAACCCCCATGGATACACCATCTGGTAATACCAAACTTCAACCACATAATGAAAATTTTAATTCTAAAGAATTATTCACCCAAATAATTGAGGAGGATTGATTATACTGCTAATCCCGAGACTAACCCACAGGAGTCAGAAAATTCTCAATATTATTCACATAATATAGATGAACAAGAACAACAAGAAATATTTCCCCTATATTATTCACAATTTTATCCATATTATTCTATGGAGCCTGAACCTTATGATGGTAATTTCTGTTATCAAAATCCGAGTGTTAATCTTGACGCCATGCCAGTCATGACACCACCAAATCAAACTGAGGCTAAACAAAATCAAAATTTTTGCGAACTTCCCCCGATCAACACAGGGACTTAGACACAATAATACTTAATAACATTTCCCAAGATTTACCTTATTTTAATTTTCCAAAACATGATTCAAATTTCTTATTAGATACAGGTAGTACACGTAGCTTTGTATCACGAGCATTGGCATATAAAAAATTTTCTAAATTTATTCAAAATGAACAATTCCAAGTAAAAACTGCACATGCAACATCAATTCATAACGAAGTGATAAATATTCCAATTAATTTAATGTTCAACATAGATTCAAATAAAATGTATAAATTTTATATTTTTGATTTTTCAAGTAATTACGACGGACTTATCGGACTTGATTTATTACAACAAATTAATGCCACAATAGACTTGTATAATGATATGCTAATTACACAAAAGGAACAAATACCTATTTATATAAGGACTAAAGAAAAAAATACAAAACCGAAAACTAAATTAAAAAAGCCATATACTATCGTTGTACCCAGTAGAACACAACAAGTTGTTCCTTTACCAGTAAAAATTAAATCTGGATTAGGTATATTAGAACATCTATACTTTCATAAATTAGAAATGCCTTCAGCAATACTAAATGAAAATTATCATGTTGCAACCACAGCACTAAGAAACCCCTCGGAAAATCCAAATCAAATAACATTTTACGAACTGTTAGATATCAAACAAGTCGATGAAACAGAAACTAATTTTATCGAAAAAATAAAAACGGATATAGAATTAGATAAATGTTTAGACAACCCTCAAAAAAAAAATTTGGAAAATTTACGCTTATCTCACTGTAATACGGAAAAGAAAAAATTGATACATCAACCTTATTATAAAAATAGAGATGTTTTCTGTAAGGAGAAAATACCTCTAACTTTTATGAATTCAATAAAACATCAAATAAATGTACATGGAACGTACAGACTTAATTTTGATCAAACTTTGATATCAAATAAAAATCATGGCGATAGCACCAACGAACTCGAAAATATAAATTTCAATCTATCAAAATATTCGAACCAACTAATTAATCAAATACCACCATCGAATGATAAGGAACTACCTAAAGAGCTTCCTTTACTCTCTATTATAGACATAACATCAGAAAAACCCTTAGAAATTCTAAGACAAAATATTCAAATAGAAAATTTACAGAATAGAGTACATACAAGCACAGACGGACAAAATAAAGTTATTTCTATACGAGGCGAAATAATTAGTAATGAACGACTACAATTTATCGTTGATAGAGGACCTCATCCATACAATAAATATCGCGAGGATATATTACACAGTAACAAAGTAAAATCTTTCAACATTTTTCCAGGTAACAAAAAAGGTATTAGATTTTGAAAGAATATTCAAACCCAAATGCAATTTTTTATCTACACTTTATTGACAAAAATTTCCTACCATTATTTAACGAAGTAGTTAGCAAGTTATTTCGAAATTTAAAAATAGTAATATGTACCAGCTTAGTTAAAATAAAATATCAACCTGAAAGAAAGACAAATCACAAATTTATTAATGAAACGTACGAAAAATTAAAAACTAACTATTTTTGGAAAAACATGAAACATGATATTATCGAATATATAAATCATAGTGACATATGCCAAAAATCTAAATATAACCGAAACCCAACACAAACACCCTTATGCCTAACAAAAACCCTAGGTAATCTTTTTCAAATTATACATATCAATTTATTCGACTATCAACGTCAATCAATGTTAACAGTAACAAATAAGTTCAGTAATCTTGCTCAAGCCTATATAGTTACAAGAATAGCCAAATCTGTAACGAATGCTTTAGTAAAATATTTTTCGACATACGGAATACCTAAAAAAATAGTATCGGAAAACGGCAAAGAATTTAAAAATGAAGTTGTTAAAAAATTGTTAAGAACACATAAAAATAAAAATAATTTTACAACACCGTCGCACTACGAATCATTCGGTTATACTAATTTAAAAGACAAAGCCGCCATATTGAAACCTAAAATGACTAAGAAAATTAATGAAAAGTTTTATCCTAAATTATTTAAAATAAAGCAAGTTGTACATCGAAAACACTCAAACTCACGTGAAAAAAATAAAAACCGATTTTTAGGTTCGGATAAAATAATACAAATACCGGAAAGTAATAAAGAAAAATTTCAAAATGAAAAAATTAGTAAAGTAAGAACATTTTTCTACAAAGAATTAATGTCGAGAATATACTATTCCACATGGCAGACCCTCTGCATTGCAATAGGTACACCGAGTTACTATCTACATAAAAACAACCCCGGAATACTACCCATCACCCTTGGTACCACCAAACTATCCTCAGACCATTGGACTTTTACACAGACTTTCAACTTACAACCTATTATTGAAGAATTCACTATATTAAAAGGTAAATTCAATACAATTAAACTTTCTCTAGAAAATAACACAAGTCACAAAAGTGAATATTTTAATTCATACAATGTAATAAATACTCTTGAAAGTAAAATAAAAAATAAAATTATTCAACTCATACCCGAATTAAATTTAAGAAAGAAACGTGGACTTATTGATGGACTAGGCTCAATAATAAAATGCCTTACCGGCAATCTCGATCAAGAAGATGCTAGAAAATATAACGAACAAATAGAAAATCTTCAGAAAAATCAAAATAAAATCAAAAATATTATATCAGAGCAAATTTTTATAATGAATACATCAATTAGAAATTTTGACGAAATAGCTAAAAATATATCACACAATCAACTTACCTTAGAATCAAGAATTATGCAAATTGAAACTTGTACCAAAAATCTTAAACTGCAAGAAATGAGTCATTATCAATATTTTATGACCTTCACTGTACTAAATCAAATAATGTCCATTTATCAAATCATATAAATATGATACATTGGAAAGAATAGAAATAGCAATAACCTTTGCAAAATTAAATACTTTACATAATTCAATAATAAACCCTATTACTTTCTCTCACGAAATTAAGGCCATTGAAGAATATATAGAACCCCATAATTTACCATTTGAAAACAAATTAGAAAATATTGTAAAATTAGAAAAATTAATTGAAATAGAAAGTTTTCAAAGAGGTATGGAAATAACATTCATTTTAGAGTTACCCCTAGTAGAACCTATAAATTATCAATATTACGAATTATATCCATTCCCGACTAAACTAAACGACACATATGTAACCATTATACCAAAAACGAAATTCTTAGCTATTAGTGATATGTACTTTCTAGAAATGAACAATAAATGTATAGATTTTCCAAACAAAGAATTTATTTGTAAAAACGAGATCAAAAATCGAATAGATAATAACTTAAATTGTGAGCTAGAAATTATCAGATATTCTAAAATGGTTTCAACCTGCAATATAAATCAAATTAATGTAAAATCACCTTTAATCAATAAAATAAACGAAGCCATTTACATTGCAATAATACCTGAAACTCTAATTGTTACTGAAACTTGTAATAAAATAAAAAATAATAGAAATTTACATTCAGGTAGCTATTTAATTGAACTCGACCCAGATTGTCATGTTGAAATACAAAATTTCAAACTAAAAAGTAGAAAAGCAAAACCGATCTTAATAAATAATATCGACATCCCAAAAATTGAAATAAAACTTAATTTGTCCAATAAAGAAATCCACTTTAATGATTTAAACTTAAACCAAATTAATACAGACAAACTAAGAAACTTAGAATCATGATTGGAAAAACAAAAAGTTAGGACCGAAGAAATTAACGTCCAAACTTTTACCAGAAACCTTAGTATAAGTACCATAATTTTGTATTTAATCTTAAGTTCAATAATTATATATTTTATTGTTATGAATATTGTAAATCCTTTAATAAGTAAAAGAAAGATCAATAACAAAAAGAAACTAGAAATGAACCAAAACAATGAAATCAAAATCTAATTTTATTTTATAAAAAAATTAAACTTTTCTCTTAAGGAGGGAGGAGTTACATAAACACCCACTATTTACTTATAAAAGGATAAGAGGCTCTCTTAGAATAGATAAGAGAATAGTTGCAGATGTAGCATTCTTTACCTTTAGTTTCAATGTACATTATAGACCAGTCTTAATTTGTATCTCATACTGTTAAGTGCTCAGTGAAATAAATTTTTCTTCTTTTTAAAAACGGGCTTTCCTTCGAGAAAACAACAGTTGGGCATAATATTTTCATTAATGAGTATAAAGTAAACGATAGTGTCATACAAAGAGTTGATATATTTGAGGATCTAGGTGTTACTTTTGATAGCAAGATGACTTTTATTTATCACATAAATAACATCGCATCTTCAGCTTTTAAATCATTGGGATTCATAATTAGAAACTCCAAAGATTTCAAGAATGTTGAAACTATGGAGCTTCTATTTAACTCGTTTGTCAGAAGTAAATTGGATATCCTGGATATCTGGAGTCCCTACTACACCGTTCATATTAATAAACTTGAGAATATTCAAAGAAAAATTTTTAAAATACTTAAGCTACACCGAGGACAAGACCTATCCACTTGTTGGAATTAGTAACGATATTTTGTTAAATAGATTCTCACCCAACTCACTTCAAACTCGCCGAGAATTACACGGAATTGTAACTCTGTCTAAACTATTAAACAGTAAACTCGACTGTTCTGATCTATTAAAACTCATTGACCTACGAGTTCCTTCTAAATCAACTCGACTCCACCAAACATTTCATATCAAAGCTTCTCGCACCAATCTATTAATGTATTCACCTATTAATGTCATGTGCAGGAATTACAATCATATACAGAATAATATTGATATTTTTCATTGTAGAATCAAGGATATAAAGAATATATATGTAATACTTCTGTTATTGTAGAACTAAGGATTTTATTGTAGAATTAAGGATTTAAAGTGTATATATGGACATAATTTGTAATACCTACTTCTATCATGGCACAATATTTATTGTTAGTATTCCGACTTTGTAATTGGGACTTTCGTCCTGTTGAGTCGTGTAAATAAATAAATAAATAAATAAATAAAAGCTTTTGGGTTAAGTCGTTTTAGTGCATTATAATAAAAGCTTGATTTTAACCAATTTTCTACTTATATTTCATTAGTTCCGTTTTAGATACGGTATGACTACCATTGAGAAATTGCATAGTGAGTTGACTAGGCAAGGCAAGGTCAGCCTGGAGAATACTTTCCGAACTCTCTAATAAAACAAAACATCTATAGAATATTTCAATAAAAAATAATGGTGACGTTATAGAACACCAAGTGGAGGTTGCCAACAAACTTAACATGTATTTTAAAAATTCTCCCACAGATGTATTAAACCAAATTCCACAAAATAATAATGAGAATACAATTACACAAAATATTTTGCCACAACTAAACACAATAGTACTAAAACCGTATACTGAAACGGAAATGTGCGAGTTGTTGATGAAAAAACTTAAAAATAAACACTCCTCAGGGTACGATGATGTACCTGTATTCTTAATAAAACGAATACTAAATGTTATAGCGTCACCTTTAGTTTATTTGGTAAATCTATCATTTTCAACTGGAACGTTTCCTGAATGTTTAAAAGTTGGAAAAGTGATTCCTATTCATAAAAAAAATGATACTCAAACACTGGAAAATTACAGACCAATAACCATCCCTACAGGTTTCTCAAAAATTATTGAATATTGTTTCTTGAACAGATTATTGTCTTTTCTAAATAGCTACGATATAGTTTCAAATAATCAACATGGATTTTTATCAGGGAAGTCTACCATAACTGCTGTTCACTCATTTTATGGAGAAGTAATAAAATATATCGAGGCAGGCGAGTGCCCCGTTGGGATCTTTTGTGACCTTAGCAGGGCATTCGACTGCATCGATCACGAAATACTACTCACCAAGCGTCTATGTATGGTGAAGAGGCATATCATTGAAATGGATTAAGAGTTATCCTCTTAATCGTAAACAATATGTGTCACTTATTGATAACGAAGCCAGCACTGTTGAATATGTTAATTCAGAGTATGTCGATATTAGGACAGGAGTACCACAGGGCTCAATCTTGCGCCCGGTGTTATTCCTGCTTTATATGAACGGACTTGATGCCTTGACAACTTCCGCTAACTTCACCATTTACGCTGACGATACATCTATTATTATATCTGACAAAAATGAAGAATCGTTAAAAATCAAATGTAACACAATATTACATAAATTAAATGAATGGTTTAGCCACAACAGTCTTCATTTTAATACTAATAAAACTCAGGTACTGAGATTTCACAACAGACAAAAAACATGTGACAATCTGGAATTGCAAATAGATACTCAGATATTGTCATGTAAAGATGAGCATGTAAAATTTTTAGGAAAACACGTGGATGAATGTCTAAATTGGAAGATTCATTGTGAAGGTGTTATATCCAAATTAAATTCCATAGTCTTTCAGTTCAGAAGTATAAGAAATGTATTAAATATTGATCAGTTCCTAAAATTATATTACGCTCAAGTCGATTCAAGACTTCGTTATGGAATATGCTTCTGGGGCGCCTCTACTTCATCACATAATGTTTTTATAGCTCAAAAGAGGGTTATAAGATGCATGACCTGTATATTAAATACTCACTCGTGTAAGAGTATATTTAAGGAATATAAAATTTTATCAGTGCCGTCTCTTTTTATACATGAGCTTTGTTTGTATATATTCAAAAATAAGGATAGATTTTTGTATAACAAAAATGTGCGCGCTATTAATACTAAGCAAAAAAATTCTTTTCATATACCATTTCGAAGATTAAATGTAACATCTAATTCCCCCAATAGTCTTGGGCTTAAGGCTTACAATAATTTACCTCTTGACATCAAAGAAAGTAGTACCTTTTTTGAATTTAAGAAACGGTTAAAAACATATTTGGCTGATAAATGTTTTTATAGACTGGATGAATACTTTTGTATGTAATTTTAACTCGTTTAGTTGTATACATCATATACATTGTAATATCATATTATCATTTATTTATTTCGACCAACTGGTTTATACTGTGCTGTTTATATTTGTTATACATTACTTTGTATGTTTGTGTAATTTACAATTTTTGACTTATTCTATCCAGTTTCTGTAATTGGCTTTGGAATTAATAAAGAATCTATCTATCTATCTACTATCCTGGTTGACGTATCAGGTTATGGCCATGAGAACTTATTGCCATCGGTTTCACATATGTATGCAAAATTTTCAGAAGAAGTGGTTCACAACTGAAAATATTCGACTTAAATTGACTGAAAAACTTGTGAAATTGAATATAAGCTTGTAGCAAAAAAATAATTGGCAAAATTAAGATGTGAATGGCCCTGAAACGTTCGTGTAAACCGTACCCAATTCCGCTACCACTTGATGCGTTTATTTTTGCCGGAGTCGCCGGTGACACAAACATTTTCTCTTTTTATTGATTTCACAATATACATTAAGAGCGCGCTTGCTTTATACCAGGGATCAAAAATATTTAGCCCTTCTAATCTTTTAGGTAAAGTAAGCGTTGAAGCATATACTTTATAGGATTTTGCAAACATCGGAAAGCAAAACTGTCTATGAGAACTGAAGGAAAAACTATGCATAAAAATATTAATGAAATCTTTGCATTCTTTCGATAACCTGACTTCTGGTTATGCTAACAAGTAACAATTCTTATTTGCCATTCTCATTTTAACACTAGCATCCAACATAGTCCCCACGGTTAGGCAGGCTAAACTACATGATCCCCTACGATATGTAAATTCAGTTAAAAATGAGAACAAAGGCCTGAAATTAATTTATTTACGTACCTTGTCTTTAAAAATTTTTTCATTCTAATGAAATACATTTTCATAAAATCTCATTCATTTTCTTGGAAATGCTTAGCCTTTAAAACGTTTTTTGAAATTCATTAGAGTGAAAAATTTTTTAAAGACAAGGTACATAAATAAATTAATTTCAGGCCTTTGTTCTCATTTTTAACTGAATTTACATATCGTAGGGGATCATGTAGATACTAATTTAGCCTGCCTAACCATGGGGGACTATGTTGGATGCTAGTGTTAAAACGAGAATGGCAAATAAGAATTGTTACTTGTGAGCATAACCAGGAGTCAGGTTATCGAAAGAATGCAAAGATTTCTTTAATATTTCTATGTATAGTTTTTCCTTTAGTTCTCATAGATAGTTTTGCTTACCGCTGTTTGCAAAATCCTGTAAAGGATATGTTTCATTACTATAAGCAAACAAATAATGAATAATTCACTTTTAAATAGGCGTTGTTCTAGCCACCCGGCATACAGGCATGCCATATAAACCATCCACATACAGAAGATATTCGTTTTGCAGCTACAACTGAAATGGGTAAAATTTGTGCCGTAACCGCAGATAGAACGTGTATATGTTAATAAATGCGGACCTTTGGTAAAGCGATAAATCTCGATTTTTATTTAATAAAATAATAGTCTGTACATTATTTGTTACAGGGTTGCAATTTGATCTTACCATCTCTTGACCTAGTATACTATTACAACTAATCAATTACAACATTCTGAAAGCACAATATATTTTTATCTCAAAGACAGTACTGCGAGATCGCCCCTATGAACGTCTTTTTGTGAGTCTTAAAAGTATATCTGCATCTCTAACCCTATCTAGAGAATAGTTACTTGCATGGCAAATCACATTATAAACAAAACCTATGTTTCATTTGATACTTATAGTAGCGGACCTAGCGACAATATTCATTGTCTTATTTTCTTGTCAATCAGAGTATATTGTGGCTCGATGTCTCGATGTCTCTATGGAAAGAGGAGGATTGCCGTTTTATCGACAGTAAATTTCACCGGAGAAATCGGAAATTGAGCTCGGCACGAATGAAAGAAAAGTGGCTTTTTTGACGTTTCTCCGAATCGATTTCGCTTCCCTCTCGGTACTTCCCTACATTTTACTCCCTTGATTGATTGCCCGGCGAAAGAAATAGCCGACATTCGCGCGTTAATAATAAAAAAACCCAAAATAAAACCTCCACGAAAGGCTTAGTTAGGACCGTCTCGCAAACTCAAAGGAGCGGAGATTTTAAGTTGCTTGTATTTCCGCATTAAAACGATGACAAGTCTCCTGAAATAACTGTAGGACTAGTCACACTTATTCAATTCCCATCAGAAATGTCGTCGGAGTACTTTCTATGTATTTTCATAATTTCTATTCGCGGAATTCAGTTATGTTCGCCCTGCGGAAATTTTTGCTGTGGCAACTTTGACGACCGCCTAAAATAACTTTGTCCTACAAATCGAATGTAAGTTCATTTTATCAATAATTCAGTATCCCATATTTCTGTACTATTTCCAGCTTGCTTTACTTATTTTCCCCTATTTAGCCCTATTTATCCACAACCCTTAAACGGAATCATTCCAAAATATAATCTTGTGCCAGATATCGTTATAATACATACCTGTACCAAATTTCAAGTGAATATCTCAATTTTATTTTCTCTACTCCTTTAATAATGATGCAGGGGTGGTGGGGGCTTAACACATATTATAAAAAAATCTGATGCCTTGGCTTCTAGTAGATACAATGAATATCAAGTTTCTGTACTCTTACCAGCTTACTTTATTTATTTTCCCCTATTTACCCCTAATTTGAACCCCAACACTTCAACGGAATAGTCCCAAAATATAATCTATTTCCTGATGTCAATATAATATGTACGTATACCAAATTTCAAGTGAATATCTGATTTTTTTTATCAACTTCTTTAACAATGGAGTGGGAGGGTGGGGGTGGGATGAAAAATATTATGAAAAATTTTGAGGCCCTTGGCTTCTAGTAGATATACCCAATTTCAAGTTTCTGCACTCTTACCAGCTTGCCTTACTTATTTCCCCTTGTTTACCCCTATTTACCCCCCAACGCTTCAACGGATATGTTCAAAATACAATACAGTTCCAGATCTCTTTATAATATACATACGTATAAAATTTCAAGTCAATATCTTAAACCGTTCCGGAGAAAGCATGGGGACAAAAAAAGTTACATACAGACAGCCAGACCGACAGACAGACAGAACTTTTACTCTCAAATTTAAAATCTCGGCGTTCCATGACATTTTAAACCTATTTCAAAAAAATTGAATTTGTTTTTACCATTACTATACTTCCAATCCACTACGTGGATGTGGAAGTAAAAGAGGTAATTTTCGAAATTATTGATGATTTGCTTATATTAATATTCAATTACATGCATAAAAAAGGTGAAACTTCCACCTTTAAAATGACTCCTTAGTTTTACTTCCACATCAACGTAGTGAGCGAAAAAAAAATATTGTCTGCCTGTCTGTCTGTATGTCTGTCGGTCGGTCCGTCTGTAACTTTTTCTTTGTCCGATTCCTCCAGAAAAGTTTAAGACATTGACTTGAAATTTTGTACACGTGTATACCATAACGAGATCTGGAACTGGATTGTTTTTTGAACATATCCGGTGAAGGGTTGGGGCTTAAATAGGGGTAAATTGGGGAAAATATGTAAAGCAAGCTGGTAAAAGTACAGAAACTTGAAATTTGATTTATCTACTACAAACCAAGTCCACAAAATTTTTAATAATATTTTTCATCCCCTCACCCTCCCACCCACTCCATTATTAAAGCGGTTAATAAAATAAAATTGAGATATTCACTTGAAATTTTGTACACGTATATATTATAATGACATCAGAAATTAGATTATATTTTATGATGATTCTGATGAAGGGTTGGGTTTTAAATAGGGGTATATAGGAGAAAATAAATAAAGCAAGCTGATAAGAGTAGAGAAACTTGAAATTCAGTGTATCTACTAGAAGCCAAGGCCTCAGATTTTTTATATTTTTCAGTCCCCCCCAGTATTGAAAAGGTTGGTAAAATAAAAATGAGATATTCAATTGACATATGGTACACGTATATATTATAACGACATCTGGAACTAGGTTATAATTTGAGAAAATTTCGCTGAAGGGTTGGGGTTAAATAGGGGTAAATAGGGAAAAATAAATAAAGCAAGCTGGTAACAGTACAGTAAATGAAATTAGGTATATGTACTAGAAGCGAAGGCCTCAACATTTTTTACAATATTTTTCACACCACACACCGTGGTATCTTTTTTGAGGTGAGGGCAATCAGTTTCCTCCACTCCATTGTAAAAATTCTGAAATATCTCAAAATCTGACTGCTTCCTGTTTGGACACATTTCCAAATACAGGCGATGAACTCGTCGCTCATTATGATTTTCTTGCACGTATACGCTGACTATCCCGCATCTCTACGTTTGAAAATAAATTATGTCATGACATTTTAAATTTAATTTTGTTAGATTTTCTTAGACACGCATAATGCTGACAACCAATAAGTAAGTTAGACGGAATTTAAATTTGAAAGCGTCATTTATAGTTTTAATTTTAATTAAAGCTTACTTTAAAAAAATGTGCATCCCTAGATATGATTTAAATTAGTTGCATTGAATATTTGCATTGAATATTTTCGAGAACGGTTATTCGTACGACATTTAGGAGACTTACAGTTTTTTGCGCTGATAAGATAGAAAAAGAGGTATTTTTATTAAAAAGATAAAAAACACTAAGGAACAAAACTGTTTTGACGTTTTAAATACACGTAAAATCCTATAAATAACAGCAAAACTATGAATAGATTTCTAGCCTCAACAAACCGCGATCACCAAATTTGGTTAAAATATAAATTGTTCTAGAAGTTGTTTTAAATAATTGTATTAAAAAAATTAGGAATCTGCTATGGGTTCCATTACTTACTTACGTGACATCCTGTGTATTCATGGCGCAGTTAAACTTTCACTAAGGCTTTACAGCTATTTGTTTCTTCCTCAGTGTAATACACAGGTTTAAACTTTATTAAAATAATGCTCCTCGACTATTTCATTTTTATTCAAAAGCTTGTAGTTGTTATTTAGTAAACTTTTACTTCATTGTAGAAACAATATTAGTTATCACTAAACACGTAACCTAGTTCTATTCATTTACTAGCATAAAATGATTGTGAAAAAGGGATATTTTGATATATTTCAGGGCACCTTGGCACAAATATGTGCGGTTATATCGGGTAAGCAATAATTATAATAGATAACTAAGTAAGCAACTGACCCATAAATATACCACAGAAATAGTTGTCAATGACTAGATTTTATTTTTCTGAATAAATACTTAGATTAGAGAAGAAGAATCATTTCTGTTTAATTTTTTACAGCCAAAAGAATTTTGAAAAAGTAGGTAATTTACGTAACATAACTTTTTTCTTCAAATATAGAAAAAAATGTTTACTATAAAATATTACGAAGGTACCTAATGTTATTTATCGACCTAAATAAATTTGATGTCAAAATAATGACATCAAAACTTCAATGGAGCCAAGTAAACCAACCTCTTTAAATCTTTTAGAAAGCATACGTGTTTAAGTTGAAAATTTAATCAGTCACATCTAAAAGTGTATTCAAGAAATTGATGCAGCCCGATTTTGAAAATATTAACTTTTGTGGCTTAATCCCAAAAGAGTGAAAATTGGAAAAGTCACTATAACTTTTGGAATCGAGCACCAATATAGACGTTTCAGGCTCAAATTGTAGGTTTCTACTTTCATAAGCCGATGAAAAAGTATTCATTCTAATATTTCTAACATTCTTTCTTTCACTTCGAAAATTTTCGAACATTTTGAACTTGCTATTTTTTCCTAATTTCAGCTTTCTTTAAATTTTGTTAAAACAAACATTTTAATCTTTGAATTTTTATAATATGATCAGTAGAACCAGACACATCAAGTGTAAAAACAACTCGTTATGAAAAAACTTTATTATTTTGCCCTTGACTTTGGTTTAAAACATTGTATATACTTTCGCCTACTAGAATATATTTTTTAGTTATCTGCTACATCTTTTACAAAAATACATATAATTGAGTGTAATTATTCGTTCGTTCACTTCATCACGCGGTGAAGAGTACAAAAGGGGAAATATCGTTTTGCTGTTATGTGGATCCAGCGTCCATATTATATTCAACTATATTTTATTTACCTATTTTACTTCCACATCCACGTAGTGGACTGGAAGTATAGTAATCGCAAAAAAAAATTCAATTTTTTTTTTCTTGAAATGGGTTTAGAATGTGACGAAACGTCGATATTTTAAATTTGAGCAAAGAAAAAAAATGTCTGTCTGTCTGTCGGTCGGTCTGCCTGCCTGCCTGTCAGTAACTTTTTTTATCCGCACGTTTTCTCCGGAACGGTTTAAGATATTGACTTCAAATTTTCTTCACGTATGTATTATAACGAGATCTGGAATTGGATTGTTTTTTGAAGATATCCGGTGAAGGGTTGGGGGGTAAATAGGGGGAAATATGTAAAGCAAGCTGGTAAGAGTACAGAAACTTGAAATTTGGTGTATCTACTACAAGCCAAGGCCTCAAAATTTTCTATAAAATTTTTCGTCCCTCACCCCTCCAATTCATCATTAAAGGGGTTGATAAAATAAAATTGAGATATTCTCTTGAAATTTGGTACACGTATATATAATAATGACATCACCAACTAGATTATATTTTGGGATTATTCTGATGAAGGGTTGGGGGTTGAATAGGGGAAACAGGGAAAAATAAGTAAAGCAAGCTATAAGAGTACAGAAACTTGAAATTCAGTGTACGTACTAGAAGCCAAGGCTTCAGATTTTTAATAATATTTTTCAACCCCCCACGACCCCTAGTCCATTATTGAAGGGGTTGGCAAAATAAAATTGAGATATTCATTTGAAATTTGATACACGTATGTATTATAACGACATCTGGAACTAGAATATATCTTGAGATAATTCAGTTGAAGTGTTGGGGGTTAAATAGGGGTAAATAGGGGAAAATAAATAAAGCAAGTTGGTAGGGGTACAGTAAATTGAAATTAGGTGCATGTACTACAAGCTGAAGCCTCAGATTTTTTAATAATAATTTTTCAAGCCCCGACCACCCCTACTCCATTATTGAAGGGGTTGATAAAATAAAATTGAGATATTCACTTGAAATTTGATACACGTATGTATTGTAACGACATTTGGAACTAGATTATATTTTGAGATGATTCAGTTGAAGGGTTGGGGGTTAAATAGGGGTAAATGGGGCAAAATAAGTAAAGCAAGCTGGTAAGAGTACAGAAACTTGAAATCCGGTGTATGTACTAGAAGCCAAGACATCAAATTGTTTATAATATTTTTCAATCCCCCACGACCCCTACGCCATTATTAAACGGGTTGATAAAGTAAAATTGAGATAATCATTTGAAATTTGGTACACGTATGTATTATAACGACATCTGGAACTCTGTTATATTTTGAGATGATTCCGTTGAAGAGTTGGGGGTTAAATAGGGGTTAATAGGGCAAAATAAGTAGAGCAAGCTGGTAAGAGTACAAAAACTTAAAATTCGGTGTATGTACTGTAGTTTCTTGAACTTATCCGGTGAAGGGTTGGGTGGTAAATAGGGTAAAATAAGTAAAGCAAGCTGGTAAGAGTGCAAACATTTGGAATTCGGTGTATATACTAGTAGCTAAAGCCTCACATTTTTTAAATGTTTTCCATTCCCACCCACCACCCCCACTACATTAGTAAAGGTGTTGATTAAATAAAATTGAGATATTCACTCGAAATTTGGCACACGGTATATATTGTAATGCCATCTGATTGAGATAATTTGAGATAAATGGGAGAAGTATTAAAGCTAGCTAATAAGAGTTCAGATACTTCGTTTATGTCGTATGTGCTAGAAGTCAAAGTCTGAAATTTTCTTATGTCCCGTGCCTCAAATATGTTAATCAAATTATATGGTCAATTATTTCCACATACTAGCAATATAATCAATATTTTTTTTTAAGATACTTGGATAGAGAATCAGGATGTGGAAGTAGTGATTCCTTAGGCAGCTGTTTTTTTTTCACGATGTTATCATTACCTACATATTTGCTAATAAAGTGTTTTAATATGAAGGTTAATTTTAATAATTTTAGATAATATTTACTACTTACTTATCAAGCGGGAAACTTTTTTATTTTTCGAAATCGAGTACATTGTCCAAGTACATTGGACATAAATAAAGATGAAAAATAGATGAACATTTTTTATTTGGAGCTTCGTTCTAGAAGTAGCAGTTCTCGAGAAAATCGCATATGAAAAAATTTAACCAATGATCTAATGTTATAAATAGAGCACGTATTCGATATAGCTTAAGGTGTTGGGTTCACTTTTGATTTCACCAACGATGTTATACATATTTTTAAAAGATATATGGATGGAAGGGAATTTATACATTTGTTTCTAGTAGGCAAAAGTTAAGAGAATGTTTTAAACTGAATCCTACACCAAAATGTTAACTCTTACCATAATAGGATATTTCTCAAAAATATCGATTTCTCAGGTTCTACTGGTTGGATTTTTTTTAAATATTTCCTCTGCAGAATTTGAAACCACATAAGGAGGATAAAATAGAGAAGGTTTCTTTATTATAACACCTAGGCTCTGCAGAATTTTCTCTATATGTGTATTTTTAGTTTTTTCCTGACCAACACATGCTTTTCATTTTTTTTGTTCAAAAGTTAAATTATAAAAAGCAGTTAGGACAGGCGGTATGAGCGTAACTTCCTATTTTTCTAAATTATTTGTCCATACGTACTATAATTCTGATAGCAAATTAAATTAGTAAACTTTAACGCTATTTTTTTTATTTCTCTACATTTTAAAATTATTTCAAGTTGTCTTTCAATGCAAATTACGTAGGAATGTAGGTTCCTGCTCTAGAGAGAGAGAGAGAGAGAGAGAGAGAAAAGAATAATTTTTCATTGTAAACTATCCTCAAAACGTGGTTCAGGTTCTACCGAGGGATCTACAATAGCAGGTAGTGTAGAGTGTTTCAGAATCTCATGAGCCGCGAAATGCGCAAAAGGCAAAGTTTAATCTGAGTTATAAGTATATTTTTGAAGACACTGGAGGCTGCCTTGCTGTATACATAAACAAGAACTCGGGATAAACTGTAAACAATAAATATAATATTTTTAAGAAGTGTAACTGAGTCAACAGGACGGATTATGTCTCTGCGCATATGAAGGTCACGGCTCATGAGGTTTTAAAACACCTTCTACCATCTTATATTTCCAAGGGGATCATAGAGGTGACCAGAAAGGCGTTGGAATATATTTTCAAACCAGTGTGAATGCGGATTTTCTATATACCATTACTTGGATTTAATCATTTTTTAATTGCATTTTTTTTATTTTCTGTTCATTTTTACTTCCCTCGCATACCGAAGGGAAGTATTGTATTCAAATAAAAATCACCCTCCGAGATTTTTTCGGATTCTAACGTTTCAGAACACGTAGATTCCGAAAATATTGGTTTTTCAATTCCGTCAGTCTGTCTGTCTGTCTGTCTGTCTGTTGGTGCATTAAGTAAAAAAACTACTTGACGGAGAGCAGTCAAATTTGGTAGGTAGTTAACTCTACCGTCAACGAAGAAATGGTAGAATTTTCACTGAAAAATATACAGGGTGGACCGTCAAAACGGAATAAATAGTGAAACAAATTTTTTTTGCTCAAATTTAAAATTTCCACGTTTCATGACGTGCTAAACCTATATCAGAAAAAAAAAATTGAAAATTTTTTTCACCAGCATTTTTGAAAAAATTTTTACCACTAAAATATATGAAGAAATTTTTTTTCTTCAAATTTAAAATTTTCACGTTTCATGGCATTCTAAATGTATTCAAAAAAAAATAATTGAAATTTTTTTTTACCAACATTTTTTAAAAAATTTTTACCACTAAAATAGGTGGAATTTTTTTTTTCTTCAAATTTAAAATTTCTACGTTTCCATGGCATTCTAAACGTATTAAAACAAATTTAGAAATTTTTCTGAAAAATTTTCTTGAAAAAATTTATGTGTTCATCACTAAGTACTTACTATAGAATAGAAGAAAAAATTTTTTTGCTCAAATTTAAAATTTCCACGCTTCATGACATTTCAAACCTAAAATAAATTGTAACATTTTTTTACCATTTTGGAAAAAAATTACCATTAGAATAGACGGAAAAATTTGTTTTTGCTCAAATTTAAAATTTTCACGTTTCATGACATTCTAAACCTATTTCAGAAAAAAAAAATTTGAACATTTTTTTCACACATTTTTTACCACTAAAACAGATGGAAATTTTTTTTCTTTACTCAAATTTAAAATTTCCGTGTGTCATGTTTCCATGTTTCATGACATTTCATGACATTCTGAACCTATTGCAGAAGACTGAAAATTTTTAACCAACAGTTTTGTAAAATTTCAAAAAAAATTAAATTTTTAACCATCACTATACTTCCACTTCACTGCGTGAATGTGGAACTGAAAATGTGTCTAATGGCAATAATATTTGACATATGCTGTTATACTTTTATTGGCAAATATACAGGGTGGTCATCCTAAGGAATAATTCATGGTAGACCTGTTATTTAGTATTGAACTTTTGCTGTTGGATGAGCACTATTTTTTTGACCAAAAATTATCAGGATTTCTTTGTAAAAATTACAATAACTATATTTCCATTATTATTCTCAATGTCATTTCGTATTTAATAATTTTTTAGAGTGACCGCCATGCACAAATAACGAGGGAAGTTCTGTGTAAATACCTTTACAGATTTCTTTATGTTTATTAATTGAGATTTCTGTATACTTCGATTTTGATTTTTTTACTGTATAAAGCAAATGAAAAAAGAATCACTTTAATTGCTGTATTACCAAATTAACTTATTTTCTAGGGTCATTATTTGCAGTATCGTGTGGAATGACTTTTAGGTGGACAAGTTCATATACACCTTATTTAACAAGTGAAAAGAGTCATATTAAAACTTCGAAATTTGAAGCAGAATGGCTTGAAACAGTATTATTACTGGGATCAGTTTCAGGCCTTCCAATAACGGTATACTTAGTTGGAAAAATAGGGGAAAAAAAGGCTATTTTGCTTGCGTCGATGGTAGCAACCCTAGGATGAACTGCGATAGGGTTTGCCAACAGGATGGATTACATTTTTGTAGCAAGATATTTCTTCGGAATATGTAGCAATATGATATTCTCAGCAGCACCCATGTATGTAGCAGAAATTGCCGACCAGAAAATACGAGGATTTCTGTCTAGTATCATATGGATTATGCTGTGGCTTGGTTGTTTGATAGTTTATTCTGTGGGACCATTTCTTCCCTTTTACGTTTCTGCGCTAATTGGTTCTATTATAGGAGTGTTGGAACTAGCCTCATTTTCTTTCGTGCCAGAATCTCCCCATTATCTTTTATATAAAAATAAACTTGACGAGGCTAAAAAATCCCTTGAATACTTTAAACCTCATGCCGATATTCAAAAAGAATTGAGGGACATATCAGATATCATAAAGGAACAAACAAAAGAGAAAGGTAGAATACAAGACCTAGTATTAGTGAACAGCTATAGAAAAGCTATGTTCATAGTGACAGTTTTAAGCGTTTTTCAAAATTTATGTGCTATGTTAGTAATTGATATGAATCTAGTTTTAATTTTAGAAGCAGCAGATTCAACGTATCTGGATTCCAGAATCGCAGCTATATTGTTTGCTGCAATAGTCCTAGTAACATCTTGTGTTGCATCTTTTCAAATAGACAGGTATGGAAGGAAAGTATTACTTAGCATATCCAGCGTGGTGACTGGAATTTGTCTGCTTGCTATCGCAATATATTTTAACATGCAAACTTTGCAATATGATGTTTTGCATATCAGTTGGATAGTAATTGTTTCCATAATGGTGTATGCAGCTGCGCTTGGTCTAGGAATTGGTATTTTGCCGATTACTATTATATCTGAAGTCATTCCAACAAAATTAAATGCTATCGGAACGGCAACATCAAATGTCATCTTTATGATTGGAGGTATCGTAGCTCAACAAATATATCAATGGCTATCAAGTATCTATGGATTACACGTGCCCTTTTATATTTTTTCTCAATGTTCATTTCTGATCACGGCTTTTGCATTATTCTTCTTACCTGAAACTAAGGGAAAGTCTTTAGAGGAAATACAACAAATGTTGAAAGGAGCTGACTCCCCTAAGAAGAGATCTGAGTTATAATATGACCATATAAAATTAATTTACTGAAGATGTAATGTGTTCGTTAGTATTGGCGATAATTTAATAATTGAAAATAATTGAAATTATTCTGAAGAGTTCCCTTCAAAACCTCTGCTGAAATTTATTTGAGTTGAATCTAAAACTCCATGCGTTTCTTTCAGGTCTATTTAATTTTTGAATTTGTTACCTAAGGAAGTTTATAAAAATGCATAATTTTAAAGAAAACCTCTTAATTAAAAACAATACAATATAAGAACGAATTCATGAGAAAGTTATATGAAATATTGGAGATGACTATCTTCAATAAACGCCTCGCAATACTCCGATTAACTTCAGATTAGTATCAATTAAGACCTTGGAACCTTTTTGTTCAAATACCTTTAAAATTATATTTTTTTTCGAAAGAGATAACTGGATATAAGCAGTATACTCTGAGTTATTGAAGTTTATACCCATGTAATTGTCGAATATTCTATTCTTCACAATATTTTGAAAAAAACTTACTTTTATAGATATAACTGATATATTTTAAGATATAATCATCTCCTGATGATTTGAACTTGATTGACAAAATGCTCATTAGTATGCTATGTTCCCTATTTACCCCTATTTAACCCCTGACCCTTCAACTGAGAAATCTCAAAATAAAATCTAGTTCCAGATGTTATTATAATATTTACGTGTACCAAATTTCAAGTGAAAATCTCAATTTTATTTTACCAATCCCTTTAATATTGGAGTGGGGGTTGTGGAGGGTTGGAAAATATTATAAAACATTTTGACGCCTTGACTTGTAGCATGTACGACAAATCTCAAGTTTCTGTAACCTTACCAGCTTGGTTTACTTATTTCCCACTATTTACCCCACAACCCTTCACCGTGTATGTTCAGAAAACAATCCAGTTTCAGATCTTGTTATAATACATACGTGTACAAAATTTCAAGTCAATATGTTAAACCGTTCAAGAGAAAACGTGCGGACAAAAAAAGCTACAGACCGACCGATAGACAGACAGACAGAATTTTGTATTTCTCAAATTTAAAATCTAGACATTTCATGACATTCTAGACCTATTTCAAGAAAAAAAAAGAATTTCTTTTTACGGTTACCTGCTATTCCAATCCACTACGTGGATGTGGAAGTAAAAAGAAGAAAACTTCAGTATAGAAAAAAGAACAGAAGATTTTAAAGTATATGAAATACAGGGTGTAATTAGTTTCATGTCATTAAAAAAACTGGTAATAGGAATCGACTAGACAAACAAAAAACTTATGTGACTTTCTTCTCTAGGGGTTCTTTGAAAAAAACTGACCTGGCTTTACATTTTTAATGTTGAGGTAGGAAACATTTGAGAACCACTGTTTTTCAGGGTCAATGGATGTTATAGTTCCGAATATTAGAAATAATAAAAAACTGTAATACCCGCCGGTTGAAGTTCAGCACTTTGATGAGATTAATTGTATCGAACTTTTTATACCACTAATTATAAAAATGTAAATAATTCCTTCTCTTTAGGTACAACGCAAGCATAGCATGGCCGCAGAGGTTTAACTAGGGTTTGTTTACATGTGTTTTTTAATTTGGGACAAATGTATTATACCTTCTATTGTCGTTTATAAGAATTTATAAAATTTAAAAGTGGTTTATTAACATTTGTAACATTGTGTTAAAAGCTTAAAATATCGGTAATTATTTTATGAAATTGGAAAACGAACTGTTAGACGTCCGAGATACGATAACAGAAAATAGTGTGTATTTTAAGTTAGGAAAAAATCTGATTTTTTTAACGAATTGAGCGCATAATTTTTCCCAATCAGGTATCGAAAACTAAAAATAAAGTCTTTTGTCTCTATAAAAATCAATGTAAACAATAATGAACAGATCGGAACAAGGCAGCGAATACTAATAATTTATTTATTGATTTATTTATTTATTGCATACACTGTTCAACAGGTAAGATACCCATATACAGAACGGGAATAAAGGCATACAAAGCATTAATTACATAATATACAACAACATAGAAAGAAAGTAAAATGAAGAAAAAAATTACTTAAATGTACGAACTATGAATAACTAATGATACGAAGAAAGAGAAAAAAATAACATGGGAAATGTTTAAATATAAAAACATATATACACATATGTGATTCAAAGCAAATTAAGAAAAACAGAGACACTCACTGGTTATTTAATTTAGAACATTTTGTTTTATGTCACTAAGGCTGCAATTAAAAATATCGAAGTCGTTACATAATTTGTTAGAAGTACTGCAAATCGTATATAAAGGTGAATTATTTAGTACGTTGGTACGCGGCGTAGGTAAATAGAACACTTGGTGATTACGAGAGGTTAATCTGGGAACGTGAAAATTAAGCTTACTAATTATTTCGGGTGCGTCAAAATCATTGTGTAGTAATTTAAACAAAAATACTTGAGAAAAGTACGTACGCCTATCCTCAAGAGTAGTCATAGAATATCTTTCAAGCAAGTTACTGTGCGGAAAACCAATCACTGGATAGGTACCGTCAGATTTGAACCACAGTAATTTAAGAAATCTACGTTGAACTGCCTCCAAGTTATTCTTGTGAACATCATAACTGGAACTCCAAATTAGCGATGCGTACTCAAGTTTCGATCTGACGAAGGATTGATAAAGAATTTTCAGAGTATCAGTATTAGTGAACTCTCAACTAGTACGAACGATGAATCCAAGGGCTTTGGAGGCTTCGGACACAATGGTATCGATATGATCAGTGAAGGATAATTTACTATCAAAAGTTACGCCGAGGTCGCGAAATGTTAAAGGTCTTTGAAGTATGACAATATCTAACCTGTAATCAAAAATAAAAGGTGATGTTTTTAAAGAAAAGGACATTACGTTACATTTACTAGGATTCATGAATAATTTATTTACTATACACCAGGTGTTTATTTTGTCAAGAGAAGTCTGAAGTTGAAAACAGTCATCGATTTCATCAATTACTGTGAAAATTTTTAGATCGTCGGCATATAAAAGGTGAGGCAAATTAATTTCGTTCACTATGTCATTAATAAATATGTTAAAAAACAAGGGCTCCAGAATAGATCCCTGGGGAACTCCAGATGTGGCAGCAAATTCGATCGATTTGAACCCATTTAATGCAACGTACTGACTCCTATTCATTAAATAAGATTTAAACAAAAGGAGCAAAGAATATGAGAAGCCGATTTTTTCTAATTTATTAAGTAACAACTGGTGATCAAGTCTATCAAACGCTTTGGAGAAATCGGTATATATGACATCTACCTGCCCACGTTCATCTAGGGATTCAGAAATATATTGAGTTACACAGAATAAATTTGTTGTTGTTGAACGCCCTTTCATAAATCCATGTTGATTAATAGAGATTTTGTTGTTAATCGAATGATATATTCTATCATGAAGTAATATTTCTAAGACTTTACAGAAGTTACAAATTACAGAGATTGGTCTGAAGTTCTCAATATCTAGTTTGTTTCCCTTTTTGAAGATGGGACATACTTTGGAATATTTCCATAGGTCAGGAAATAGGAAGTTTTTTAAGATTAAGTTAAAAATTAGAGTTAGAGGATATGCAAAGATGATAGCGCAATCCTTTAATAAAAAAGCTGGAATGGAATCAGGACCGGTCGTCATTTTGGGTTTAATTCGTTTTAGAGCCCGAATAACCTCATCTTCACTGAAAGAGTTTATGCTAACAATAGGGTTATTGTTAGGTATATCGGTCTCAAAGTGATGTTCCTCGATATCTAATGAAGACTCATTATAAGATTGACCGAAATAATTGGCAAATGCATTTAGTATATCAGAGGGATTGTTTAGCGAAGATCCCTCGAAGAACATCTCTTCAGATACACTGGCCGACCCTTTTCTACTTTTGATGAAAGCCCAAAATTTATTGGGATCATTTTTTATATTGTCTTCAGAGTTCTGCACGAAATTTCTGTAGGCTAAATTGGTATCATATTTTATTTCCCTTCTGATGTTTTTGAGGTTATTGTGTATAAGTGGATCACTGGTTCTTGCATACTGTCTCCTAAGACGTTCTTTAAGGCTAATTTTTTTTATGATACTGCCATTAAACCACGGAGGATATCTGCCGCTACGAGAAGTCGATTTCACAAGATTCAAATACAGAGTCAAGTTTGTTGTAAAAATGAGTGCATGCATCATTGACGTCATTAAAAGAAGAGAGGGAGGACCAGTCTATGTTGAGAAGGTTTTCATACAATTTGGAGAAATCACATTTGCGGAAATTATAACTAACGTCATGATTGGTTGGAAAATTATTAATAAGGTTCTTAACAGTACTTATTTCAGTTGACATGATCAGAGCAGGGTGATGAAAATCTTCATTAGTTAACGGATCAGGAGATTGAGATACATCACAGTTTTTGTTGTGTAATACTAGATCAAGAATATTGTCATTGCCATTAAATATTGAGTTGTATTGAGATAAATTATTAGTGTCTAGAAAATTATTCAAGGCTCTAATTTGGGCGTTAGATTTTGAGTCTTTTAGGTAAGATGCATATTTGGGGATATTAAAATCGCCCAAAATGACTATATCATTATCGCTATTTTGTAAATACTTCAGGGTACCTAGTGTCTCAAAAAAATATTCAAAATCGGCAACAGGTATACTCGGTGGTATGTAGATAACAAATATGTAAAGAGACTGATAATTATTTGAAATCTTTATACCTAAGATGTCGATGGCAGGTGTGTTGTTAAAACCTGCAGTATCAAGGCTTAATAAAAAAGAAGTGTATTTTATATTTACTGCTAATAGTACCCCTCCACCTTTTGATCTATTAATGGCAGCAAAATCTCAATAATAATCATACCTTTAATGCCCAGCATCCAATAACTGAACGATTCTTTGGAATTTTTCACAAAAATTGTTCAAAATGACCTTCATCTCCGCGTATACACATTTCGGCACATCGAACTAAGGACCAAGGCAGTCCGTTCAACACATTTGGTAAATTAGGATAATTTTTTATGGTTTCTGTGCACATTAAAGTACGCTGTAGCAATTGTTCTAAAGCTCTTCCACGCCAGCTGCATTTCCACCACTTTCTCCATACACCAAGTGCATATCCGCGAGCTCTGGATAAGTGTAATTTCTCATAATTCTCAAAATCTGCGTTTTAAAACACCACACTAAACTGTGAATTAACGTTATCAATAAAGAAAACAAAAAGAAAAAGCTTGGTCCAAATTCCAAAAAGTAACACAAAAACACGAACGAGAAGTATTATCTTACGTAACCAAGTACTAACGACTTGAACGATCAATAAAATTAAGCTTAACGTAAGTGGCACAAAATTCAAAAAGAACAAAAGCAAGAGACAAAACCAAGGAACAGGTAGGTCGCGTTATGTAGTGCGTTATTTACCAAGTAAGGACTCAAACTGAAATTATTACTTGAGAATATTACAAGGAAGAGTATACCACGCGTAATAAGATAATTTGGCCGTGAAAAAGCAAAAAACATGGCGGTGTTCTCTGTTGGTCGCTTTTAACTGCTTTGTCGGCATGCTTTTCGATGATCTCTTACTCCCACCATACTTATTTGCACTAATGTCAGAGTATGCCCGCAGTTCTCAAACTGTGTTATTAATTATTTTGGAAATTTTTGTTTATTTTTTTTTTCTCCAAAACTATGTTATATACGGTTTTTTTGTTTGTCATGCCGTTCCCTACCATCAGTGTTTTTTAATGACATGAATCTTATTACACTCTGTATATAAAACTTGTAAACAACGACCACAATAGTATATCTGTCACAGACATACACCTACGTGACAAATGTAATTAATTCCATTGTCAACCGCGTTCAAGAAATCTTCAAATTGACCTAGATGTGTTGTCAAGGGACATTCTTCCACTACCTGTCTAATCGTCTGTCTATCTGCACCGTCGTCGCATTGTGGGGATGGGTTAACTTTCCATTTGTGTAGAGAGTCCGCATATCTTCTATGCCGAGTCCTGATTCTGTTTGTACTGGACCAAATTTTTCTGGGGAGATCGAAACTGCTGGGCTTATCAGAAATACACTGCAGTCCTCTAGCGTGTCTTGGTTCCATAGAGCCATGTCCGTCTGCACGCCACACGTAGTTTTTTCAGAAAAATATGCTTTTTATTATACCTGAATTATAATCTCCGTTTTTGAAACTGAAATCGGGCCTTTAAAGCACTTGCTCCTTTAGGACTCTCCTCACTATGCTCGTCGTGCCCTAAACCCGTGGGGTGCTTTAAAGGCTTACTTATATACTTGTATTATAATATACAATTTTATTATACCCGAATTATAATCCCTGTATTTGAAACTAAGAAGCGTGCAAAATCGGGCTTTTAAAGGAGTAGTCCTTTAAAGTTGCTTAGGTAACAACCAATTTTAAACAAGGATAAATACAGAAGTATTTAGCAACCAAACAAAGAAACTCTAACTGTCTTTATGTTTACTCCTTTAGGACTTTCCTCGCTACTCTCGTCGTACCCTAAACCAGTACGTGATTTAGGGGCACTTGTGTTATAATATTAATATACTATTTAGGGTATGAGCTTCGGGCGTGAAATTATTTTCCCGCACTCCATCGAGTATGGCTTCATTGAACGGGTCTTTGAAAAGGAAGAGATTTATTTGATAGATCTTTATTTCAAAGTTAAGTAAAGAGAATCGCGATAACTTTTGATTGTTTGAAGATAAAATAACAAATAATAACTCATTTTAAAGGAAGTTTAATGCCCTTAGGCCTTGGAATCGAATTTGTGTATTTTGTAAAAAGAACGGCTGACGTGCTGGTAGGCAAAATTGGACGAAAGGCGTGAGGCAAAAGGGCTTTTTTTGAAAATTTGCGATTTTCTCTCAAAAAAATAATGAATAAGTATAATACTAATCACGAATGTTGACGCTTACGTCATCATCTCTTAATTTCCGAATTCCTCATTATTTATCTCTAAAACGCATCGTTACGCTTGGAACTTCTGTCGTAGCCCCATCAGACGTTTCTTTCTGTTATTTACATTCTAATGCGGTTGTATTTAGGCTGAGAGAGAAATCTCATGACTTTGAAAGAAATATAAATTAATGACGTGAACGACAACATAAATTTTTTTTTCATCTTCAATTCTTTGGGACTTCCCGCCACATGTAAAGAAAACATACATGTGGTAGGAAGTCCCAAAGAATTGAAGAAGAAAAAAAAATTAAGATAATGCGACAAATAACATTTAGACAATATTTAGACAACATTAATGATTAGTATAGTACTAATAATCTTGTGGGAAATTTTATCAGCTTTCATTGTGAATAGTATACGCACTATTTTCGAGATATAAGCGAAAAACCAAAGAAAATGGCCTTCCACTACTTGAAATTTAGTACACGTATATTTCATAACGAGAACTGGAACTACATTATATTTTGAGCTTATTTCGTTGAAGGGTTCAGGACTAAATGGAAGTAAATAGGGAAAGCAAGTTAGTGAGAGTCTAGAAATACGGTGTTTGGTGTAAATACTAGAGGCCAAGGTCTCAATTTTTTTTATTACACTTGCCACCTCCATCATAACTACTATATTCCACTCTACTACTAGAATGGTTAACAAAATAAAAATAAAATATTGACCTGAAATTTGGTAAACGTGTATATCATAACAAGGCGTGGAAGTGTATTACATTTTAAGCTTATTCCCCTGTGGGATTGGGAGACACAGGGAAAAACAAGCTAACTATTATACTCTTCGTCGATTTACTGCACTCTTTATATAAATGTTGCACATTCTATAGGATACTCGGCGCAGCTTTTTTTGTAAATAATATTAATTTTAGATATTTTTTATTTAATTACAAAATATACACAAAAACTTTTTCTTAAATTTAATAATTAATAACATTTTTATTTATCGATCGATATTGTTAAAAAAACAATAGAGTTCTTCCTCTAGCTAACACTAACTTACTGCCCAAATTTAAATATAATTGGACTTTTCGTTCTTAAGTTATCGTGCTTGCAAGAAACATGACGGACAGACAGACAGACAGACGGACGGACGGACCGACAGACAGACGGACAGACGGACGGGCATTTTGAAAGTTGTTCAGAATTCGATCACCAACACAGTGATATGAAAATTTTTTCTCTACGAAGAATATTACCGGTTTTAGAAATGTGCCGATCGAATGCAATATTGTGTATTTGCGAAGAGTATAATAAATAAAGCAAACTGGTAAGAGTCCAGAAACTTGGGATTTTGTTTTCAGGATATTCAATTTTTTTTACGACACCTGGCTACCTCTCACTCCATTGTTAAGTAAAGCAAGAGTTCAGACATTTGGTTTTTGGTGTTTGTGCTAGACGGTCAATTTCCCAATTTTTTTCTGACATCTGCTAACCGCACCACCATCCTGTCTCCATTATTCAAGGGGTTAACAAAATAATAATTTGATTTAGTGTATGTACAAGCACAAAAAGTTTCAGAACAATTTTTGACATCAGCCATTACCAACTTGGGGCAATATTTCCAGATACTGAATTGCTAATAAAGTATCAAGATGTTTTTCTTCAAATCGACTTGGATATGAATTCTGGATATGGAAGTAGTGGTTCCTAAAGTAGTGGTATTAAAATTCCGTATTCGTGTTTGGAGTGGTAAAGTACAAATGTGTTTTCAGTTTCATCGCGATCTATTCCTTTTTTCTTATTTCAATATTTAGAAAGCCATGTGGTGATCAAAACTGAAAGATTTACATAACTATAAACTTGACTGTAAAAACATTAAATCATGTGGTGAAAGACGAATCTAGATTGATATATCTATTACAGTAATAGAACGTAAGTAACAAAAACATGCATACTTACTTCCAGAGGCACATACTCCTGTCATCGGTGATAAAAATACATATATCGAGAAGAAAACCAAAGGACTCTGAATAGAGCATATTTAAAAAATAAGTAAGAAGTGCGTGCATAAATTTAATGACACAATATTTCCACAAAAATAATCAACTTGTTAACTATATAAAAAGTGCTTACATAAAGTCGATAAATCGGGATTTTCACAAAAATATTCATTTAGTTATGAAACAATATGAGGCTATAATCAGCACTTTGCTCAACAGGGGAGTACCGCACTACTTAATAAACAGAATAATAAAAGCATGCCTACACGAAAACACTGCAATACAATGGTTTGGACAGACGACGGAATCAAAAATGAAGAATATAGAAGTCAAACAAGGATGTCCCCTATCCCCCCGACTATTCACCACAGTCCTGGACCAAGTGATAGAAAACACAATAGCAATGAAATAGTGGGGACACGTCCAAAGACGAGACACGACACACCTACTAAAGAAAGCGCTGCGAATGAACAGCAACAAACTGAAAATAGGGAGGCCACGCTACACATGGATAATAACAGTCGAGAGGATTATGAATAAGCTAGGAAAGGATTATACACACTGTGAAAAATTGGCACAACGAAAAATGGAATACAATAAAGAAGCATCTCACAAACGCCTACACTTTCCATACGATGAAGACAGAAGGAAAACAAGAAGAAACATCTCACAAACACCTTCACGCTCCATCCTATACTCCTACCCCATGAGTCATGCGGTTCTCGCTGCCGACAACAAGCATGTCCATTGTCCAATCCAGCATATGCAGCCGGTCCGGCGGTATATAAAAGCACCGGCGGTTTGTTCCGGCACACGGTGGGATGATCCGTCGGTCGGTAGGGTAGAACCGCATGAATATGTAATAGACGACTAGGCGTCTGCAGATGGACGTTTGGCGGGCGATCGGGCTGTGTGGTGGAACAAATCTCCTTGCACCGGAATCGGCAGCAATGCCCACCTTACGCTGGAAAATCAATCAATCAATCAATTTTCTGAGATTTGAGAGTTGACTAACGCTGAGGGTAGACATACCGTAGGATGCTGTCGAAGAAAACGCAAAAAGAACCAGTTAAAACTCCTTTAAACTCGACAAAATTTAAGTCATCGTTAGGTTAAAAAATTCTGCGTAATGTGAAGTGTCATGATAGAAGAACAAAGTACATAACAAATTAATAATTGGAGATTATTGGCAATGTGTTGGTTAATAGTACCAAAAATAAAGTGAATATGTGCGGTGCCTCTGTTTGGCCTATTTATTTATTTATATCTGGGACCCTTTCAAGTGGTTAGTTATTGATAAAGAAGGCTGAATGCTAAAAGCTGTTTAGTGTCAAGTAAGCGACATGTGTTTATAAATCAATATAGACATATTAGCTGGGTTGTGACTTAAATGTAATAAAACTTCAACTAGAACTGTTTATGGAAAAGAAGGAAGGGAACATGAAGGTTTCGATTGGCAGTTGTCACATGGTCCATATATTGGGCTTATTTACGAACACAAAAATATTTTTTGTGCAGCCGTACGCGAAGTGAGTATTTCGCATTCTTAAAGCAGTCCGAGAAATTCAATTTCACGGCCGGGCCGTTAAGTAACGGCCGAAAAACTAAAGTCACTTCAAAATTGACATTTCTAAAATATGACAACCAAAAATTGTAATTTTTTTTAAACAGAATTAGTAATTAGTAAGTCGCTGTAACACTTTTCGAATTGCCGTTTAGATTTTCCTGGTATTAAATCAAAACGCGTCGAATTTAAGATACCTTTTAACTTGGGAGGAGGACAATAAATTGAAATATCATTAACGCTGTCAGACATTTTCGCGATTGTGTAACTGTAAAAATGTATTGTATTCATAGAGAACATAGAGAAAAATTCAAGCGGTTATGATGGTCTAACTGCAAAAATGCTAAAAAGCATTGAAATTAACATCTTGGAACTTTCTGTCTACTTAATAAATAGGTCAGTTGAAACTGGTATTTCTCCAGATTGCTTGAAACTAGCTACTGTTATTCCTCTGTTAAAGATAGGTGACCCCACTGATCTTGAAAATTATAGACAAATGTCTATCTTAAGTAATCTATCTAAAATACCTGAAAGCGTGGTAACAGATTGTCAAATTATGTTGAAAAGAATAACATACTGACAGTATCATAGCGCGGTAGAAACAGCATCCTGTCATCTGTTACAATATGTACATCAGTGCTTAGATGAGGGCAAGTACGTGGCCTCACTGTTGTTTGATCTCACCAAAGCTTTTGATACTGTCAATAGAGAAATTTTAAGCCATAAATTGTACAGCATTGGTATTAGAAACAATATTCTGTCCTGGATAACATCATATATGGAAAA
The DNA here is from genome assembly GCA_963583905.1 of Stenurella melanura. Taxonomy (NCBI): domain Eukaryota; kingdom Metazoa; phylum Arthropoda; class Insecta; order Coleoptera; family Cerambycidae; genus Stenurella; species Stenurella melanura. The sequence continues at coordinate 78,032,759 of OY757312.1, forward strand.
CAGGTCCCAGGTTGTAAACTTCAATGCAGAGAAATCTTAAGTACATGACGTTGCGCTTGGAGTTTCGCAGGGCTCCGTATTAGGCCCATTACTGTTTATGTTATACATTAATGATTTACCCAGTCATATGGAATGTGGTCATATCACGAGGTTTGCGGAGGATACAACAATTACTGCGTCGGCGAATACGCCTGAGGAGCTCCAAAGTGTCGTTGGTAAAGTGATAGATTCATTAAGCATTTGGTGCCAGAGAAACAGACTGATTTTAAATGAGAAAAAACTGTTCTTAAACTTTCATCTTCAGAGGTATATTCCTGGCAACTTGATGGTTAATGAAAATATTCATTGGTCTGAGTCAGTGAAATTACTTGGTACTTTTCTCGACTACAAATTATCCTGGTCTAGACATGTAGACCACGTTTGTAAGCAATTAAACAAAACCTATTTTGCGTTGTTGCAGTTAAAGTCAACTCTGGACAAAGACTGTTTAATTAATATCTATTACTCTATGGAATAAAGTCACATATCGTTTAATATTGTGGCATGGGGTAGGGATACTGAATTTGAAAGGGTTTTCATATGTCAAGAAAAAATTATTCGACTGATCTTTGATTTGAAAGTTAACGAATCCTGCAAGGATCTATTTTTAAAAAAATCAATACTCACAGCACCATCGATTTATATCTTAAAATGTCTCACATTCACCAAAACTAATTTAGACCAGTTTAAAACAAGAGCAAATTTTCACAGTTATATAACGAGACATGGTGAGCTATTGAGTATACCCAACCGCCGCACAAGTGCATTTAAGCGATCATCCCCCTACCATGGCATTGTTATATTTAATGCACTTCTGAAGAGATTCGTAATATCTCGCAGTACACGATGTTTAAAAAAATTGAAAGAATATTTCGCTGTGAATTGTTCTTATAATGTAAATGACTTTATACATAAAATATAATAGTTTGTTCATGTTTACTGTATTGTGTTTTTTGTCTTAATTGTTAACTTCTTATTTACTATTGTTTCTATATGTAGTATGTTTTTAATGTTTCTTTTCCTTTGGTTTATATATACATTCTATATGTGAATTTGTTGTGGATATGTATGCATGTATATATCCATATTACGTATAATTTGTTCATTATTTGTGACTAACTTGACTTGCCATATGTACATGTTTGTATCCAATTTTGGTCAATAAATTATTATTATTATTATTGTCATTATTTTTATTATTATTATTAACGTACCATTTCCATAGAAACGCTGTGACATGCCCCCGCTAAAATTAAATATATCAAAAACGGAGGTGTCATTTTCACCATCAAACTGACTATAATTGCCGGTTGCAAAAAAAATAGTGTTTATACTATGACAGCGAAATTTTTTAGCGCCCTCGAGATTATCTTGCCTCGGCTGCAAGCGACCTCTGCGATAATTTTTCTCTTGGCACGTAAAATTGAATTTCGCTGCCTTGGTATAAAAATAACTTATCTCAGGTTAAAGTAGTAATGGTCTGCTTGATATGCAGAGCATCCCAAATGTTGTCCTAGATCTCTTTTTCACTTTTTGCAGATTTCACTTTTTATTTTGATTTACCTTGGCAAATTGGTATACACAGGGTGTCTCAAAGGTTCACTCGAAGCTCCTCCGTGCACTTCCACTATAAATGGCTATTTACCTGTGGAACAAATGAAGGCTTCTTACAGCGAGCTTATGCATGTCTTGGCAAACAAACAAAATGGACGCACTGATACAGGACGTTGAAACGAAAATACAAATTTCTGGGAAACATGAAGCTATATCTGGACGCAAGCGGGCAGGAGGTGCACACTGCTAGATTCAGAAACAGAAGACTCAGAAGGAGAATAAACAAGAAGATGATGATAGATCAAATTTCAATGGCAACTTAAAAGAAGCATCTCACAAACACCGTCCTATATTGTCTCTGCTAGCAACAAGCTTATCCCATATCCAATCCAGCAGTATATAAAAATCCAGATTGGATATCCGGAAGTGGTAGCAATCCTTACCGTACGCTGAAGAATCAATCAAACAATCGGTCAATTTGCAAATAACACTTTATGTGCTTTACAAGGCAGACGGACAAAATGACTCAATGTGAGGAAGTATTATTAATATTTTATCATTTGATGCTTTTTATATTATTTGGGAATATTTGATTACCTGATTAAAATACATTATATTTTTAAGAATTACATTTTTAATATACATATATACATTGTATTATTATTGCCGTCCCTGGAATTTACCGCCGCGGGTCTGAGTAGAAGTTTAATTGAAAAATACTCGGAATATTTGCTTTATAGGCGACAAACGGCAACCAATAAGAATGCTAAGGGGTATTATGTCAAGGAGAGGTGCACAAAAATTTTATTCATAACTTCGTAGCATAATACGGAAGTTACTGTAAAGGTTGAAAATATGTATGTGTGTGTATACGTACGCGTGTTAAAAATTCCTTCCTGTACGAAATATCGAGAATAAGAAATGGTATCGACTTCGCTGTGTGCCAATCGAGGCGTATATAATAATCGTCAATATAACCTAAAAGAAATTTAATCAAGTTCGGTCGAGCCGTTTATTTGTTTAAACAAACAGTCTGCAAAAAAGTGGATTTTAGATTTTCTTAAAAAAAGATTTAGCCGAACTAATTTGTTCTGGTGGCAACCGACACTTTGAAATATCATATATTTTTATATAGACTTTTTATCAAATATCATCTCAAGGTTAAAAAATCTTGCCCAGTAATGCGACACCCGAGGTTATACCCACCCCACAGTTTAAAATTGTATATTTTACACTTTTAATAAATACGTTGTAACTCAGTTGGTTTTTGTCTTATACATCTTTTCCTCAGATTATTGAAGTGTTTGGCCATCTTATATTAAACAATGTAATACAATAAAATAAGGAAAATACGAGTTTAATATTAATAGGTGTTGGGGTTTGAAAATTATCAAAAACAAATTTAAGCCGTCGGTATCTAGTATATACACCAAATCTCTAATTTCTGTACTCTTACCAGCTTGCTTTACCTAGTTTCCCCTATTTATCCCCAACCCTTCAATGGAATCATCTCAAAATATAGTCTAGTTTCAGATGTCGTTATATTACATACGTGTGCCAAATTTTCAGTGAATATCTCAATTTAATTTTATCAACCCCTTTAATAATGGAGTAAGGGTGGTGGGGGTGGTTGAAAATATTATTAAGAAAACTGGGACCTCGGCCTCTAGGACATACACCGAATTTCAAGTTTCCGTACTTACCAGCATGCCTTACTTATTTTCCCCTATCTACCCCTATTTAACCCACAACCCTTCAACGGAATCATCTCAAAATATAATCTAGTTCCAGATGTCGTTATAATACATATGTGTACCCAATTTCTAGTGAATATCTCAATTTTATTTTATCAACCCCTTTAATAATGGGGTAGGTGTATTGGGGGGTTGAAAAATATTATAAAAAATACGAAGCTTTGGTTTCTAGCACGTGCACCGAATTTCAAGTTTCTGTACTCATACCAGCTTGCTTTACCTATTTTCCCCTATTTAACCCTATTTAACACGATTAAACCCCCAACCATTCAATGAGATCATTTCAAAATATGATCTAGTACCAGATGTCGTTATATTACATACGTGTACCAAATTTTAAGGGAATATCTCAATTTTATTTTATAAACCTCTTTAATAATTAAAAGGGGTGGGGGTGGGGGTGGGGGCGTTAAAAATATTATAAATAATTTGTACATACACCGAATTTCAAGATTCTGCACTCTTACCAGCTTGCTTTGCTTATTTTGCCCTATTTACCCCTATTTAACCTATAACCCTTCAATGGAATCATCTTAAAATATAATCTAGTTCCTGATGTTGTTATAATACATACGTGTACCAAATTTCAAGTGAATATCTTAATTTTATTTTATCGACACCCTTAATAATGGAGTAGGGGTGGTGGGGGGGTTGAAAAATATCATAAATAATCTGAGACCTTGGCTTCTAGTACATACACCGAACTTCAAGTTTCTGTACTCTTACCAGCTTGCTATACTTATTTTCCCCTATTTACCCCTATATAACCCCCAACCCTTCAACGGAATCATCTCAAAATATACCCCAGTTCCAGATGGCGTTATAATACATAAGCGTAACAAATTTCAAATGAATATCTCAATTTTATTTTATCAACCCCTTTAATAATGGGGTAGGGGTGGTAGGGGGTTGAAAAATATTATAAAAAAATTTGAGGCGTTGGCTTGTAGTAAGTACATACATCAAATTTTAAGTTCCTGTACTTTTACCAGCTTGCTTTACATATTTCTCACTATTTACCCCTATTTATCCCCCAACCCTTCACCGGATATCTTCAAAAAACAATCCAGTTTCAGATCTCGTTATAATATATACGTCTACAAAATTTCAAGTCAATATCTCAAACCGTTCCGGAGAAATCGTGCGGACAAAAAAAAAAAAGTTGCAGACACACCGACAGACAGAATTTTTTTTTTCGCTCAAATTTAAAATCTCGACGTTTTATGACATTCTAAACCTATTTCAAGAAAAAAAAATTGAAAATTACTTAATACTTCCAATCCACTACGTGGATGTGGAAGTAAAAATATGTGGCCTGAACCCGTGAAAGCATATTTCGAGATGAATTCGAATTAAAATAGATTTGAAATGAGCATAAAAATAAAGAATGTGTTCCTAACTAAAAAAGGTAATGCAGATAAGAGCTACTTACTTGTCGCTTATCGACAAAAGCTGGCACAGGAAAAATGTTGCACTTTACTGTCTTTAATTAATGCACGAATATTTATAATGAGTAACTAATAATGACTTGTTATCTCGAAAATGGCCTCGTATCATATAGGCTAAAAGAAAATAAGTGTTATTATCTACCATACGTCACCAACTCCATTTTCTTAAGACCTAAAAGAAACCAAATAAAAACATACATAATTGTTCATTGTTCCGCAGGTAAATTTATGCCAATTTTCAGAATTTAAAGGTTAAACACTCAAATATTAATTAAGAGTTAACGGTGACTTTCAAGTTTTGGTTGCGGTCAACTGAACAAATTAACTCTGCAATATATGTATAGATTTCCTATGAACAAGATGTATGAGAGTGAGTACTACCACACACCTACAGGGAGCCACTTTTCCTATAAGCAAATTTGGCCCGCTTCATGGAATCTTACCGGAAGAGACGTGAAAATGGGAGGATGCGGGCAAATAAGAAGAGGTAGCCTATTTTTACTTCCACATCCACGTTGTGGATTGGAAGTATAGTTAGTAATCGCAAAAAAATTTTCGAAAATTTTTATTCGTGAAATAGGTTTAGAATGTCATGAAACGTCGAGATTTTAAATTTGAGCGAAAAAAAAATTTCTGTCTGTCGGTCTGTCTGTCTGTCTGTCTGTCTGTAACTTTTTTTTTTGTCCGCACGTTTTCTCCGGAACGGTTTAAGATATTGACTTGAAATTTTGTACACGTATATGCTATAACGAGATCTGGAACTGGATTGTTTTTTGAGGATATCCGGTGAAGGGTTGGGGGTTAAATAGGGGTAAATAGGGGAAAATATGTAAAGCAAGCTTGTAAGAGTACAGAAACTTGAAATTCGGTGTATATACTAGAAGTTAAGGCCTCAGATTTTTTTATAATATTTTTCAACCCCCCACCACCCCTACCCCAGTAATGGGGTTGATAAAATAAAGTTGAGTTATTCATTTGAAATTTCGTACACGTATGTATTATAACGACGTCTGGAATTAGATTATATTTTGAGATGATTCCGTTGAAGGGTTGGGGGTTAATTTGGGGTAAATAGGGGAATATAAGTAAAACAAGTTGGTGAGACTACAGAAACTTGAAATTCGATGTCTGTACTAGAAACCAAAGCGTCAGATTTTTTTATAATATTTTTCAAACCCTACCACCCCTACTCCAATATGAAAAGGGTTGATAAAATAAAATTGAGATATTCATTTGAAATTTGGTACAAGTATGTATTATAACGACATCTGGAACTAAATTATATTTTGAGAGGATTCCGTTGAAGGGTTGGGGGTTATTTAGGGGTAAATAGGAGGAAATAAGTAAAGCAAGCTGGTAAGACTACAGAAACTTGAAATTCGGTGTATGTACTAGAGGAAAAGATCTCAGATTTTTTAATAATATATTTCAGCCCCCCACCACCCCTACTCCATTATTAAAAGGGTTGATAAAATAAAATTGAGATATTCATTTGAAAGTTGGTACACGTATGAATTATAACGACATCTGGAACTAGATTATACTTTGAGATGATTCCGTTGAAGGATTGGGGGTTATTTAGGGGTAAATAGGGGGAAATAAGTAAAACAAGCTGGTATGTGTACAGAAACTTGAAATTCAGTGTATGTACTAGAAGCCAAAGCCTTAGATTTTTTAATAATATATTTCAGCCCCCCACCACTCCTACTCCATTATTCAAGGGGTTGATAAAATAAAATAGAGATACTCACATGAAATTTGGTACGCATATGTATTATAACGACATCTGGAACTAGATTATATTTTGAGATGATTCCGTTGAAGGGTTGGGGGTTAAATAGGGGTATATAGGGGAAAATAAGTAAAGCAAGCTGGTAAAAGTACAGAAATTTGAGATTTGGTGTATATACTAGAAGCGACCTTCGCTCAGGTTTTTTTATTAGTATTTTCCATCTCCCCACCACCCCCCACTCCCTTATTAAAAGAGTTGATAAAATTAAATTTAAATTTTCACTTGAAATTTGGTACATTTATGTATTATAACTATAGCTGAAACTAGATTATATTTTGACATAATTGCGTTGAAGGAGTGGGGGTTAAAAATATTTTTTACCCCTAAATAAGGGAAAATAAGTAAAGCAAGCTGGTAAGACTACAGAAACTTGAAATTCGGTGTATGTACTAGAAGCCAAGGTCTCAGATTATTTATAATATTTTTCTACCCCCACCACCCCTACTTCATTATTAAAACGGTTGATAAAATAAAATTGAGATATTCATTTGAAATTTGGTACACGTACGAATTATAACGACATCTGGAACTAGATTATACTTTGAGAGGATTCTGTTGAAGGATTGGGGGTTATTTAGGGGTAAATAGGGGGAGATAAATAAAGCAAGTTAGTATGAGTACAGAAACGTGACCCTACTCCATTATTCAAGGGGTTCATAAAATAAAATTGAGATATTCACATAAAATTTAGTACGCATATGTATTATAACGACATCTGGAACTAGATTATATTTTGAGATGATTCCGTTGAAGGGTTGGGGGTTAAATAAAGGTATATAAAGGAAAATAAGTAGAGCAAGTTGGTAGAAGTACAGAAATTTGTGATTTGGTGTATATACTAGAAGAGAAGGTCTCAGGTTTGTTACTAGGATTTTCCATCCCCCCATCACCCCCACTCCCTTATTAAATGAGTTGATAAAATTAAATTTAAATTTTCACTTGAAATTTGGCACATTTATGTATTATAAGTACATCTGAAACTCCACCACCTCCGCTTCATTATTAATAGGATTGATAACATCTAACTGAGATATTCACTTGAAAGTTAGTACACGTATGTATTGTAGTGACATCTGATTGAGATGACTCCATTGAAGGAGTCGGAGGTGGTAGGTTGTGAATAGTTTAAAATAAGTAGGGTAAACTAGAAACTTCATTTTTAGCGTATATGGTAGAAACCAACTCCTTAAACTTTTCTATTACATCTGCCCCGAATATTATTAAAATTATATGACCAATAATTTCCACATACTAGAGTGCAAATAAAGTCAAGATGTTTCCTTTAAAGTGGCTTGGATGAGAAATCTGGATGTGGAAGTAGGGATTCCTTAGGCAGCGGTTTTTTTAATAACTATAAGGCTTGTACTTTAACTTAAAAAAAAAATAATTCAAGTATTCGATGACTTAAGAAAACAGAAAAAAAAAATTAATCGGGGGTGTCTCAGGATTACGGGCAAATTAAGCCTCGCAGCCCACTAGAATCTTATTGTATAGCTCAAAACCTACATTTTGAAATAAGTTTTATTCATGAATTCGATGACACAAAATGTCCTGACCGGAAGAAACATCAGAATTCCATGACGCGGGCAAAATTTGCAAAAATCAAAAGTGGCTCCCTGTATGACTGTGGTAGTACTTACTCACTCACATAAAAATTTTCATGTATCTTATTCATAGGAAATCTATACAGCCGGCTCTCCACCTAATGGTGTTATATGCAGAGATTGGGAATTTTACCTCGGTGACGTAAAAGTCAGGGTTGGTTCTGCCGGCGCGGAAAGATTTGTATGCAAGTATGATACAATTTATCCTTCCTTGTACTTTTTTAGGGCATTCCGTAATACCGACCGTTAATATGGTCAGATTGTTATAAATACTCACTCGAAGAGGAGGTAATGGGGTATGTAATATTGAACTAAAACACACACGTGTATTTTTCACGTAACCCACACAGGTGTAATTTTTCACGATCTATAACAAATATAAAAGTATGTTATTAATATTTATTCTAAATGTTCTGAAGTTAACCTTCGCCGCCCTTCTTTAAACATCTATTCGTCAACGTCAACAAATGTCATCGGAGCGTATTTAAAATATGTGTAATTTCTTAAAGTTGCCATATTGACGCCTGGTGTATAGAAGTCTACTTCTTTACCGTTTATAAGGCCTGTTACAGATGACATCGTTACAAATCCGGGATTGGTTTTTAAAACTCTTTGAAATTTTGTTTGAACTCTTTCGGCGGTTTCTCTAGGTAATTGAAAAATATATTGCCGGAGATCGAACACGATGTTTATTGCATCGACTGCAGTAAATTTTGATGTTGGCGTATGTTGAAGGTCCCGTATGGTTAGAGGAATTCGCGAGCAACTTCCGTGTATGGTCTTCTGATCTTCTTAAACAGTTGGATCCATAAATGCCTGTTGAGCCTGTACAATAACAAGTACGTCATCTGGATTCAACTGCAGTACTACCAGTTTGACGTTTTCAACATGCCAAAAATAGTATGATGCCGCTTCTGGCCAAGTTCCCCACCGTGTTATACTGAGCGCTGGAGGTAATGGTGTATTTGGAAGTATTTTTTTAAATAACCGTACACGATGTGGTACTTTCAGGAAAACTTTCTTTACGCTAGATATTAAGTTATCAACATTAGCGTAACACCCTCTAATAGTTTCAGCAATTCTATGGAGTCCATGTGCTAGACATGTTACATGCAGCTTATTGCGATATGTCTCCTTCATAATTCGTCCTGCAACATTCATATAATTCACTCCATCAGAAAGAAATAATAAGACCTTCTCCTTACTTTCTAGATATTTGTTACCTCATAACTTTTGAAGACTTGAATTCACTGTCCTCACTATAATGCGACAATCTGTCGTTTCTACAACTGTAGAGACGACCAAGGGTCCACACACTGAACAATTTTCCTCCAATGCACCCACTAAAACATTTGCTATCTTCTAGCCACAAGCATTGGTGGTTTCATCTACACTAACCCGGATGTATTTCCCAATAAACTCAGAAGAAATTTTTTGTCTAACATTATCACACTACTTTGATATATATTTTCTCTTGAGTATCGTTTCCGACGACACCTGAACGTTGTTATATTTGCCACTAATACACTTTTCCAAAAATTGTCTAAAAAGTGGATTATCTATTTTTGACAACGGTATGTTACATACCACTATCACTTCCACTAAATCTAAATTAAAACTGCGTTGACTGTCACTATCAGTAGAGCCACTAGCACTAATATGCTTTTGTGAGGAAATATGTCTATTAACATTTGTTTTAGATGTCCAAGAAATTGTTTTGTTGCAACTACTACAATAAACATCTGTTCCATCAAACTGCAGTTCTAGAGAATCGCGAATTCAGAAGTCTGCAGAGGGAGAAGCACTAGACATTTTTGTATACCACCGACTCTGTATAATTTCACACTAAGTTTGTAGATACATACATATGTACATATGGCCAGATTTATACTACGGTTTGCAAAACTGCGATCTGGGATGATCCTTTCCCTTTATTAATTGTTGACGTAAATGCCAATAATATCTACAGTGTAGGTAAAAAGTGATTTTGAAATGTTTCACAATTTCGGCGGCGTCATATAATATTGTTGATACTCGGGGTCGAATGCCTTTAACACTGAAAATTTTAAAAAAATCAACTGTTTTTAGGTAATTGTCAGTACATTTCACAAATGTAGTAAATTTCCAATAAGAGTAGGTTATACGTATTAACATAAAATGAAATAAACACGCCACACATTAGACAGAACAGGAAAGTGTGTGTTTAATTCAAAATTGTCTTTTTACTTGCTAAATATATTTTACTTGTTTTTGTAAGAACTATTACCGTTTTCAAGTTAAATCTATTACCAAAAATACAATGTAGCTGGCAATAATAAATATTTCACCACTTCGTCGGTTGTTTCAGTAAATGTTTATAATATAATATTACGTATATATATGAGAGCCGTCTCTGGCACTGAGATAAACTTCCCGATCTCTGGTTATATGACCATCTCCAATGCTTCTGCTTTTCAGATGCAGGTATTTAAAAAAAAAATTACTTATTTTCCCTAATTCTTTGGGACTTCCCGCCACATGTATTTTTCTTCTCGGGGAATCTATAAAATATCACAATTAATCAGTATGTTACTGGTAAATAACCTATACGCCTGTGACTTTTACGTCATAGAATCAGTTAGAGGTTACTTTTTTTTAATAAATAACACAAATAAGTATAAACACTTGAAATTAAATATTTCGCCGGCGTTTCGGTAATCTAACCTGTTTCCTTTGTCAAGGCTTTTCTGAAAAGGCTTTTTTTGCTCTGTATGATAAATACACAGCTCTGCGAATGTTTGTTATATTCAATATCCATAGATACTTACTATTTACATAGAACTGTTGATATAGTTAACAATTTTTTTTATTTTATTTTTATACAATGTTAAGTTTAAGCGTGTTCACAGATCTTGGACCTCTGAATTTCATTTTTTCTGATAATGTTGGTGTTCTCCCAATCTTACGACGGCGAAATATTTAATTTTAAGTCTGTATACTTATTTATGTTATTTATTTAAAAAACAACCTCTAATTGATCCTTTGACGTAAAAGTTACAGGCGTAAATATTATTTACCAGTAACATATTGATTAATTGTGATATTTTGTAGATTCCCTAAGAACCGCTTAAAAAGAACAAATACATGTGGCAGGAAGTCCCAAAGAATTAGGAAAAATAATTAAGATAATGCCACAAATAACATTTAGACAATATTTAAAAAAATCACTTTTTAGTACAATTTTTTTTTTTTAATCAAAGCTTTTCTATTATACAAGGTGGTCCAAAATTGTCTCCCGATATTTCTGCGGCTGATTGTACGTAAAAAATAATGGTAGTCGTTTATACAAACTTATTTGCGAAAATTAATGATAAGGGAGATATACTCCTTAAGAGGGGCATAATAGATTTTAGTTTTTATGCAGTATCTTCCGACTCTCATAAAATATCAAATTCAAATTTTAAATTTAGTCATAAGCGATCCGGACACTAGGGTACGTGGTATTGTTATTGAACCAAGTAAAACGATCCATTTGAAAAAATATCCAATTTACTAGAAAAATAAAATTAGACAAAAATCCCATAAAAAAAGTAATATCAAAACCATTAAAAAGACTTCTAAACACCTTTGGCCTAATACTAAATCGAAATCTACGTAAAAAAATATGTTACTAAAAATGACCAAAATATTGACTTGAAAAATTTTTCATCTCGACGACGACGGTCAATCGCCTTTGGGCTGCGTCGTTCGAATTTTCAAAAGTACTCCAAAAAATTGACTTAGAACCGCTCCGCCCGACGAACTTTTCGAAAGTACCACGAAATTGGTTTTTCGAAAGTACAACGAATATAATCATAATTTTTGAAAATCCCAAAAAACTATTTTCACAAAAATACCATACGCAATTAAAGCCAAAAACCGCTCCTCGAGATGAATTTTTCGAAAGTACCACAAATTTGGTTTTTCGAAAGTACAACGAATTTGGTGTTTCACAAGTAGCAATCCTCAGTCAGGATGTAGCGGGTAGCTATTTTAAACGTCAAAATTCAGGGAAAAATCAATGGGGCGGTTTTTCCAATAAAAACCAAAATCCTCATTTAATATTCCTCAAAGGGTTGGAGCATAATCCTCATACAAAACCCCAAAAAACGTACAGAAAAATAGTCAAAGAATTCAAAGTCGGAGGGTCGATTCCGACGAACACAAAATACTTTTTATCCCGGCTCAGGCGGACAACGCCATACTAATCGCTCGAAGGCGAGTCGACGGAAAAAAAGTACATTTGTGTTCGATGCCGTTAGTACGTTTATAAAAGCAGGAAAACCATCGGACACATATAGATAGCTTCTTTAAGGATCTTGATAATAATTTCGATAATATTAGTGCCAAATTCAAAGTGAATAATTTTCAAAAAGTTTTGCATACATTTTACAAATATTACTAATTGGGAGTCTGAATCTTTTTGTACAGTCGATTGTCATAGTTCTCTCGACGCTGGATAAGTTACACTCCTACGGGATGTAACGGCTTGCCGAGTGGTGGTGCTCTTTGATGTTTGCCTTATACACATTAGCTAAGTATTGAATATTTAAATTTTTTGCATTTTATGAATTATTTCAATAAATGAGAATATACTTTGAATTCGATTTCTTATTGATCCACTAATTATAAGATTTGTGACCGACGGGCGATTCTGTGGCGTGAGTCGGAAAATTACTTTCCGCGGGTCACCTTTGATCCCATCAAGTCTGTGTACTTGTCCGAATACTCATAGAATCCATCGACGGTCTCAATTAATAAGAAGTATTTCTGAGCAAGTGCTAATTATAAGCTATATTCATTAAAAGTGCATTGCCCTACATAAGAGTTCGACGGAGAGAGCAGACTGTAGCAATCGCAGTAAGTATAATTTTGTCTATTCTCGTCTTGGGGAGTCTGAAGTGTATCTTGAATCCCCCTTGTGAGTAGAGTTGATCAGTATCGTAGTGGCGACACGGCTCCGGCCTAAATTATATACAATCCTTGTCGTGTCCTTCAGACCAAACGATACTAGGTTCCTCTACAGTATCAGAGAAACTTTCTCTTCTGTTTAAGGCGTAGTTTTAGGGGGTGGTCGTCAGTATTTTGTTCATAACTTTTTATTTTTTTTTTAATTTATAAAAATTATTGTAAGAAACTAATTTTCAAATCACTAGAATTAAAAAAGGTATTCTTATTGTATTTCGATAAACCAAGCTGTTTTCGAGTAATTTGTATTTAAAAAACAATGTGCATTTACGTTTTATCAATAGTCTTTTATTCCAACACAGACATAGAATATGGCTATTACTATGGTGATTTTATATATAGAATGTGATGTATTACAGACTAGTGTTAGAATATAGAAATAACTTTATATGATTTGTCAGTTCTTTACTCACTTTTTAAGTCAGTAATCAGTTTTCCATAATATATTGAGAAATATCAATATTTTTATAAACCTTTAAAGTTGCATTCAGCATTGAATACTTTTTTCACATTAAAGGAGGTGAGCACTTTTTCTGTAGGTTAAGAAAGTAAGCCAGCATTTACACTTCACTTCATTTACACCAGTAACACCTCTGCGTTTTACTCAATCGTTATATTTGAATTCCTTTTCATAAAAAGCTTGGGATTTCTTAGGTAGCAAACTTCAATTGCTTCTTTTCTAATTTCTTACCATACATGTCGACTTTCATCCATCTTTCACAACTGATTATTATATTTCACCCTTTTTTATTGTTTATAAGTACAAACAATAAATAACAATCAACGCCATAGCAACAATGTGCTCCCAAATACAATGTTTACAAATATAAAAATTAACTTGTTAACTGAATTGCCAAATTTAAGTAATTTTATTGAAATAATATTTCATTAACAGAAAGTGCTGGATAAAATTTTGTATTGCACACGTGTGTAATTGCACATTAGTAACTTAACCTCGTGGCGAAATTTTTCTTGCGTGACTAATATGGATAATTACACTATTACACACACTAGTAAAATAAATAATTGTTACACATAAAGAATGTTTTGAAATATTACTTTGACATTTCTGTTCCCGTTTAATTGCTAATATTATTTAAACATGAGTGATTATATATTCTCTAAATTAATAGACGTAGTTTTGACTTTAGGATAATGTTTTGGTAATACTGCTGCAGCTGTAAAATGTTATGAAGGTAAATTCCCGAACAGAAATATTCCAAATGCCAAAACTGTTTAAGTACAGAACGTCAACTTAGAGAGACACGAAGTTTTCAAGTGAAAGACAGAGAAGCTGGCCGTCCAGGAAACGCAAGAACTGTTGACGTTGAAGAAGAAATATTAGGTATTGTAATGGAAGAACCTACGATAAGTACTAGAAGATTGGGCTTAAGAATGGATATGTCTCAAAAAAGCTCTTTAAGAGTACTATATGAGCAGCAATTGCACCCGTTCCATTACCGAAAAACTCAAGAATTATTACCTGAGGATATTTCATTTCACTTCATCTCATCTCATCTTATCTCATCTCATCTCATCTCATCTCATCTCATCTCATCTCATCTCATCTCATCTCACCTCATCTCAACTCATCCCATCTCATCTCACCTCATCTCAACTCATCCCATCCCATCCCATCCCATCCCATCCCATCCCATCCCATCCCATCCCATCCCACCCCATCCATCCCATCCCATCCCATCCCATCCCATCCCATCCCATCCCATCCCATCCCATCCCATCCCATCCCATCCCATCCCATCCCATCCCATCCCATCCCATCCCATCCCATCCCATCCTCCATCCCATCCCATCCCATCCCATCCCATCCCATCCCATCCCATCCCATCCCATCCCATCCCATCCCATCCCATCCCATCCCATCCCATCCCATCCCATCCCATCCCATCCCATCCCATCCCATCCCATCCCATCCCATATCCCATCCCATCCCATCCCATCCCATCCCATCCCATCCCATCCCATCCCATCCCATCCCATCCCATCCCATCCCATCCCATCCCATCCCATCCCATCCCATCCCATCCCATCCCATCCCATCCCATCCCATCCCATCCCATCCATCCCATCCATCCCATCCCATCCAATCCTATCCCATCCCATCCCGTCCCATTCCATCCCAACCCCATTATTTTATTTTATTTCTATTTATTTATTCCGATATTCAACAAGCGCAAGGCCCAATTACAGGGTAAAGAAAGAAAAACATTTACAAATGAATTAAAGTACAAAAACATATCGATATATCATATCAACAAATGTCATATCAGCCCATATCATATCCGATGTGTCTAGGCTCCCGGTACCGGTAACCTATTTTATTCCGGTATAACAACATAGTTATATACTGGTGAATGTTTACGACCTCCATTTATCGTATTTTGATTTCTTATTGTGTGTGACATGTAAAAGATACTATCAAAAAGTAGTTTATTATGCGTAATGAAATAATTTGCAAATGTCCAACAGTCCTACAATCCTACGGGATCGTGGAGCGAATAGGGGTGCAAAAGGTAGTATCCGAGAAGGGCAAGGAGCATTTGCGCCGTTTTAGCAATTTATTTTCAATTGCAAAAACGGCGTAAACGTTCCTTGCCCTTCTCGGATATCACCTACTGACTTTCAACGGACGATTTTGACCTACCTCAACATTTTGCAAACAAAATGTTTCACTGCTCAAAGCTACTTATGGTAACTATGAAGTAGAGTAGAGTTTGAAATAATTACGAGTATTTTTTGCTAGTAATATATTCATTTCCTCAATTCTAACTATGAAGTTGTTATTTATACCGGAATAAAATAGGTTACCGGAACCGGGAGCCTAGACACATCATATAAACAAAATTATACATACAGTAGACATATAAACTTATTTTTTCTACTTCCATCTTTAAAATGGCGTTTATCGTATACGTTTCCATGACGCTAAATAATCCTTTAAACACGCTTTCGACAAACCGTGACTTCGTGCATTTTAGTCACAGGCTGAACTTAGCAACGAGATATTAATCACGGCTGAGGTTAATTCTAGATATTTTAATGGCAAAAATCAAGTTAGTTTTCCGTAATTCTTGTCATCAATCTGTCAAAATAAATCGACGCGTTGTGACAAGAGACAAGTAATTTTGTTTTACTGTTACCATGTTATTGATACGTTAATAAATGAAATATTAAAATAACTTCCAAAGTTTTTATTTAGATATTTGCTGTCGTAGAAAAAGTATAGTATGCAACACGTTTTATAAACTTGTTAGTCACTCATTTTATTAAACACTCGCTCCGCTACGCGTCGCTCGCGATTAATAAAACTCGTGACTAAAATGACGTTTATAAAACTCGTTACATAATATACTATTAGAGTAATATATGTGCATGGTAAGAAACAAAGGTTAGAAGCAAGAAGCAAAAAAAAAAACAAAAAACAAAACAGGAGTGAACATATGACTCTTTAGGACGAACAATCGTTTCAATTAAAAACAAATTTCTTTATTTGTTATGGGCTAGTGCAAAATATATCAAGTCGACTTTCCAGGCTTGTGTAGTTAAGGTACATTTGATATAGCGGTGATGACATAAGAATATTCGTTTTGGCAGTGGCAAGAGGATAAAGGTTGCTATTTCTTGAGGATATTCTAGGTACTTTGTATATGATTTAATTGAAGAGTCTGATGCAATCAAGGCAATTATTTATTATTTTATACAAAAATATTACAGAGGCAGCTACTCTCCTTTTGGCCAGTTTATTAATGGGATTGATAATGTAAAATTTAGATTTTCACTTGAAATTTGGTACACGTATGTATTATAACGACATCTTAAATTAGATTATATTTTAACATGATTCCGTTGAAGGAGCGGGGGTGGGGTAGGTAGAGGTAAATAGGGATAAATAAGCAGAGCAAGCTGTAAGAGTAGAGAAACTTTTAATTTGGTGTACAAGCTAGAAATCAAGGCCTCAGATTTCTTTTTAATACGTCTCAACGCCGACCGACGCCTAGGGTTGTTTTTGTAAAACTTAATAAATTTTGATAGATTTATATTCTTGCATCTTTACTCCTCAATGCTGTCCGACACCTAGCGTCGTCTTTGTAAAACTCGTGTATTTGATAAATTATGATTCCTAGATTCATATTCTTGCATTTTTACGTCACGACGCCGATAGACGCCCAGCGTCGTTTTTATAACTTGCGTATTTGTTAAACTTTGATATCTAAATTGATGTTCTTGCATTTTTACGTTTCGACGTTTTTGTAAAACTGGTGTATTTGATAAATTTTGATACCTAGATTCATAGTTTTGTATTTTTACGTCTCTATGCCGACCGACACCTAGCGTCGTTATTGTAAAACTTTTGAATTTGATAAATTTTGTTGCCTAGATTCATATTCTTCATTTTTTCGTCTCGCCGCCAACCGACGTCTAGGCTCGATTTTATCAAACTTGTATATTTGACCAATTTTTGATACCTAAATTAATCTTGCATTTTTACGTCTTGATGCCGACCGACGTCTAACGTCGATTTTATAAAACTTGTGAATTTGATAAATTTTGATACCTGAATTAATTTTCTTGTAAAACTAGTATTTGATTAATTTAGATATCTAAATTCATGTTTTCGCATTGTATGTATATTTGATAAATTTTGATATCTGAATTCATATTCCTGCATTTTTACGTCTCGACACCGAATGACGCCTAGCGTCGTTTTCTGTAAAAATTGTGTACTTGATATATTGTGATACCTAAATTCATATTCTTGCATTTTTATTTCTCAACGCCGACCGACGTCTAGCGTCGTTTTTGTAAGACTTCTGAATTTGATATATTTTGGTAGGTAGATTAATATTCTTGAATTTTTACGTCTCGACGCAGACCGACGCCTAGTCTCGTTTTTGTAAAACTTGTATATTTGATAATTTTTGATACCTAGCTTCTAATTTTTGCATTTTTACGTCTCGACCGACGCCTAGCATCGTTTTTATAAAACTTATGTATTTGATAAATCTTGATACCTGGATTCTTATTCTTGGATTTTTATGTCTCGACGCCGACCGACGCCTAACATCGTTTTTGTAATATTTGTATATTTGATAAATTTTGATACCTACCACATTTTCTCGCAGTTTTACGGGACCCATCTGTTTGAGGAATAATAATGTAAGGCCTATTACAATTACTCCGAGTTGTGTATCTTTTTACATTTTTTATCGGCCTTAATAAAAGTTTGAAAATTTCTAAAAGTTCTTTATTTCTATCCCCTGTACATTTTACAGATTTCGAAAACATCACATCAGGCTTGAAAGTTAGCCATTCATTTTCAATATCTTAACGAAGCTTCTTCTGTAATTTTTTTATGACATCTGCCCCAAATATTA
The DNA here is from genome assembly GCA_963583905.1 of Stenurella melanura. NCBI lineage: Eukaryota > Metazoa > Arthropoda > Insecta > Coleoptera > Cerambycidae > Stenurella > Stenurella melanura. The sequence continues at coordinate 78,051,332 of OY757312.1, forward strand.
TTAAAATTCTATGAGCAATTATTTCCGCATACTAAAGTGCAAATATAGCCAAGAAGTTTACCCTTATAGAGACTCGGAATGAAAATCTGGATGTGGAAGTAGTGATTCCTTAGGCAGCGGTTTTTTTATTTTTATTTACTACAACTTGGTAGTAATTTTGTATACTATTTCATTTTATTTTTATTAAGGTAACTACTTCATCTATTTCTGAAGGTTTTGAACTAGAGTTCTCTGTTCAGATGTTTTTCAATTTTTTTAAAATATAGTTCTTGCTTTTTTTAATCGATTTTAATAGTAGCTTTGAGATCCGAGTTTCCCTTTTTAAATATTTTCTTTTAGTTTTTATCATCGTAGTACAGTTGTCAAAATTGAGTGCTATATTATTAAGTAATAGATAAATTAATGATTCATTAGCTTTAGTTGATGATTATATATCTAATATCATTCATCATATAGTTTTCTTGTATCGATTTTAATTTATTTTTATCCAGAATATATTTTATGCTTGTATTGGTTGTCAAAATAGAGTTTTGATTAATAAAATTCAATTTAAGTAAAATAGAAAATGGTCCGTAATGTGAATTTGTAATACAATTGGAATACATGTGATGTGAGACATATTATTGTTAATAACTATAATTATAAAATTGTTGTAGATTTATATGAAATTTGATCGGTAAAAGTTTGATTCATAAATATTAGTAACCTTTTTTTTAATGTGATTATATCTGCTTCAAAGGAGTTTTCCATTATTGCCAGTAGGAGTTCAACTTCACCCGCGTCTTTCGTTCTTTTATAATTAATTAATTTCCAAATTGCTCTTGTGATGATATAAGTTTTTAAAAATATATATTTTTTGGTACTGTAACGCAATAAAATTCTATTTTCGACGTTTATATATTGCTAATGATTTCTTTAAGTACCTGTGTCATGTGTCACAATGTCATAAATTATATTAAAGAGATTTTTTTAAATGTTTTTAACATCATTTCAAATCGTTTAAACTTTGCCTTTAGTTTGGAATTATTTAATATTTACTTAAGCAAAATAGGAAATTATTAATATTACAAAAGGTAAGTATCTAACTTAAATTTAATATTATTCAGTAACACATTTAAAAAATACTTTGTTGGTTACGAAAAACTCTTACATTGCAACAGAACACACTTAGAGTTTTTCGTTTAAAACAAACACAGCAAACCACCACTCCACAGGTATTTATCTATTCAAACTAAATTTAACTTTGTATCTTCCTTTTACTTCATTTTCCAGCCTAAAAAATAACTCCGATAGGACCTCGGCAGGGAACGTCTAAATAAATTTATGATCATTTTGTGTCAAAAAGGTCCGCAATAACGAATAACTTTTACCAAGATATACGTGCAGCACCTTCCTTTATTGAATTTAGATATACCCGCCAGATTTGATTTGGTGTCTTATGATTTTCTACGAGAATTGTGATATCTGCTTTGGATATAAAATGTTTATGCCACGTTTTTGTAATAATATCGAAGTACTTATTGCAATTCAGTATCAAACTGGGTAATAGATATATAATATATTTATACTTATTACGTTGTTAAAATTTTCAGTTTCTATTTCTAGTAGTCGCCAAACTACCTATGTACGTGTAGAAAAATTCTTTTATACTGATAAATATCTTGCTTCCATTCTATAATTTTTATAATACTTGTTAGAATTATATTTATAATATGCATATGCTCATTACTTTACTAATTACTTCACTCATTAACATGGAAGCCAATGGAATGTATTTTTTTTGGGATCACTCCAACAATCAAATGCCATTATTAGTAATAAATCTAGCATCTAAGTATCATCGATGCAATTCGTCCATAGACATGTTTATCGCTATGCTCATAATATGTAGACACTAGATGTAGACATATATCATGGTGTATGTCGTGGAATATTTTTATATAACTCCTTTAAATTGCAATCTTACAGGTATTGTCAAACAGCAACGTCAGTAACCAGGCTACTAACTTAGAAATCAAAACTTGTATAGTATATATTATAATCTCAATTGGGACAGCATAAAGACGAAAACTCGGAGTAAAGTTGGCAACTCCTTTATGGCACATAGGCGGCGGCGGTAGAATTGTAAAAATGCTTTAAATACTAGATAATCATTTTTTAATTGTAAAGAAAGAGATTTTTTATAATACCTTTATTCAATAGAAGTGGTTAATAAAAAATATGTTTATCACATTTGATAAATCACATAAATAATATATAACCCTACGTCTATTGTCTAGTGACCTACCTCTCGTTCTATGTTCTAGCGGCAAAATTATGTAATCTTAAACGGGAGTTGCATAGATGGTATATAATCCATCCGAAGCAGTGTAAAGCAGCGACTGTCTTGTTTATTAAATGTTAGGCCATGATACTATGAACTTTGCAGTATCATGATGTTAGACAGGTAGAAAAATTTCTGCTATTCTATCAAGGAAAGACTCGGCAAAATTTGAAAAGGGGAACTCGTTTCCTGGCATCTCTTACTAGCGGAAATAAGTCGACGTTAAATAAACAAATTTCAACTTCAATTAAACAATATTTCATTCGTCACTATCCACGTTTTCAGAACTTGAATCGGTATTTACATTAATAATAATTGGATTGATAGGTGGTAATACAGAATATACATTTTCCTTTTTTATCACATGAGACACCCTTCCTCCATATATCGCTTTTGCCTATTTCGTCTACTGTTATCTTTATATTATTTAAGAGAGACTCACTTAATTGTGTGGATTGATTATATTGACGTAGTCTTGTTTTTACATCAGCCCACGCCATTTTAATGGGGTTGAAAATGCAATAATATGGAGGCAGACGTAAAATAGTATGATCGTCAGCTTCAAAAATTTTTTCAACAGCATATTCCTTTTTAAAATTTTGCTTTCCAATCAGCTCTAACAAAGCCTTTTTTGTTTTTTTTTTCTGGTATTTCCAAGCCTTTACCTCTCATAAATTCAATGATATCGCCTTTTCTTGTGTTGGTGTTTGGAATTTTTGTGTGTGAATGATATGACGCATTGTCCATAACAATAACAAAATTTGGTGGGATATTTGGTAACAGCTGTTCCTTTGTACACTCCTCAAATAATTCGGCTGCCATATCCTCGCGGTAGTCGGCAGAAGATTCATTGATATTTTTAGCAGACAACAACAACGCATTTGGAATAAAACCGTTTTTACTTCCAGCATGTAGAATTATAATTCTTTTTCCCCTAGAACACGGAGCACTTGAATTACCCTTTTTGGTGTTATCTACATCATGGGTGTCAAACCATGTTTCGTCAAGATAAATTATGTCACTATTTGCATGTCGGTATTCTTTTATTTTATGCAGGTACTCGTGTCGATGATCAACGATGTGTGCTGATTCCATAACTACCATTCGTTTGTCCAATTTTTTATACCCAAAACCGCAATCGAGCAAAACGTTTCGCAAAGTATCTAATGATTTATAGTTATAATCTGGATAGCCGTGTAACTTCTCCCCAATCATTTCTAATGTGGGCACCGTCTGTGCATTGTAAAAGCCATACACAAATTGACAAATGACATCTTTGGACGCGTTATCAAGTTGTTTAAAGTTTTTGTCCAACTCTTTTCCGTTTAATAGAACAATCAACTACATCTCCAGCTCTAATAACCCTATAAATTGTTGTACGGTTAAATTTGGTTAGTTCACAAATCCTATTCACAATTTGATTATATGAAGAATCAATATTTTCGCCTTTTAAACACGAATAAATATTCAAAGTAACCCTTTGAGTTTGAACGTGTAAGTCTTTATTTTCAAATTCCGCTTGTATAGGTTCTGTATCAGAATCGTCCGTTTCGTTGCCACTACTATCGAAAGGCCTCCAAAATGCCATTTTAAACAATTAATTGCAAAAATCACTGAAACAGTAATGAAACTAATAGTTTTTTCAAATATTCGCTATATTAAGTAATTTATAGCGCTGCCTGGCTGTACTGCACTACCTCGTACAGATCATACGATACAAATAGTTTATACGTATTTTTGGTTTTATATATTATGGCATGTAAAAACTCTGAACAAGGTTGGTGTTGACAAGTCAAATTTGCTAAGCATCTAATCCCACCCATATTTCTATGTGACAGGCGGATCAAGTCCACGTGGACTGTAGACGAGGAGTGGTGAATATAAATCTGTAAAATTCTGTGCTCACTCATTAAATGTGAAGCGATATATTGACAATATCCCGTAAGATCCCCTAGTTCCGTGCTGTTCCAATTGAGTTCATAAATACTATACTGTTCACTACAATCATTAGTAAAGATTAAATAGATGAACATATTCATTATAAAGTTAATCATCACATCAATGACTGCCGTAAATACCTTCTGGATTATATAGTATCTGGTTACACTACATGGTATCACTACTGTATTGATAATACGATGAGTAACGTAATGTCTACGTCTACAGATGGGCCATTAGTTACAATACACAAAAGTCTACTCGTCATCTGATTGGTCGAATTGTCTTTGCAGTAAACTTTTCAAACAGACGTTGGTCTAATATAGTACATACATACGGCTTTTCCTAGCTTGTCATATATCAGTCATCACATTGTATTTAAATATGGCGAATCCGCAGACATTTATGTTTTTCCAGCTGTACTTGTTACTACATTTGAAAAAAAATGTAGTACAGGTTTTGCATTTTTCCGGTAGACCATCGAAACCCGAAGAAAACGTCGGATCGAAATGAAAGTCATGTCTATCGACTCGAGAGCGATTTTAGAAAATTCCCTCCGTCGGTCAGTCGGTCTGTCTGTCTGTCGGTCTGTCACGCCCAGCCCCCCTAATCCGTTTTCGGATTGCGATGAAACTTGGGTGGTTAATAGAAGGTCTTTAGAAAACCTTAACGCCGGAAGCTCGACTCCTTGCGGAAACCGGAAGTACCCGATGTAGACGTTTCAAGTTTTTCGGGAAAAATTGAATAACTCGATAACGGGTAGTCGAATCGAGATATTTCAAAAAAGAAATGGTGCCGATGGCAAAGCTCTACAAATAAGTATACCAAAGACTATGTCGAGAAACAAACCAAAATTGATTTTATTTGCAAAAAACTGGTTTTCTCGAAATCGTGCTAGGAAGCACGATAACGGTCCAGGATATTGATCGATTTCGATGAGACTTGGTGGGATCAAATGAAGCCTATTGCTGGCAGACCGAAGCCGTTAACAGCAAGTATGTTTTCCAGGTCCGAGTATGATTTTTCAAAGAAATTGATAACTCCCGAACCAAAGGTCCGATTTTGATTTCAAAAATGGCAATTGTAGGGCTCGATTATTAGTGGACGTTTGTGAGAAATTTGACAAAACAAAAGCGAATCTACAAATCCTGAAAAACTTGATTTTTTTGATAAATTCTACAAATTCCGGACAGTTTCTTAATAAAAATCGGAAATTAACTCTTACGTCGATCGATCTCTATAACCAGTATAAGGCACGGACCTTTTTGGACAAAAAATCTGAAATAGAGTTTTTTCGAAAAATTTAAAATAAACGAGTTATTTACAAAAATGCATTACAAGGAATTATTTAAAAATATATTACAAATTGATAAATTCTCCGTGCGATAGAGGTGCAAAAAAATATTGTACTGTTATATTTAAAACATCATCATTAATTTCCTTATTTTCATTTACTAAATGAAAATAGAACCGATGCCCTTTCTGTGTTTCAAAATGTAGTTAGCCTTTACTTTAGTCGATGCAAAACGAAAAAGAAGAAAAATAAAACATGTCAAAATTTACTGAGTCATCTTGCGACCCTCGGCTAAAAATGTATTGAAGCATCCTAACATGTACGAAAAGCGTATCAAAATGTAGTTTTTTTAAGCTTGTCACTACATTTAGAAAAAAAAATGTAGTACAGGTTTTTCATTTTTCCGGTGGACCATCGAAACTCGAAAAAACCGTCGGATCGTAATGAAAGTCATATCTATCGACTCGAGAGTGAATCTAGAAAATTCCGTTCGTCGGTGAGTCGGTCTGTCTGTCGGTCTGTCTGTCTGTCTGTCTCTCTGCCTGTCACGCCCAGCCTCCCTAATCCGTTTTTGGATTTCGATGAAACTTGGGTAGTTAATAGGAGATCTTTAGAATACCTTAAGGCCGGAAGCTCGTCTCCGTTTGGAAACCGGAAGTACCCGATATAGACATTTCGAGTTTCTCGGGTGAAATTGAATAACTCGGTAATGGGTAGTCGGATTGAGATATTTCAAAAAAGAAATGGTGCCGCCGGCAAAGCTCTACAAATAGGTTTACCGGAGACTATGTCGAAAAACAAATAAAAATTGAATTTTCTTGCAAAAAACTGGTTTTCTCGATGTCGGGCTAGAAAGCACGATAACTGTCCAGAATATTAATCGATTTCGATGAGACTTGGTGGAATTAAGGGTACATAGCTACAAATGAAGCCTATTGCTGGTGGTCCGAATCCGTTTATAAATTGTATATAAACAAATTGACTAGTTCTATATTTAAACATTTTTTTTACAATTTTGTCGTCTTGAGAATATTAAAATTTAAAAAAAATATATATTTTTTTAAAACATTATACTGATATAACTTTTAAACTATTAGACATATGATAATAGACATTCAAGTCGTCTTTATAGAGGATTAATTAATCTTTAAATGAGTTGACTTCCAAGTTTAAAACTATTATTAGTCAGTTATTATGCTCATTTGTTTATAAAAATTAAATGTTTTCGACGTTTTTGAATCTTTTATGACTAGCTTATCAAATAATGCAGATACGGTAATGGACCTTCAAGGCAATTTTGTTAAATGATAAAATATCTGAAAGTTTCAATGTTTATTTAAAAATGGATAGAAAACATGTTTAATTTTTATAAACAAATGCGCATAATAACTGATTAATAATAGTTACAAACTTGGAAGTCAACAGTCAACTCAGTTAAAGATTAATGAATTCTCTATAAAAACGACCTGAATGTCTATTGTGATATCTCTAATAGTTTAAAAGTTATATCAGTTTTTTAGTTGACAAATCAAGTGGCCGTTTCAACTTCTGTATCGTGTAATATTAAGAAACGCTATAAAAAATACAAACAATTTTTTTCAATGTGTTGTTGCATATGGCTGTTTTTGTAATTTTTTTAAGACTTGGAAAAAAAATATTAGAATTGTCAGAATTTGTTTATAACAAATTGTTAAATTAATAAACAATGAAAAAAAAAACGATTATAAACAATAAGATAATGTCTTTAAGAAAAAAAAATTCAAATCATAATATTCTCAAGACAACAAAATTGTAAACAAAAATTTTTTAAATATAAAACTAGTCAATTTGTTTATAAACAATTTATAAACAAATGACGTAAATTTTTTTAACGTTAATGAATGCCTTTCTTCAATGTAAAAATAGTAATATGATCACGAATATGAAAAAAAATGTTTTTACAACTTTACTTTGGTTTTTAATTTTTTGTTTAGTTTAAAAAATTATAATAAGCAAAGTAAACAATTTTTTTAAACTTTTATAACGTGATTTTGTTAAGTATATGTATAAGAAGGGCTCCAAGAAGCGAAAATTTTATAGGCCAATTATTTAAAAAAAAATTGTCTCCAATGACAACGGAGGTCCCATAACATTTCGTTAGTTAACAATGGCCTAACTTGTTAGAAAATAAACTTTAACATTTTTTTCCAACGGAACCTTATTCTTTGAAGTATTAAGAATGCTCCGTAATTTTTTCTAATTTTTTAATTGATGTTTAATAGTATAAAAACATTATTTTATGTGGTGTACCCTCTTTTGAGGCGGGGCTGCAGCGGTCCTATTTTCAACTTTAAATTAAAATTATAAATAACGGAGATAGAGTTCAGGAAGTTGAGACTTTTTTATTGGAAGTTTCCTCCTCTCCTTTGAGTTATGAGAGAAAAACTAAATGCCATTTTTTTTTCATCTTAATTTGTTTATAACTTTTGCAATCTTTTATATACTAATAAAACATTTTAATGCATTTTTCTTGACGTCATTCCGAATCCAATGAGCTATCGCTCATATTTTTAGGAGCTATTTTACGAATTAACACCTTTTTGAACTTGTGAATCAGATTAATAAGAGTATTTTTATGGTTTTTATATTTTTCTGAAATATGTGGCTAGCTCCCGGTCTCTGTGTATTATATAGAAGTATAATTTAGAAAATTTTGATTCTGAACATACTATAAAATGTGTGTGTAAAAAAACACTTTTCCTCAGTTTCTTAAATAATGTTAATAGTTTGGCTAAGAGTAATAACAAAATGACTGTATTTTTTGGCATTTCTGTCTAATGAAAAGAAGATATATTAGCATACCTACTAGAAAAAATTAACTAGAGGTGCAAGTTTCATCAATCATTCCAGTAACCAGTTACTTACTAAAAAGTTGTTTACAGCAGTTGTCTGTTTTAGAATTTGTATTTTTAGTCATTAATTAAAATTTACTCATTGTAATAAATACACAGCTAATTTAAAAGTCATTTAGTTTGTTACTTATTCACAGTAGCCGGTTACAACATCGCTGAATACGAATATTTTATAAAGTCTAAATTTAGATTAATGAAAATATTGTTTCTTGTAAATGCTTAAATATTGATTCAGAATTTACAGCGCCAGCGGTAATTTCCTGAAAGGGCAGAAAGGAAGCATTTGGTTAATTGTTTTGTAAATTATTTTCGCATGTATAGACCTCCGTAATAACACATTTTGTTGTAGGAAAGTATCTGGAGTAGAATGACCTTTTATATACAAAGTTTTGAGTGTTCCACCACCATTTACCCTTTACAATCTCAATACAGTTAATACACAAAAGGGTTAGCAGAGTCTAGGAAGTCTAATAGACCAGGTGGTATGGGCACATGAGTTTCGAGTGCCTTTCCCACGCAGCTTCCATTTTATTGAAGTTGGTATGCACAGCCTAAAGATATCATAGAAAATGGAGTATGGTAAAAAAAAATTCTAGAGGGTCTAAAAACGAGAAAATGGCAATTTTTCAATTTTTTAAATTAGTAACATTGAAAATAACAACTTTGTGAAGAAAGTTATCGAGCAATGTTTGATTGAAAACATGTAATATTTCCTTTTGCTATAAACAAAATTATTTAAAAAAATATCAAACCAGGCTACCGTCCGGTAACATGGATTTTCATATTCGGTAGTATATCTCCAACTGATTTCAGCCAAAAGCCTGCGTCCGAATTGTATTCGAAACTCATGCACCCATGCCACCTTCTCCATAAAATATAAATTGTTTGAAAATTTTACTTAAAGAAGAAATTCCCCCTTCTTCTTCACTGTTCTACTCGTTCTATTTGACGCGAAACAATATTCATACCTAAATAAAATGCGTCAATGGAAATAATGTTTTGATGGTTGGTAAGAGATTATGTTCATCTAAGTTTTGGAAACTTTTTTGGATTTATATATGTTTACTACTATCGTTCAGGTTAATATGATTCCATATAAAATGTACTTTTAATTCTTGTGTTAAGCACCTATTATACTCCTCACAAATACAAAATGAAGAGCATATTGTATATGATCGGCACATTTCTATAACCAATAATATTGCTCGTAGGAAAAAAAATTCATATCACTGTGTTGGTGATCGAATTCTGAACAACAATTATTATCAAAATGTCCGTCTTTCTGTCCGTCGGTCTGTCTGTACGTCCCTATGTCCGCCCATCTGCCCGTCCATCCGTCTGTCTCTCCGTTCGCCGCGCTTCTTGTAAGCAAGATAACTTAAGAATGAAAGGTCCCATTGTATTGATATTTGAACAGTAAATTAATGTTGGCGACAGTATCCCATATAATGTGCAACAATTATATAAAAAGTTCAATAAACCGGTGAAGAGTATAATTGTTAGCTTGCTTTATTTAATATTCGAAGCTAGTAAATTAAAAATAATATTGAAGCGTAATCGCAAAAGACAGGGGTTAGTATTTTTGACCAGCTTGTAAAATGTACAGTTTTAAATGTTAACTTAACATACGATTGATGGTACTATTTGTGAAATTCTTGATAATGCTTTTACAAAACCATTTTGTCAAAATGATGCACCAGAAAAATGAAAGTACTGATATATTTTCATATACATGATGTACCTTTTACGAATTACACTGAATAACCCTTGGAAAACTTTTTCTGTAAAAAATAAAGGGAGAGGTCGATTTTTATTTTGGATGGAACATCTTTTAATTTAATACCTCAGATGAACTGAAATAAGCTGATAGCGTTTGTGTCTGATTCTATTATTTATCTTGGTCATATGCATGACATCCTGATGTGCTGAGAAATCGCGATTTTGACTTAAACATTCAACATAATTGTTTCCTTATTTTGTTATTTGAAAATGATAGATATTATCATGTGTGTACAAAATTCGAGCGTACTGTACCACTGTTGCTCTCGAATGTTTGACGCGCTCTGCTGTGCGTCGCACGTCAACTAACCCTCTCGAGCGCAATGAGGCGCATTGCACTCTTAATACACGAATAGTTATTGAGGCATCGACTACTGAGCTTTCTGTGTAACGTCAAACTCGAACTACAAATAAAATTTCATATATCTAAAAATACAGTAGTTTCGGAGAAAAATTCCTGTGGAAAACCGACGGGCGAATGAGAAAACGAGCCGTCTTATAAGGCTTCCGTTTTTCATTCTTAAGTATGGAATCCTAATAAAAGAAAGTTTACACGCTTGCTGTGTATGACAAGTATGAGTCACTTGAAAAAGAGGACACATAGGATATGTGATAGTAGCTATAATTAAAACAAAAATTGATCTATTTTCTAGCCTACCACCGCGCACCGGCATCACAGTGATGCTTTTTATGAAAATAGGCTTCAAAAATCGGGCAATATTCGACAGAAATTTACGAAACTTGATAGAGTAAAGTTTTTAGATACACTAAATACAGTTTTGCTACTTCTTTTTTCAACATGGCGGCTTCGAAATTTGAATCAGAAGAAGAAAAAAAGGTACAGAATTCAATAAAATAACCCAGCTACAAAAAGGAGTCCTGATCCTGCCCAAACAGCACATGATATCCTGAGGATATTCTATTATATTCCGGTTGTCCCAGATTTTTTATTATCCCATGACATATCCCTAGGTCATCCCAGGGTTGACCTGACTGGATAATAATGTCCTGTAAATATCAAATTATGGATATCCGGAACTAACTGTCTACCAATATTCTGATGGGATATAGTTATCCTATAAGTGTACAAGTTACGTGTATCCTACGGATGTAATAGAATCGATATACATGAGTTACTTTGTCCAGATTGCCCATGGATATCCAATCATGGCAGCATTTTGACATATTTCTTTAAGAAATATATTTCTACAAAATGGTAAAACATAAAATTATATTTATTATATAAAACAAATTTGAAAAAACCGCTGCCTAAGGATTTTTCATCCAAGTCACTTTAAAGAAACATCGTGACTATATTTGCACTCTAGTATGTGGAAATTATTGATCATAGAATTTTAATATTTGGGGCAGATGTCATAGAAAAATTTGAGGTGTTGGTTATTACCACATGCGTTAAAGATGAAGGTTGAAAAATATTGGAAAAAAACCTGAGGTTTCTAGTATATACACCAAATTTCCAAGTTTCTGTATTCTTACCAGCTTGCTTAACTTATTTTTGCCTTTTTATCTCTAGTTACCCCCCCACTCCTTCAATGGAATCATGTCAAAATATATTCTAGTTCCAGATGCCATTATAATACATAAGTGTACCAAATTTTAAGTAAATATCTCCATTTTATTTTATCAACCCCTTTAATAATGGAGTAGGGGGGGGGGTTGAAAAATTTTATAAAAAATCTGAGACTTTGGCTTCTACTACATACACCGATTTTCAAGTTTCTGTACTCTTACCAGCTCGCTTTATTTTTTTTTATGAGGAGGGGAAACATTTATAGGCGCCCCCGTCTGGGATGTGGTTTGACGGGGGATGTATGGGATTCCCTCCCTCATGGGGAGGACGTACCCACTAAAACCCCTCCGCTTCTTCTCTCTTCTCCCGCCGGAGTCCGCTTTCGCATTACTTCAGTGGGGAGCCGCCCTTTTACTTTCTTTATCGACTCTTTCCTTCTTTTGTCTCTATTATTTTACAAACTACTCCGTATGCCTATTGCCATGATTCCTTGGATGCGCGTAAGCTTTCCTTGGTTTTGCATCGAACATCGTTATGAGTGGCTTTGTGCTCTTCTGATGAGTCCAGAATAAGGACGAAAAACGTTTCAAAGGCTAATCATTTCCAAGAAACTGAATGAGATTTTATGAAAATGTAATTCATTAGAATGAAAAAAAGTTTAAAGACAAGGTAGGTAAATAAATTGATTTCAGGTCTTTGTTCTCATTTTTAACTGAATTTACATATCGTAGGGGATCATGTAGATACTAGTTTAATCTGCCTAGCCGTAGGGGACTATGTTGGATGCTAGTGTTATAATGAGATTGGCAAATAAGAATGTTTACTTGTTAGCATAACCAGACGTCAGGTTATCGAAAGAATGCAAAGATTTCATTAATATTTTTACACATAGTTTTTCTTTTAGTTCTCATAGATAGTTTTTCTTTCCGCTGTTTGTCAAATCCTATGAAGAATATGTTTCATTACTATATGCAAACAAACAATAAATAATTCTGTTTTTGTACAGACATTTTTTTTTCAATATGACAGCTTCATAAGGGCCAGAAGAAGCAAAACAGATGAAAAATTCAATAAAATAACCACCCACCCACAAAAAAAGTCCTGATCCTGGAACTTGACCCGAGTGTTCCATGTATTTTTTGACGCTCAATTATTCGGGTCAGACCTCCGGAAAAGCCCAAATATCCTTAACTTTTTGAGCTCGAACGAATAACGACCCTTAGAACGGGGTAAAATCTCCTACTTCTAATCTATAATCCCAAAGTTTTGGAGTTTGCTGATTTTAAATAATAAAATTCCATGAGCCAAAAATTGATTCTTGGGGTGAAAATCGAGTAAAATAGTGGTTGAAAGAGGTGTAAAAAGGAAAATTTCACAAAATGCGTAATTTTCATTCTAGAAGTTTTTGTCTGGGGTTTCTTGAGGCTGCTGATTTCAAATATTAAGAAGCCAAAAGCCAAAAATTGATTCGTATGGTAAACATCAAGTAAAATTGGGGTTGAAAGGGGCGTAAAAATGAGAATGAGAACATATATTTCTAGGGGTTTTTGAGGTTGATGATTTCAAATGTTAACATGCCTAAAGGCAGAAGTTTATTTCTAGGGTGAGAATCGAGGAAAATAGGGGTTAGAAGGGGTGAAAAACGAAAATTGCACAAAATATGTAATTCTCATTCAAAAAGTGTATTTCTAGGAGTTCTAGAGGTTACTGATTTCAAATTTCGGCATGTCAAGAGCCTAGAATTTATTCGTGGGTTAAAAATAGAGTAAATTAGTGGTTGAAAGGAGTACAGAAATAAAAAGTTGAAAAAATACGTTATTTAGAATCTAAAATTATATTTCTCGACCTTTTGAACTTGTTGAGTTCAAGTTATAATCCGATCTCAAAAAGGTCCATGTACCCTCAAAATTTTGTGCAAGCGCGAAGAAGAAACCCGAAAATAGGGTTAAGAATCCCTGATTTGTGCTGACAATAAATACATGCAAAAAGTAGTTATTAAGAGCAAGTATTTAAATATAGATTATTGGTATATCACAAAGGATTTACCAATCCGAGGTGGTTAAGCAACACTCAGAATTGAAAGAAGCCACCCTAAAATGAGGCAAAACTAACCCACACGTCAGACTTTATAAATATATGTAAATTAATGGTAAAGAACATCAAAACAAGCGAAAGGCTTGTGTTTTGTATTTTTTAGCAGTCATCTCCCTAAATAATGGCTCCCTACTCTGAGAGTAGGCTGAAAAGTTCTTGCGAAGAATATCCATCATATACCGTCATGAAATATATAAATGCTAGAAAATGACATGAAAAATGAAGATTTGAAAGTTTGGAATTACGTAGAATTAGAGTGATTTAAAGTTCACCACTTATCAAAAAGTGAAAAGTGTAAAGACAATCCTCATATAAAAATAAAATACATAATTGCCATGATACTATGGAAAATGTGGAAGTCTTTGATTTCTAAATTTTTTAATAGAAACTAAAGTGTCTAACCCATCTCAAGAACTTTATTTTTATATTAGGGTGATTTTTCTCTATCTAGGGGTTGCTTAACCACATCAGAGTAGACAGAGTAGCTATATACCAAAAATCTATATTTAAATACAATATATTTGCGCTTCTTAACTACTTCTTGCATCTATTTCTTGTCACCACAACTCAGGGATGATTTACTCTATTTCAGAGTTGTCTATTCGCTAATGGCTCAAAATTTTGAGGGCACGGGCTTTCCTTGAATTCAACAAGTTCAAAATTTCTAAAAAATTATTTCAGAATCTAATTTACGTATTTTTTCAACTTTTTACTTCTACACCCATTTCAACCATTAATTTACTCTATTTTCAACCTAAGAATAAAATGTAGGCCTTTGGCAAGCTAAAAATGGAAATCATCAACTTCAAAAATACCTATAAATATAATTTTAAATTGAAAATTACCCTAAGAATCAATTTTCTGCCACTGGAATGTTGAAATTTGAAATCAGTAACCTCAAAAACATCCTATAAGTAATGTTTTAGAATAAATATCAAGCATTTTTTCAAATTTTTAATCTTTATTCTACTCGATTTCCACTGTAGAAAACAATTTTTGGCTGTAAGCCAAATTTGAAATCAAGAAACTCAAAAACCCTAGGATTGCACTAGGATTAGGCGATTTTACCCTAGTCTAAGGGTGGTTTTCTCGCTCTAGTTCAAGATTTTGACTGTGCTTGTTCTTTTCTGAGGTCGGACTAGAATTCAGAGTCGAAAGATACATTGGACTACTCGGGTCAGGATGAAGGATCAAGACTTTTTTGTGACTGGGTTATTTTATTCAATGTTTTGTCCTTTTTGCTTGTTCTGTCCCCAATTATGATGCCGCCATATTGAATAAAATATTTCTGCAGCAAAACTGAATTTAGCATATCCAAATACTTAACTCTACCAAATTTCGTAAATTTTTATCAAAGAGTGGCTAGGTTACCGATCTTTGACGCCTGTTTTCATGAAAAGCACCACTGTGCGACATCCCGGGTCTTATACATTATGTAACGGGTCGGCATATGTATATTAATACATATGCCGATATATAGATATGTTAAATTACATACATGAAATAAATAATATACTTTTTTGAATTTTCAGACTTGGCTAACAAAATTAATATATTTTAAATGGTAAATGATATGAACTAATTTCAATACGGAATATTCAATTAATTTATTTATTTATTTCTTTCGTGTTTTTGTATGCTTAATCAAAATCCATCGTAATATTCTGCTCTAAAAATATAGTAAGTCTTAGGTTATATAATATATGGTAGTTTACACGCCTCTGGAGACAATCCTGTTCGATTGTTATGGTTCAGTTTCAGTAGGGAGTACTCTACTACGGTGTTTTTTATTTAGTTATAAGAACTCAATTTAAAACACTGGTTCTAGGCCTAAAAGAAGTCATTATGTTTGCAAAGAACAATTTACACTCATGTATTTACACATGCACTCGAATACCATACATATACACAGACATTTCTTATTCGATATTTGGATTCAGCTTGTTATGATACCGATTCCTGTACAAAAAATGTCTTTCAACATCGCGACGCGACAATGAAGCAGAGGGTTTCGTGTATGATATTTACAAAAATATGACAATTTAATTAGTAAATAAATTGTTATATTACGTATTCGATGACATTGTGAATGTAACTAACAACTAATTTTCATTTAAATATGGAGATACAAACTCCACTTGGGTGGTGTGATTTATCTGTCTCTCACATAATGTTAATCAAAGATCTCATTTGCATTTCAATGCATGAATAGTGGCATGTTTGACGTCGTCAAAGGCTGCTGTAATAATTATATTACCTTACATAGCGCTATAAAAGTTAAGCAGAGCTTCTAGAGATCGTTATTAGGACATAATCGATAAACTACCATTTGTTCACAGCAAAGAAAGTAATTTCAATTACAATATAAATAATTATTTTATTACATATTAAAACATTCAGTTTCTAAGGGGATACAATATCTTAGCTAGTGTGGAATCGCATACTTTTTAATCCAAGAATTTCGAGCTTTTTTCGAACTTTCCAATAGTAGTTTCAAGCTGTCCGGATGATTTTTTATTTTCCGGAAAATCGAAAAAATCAATTTGTACGGTTAGCACATTCTGTTACTCCAAACGAACCTCTAGGGAGCGTTTTCCAAAAAACCGTCAAATTTTCCGGAACATTCGAACTATCGATTTTAACATTGAGTGCGGTGCGTATGAAAAATGGCGTTTCTTCTAATTGGTGGTGTCAGATTCGCCTAACGATGCCCGAAAAATGGTATAGAAGCATGAGAAATTTCTACCGGAAATTTCGAGTGGCCATATCTCGAAAAATATGCAATTCTCTAAAATATTCACAAGAATAAAAACATCTTATTTTGGGTAAAAAAGGTAAATATGTTAGCGTTTGTAGGGTTTCTACCCCAAATAAGACTAAAAACCACAATTTAGTACGAATTTATTGCCATGCGTACTTCATTGACAAGGGTATATTATATTCTGCTTGACGCGCATCTTGGCTGGCGCCACTGGCTCGGTTTCGTTCGGGAGAGGTACGATCGTCCAATACTTAAGTTATGTCACTAAGACAGAGGCCCCTGAAGGGTGAAGGGATGTATTGCTAACACGGCCATTCTGCAAAAGGTGCGTCCTCGCACCGGAATAAACTACCACACACCTAGAATGAAACAAAACAGCAAAGAGTCGGCTGCTCTAGTACAACGTTATAATAATGTTGATTGAAATTGTAGAGATCTTTCTGTGAAAACATAATAGGTACTCATATTCTATCATATAAGTTCCAAAACATTTGCTTATGATTTTATGAAAGACCGCATATGAAAACCATGATTCAAATTTCATTTGACATGACAATAATTTGTTTATATTGTAACCCAGCTCAGATTTCACATTTTCTTTGCTTTTGGCAATTACGTGTTCATGTAGTGTTCCCGCAATGTCATCTGTTAACCTTGATTGAGGTCTCTATAGTTTGTTTATTATTTGTAAAAAGAATTTGTTTATGTGGGACTACCACAACATTTATCTGTCCATGAATTGCTGTTATAGCTCACCGGTACTCCCGTATTTTATTCAAACTTATTACCACGATACTCTCGTGTATTTTCTGAACGGTACTCCCGTTTTCTGTTCTAAAACGTCTGCGATCCTCTCGCATTTTATTTAATGTCAATATCATATCTGATTGTCTGAACGGTGCTCCCGTTTTCGGTTCAGTACGATACTCTCGTATTCCCCTGTTTTACGAGTGGTACTCCCACCGACTTTTATTATTATTATTGTTATTTTTATTTTACCTTTCAGTGGAATAAAACGACGAAATAAAGAAGGAATCTTTATACCTTGGTTTCAGTTTACCTCTACCAGCCACTTGTTGCTGTAGAAGATTACAGCAACTGTTTATTTGATGGTGCTGACTTACGCAACTTTGACTATAATTGGGTGACATGCAGAATGATGGACACCTCATCCAGATTGGCACTAAAACATAAATTGTCACACATGTTTTTGTCATGAGATTGTCACGACATAGATTAAGTAATGTGGGTCTGCCACATACCCTATTTTCACATATAGTGGAATCGTCACAGTGTGTAATATAACTTGTCAATTGTCATGTGGGATCGCCACATCCTTGCTTACATTGCGTGGGGATGCCACATCTATACTTACATTACGTGGGGTTTCCAGGGCTATTCACATTGCGTGGGGTTGCCACGTCTACTCACATTGCGTGGGGTTGCCACGTCTTTACACATTGCGTGGGGTTGCCACGTCTTTACTCATTGCGTGGGGATGCCACGTTTTTACACATTTCGTGGGGATGCCACGTCTTTACACATTGCGTGGGGATGCCACGTCTTTACTTTGAAATCTACTCATTAACATGCAACAAGTCGAAATGATTACAAAAATTCAGCAACAAAATTCACTGCATTAGTTTTACTATATCTCATTATTAAATAATATCATATGTGCGACTTTATATTGTAATCATCCATTAATCAACAAAGTGTAAGAAAAATGCAACCATTACACATTATAAACTGAAGGCCAAGTTTATTATATTATTATAATACTTACAGTAGTCTTTGATTTGTTTATTCTATACCCATGTAACAAAGACACAGCTCTTCTTGAGCTGCTACCTTTCTTACCAAGGAGACAGCGTTCATTTGGAAGGACCTTTAAAACAGTACAGAGGATAGTCCTGTCTATCTTCGTTTTATTTTCCTCCATTCACTTCTTGTGAATCCTTTACGGCAACTAGGTATATCGTCGATGAAAAACAATTTTGCTTCTTAACGAGACTACAAATTGCTTAACTCGTTTATTTTCGATGTACTTATGCCAGCTGTATTTGTGCTTGAACGGCCTCGGCAGGGTCAACAGAGTTAATCATCGGTATGTCGGCTAAAAACTGCTGAGTAGCTGTAATTTCAGATTTGTCCCAAACCATAATACAGTGCGCCAAACCAGTCGATAAAGGCACCGTAGTGTTAATATTTTCAATTTTAGGTAATACTTTTATCCACATCTTTTCGTTCTCTCCTGTGAGGATTGCTCGCATACCAGTAACACCAGTAACAAGTCAGTGAAGTTGTACATTTTGCTATTGAGTTTACTTATCAACATTGCGTTTCATTTGCAACCACGTTACAATGACAGTTTTTCAGGGTTAACAAAATAATCGGTCGGTGTTTTCTTTTGGTTTAAAATCAACAACTGTCGTAGTTGCCTAATTTTAAAGCTCGTCCAGTCCTGACAGATTAATTTCTAGGCGATCGTTATTCTTCAATATCAGCAATTTTAAAATATTGGATAGGTCATAACAGTTAATAAAGGCTATTGCCGGATAAGAATAGTGATTTGGCCCACAGAACCAATTGGGCTATTAGTGGTGTCATTATATCGGCGTGGTCAAAAAAAAAGTGTTCGGCACAATTTTTACCCCCACTTTCCTCCTGGGGGGTTTGGGGGCCCAAAAAAACTGTTATTATTTGATTATTTTTTATTTTATTACTTAGTAGACGAATCTTTACCAAAAAAATCAAGAGTGTAGTGGAAGTAGGGTTACTTCAACTCAATTTTTTTCAGAATTCTCTGACCCCACTTTCCCCCCCAAAAAAAATTATAAAATATTCAAAAATTTTTTTCTCGAAAACTAAGACAATGGCACCGCTAAAAATTTTATATTTTATTTATTTTGATCCAAAAAATCTACAAAAATTTTTGTAGCCCCTAGAAATTGGTGCGTCATACTCAAATATTAAAGAAACCGTTATTTTCACGATTTCTTGCGATTTTGTTGTTTTTATAACGTTCATTAGGACAGAATACCACACTTCTTCGCAGAAAATTATACACTATATTATATTTACATAAAATTATTCCATTTATATCTATATTTACGGCCAATACAACTTCCCCTTGCTGGATATAAAGGCCCACAAAACCTGTTATTGCTTGTTTATTTTTTATTTTGTCACCTAGTGGACGAATCTTTACCAAAAAAATCAAGAGTGTAGTGGAAGTAGGGTTACTTAAAACTCAATTTTTTTCAGAATTCTCTGACCCCACTTTCCCCCCCAAAAAATTTTATAAAATATTCAAAAATTTTTTTCTCGAAAACTAAGACAATTGCACCGCTAAAAATTTTATATTTTATTTACTTTGATCCAAAAAAATCTACGAAAATTTTTGTAGCCACTAGAAATTGGTGCGTCATACTCAAATATTAAAGAAACCGTTATTTTCACGATTTCTTGCGATTTTGTTACGTTCATTAGGACAGAATAACACACTTCTTGGCAGAAAATTATACACTATATTATATTTACATAAAATTATTTCATTTATGTCTATATTTACGGCCAATACAACTTCCCCTTGCTGGATATAAAGGCCCAGAGAACCTGTTATTGCTTGTTTATTTTTTATTTTGTCACCTAGTGGACGAATCTTTACCCAAAAAATCAAGAGTGTAGTGGAAGTACGGTTACTTCAACTCATTTTTTTTCAGAATTCTCTGACCCCACTCCCCCCCCCCCAAAAAATTAATAAAATATTCAACATTTTTTTTTCTGGAAAACTAAGGAAATGGCACCGCTAAAAATTTTACAATTTATTTATTTTGATCCAAAAAATCTACTAACATTTTTGTAGCCTCTCGAAATTGGTGCATCATACTCAAATATTAAAGAAACCGTTATTTTCACGATTTTCTGTGGTTCCGTTTTTTTCAAACGTTCATTAGGACAGAATAACATACTTCTTCACGAAAAATTATATACTGTATTATATTTACATAGAATGATTCCAGTTATGTCTATATTTACGGCAAATACAACTTCGCCTTGCTGGATATAAAAGCCCAGAAAACCTGTTATTGCTTTTTAATTTTTTATTTTCTCACCTAATGGACGAATCACTACCAAAAAAATCAAGAGTGTAGTGGAAGTACGGTTACTTCAACTCAATTTTTTTCAGAATTCTCTGACCACACCTCCCCCCCCCCCCCCCAAAACAAATTATAAAATATTAAAAATAAGTTTTCTCAAAGACTAAGACAATAGCACCGCTAAAAATTTTACAATTTATTTGTTTTGGTCCAAAAAATCTACAAAAATTTTTGTAGCCCCTAGAAATTGGTGCGTCACACTCAAATATTAAAGAAACCGGTATTTTTACGATTTATTGCGCTTTTGTTGTTGTTAAAACGTTCATAAGGATAGAACAATAATCTTCTTCGCAGAAAATTGTATGATATATTAGATTTAAAAAATCCCATTTATGTCTAGATTAACTATCGATACATTTCCCCCTTACTGGGTATAAAGGCAAAGAAAACTTGTTATTGCTTGTTATTTTTTTAAATTTCGTTACCTAGTGCACGAATCTTTACCAAAAAAAATCAGGTAGAGGATTGGAAGTATAGCAATTGTAAAAAAAATCAGAATATTTTTTTCTTGAAATAGGTTTAGAACGTCGCGATTTTTAACTCTTGCAGTCACTCAGACATACACAAACCCACGTTAGCCCTCACATACGCCTACACATATAATATATTATTTATTATTTAACGGTGCTGTGCAATGATTGACAATATGAAAGGTTTTATCGTTTTTATTGTAGACATTTAAATGAAAATGAAATGTCATGATTATTATTTACGTATAGAATGTTATCTGGGATGCACTTACTTCATCCGGTAATGGTGAAATGTCATTTTGACACTGAAGCTTTGGCAGTCGGTTTATGGTAAGAAAAGAAAGCTCAGGCAGCAGTTTCCTTTATTTAGGAACAACTATTACCCACAAAAGCTGGTGCAGCGGGACTTGAGTAAGCTACTCAAGTCTTTATTAACCGTTATAGCTTACAACGGAAACACGGCAATGTCCAGGGGTCAAGGAAAAGCTAGATTTTACATGCACAGCAGTAAAAGGTAGAATTCGGAATATATAATAATACTCATTTCCTTAAAACCTACTATAAAAGTAAAGTGTGTTATATAACTACACTTATGAGGAATGCCGTTTTAGAGTCAATATTAAAAACATTATACTATGGGCAAAGATTAAAAAATTAATACGATAAGACAGTCAGACAGAGAACACGAAATAGACGAAGACCGTTGTTAACTTCAAATTAAAGGAGCACGACATCCAGCGAAAATGATTTTGGGATTTGTCGGATACGTATTGAATGAATTTGACCAAGCTTACTAAAGGACAGGCTGGCTCGTTAGAATCGGCATGCGCTACGTCACGTGTAGCCTTGACGAGAGCCGCGTGTGGCTCATTTTTCTTCATTTTATAAAATAAATTATAGAATAAAAAAATTTCAAAATTATTCTCTCAATGAATAATCCTACCTAATATATGAACATAGAAATACTGGAGGGTTTATGTGACATGTTACAATGCAACCTGTTTCTTTAGGAATCTTGGGTTCTGACAATCGGTCGTTCTACATATTAGGACAGTGTTGTCGATTTTTCACAATTGGCCTTCGTCTCTAATTTTACCTTTTTCATGTGAATGACGTATTGTGGTAACTACTCTGTGTACCATCAATGTAAACGTCGAGGCCAATGACACCATTGATCAAATGTTTTTCATCGGCTGTCTTATTTTGTTAATTCTGTAATCTCTGCTATGGGCTTGTACATGTACAATCTACCTCACAATATGGATGAAGCTTTTGGAGTTCCTTGGTGCATTTAAATAAAGTAAAAAATGGAGGCATATGTCCAGAGAACATCTCATCAGCTGCAAACCATTATTTAAAAAATTCTGAATTTTAACGTTACCGTGCCTATACATCAACGCTCATAATGAAAAAGAGTAAATAAAAATTATATCACGATAAACAACTAAATATACTAATACAATACAAGATATGCTACACCAACTTTATTCATAAGTCAAAACGATCCAAAATATTTGGGCATTAAATATTACAATAAAACAAATTCCGGTTTCTTTAATATTTGAGTATGATGCATCAATTTCGAGAGGCTACAAAAATTTTTGTAGATTTTTTGGACCAAAATAAATAAATTGTAAAATTTTTAGCGGTGCCATTTCCTTAGTTTTCGAGAAAAATTTTTTGAATATTTTATAATTTTTTTGGGAGGGGGGGAAAGTGGGGTGAGAAAATTCTGAAAACAAAATATATCCAGCAAGGGGAAGTTGTATTGGCCGTAAATATAGACATAAATGGAATAATTTTATGTAAATATAATATAGTGTATAATTTTCTGCGAAGAAGTGTGTTATTCTGTCCTAATGAACGTTATAAAAACAACAAAATCGCAAGAAATCGTGAAAATAACGGTGTCTTTAATATTTCAGTATGACGCACCAATTTCTAGGGGCTACAAAAATTTTCGTAGATTTTTTGGATCAAAATAAATAAAATATAAAATTTTTAGCGGTGCTGTTGTCTTAGTTTTCGAGAAAAAAATGTTTGAATATTTTATAATTTTTTTGGGGGGGGGGGGGAAAGTGGGGTCAGAGAATTCTGAAAAAAATTGAGTTGAAGTAACCGTACTTCCACTACACTCTTGATTTTTTTGGTAAAGATTCGTCCACTAGGTGACAAAATAAAAAAATAATCAAGCAATAACAGGTTTTCTGGGCCTTTATATCCAGCAAGGGGAAGTTGTATTGGCCGTAAATATAGACATAAATGGAATAATTTTAAGTAAATATAATATAGTGTATAATTTTCTGCGAAGCAGTGTGTTATTCTGTCCTAATGAACGTTATAAAAGCAACAAAATCGCAAGAAATCGGGAAAATAACGATTTCTTTAATATTTGAGTATGACGCACTGATTTCTAGGGGCTACAAAAATTTTCGTAGATTTTTTGGATCAAAATAAATAAAATATAAAATTTTTAGCGGTGCTATTGTCTTAGTTTTCGAGAAAAATTTTTTTTAATATTTTATAATTTTTTTTGGGGGGGGAAGTGGGGTCAGAGAATTCTGAAAAAAATTGAGTTGAAGTAACCCTACCTCCACTACACTCTTGATTTTTTTGGTAAAGATTCGTCTACTAGGTAATGAAATAAAAAATAATCAAATAATAACAGTTTTTTTGGGCCCCCAAAGCCCCCTAGGGGGAAAGTGGGGGTAAAAATTGTGTCGAACACTTTTTTTTGACCACGCCGATATAATGACACCACTAATAGCCCAATTGGTTCTGTGAGCCAAACCACTGTTCTTATCCGGCAATAGCCTTTCTGTCATTAGCCAAACAGTCAATTCAAATTTCAATAAAGCACGTGCATCGGGTTGGATCACTACATGGAATCTCTCGACAGCGGTGTTGCTTAGATTGATGAGTCAGCTCCACTATTAATACAATATGTGAATCAAATGGTTTGATTCTTGCACCCAAAGTAGCTATTGGTGACGTGGCTACGGCTAGGTCACGTCCTTGTTGTAGAATCGTCGGTATTTTGTTTTACTTTTATACCAACAATAATTTTCGGTATGTTCGATTTTCTTGCAATGGTACAAACGAGTGGTGTTGATTCGGCTTTTTCTTACGGATTTCGCCGGTAATACGTTACAATCATCTTTTAACCTTGTGACGTCGTCTTTCAGCCATGCCGCCATTCTGTGCTCGTACCAGGGTCAAATTGTACTAAGCGGAAAGACAGAGAATTGCGTTGACGCATGCGCATATAAGCGGAAGGACGTAGAGAATGACGTTGACACTTGCGCAAATAGAATCATTCACGTTCAGCACGGGCGTTGGCTTCACGGCCATCTTGGTATTGCACAATAATTCTGAAAATTGTTGCTGTTGGGTTGCTACTACAACTATTAACATGTTTTGCCACTGCAACTTTACACTGTTTGGTAATGAGATCTCCTGCTCTTCCTGTACGTGTTCACATTACTATCACTGTCATGTTCGGTATTTTCCACATCACAACGTAACAGCAAATAAAATTAACAGTTCGTACAACTTATTATACTTTCACTGGCACATTGGATAGCATCCCACTTCTGATGTTAGCGTTTGTAGGGTTTCTACCCCAAATAAGACTAAAAACCACAATTTAGTACGAATTTATTGCCATGCGTACTTCATTGACAAGGGTATATTATATTCTGCTTGACGCGCATCTTGGCTGGCACCACTGGCTCGGTTTCGTTCGGGAGAGGTACGATCGTCCAATACTTAAGTTATGTCACTAAGACAGAGGCCCCTGAAGGGTGAAGGGATGTATTGCTAACAAATATATGTGTTATTTTATTTTCATTTTTGGGCGAATTTTACAATTTACGGAACTCGTGAAAAAGGGAGTGTTTTCTACCCCTTCCGTTCATTTTCTACTCAAACCTTTTTTCAACTTTTTTATTAACGTCATTACAAACACATTGCACAAGGTTTTATCAAGATTCATTAACTGGTACTCAAATTAGAGGTGAAACCCCCCCTGTTGACTGCACTATATACTCAAATCGTCCGGCTCCTATATGAAAACACATTCTTAAGTAATTACCAGCATGTGAGAGAAACTGTTAATTTTGGAGCATTCCAATTTCTATTGGCAGTTTTATTGGATTTCTGGTGAGAAAATGGACAAATTACTTTCTGTTGCAGGGGTAGTTTCCAAATAATTTGTGGTAGTTACCACGCAGTCCATAAGGCTCTAATTTTTGTACTAGAACCTCATATAGTCGTCGCAGTCAAGAGTTTTTGCTAAATGAACAATTATTGCCGTAACTTTGTTATTTCTAGCCAGCCGCTTGTGAATAAAACCCAAAATACTACATAAAGCAGACATTGTTTATTTCTTTTCTTTAAACCCATGTTGAGTGTCTTGTTCTAAAAAAGTTGTAATTTCTTTTGCTAAAATTGTTTCAATAATTTTCGAGATACTGAAAGAAGATACATTGGACGATAGTGTACTATTGGTTTTGAATTAACTTTTTTATATAAACAAATGATTTTTGACATTTTAAAGATGTTGGTATGTTGTTTTCGTTGAGGCATAAGATAATAATGTGAAATAACAATTTCGATAATTGCAAAGGACTTTTTTTCGTTAAAAATGTTGAATAATTATCTTTTCCTTATGACGTAGAAAATTTTAAGTTATTATCACACTAACAACTTCGGATTCAGCAGCAGCTTTAATATGTTTCTTCTATGCGTGCAGTTGTAACAATATAACCGATAAAATGTAACAAAACAACGAATTCAAAATACACTAATTGGAAAGTTTTAGTTAGAAAATGACCATAGTGGTCTGTTCTACATGCTCTTTTGATATTTTGAACAAGAAACGCCTATAGACATAGTGACAACAGACAAACACTAGCCACTTAAGAACTAATTGAGAAAGTACAGTCGCGGTCTCTCGATAAAAATAAAAATAACAAGGTGGCCATTCCCTAGAAAGAGACCTCCGATAGGAAAATATTTATTATTTTTGCCCATAACTTTTTTTCTTAGTACGTATATTTAAAAAAAACTATAGGAGTGCCTAAGTAGAACCATAACAAGACTATTTCTATAAATGTTCACTAAATAATTTCAGTGGTTCGCAAGATAACTACATTTAAAACTACGAAATAGGAAGATTAACATAATTTTTAAATTTAAATTTAGCTATTTTGTAAACCACTGAAATTCATAGTGAAAATTCATAGTAATAGTCTTGGTATGGTTCTACTTAGGTACTCTTATAGTTATTTTGAATATACGTACTAAGAAAAAAAACTTAAGGCCAAAAATAATAAATATTTCCCTATCGGATGTCTCTTTCTAGGGAATGGCCACCTTAACCTACTGCAGATAATGCAACATAAAGTCTATTGCAAAATATAAGGAGCTTTTGCAGCTTCTTCTAGGGTAGTGAATAATTTAATATTTGCTGTCATAATATAGTAAAACTTCCAAGCTAGCAGCAAGGGTGCAACTCAGTTATGAGTCAAATTATCCAAGGTCTCAGAAGGGCTTAAAGTAGAAGTTAATATATGGATAAAATAACAATTAATTACAAAGGCACATCGTCGCGTTCTGTCCAATTACTTGATAGGCTATTCCGGCGCCTTTTTATAGGTCAATCAGATGTGCTCGAATTGTTACTTAAATTATTATTAATATGATGATGTTACGACATTTTTTGTACCATATTAAAAATTTCCAATGAAAGAGACAAATATTTTATTTTAATTTGGAATTACTCAATTAGTGGTATAGATGATGCACATTGACTGACCTATATATGGAAGCCAAAGATGAAACAAAGAAACTTAATGCCATCTTGGGTAGCAGTAGATCCTTAAAGTCATCTCCATTTCAATAATCGGGACAGAGGATGTACACTAGATAAAGAGCATAAACGAGTTATTATAAGATTACACCTCGCAAAGGGCACCCTTAGCTGACATGCTTGACAAGACATCCACATGAATGGCATCAGTTTCTGCAACTTATGATAATTTAGAGCACAGTAAACCTAGTCCTGGGTTTTCAGATGAAGAGGTTTCTAACCGATTAAATAAATTTACGTAGTTTAATTATATCCGTCCAGTAAGTTAACATATATCTTGTAAAAATTGTTATGATATTTTTAACAGGAATGTAGGTAATATAAAAATTTATTCTCAATTGTCTTCCGAACATCTGCTTCCTAGAAATTGTTTATTTAATAAGAAACTCTCGAATGGAGGTGTCGGATATTTCCTTATTCAATAAACGAAGGCGGATAGCAACATGCTTCAGTGAGTTTTAGGGCAAAATTATCGTGTCGTCTTTGCTACGTTTCTAAATTATTATCTTTTGTTTGATTTTATTAAACTGGAAAATAATTTTAGCTGTTGTAATTTTACTCTGTTAGTTATAGTACAGGACCCAGGATGAAATTACCTAATATGTTTGTATCAGCTAGATACATTACTAATTATATTCCTAAGAGCATGGCAGATACCGACAATGGTAGGAGAATTTGGAACTTCACTAAATAATTTTTGAAACTAGAAATGTCTTTTATAATGTTTAGTGCAAGTATCTGTATCAACCTTGGTTGCAGCTAGTGAGGATGAATTGATGCACCTGCTGAACAATATTCAAACAATAAACTATGGATTCTGTTTAAGTGTAAATTACAATAAAACAAAAATTATGATTGTAGACAGAGTACATCAAAACCATTCAGGCACGTTGAGGATAGGCTGTTAGGGAGGCAGATAGTATTGATGTGGTTGTAATGTGGGCTTGGAGACGTTTGCTGCGATTTCCATAGAAGCCCATTGCATCAACAACTCGATTTTACAAGAAATACACCCCCCAGAACGACTCACCATTGTAGTATTTTCTTGAATTCTATAAATTTTTTGAAAACCTGATGGCAAGAGACGAAGAGGAGGACCACCAAAATGTTAGGCTGATGACACTAAGGAGTTAATGAAAAAGAGCTTTGGTGAGGGTGTGCGTGTAAAGGTGCGTATAAATCTGGCGAACCGAACATGTAACATGCAATGCAACAGATTCGTCAAATTGGGACGGTCTTGCGAACACGATACGAATGGCTATTTCGGAGCGCGCTGCGATCCACCGCTTGTCGGTTTTTGCGACGAACACAAAGGGATTCGCAGTGCGTGGTGGGACGGCATTCGTGGTATTTTAATGATGTTTTAACGAACATGAGTAGTCGGAGGAAGCGGCTTTGCTGTTAATAGAAATTTACAAGCAACATAGTGTTCTTTGGAACCCGACGGACCCGAATTATTTTAATAAAAACAAAAAGAAAGATGCGTGGATGGAAATTGCTGCTTCCATGTGGCAACCAGAGGAAGCATGTAAAAAAAAAGTTTATTATTATAGTTTTATTATATAAGTTGATTATCATCAAATTTTTATATTGGCCGTTACTGTGCTGGAACTTCAAAACTCCCAGTAGATCGTAGAGGCTTTCGTTTTTTTTTAAATATTTCCGATAATTAATAAGGCACTACTGCCTAAAATCAAAGCTTCAGCTTTACCGTCGGACATGTTTTTGGTCTGTTTCCATCGGATAGACTAAGTTCACCTCGCTTGCTCGCGGCGTGTTCGTCACATCCCACGGTTCGTAAGATGTTCGTAGCGTGATCGCGGGAGACAAATTTCAACGCGCATTGCATTGCATGTCACATTACATGTTCGGTTCGCCAAGCTTATAAGCACCTTAACAGGCAGCCACGACCGTTGGCGTGAGGCTATCGCATATATTATACATTGTTTTTTGACATATTTGAGGTTATGTTAAACCGTAATTTTTTTTCTCGAAAATCTATGTATGGGATCTTAAAGTAAAGTCTTCCTCTTTCAAATGCCGTTGAGTTTCCTCAAATATCTTTTTTTTTGCCAAAATATCGAATTTTGAAATTTTTATGTCTGTGATTCTCCCTATACCTGAAAACTGATTAGGGACACGTGTATATGAAAAGATTGTTTTTCTTTTATTAAGAAACGTAAAAAATATTTAAAAGTCAATGACAAGTCAATATTTTCTTATGTCAAAAGATCTGCTCGTTCAGAATCTAAGGTCAGATTTTCAAAGAAAATACAATATGGCCGACCTGAATTGATTAAAGTTACAATAGCGTATATGGAACTTTCATTATTTTTTTTGTATTGAAAGAATGGCGTCTTTACTTGGATTCTCTTAGTGTGTTAAAAATTGACCATAAAATTTTCGTATAACAAGAAATTTACGGACACGCAATTTCAAAAATGTGATATCTGGGCGAAAACAAGGATATTTGCTCAAACTCAACAGCATTTGGAAGAGTAAGACCAGTACTTCAAGATGCTGCGTCTTGTTTTTTGATTAAAAAAAAAGTGACGGTGCTACATAAACACAAAAATGTAAGAAAACAGTATTTTTGCACTTTTAGGTTAGAATATCTCAAAAACCTGATGTGATAGGGCAATTCTGAACCCGGATTCGGTTTCAGCAAGAAAAATTACCTCGGAAACAACTATTCATTATCCAAGGGCAAGAAATTTTCAAAATTTTGCAGGGTAATTATTCACCAAGTAGCGAATACAAAAACATGACTGACATACATTCCGGTTAGTTGAGGTTCAGAGGCAGAAATTCTGAAACTGCAAACTGTGTCACTGGGCATGACAATCAAGTATCAAGCTGATTTTTTGTAATCGATTAACTACCATTTAATAACAAAAAAATATGGGTAGAAAACATCCCGGTTAGTTTAGGTCCAGAAGCAGACAGTTTGAACCTGCAAGGTGTTTACTCTTAAGCCATGACTAATAAGTATTAAACTGATTTTTGTTGAGTAATTAATTAAATAAAATAAGAAGAATTTTGATATCAATTCCACTGTCTAGCAAAGGATTAATCATATGTCTAGTTGATATAAATGTATCAGGTAGGTGCACGCTAGCTCCTATACTATTATATGTAATGTCAAAATAATTCATTTTAATTTCTTATGTACAAAGTGCCCCAAATTGCTTGATTTTGGCTGGTTTTCCTATTTTCAGACCAGATAGAGAAAAAATGACGTATGAGTCTAGAGCTCGATTTTTGTGAAACGCCAATTGATGAAAACCACATTTCGATATCTCTAACCGTTTCCGAGATATCGGAAAAAATTTATATTTGGCAGATTCCGAAAAACTCAGAACTTTTTTATTTTTGAATATTTTTTCAAACGGTAAAAACTTTCTACAGGCACTTTTTGACGTAGAATAAGATGCATTTGTCAAAAAAATATATCGCTTTTCAATTGTTCGATATCAAAGCTAACTTTGTTATTTCAAATGGAAACCATAGTTGCCTTTGACTTTAGAAAATAGGAAAAAAAATAAGCTTTCCAAAAATATATATGTGAAGATATGTCTAGTCATCCTTGCTGCCAATATAACACATTTCTCTTTAAAAATGACATTTTAGCAGAGTTGGCCATGGAAAACAAGAATTTCAGTTATTCAAATGAAAACAATAGTTTTTTAGAAATGTCTTTTATAGTGTTTAGTGCAAGTATTTGTATCATCCTTGGTTGGACCTAGCGAGGATGAATTGATGCACCTGCTGAACAATATTCAAACAATAAACTATGGATTTTGTTTAAGTGTAAATTACAATAAAACAAAAATTATGATTGTAGACAGAGTACATCAAAACCATTCAGGCACGTTGAGGATAGGCTACTAGGGAGGCAGATAGTATTGATGTGGTTGTAATGTGGGCTTGGAGACGTTTGCTGCGATTTCCAAGCCCATTGCACCAACAACTCGATTTTACAAGAAATACACCCCGCAGAACGACTCTCCATTGTAGTATTTTCTTGAATTCTATACATTTTTGGGGAACCTGATGGCAAGAGACGAAGAGGAGGACCCCCAAAACGTTAGACTGATGGCACTAAGAGGTTAATGAAAAAGAGCTTTGGTGAGGGTGTGCGTGTAACAAGCAGCCACGACCGTTGGCGTGAGGCTATCGCATATATTATACATTGTTTTTTGACATATTTGAGGTTATGTTGAACCATAATTTTTTTTTTCTCGAAAAACTATGGATGGGATCTTAAAGTACAAGTCTTCATCTTTCAAATGCCGTTGAGTTTGCTCAATTATCTTTTTTTTTTCGCCGAAATATCGTATTTTGAAATTGTCATGTCTGTGATTCTCCCTATACCTGAAAACTGATTAGGGACACGTGTATATCAAGAGATTGTTTTTCTTTGATTAAGAAACGTAAAAAATATTTAAAAGTTAATAACAAGTCAATATTTTCTTATGTCAAAAGATCTGCTCGTTCAGAATTTAAGGTCAGATTTTCAAAGTTTTTCAAAGAAAATACAATATGGCCGACCTGAGTTGATTAAAGTTACAATAGCGTATATGGAACTTTCATTTTTTGTATTGAAAGAATGGCGCCTTTACTTAGATTCTCTTAGTGTGTTAAAAAATAACCATAAAATTTTCGTATAACAAGAAATTTACGGACAGGCAACTTCAAAAATGCGAGATCTGGGCGAAAACAAAAATATTTGCTCAAACTCAACAGCATTTGGAAGAGTAAGACCAGTACTTCAAGTTGCTGCGTCTTGTTTTTTGATTAAAAAAAAAGTGACGATGCTACCTACATAAACACAAAAATGTAAGAAAACAGTATTTTTGCACTTTTAGGTTAGAATATCTCAAAAACCTGATGTGATAGAGCAATTTGAACCCGGATTCGGTTTCAGCAAGAAAAATTACCTCGGAAAAAACTACTCATTATCCAGGGGCACGAAATTTTCAAAATTTTGCAGGGTAACTATTCACCATGTAGCGAATACAAAAACATGACTGACATACATTCCGGTTAGTTGAGGTTCAGATTTTTTGTTATCGATTAACTACCATTTAGTAACAAAAAATATGAGTGGAATACATCCAGGTTAGTTTAGGTCCAGAAGCAGAGAGTTTGAACCTGTAAGGTGTTTACTCTTAAGCCATGACTAATAAGTATCAAACTGATTTTTTTTAATAATTAATTAAATAAAATAAGAAGAATTTTTATATCAATTCCACTGTCTAGCAAAGGATTAATTATGTGTCTACTTGATATAAATGTATCAGGTAGGTGCACGCTAGCTCCTATACTATTATATGTAATGTCAAAATAATTAATTTTAATTTCTTATGTACAGGGTGCCCCAAATTGCTTGATTTTGGCTGGTTTTCCTATTTTCAGACCAGGTAGAGAAAAATTGACATATGAGTCTAGAGCTCGATTTTTGTGAAACGCCAATTGATGAAAACCACATTTCGATATCTCTAACCGTTTCCGAGATATCGGAAAAAAATTATATTTGGCAGATTCCGAAAACTGCCATAACTTTTGTATTTGTGAATATTTTTTTAAACGGTAAAAACTTTCTACAGGCACTTCTTGATGTAGAATAAGATGCATTTGTCAAAAAATATATCGCTTTTCAATTGTTCGATATCAAAGCTAACTTTTTTATTTCAAATGGAAACCATAGTTGGCTTTGACTTTAGAAAATAGGCTAAAAAATAGGCTTTCCAAAAATATATATGTGAAGATATGTCTAGTCATCCTTGCTGCCAATATAACACATTTCTCTTTAAAAATGACATTTTAGCAGAGTTGGCCATGGAAAACAAGAGTTTCAGTTATTCAGATGAAAACAATAGTTTTTCTATTAAATTAATTTTATTAATTAAACATATTTCATTAAGTAGGTAACAAATCTTTAACGATTGAATTATCACAAATAGGGTTCAAATTGTCTACCATTTTGGTCGATGCACAATTGACATCTCTTCTTTACTGATTTCTCGGCATTTAAGAGTTGTAAAGGTGTTATCCCAGCGATTGTATTTCTCAGTCGTTGCTCTAAATCTTGACGCGTTTCTGGTATGGTTTTAAATATCTGATCTTTGACGAAACCCCAAATAAAAAAGTCCAAAGGACTTAGGTCCGTAGATCTTGCAGGCCATGGTATGGGCCCCCTTGTTCCCATCCACCGATCCTCGAACATTTGATTTAGTTTGTTTCTTGTAACCGCCGCGTTATGGGCTGGTGCGCCATCTTGTTGATAAAACTTTCTTACCAAATCGGCATGGGGCAAGTCTTCTAAATATGGTTCAACAATGTTTTCCAAAATATTAACGTACGTTGGGCGTTAAGGTTTTCGTCATAAGTAAAAGGTCCTATCATTCGTTGCCCCACTATTCCAATCCAAATATTGAAAGCAAATCGTCCTTGCATATTTCTAGGTTGGAATTATGTCGATTAAATATTCCATTGCTGGTTACTCTTGCTTCGTCGGTCCAAATGACATTTCGGTGAAAATTTTTGTTTTCATTGCATTTTCATTGCAACCAGTTGCAGAAATTAATCCTGCGTTCTTGATCACCAGGGAATATTTGATGAGTGAGCCTGATTTTATAAGGTTTTTGACAATGCTGATGTCTTTTTGTATAGAGATCTATAGCAATAAAGAATTATTATTATTATTATTATTGTTATTATTATTATTATTATACTTCTTGAGAATTCTTTGGCTACGGCTTTTGCTCACACCCTTAGTTATAGTGGTTTCTCTGGTAGAAATTTCAGGATTTTCTAAAACCGCTCCAATTACTTCTGCCTCCACCTCGTCTCTACCTTCAATAGCATACTGTTTAGATCTGGGTTTGACAAATGATCCATAATTCATCAAAGCATTTTCCAATCTAGGAAATATTTGTTAGAAATATAGATTTAATGCATCTTCAGAATTTCGGCCAGATTCAATATAGCATATAAACATCTGGCATTTTTCAAAGTTTTCATACATTTTGGAATAATGCAGAGAAATTATAAAAGATGCCAACTTTAACACTTATTTCATTTACTGTAAAACTAACCTTTAGAAATGCAAAGCAACTGTTTTTGTGTGGCCAACTGGGTAAAAATGTTAAATGTAAAAAAAAAATCATTTTTAAAGAGTTATATTGGCAGCAAGGATGACTAGACATATCTTGATAGATATATTTTTGGAAAGCTTATTTTTTTTCCTATTTTCTAAAGCCAAAGCCAACTATGGTTTCCATTTGAAATAACAAAGTTAGCTTTGATATCGAACAATTGAAATTGAAAAGCGATATATACTTTTTGACAAATGCATCTTATTCTACGTCAAAAAGTGCATGTAGAAAGTTTTTACCGTTTGAAAAAATATTCACAAATAAAAAAGTTATGACCAAATGCCAAATGTTAATTTTTGGCGGAATCTCGGAAACGGTTAGAGATATCGAAATGCGATTTTCACCAATCGGCGTTTCACAAAAATCGAGCTCTAGACTCATACGTCAGTTTTTCTCTACCTGGTCTGAAAATAGGAAAACCAGCCAAAATCAAGCAATTTGGGGCACCCTGTACAGAGAGGTTCATAAGTAACGGATAAATTCATTATCTGCTTAATTTACAATTTATGAGTAAAATCCTAAAACACGTCAATTTATAATTCTAAAATGATACTTTTTTGAGCATAATTCCCCCCTTCAACCCCTTGGTGTGACAGATACCCCTTTAAAATTTTTAAAAAGAACAAGCTGTGTGTGATAGCTCATTTGAAAGAGTTTTTAATTCTCTCTCCAGCAATATAAGGTTTTTTGAATTTTGTGTATTCATCAAGAAAATTAAATCTGAAAATTTTAAAATGTGAAATGTATTCTAAACTAATAATGCTTATGTACCAAATATCTGTCAAATCTGACTTCTCTAATTAATTTTGTTTCATGTCATATAACATTCATTTTAAATGTATTGTTTTTTCTGATACGCAGGTGGCAAAATACCCAACAGAAAGAAAGAAGTAAAAAGGGTTTCTTTTTACATACATTGTGTATTGGAGGTAAGAGCCTATCTCAATCCCGTCCTCCCAATTTGACCCTGCGTGACTATTTTTTAGGGGGTTACTTAAAATCGAAAGTCTACTTCAAGAAACCAAATAACGTCGACGATTTAAAAGACTGAATAAGGCAAGAAATTAATCAAATCACCCCGGAAACCATACAACATATTTTAGAAGAATTCAGCAACGCCTCCATTATTGTCGAGAAGCAACGGTCACCCAGTTTGATCATTCGATTCAAACTGTTTCATGTTCTCTTGTTTACTTAGTAACATTAACAATGTAATATTCTTCAATAAAAAAATGAAATAAATTCAAAAACGCTGATATTGCTGGATAAAGAATTAAAACCCCTCTCAAATGAGCTCTCACACGCACTCTTGTTCTTTTAAAGGGGTAGCTGTCACTCCAAGGGTGTTGAAGGGGGAGATATAATTTCTTTAATCGTCCTATTTATATTAACGTCCTGGCGGAGTGTTAGCTAATGCTATTCCACCACTCAACCAGGTCACTTACACATAAACACCAACACAACAACCATTCCCTGCGATATTGCCATCTACCGCAGCTGAGACCCGAACTCAGGATAGGTAACACCGACTAGACATGTTGTGCCACCCAACAGCGGTCTAGTCCACTGCTATCATCTCGGTAACACATTCAAAACGCCACTGAATATCCATACCCTGGCCAGGATTCGAACCCGGGACTCCGTGGTCGCAAGCCAAACGCCTTAGCATCTCACCACCGAGCCGGCAATTATGCTCAAAAATGTCATTTTATAATTAAAAATTAACGTCTTGTGGGATTTTACTCATAAAATGTAAATTACATAGTTAATTTATCTGTTACTTATGGGCCTCACTGTATATGATATAAATTTTGTATAAGTATGAGAATATAAGTTTCGTAATCGTGCAAAAATCAGTCAATCCCTCGACACAATTCATTTTAATTATTTAAATTGATTAATAGCTACTTTATTTATTTAGTTACTTATTATTATTATAGTGACTGGATTAATTCTTCTCCTTGCTCCTTGGTGTGTTGTTACCTCTACTAATGTTCAGCTTGGTCGGGGCTTATATCAATTTACTAGAATAGCGATTGATTGATTGACTTGCCAACGTAAGATGAGCATCGCTGCCAATTCCGAGCATCCAGTCTGGAGTTTCGTTCCAACACGCAGTCTGGTCGTCCGCCAAACACGCCTAACGGACGGCTAAACCGCGTGCCGGAACCAAACTTCGGATGTTTTACATACCGCCGGATCGGCTGCACAGTTGCACACGTCTGTTGTCAGCAGCAAGAGCCACATAACGCATGAGGTAGGAATATATGATGGGAAGCGTAGGCGTTTGTGAGATTCTTCTTTTAATTTCCTACGCTTGTTTTTGAAATCTTTTTTGAAATGAAATGCTTCTATTAAGTTTCCATCTATCATCATCTCTTTATTTATTCTTCTTCTAAGTTTTCTGTTTCTGAATCTAGTAGCTCTTATTTCTATTTATTAACCGTTCCACAAGTAAATATCCATTTACGGTGGAAGTGTTGGCAAGGGCC
The DNA here is from genome assembly GCA_963583905.1 of Stenurella melanura. Lineage (NCBI taxonomy): Eukaryota > Metazoa > Arthropoda > Insecta > Coleoptera > Cerambycidae > Stenurella > Stenurella melanura. The sequence continues at coordinate 78,088,100 of OY757312.1, forward strand.
CTATCTCGCGGTAAAAAAATGGGAGCTTCTTATAGTGTGTTATGAGAAAGGGGTTCGAAGGAATACTTTGTACACCCTTTATATTGCTTTTTTGAAGCAATCAGTTTCAATTTCCGTTTTTCAATTCCGCTTTTCATTTCAGAGTATTTTTCTATTTCATAACCTATGTTTAATACTGTTTCAATTTTACACTAAAAATTTTTTCTCTGTTGTGTAATAACCTAAAAATTATTAAATAAATACAATTAATAGACTAGACTTGTCTTTTGGTCACTTTATGTTTATATTGACAGGTTCCCTCTTTCTTTTGTAGTATTCCCACACTACTTGCATTCGATTTCATCCTTTCAGATGTTGTTAAGTGGGTACCATCCACTTCTCCGTAGATAGAACTTCACTGAACTCTTGCTTTTCGATGCACCTTTAGCCACTATTACATTTCAAGATGTGATCAAGTTATTCAAATAATATTCACAACACTTTATTATTAATTATTAATTTTGCTTGAGTTCAAACTTATATTGCGTACATTTTTTATCCGCAATACCGTATACATTTTCTTTTATTCGCTCAAAGTTTGGCCGGTCTTTTTGTGATTTAATGTGGAGCGACTCGGCACACGTCTGGTCTCTATGAAAGACACTTCCTACTAAAATAGCGATTGATTACCAATAAATGGAGAAACTGATTGTTCTTATATCATTGCTACTTGACTACTGTACTACTGTACTGTTTTAGCATTAAAATTCTTGGTGTGGTCATTACATACACTTAATTCACAGTGATGAAGACAATTACGAAAAACCGATCTACGAATGTTGTTGCGTACTGGTCGCGCAAGAGATTTCATATATTTTAAAAATCCTCTATACTACTGGTAGTCCACCGTTTCTCCTGATGATACGAAAATATACAATGTGATCCTTTTACAAAAGTGAAATTTGTTTTAGTTAGATATAGCACGATGAAAACCAGCATAGAAGATTCAAAGCTGTACTCTTCATATTTCCAGAAATAGGGACAGTTTAAAACTATTGTGATACACCCTGTATAAATACACATTTTAGATTTCAATTACGATACATATTCTACAACATCTAGAGAGTAAATTCTATATTATTATATTATATTATTCAACTTTATATATTTATCAGTCAAGTCCTACAGTCAATTTTAAACTACTATCACTTGATCTATTGATTTGAAATTTTGTATACGTATGTAATATCGATAACAATACAATTTGTTCAGAATATAATGAATGATAACTGAACTATATAAGTCAACAGACGAAAAAAGTCATGCTTGTATCACCGGCGAATCTGAAAATAGTTGAGAAGGCAAGTGATAGCGGAATTAGGTTAATGTTAGAAGATGGTAAGAAAACTAGGTTTTTTAGGTATGACTTATCCTCCCTTATCTTTTTTTATTAGAACCTTTTATTCAACTTCATATGTTTATCAGTCGGTTTACGTGAAATTTTCAAAGTCAGTTTTGAACCACTTTCACTTGATGTATTGCTTTGAAATTTTGCATACATATGTAGTATCGATGATAATTATACAACGACCATAGCCTAATGCTGCAGCCAGGATAGTCAGGTCACTATGCAACTCTTCAGCGGTCAATAGTAAACATAGCATGACTAAAACGGAAATATTAAAATATAGGTAGGTTAAGGTTAATATGTGAGTGGGCTCCTGTCAGACCCTCCACTGCGACCATCAGGTCTATTGTGGCTAAAATATTAGTAAATAAACCTTTTTAAAAACATGATTTTATTAAAATGTAAAAAACAAAGAAGACAAATATTACGTGATTTGACTGGGCAAAGCCGAAGTCCAATAAGTGCACTCTGTGCGAATAAGTGGATATTAAAAAAGGTGAGTTAAAAATTATCAAATCGAACAAATAATATCATCTTTCCAATATTGATGACCTGACCTAAAAACCTGTCGTGAGATTAAAGTAAAATATAATCCTATTTCTGTCGAACTAAATATCAATAAACTTCTTGCGATAAGTTTTCAGGTCAGACAAAATGACGTTATTTATTTTATTAGATAATGTTTAACTTACCTTTTTGTTAACATCCACTCATCCACACTGGGTCCACTTATTGGGCTACGACCCTGCCCTAATTAAATCAAGCCATATTTATTTTCATCGTTTTAGTATATGACAAAATGATGTTATTAATTTTATTAGATAATGTTTAACTTACCTTTTTGTTAGCACACACTCATCCACACTGGGTGCACTCTACTACTACTATGACCCTGCCCTAATTAAATCAAGCCATATTTATTTTCATCGTTTTAGTATATGACAAAATGATGTTATTAATTTTATTAGATAATGTTTAACTTACCTTTTTGTTAGCACACACTCATCCACACTGGGTGCACTCTACTACTACTATGACCCTGCCCTAATTAAATCAAGCCATATTTAAGTATTTTCATCGTTTTAGTATATTTTTGTACTTGTTTTCAAACATTGTTTTGTACTTATTGATCTTACCTCGTTCTAAATAGTTTCACTGTGCACTAAGCCTTCGTAACATATTTATTTAATTAAATCAAATAGATGTTACTAAGAACAATTTTTCTTAAATAGCAGTTGATTGAAGTTAGTTTTTATTTACCAGATTTGACTCTTAAAGTCCTGCTTTAAATTTTATCATATCTAGCAAAGAGTTATAAATAGATTACTTAGAGTAGACAAAAAAAATTACAAAGTTTCTTCCGTCTTTATTTTCCATTTACTGCTTGATTTGCGTTAAGGTTAATTTTTAAAATTTTTATTAGTAAATAAATATAAACTATGTATGCCCCAATAGATGAATAATGTTTGTATTTGCCAAGTCTAACAACTAATTAAACCATTAATTTAACCGTCATATCTGATAATTAATTCGAGATGTTACTTATTTCTGAGATTTTTATTGATATTTTTAAGACGACTATTCTAGAATGTTTATCAATTTTGCGATATAGTTAAATTAATCAGATTATTTTGCTTTAACAATATAATACTTGAGATAGAAGAGTAAAAGAAGTTTACAATTTTACTCTAAGTTTATTCTATTCCAGGATGTCACAGGTACTACAGATTTACTTGGATCCTTGTTATTTTATAGTTCCCAGGGGACGAAAATAAATTTTCTGAAACAACGACTATAACTTCGGTTGATTCACAGTTCCAAATATAAATTATCATTTTACAGCATTGCCTTCCTTAATGTCTCATAGATAAAATAACATGACTATGCTTTTAGCATTTCAAAGCAGATGATTCTTTATCAACTGAATAAGAAAATAGTCTATTTCTCCCAACAGTCATTTTTTATTTACTATGACCCTTTATCACCTTCAATACCCAGTCCAGCGAATTGCATTTAAAATAAACATTTAATAATAATTAATAATACAGGATACCGAGTGACAACGAGAGTGCTCTACGGCCGCCATTTATGTCCTCTTTAATGGATCAAGATGAAACTTGGCACATATCACGTGCTACCAAAACGACACTTTCACTTCCACATCCACGTAATGGTAAAAAAATGTCAATTTTTACTTCCCTCGCATACCGAAGGGAAGTATTTTATGCTGAAATAGATTTAGAATACCATGAAATGTTGAGATTTTAAATATGTCTGTAAATTTTTTTTATGCCCACGTTTACTCTGGAACTGTTTGAGATATTAACTTGAAACTAGGTACATGTATGTATTGTAACGAGATCTGGGACTGGATTATTTTTTTAACTATCCGGTGAAGGGTTGGGGATAAATAGGGGAAAATATGTAAAGTAAATTGGTAAAAGTACAAACACTTGGGACTTAGTGTATATATTAGAAACTAAGGCCTCAGATTTTTTATAATATTATATAAAATTATAAAATTGAGATATTTACTTGAAATTAAACTTCCTGATATGTAAACGTGTATCTGCGCAGGTAAACCACGCCTTGTCGTAGATCAACGCAGGGCACTGGTATTCGTTCACACTACCACCGCTCGACCGGGTCAACGGCCCCACGCATTCTGCTTTCAATAGGAGGTTTATTCCCTTTATCATAAACTATAATTGCCGAAACTACAGGGTGTAATTAGTTTCATGTCATTAAAAAAACTGGTAATAAGGACCTACTAGACAAACAAAAAACCTATGACTTTTTTCTCTAGGGGCACTTTGAAAAAAACTGACCTGGGTTTACTTTTTAATGTTAAGGTAGGAAACATTTGAGAATCACTGTTCACGGTCAATGGATATTATAATTCCAAATATTAGAAATAAAAAATACTGTAATATCCTACTTGTGTTCCCACAGGTAGAAGTGCGGCACTTTGATGGGATTACTTGTACCGAACTTTCTATACCACTAATTATGAAAATGTAAAGAATTCCTTCTCTTTCGGCACAACGCAAGCATAGCATAGCCGCAGGGGTTTAAATAGGATTTGTTTACATGTGTTTTTTAAGTTGGAACAAAGTTATTGTAGCTTTATTGTCGTTTATAAGAATTTATAAAATTTAAAAATGCTTTATTAACATTTGAAACAGTGTGTTAAAAGCTTAAAAAATTAGTAATTATTTTATGAAATTGGAAAACGAATAGTTACACGTCCGAGATACGATAACAGAAAATAGTTGTGTATTTTAAGTTAGGAAAAAATCTGATTTCTTTTAACGAATTGAGCGCATAATTTTTCCCAATCGGGTATCCAAAACTAAAAATCGAGTCTTTGGTATTTATGGTAATCAATGTAAACAATAATAAACAGATCAAAACAAGACAGCGAATACTAATAATAATAATCATACCTTTAATGCCCAATAAGTAACACCCAGTAAATGAAAACTGTTCGAAATGACCTCTATCTCCACGTATACACATTTGGGCACGTCGAACTAAGGACATACGCTCCCCGTTCAACACAGTTGGTAAATTGGTATCAGTTTTTATGGTTTCTATGCATATTCAAATACGTTGTTGCAATTGTTCTAAATCCCTTCCGCACCAGCTGCATTTCCACCACTTTCTCCATACACCAAGTGCATATCCGCGAGCTCTGGATAAATGTAATCCTTCATAGTCCAAAATCTGCGTTTTAAAACACCACACTAAACTGTGAATTAACGTTATCAATAAAGATAACAAAAATAAAAACTTGGTCCAAAATCAAAAAATTAACACAAAAAGCACGAACGAGAAGTGGTGTCTTACGTAACCAAGTACTAACGACTTGAACGACAAAATAAATCTTAACATAAGTGGCACAAAATTCAAAAATAGCAAAAGCAATAGACAATACTAAGGAACGGGTAGGTCGCGTCGTGTGGTACGTTATTTACCAAGTAAGGACATCAACTGAAATTATTACTTGAGAATATTACAAGGGAGAGTATACCATGCATAATAAGATAATTTGGCCGTGTCGAAGCAAAAAACATGGCGGTGTCCTCTGTCGGTCGCTTTTAACTGCTTTGTCGGCATGCTTTTCGATGATCTGTTAGGCGCACCATACTTATTTGCACGAATGTTAGAGTATGCCAGCAGTTCTCAAACTACATTATTAATTATTTTGGAAATTTTTGTTTATTTATTTTTCTTCAAAACTATGAGCTTTGACCCCATGTTATATAAGGTTTTTTTGTTTGTCGTCGTTCCCTACCACCAGTTTTTATTAATGACATGAAACTAATTACACAATGTATAATAACACCTAGAACTAGATAAATAATTACTAGGTAAATAGGGGAAAATAACTAAAGCAAGCTGGTAAAAGTATAGGAACTTGGGATTTGATGTACATACAAGAAGTCAAGGCCTCAATTTTTTTATAGTATTTTTTGTTCCTCCCACCCCTACTCCATTATTAAAGGGGTTGATAAAATAAAATTGAGATTTTCTCCTGAAATTTAGTACATGTATGTCTTTTAACGAGGTCTGTAATTAGATTTTATTTTATAATAATTCTGTTGAAGGGTTGGGGGTCAAATAGAGTTAAAGAGGGTAACATTAGTAAGCAAGCTGGTAAGAGTACAGAATACTGGAATTGGGCGTAGATACTAGAAGCCGAGATCTCAGAATTTTTTATAACATTTTTCAACCCCTCCACCACCCCAGCACTCCATTATTAAAGAGGCTGATAAAATTAAATTGAGATATTCACTTGAAGCCTAGTACACGTATGTTTTATAACCACATCTTTCACTGGATTATATCTTGAGATAACTCTGTTGAAGGGGTGGGGGTAAGTGGGGGTAAATAAGGGAAAATGAGTAAGGCAAGTTAGTAAGAGTACAGAAACTTGAGATTTGGTGTACATAATAGAAGCCAAGGCCTCAGATTTCTTTATAATATTTCTCAACCCCCTACCACCTCCACTCCATTATTAAAGAGGTTGATAAAATTTAATTGAGATATTCACTTGAAATTTGGTATACGTATGTATTGTAATGACATCTGATTGAGATGATTTCATTGAAGGGGTGAGTGGGGTGCAAATTGGGAAAATAAGTAGAGCAAGCTAATAAGAGTCCAGAAAATTCATTTTTGACGTATATGCTAGAAACAAACGCCTCAAATTTTTTCATGACATCGGTCTTAATTATTTTTAAAATTCTAGGACCAATTATTTCCATATACTAAAGAGTAAATATAGTCAATATGTTGTTCTTTAAGGAGACTTGGATGGAAAATCTGGATGTGGAAGTAGTGATTCCTTACGCAGCGGTTTTTAATCTACCTGTGATAACTTCCAGTGTCAGCGAAAGCGATCCAACTTTTGATTTCTAAGTAAAACCTTGTATATTTTTGCATTTTGAATTCTGGAGATGATTCTACATATGATTCTGCCAATGGCTATTTACGCAATTTTGAAACTTCCACAGCCAACTTTAGTTCTCATATAGTGTGTTTACGATACATCTGAAATTGTTTCGCTATTCATAAATGATTAAATAAATATACGTATCAGATTTTTTGTGTTGATTTGTGTTACAGAAACGTAATTCATTTACTTCTACATTCTGTTGATTGAAACAATTGTTTTGGGTATTCTACAGACAACTTGAATACTCTAAATTAATATGTTACATTTAATATAAAACACAACTAAATTCAGTTAAATGAATTCCTTTTAACCGTATGTAGCTCCAAGTACACGAAATATAGAAGGGACACGCTGTATGTATAAAAAAACGCAGCTTATGTTTTTTAAGTAGACGATAAAACCATCCTCTTTAACAGCACAATCGAGAATACAACTAAATCATTTTCTTCGCCACACCTCGATTGTTGAAAAATAAAGCAGTAATTGTGCGAAAATCACCTTCCTCGGCTTTTCAGTTTAATTCGAACATCAAGTTTTTAGCACCTATCTATTAATAGACGTTCATTTTATTCCATATCACCAAATAATGTGAAATTTATGTCCTAACTTCTATGCCATAATAAAGAAGAGTTATAACATACCCATGCATAATTTTGCAATTGTGATCTTTAAGAAAATAAATCACTTACGATTCAACGTGTAACTAGTTCCTGAATAAATACGATAAGAATGCCAAAAAAGTTGCCAAGAATTAATAAGTTCTTATGATATATTATGTTTTCCTGCCTGTTGAACACTAAATCATGTATTTCAACAGTATCGTCTACTGAATATTGTATTACAGCATTTCTGCTCTAGTTGCAATAACTCACAATAGCCGAGTGCTCATTAATAACATCGGAAAGCTACGTGAAGTCTGTATGTCGTAATACTATACGTAATAAAAATGCAAGATGTGTAGGTTCACAAACATACATTTTGCATCTCCGTAGCTCTTACACGGCCAATAAATTTTACGATAAGCAAACTTATATATATATAGGTTACATTGTTCGCTGTTTGTCAAAGTTTAACTAGCATTTTAAATTTTATTGTCAAAACGCCAGAGTAACTTTATAAATATTTGGCTTGTAACACTCGGAAGCTATTTTATTTATTGATATACATTACAAGAAGTACATTCCTATGGAAGATACATAATAATAGTACAGACTAGGTTATCTAAGAGAGCACTTTTATATTAAAGCTGTTTTTGAATTATTTTAAGTAATTATAAAAAACTATTCTAGCACATAGTGAAAAATACAAATATTATATTTTTGATTAAATTAAGCAAAAAGAAAAGTGTAAAGAGTGTATTGAAAGCAAGTATAATATGTACATTTTATCTGGAAATAAAATATTTTGTGAAGCAATGAAAATCAATATTTTAAATATTGTATAATACAACATAACCTACTATGAAATGTCATAAATGTGAGAAGAAAACAATTAAATTAAAATTTTCTGCCTGTCTGTTTGTCGGTCTGACTGTAACTTGTTTTGTCCGCATGTTTTCTCCGAAACTGTTTAAGACATTGACTTGAAATATTGTACACGTATATATCATAACCATATCTGGAACTGGATTGTTTTTTGAAGATATCCGGTGAAGCGTTGGGGGATAAATAAGGGTAAATAAACTTGAAATTTGATATATGTACTACAAGAGCAAAGGCCTCAAAATTTTTTCTAATATTTTCCATCCCACCACCGCCTACCCCCCCCCCCTATTTTATTAAAGGGGCTGATAAACTAAAATTGAGATATTCTCTTCAAATTTGGTACACGTATATATTATAATCACATCAGGAACTAGATTATTCTGATGAAGGGTTGGGTGTTAAATATGGGTTAATAGAGGAAAATAAGTAAAGTGAACTGGTAAGAGTACAGAAACTTGAAACTCGGTGTACGTACTAGAAGCCAAGGTCTCAATTTTTTTGTATTTTTCAGCCCCCCTCCCTCCACCCCTACTCCAATATTGAAGGGGTTGGTAAAATAAAATAAAGATATTCGCTTGAAATTTGGTACACGTATGTATTATAACGATGTCTGGAACTAGATTACATTTTGAGATGATTCCGTTGAAGGGTTGGGGTTTATATAGGGGTAAATAGGGGAAAGTAAGTAAAGCAAGTTGGTAAGAGTACAGTAAATTGAAACTTCAAATTTCAAGTTTCTGTACTCATACCAGCTTGCTCTAAATATTTCCCCATATTCACCCCTATTTACTCCCCAACCTTTCACCGGATATCTTCAAAAAACAATCCAGTTCCTCATTATAATATATACGTGTACAAAATTTCAAGTCAATATCTTAAACCGTTCAGGAGAAAGCGTGCGGAAAAAAAAAGTTACAGACAGACCGACAGATCGACAGACAGACATTTTTTTCCGCTCAAATTTAAAATCTCGACGTTTCATGACATTCTATACCGACTTCAAAAAAAAAAATTTTGAAATTTTTTTTAGGATTACACTTCCAATCAACTACGTGGATGTGGAAGTAAAATATACCCAAGAAAACAATAAGAGGTGTTACAGTGCTGCAGTAAAGAAAAGTGCGGCCTCTGAAGTACTGGTTGTGAAACCAAAAACAATACAAGTTCAGCTACAAAACAGGTAATAGATAATAAAATTAATCCGAGTGTATTGGGGGGTAGGAATGTATAGAATGAAACACATTAAATTTTAAATTCAATAAGTTTTAAGATGACATAATGGTTCTAAATACCCATAACATTATGACAATTTCTGACTTTGATCAAAATGTTGTTATGGAGAACTATGAATGTGACTATTGTCTAAATGTTATTTGTGGCATTATCTTAAATTTTTTTTCCTTCTTCAATTCTTTGGGACTTCCTGCCACATGTATGTTTTCTTTCTAAGCGGTGCTAGGGGAATCTACAAAATATATCACAATTAACCAGTATGTTACTGGTAAAAAACCTCTACGCCTGTGACGTTTACGTCAAAGGATCAGTTAAAGGTTGGTTTTTTAATAAATAAACAACACAAATAAGTATAAAAACTTGAAATTAAATATTTCGCTGACGTTTCGGAAATCTAATCTGTTTCCTTTTTCAAGGCTTTTTTTGAAAAATCTTTTTTGCTGTGTATGACAAATACACAGCTCTAAGAATGTTTGTTATATTCAATATCCATAGATACTTACTATTTACATAGAACTGTTGATATAGTTAACAGTTTTTTAGTTTCTATATAATGTTAAGTTTGTGAAGTTCTTCTTTTAACATTGGCAGCCAAGTTGTACAGACATCTACGGAACAATTCGACACGCAATTATCCTCATTCAATAATGTTAACGCGGATTCTTTAATTTTTCTTTTTTTGCTATCTGCCTCTTTTGTTAAAATTTTTGCCGAGTCCCAGTTTATTCTATGTTCGTTCTCCCACGCGTGTTCGCAGATCTTGGACCTCTGAATTTCATTTTTTCTAATATAATTTTGATGTTCGCCCAATCTTACACTAAAAGGTCTGGATGACTCACCCACGTATTGTTTGTTGCACTCACACGGAATACTATAAATGCAGTTTTTTGAATTTTGCTCGTGGTTTGTTGGTTTCGTCTTTGTCAGCATAGATCTTAAAGTGTTGCTTGTTTGAAATACCGTCCTAATATCAGATACGACAAAAACCTGAAAAACGTTACACAGCGTTAATTCCTTATGTATGCGGATTATCCGAAAAGTTGCGCCGCATCGGTGATAGATTTGATATTAGGACGGTATTTCAAACAAGAAACACTTTAAGATCTATTCTGACAAAGACGAAACCAACAAACCACGAGCAAAATTCAAAAAACTGCATTTATAGTATTCCGTGTGAGTGCAACAAACAATACGTGGGTGAGTCATCCAGACCTTTTAGTGTAAGATGGGGCGAACATCAAAATTATATCAGAAAACATGAAATTCAGAGATCCAAGATCTGCGAACACGTGTGGGAGAACGGACATAGAATAAACTGGGACTCCGCAAAAATTTTAACAAAAGAGGCAGATAGCAAAAAAAGAAAAATTAAAGAATCCGCGATAATATTCTTGAATGAGGATAATTGCGTGTCGAATTGTTCCGTAGATGTCTGTACAACTTGGCTGCCAATGTTAAAAGAAGAACTTCACAAACTTAACATTGTATAGAAACTAAAAAACTGTTAACTATATCAACAGTTCTATGTAAATAGTAAGTATCTATGGATATTGAATATAACAAACATTCTTAGAGCTGTGTATTTGTCATACACAGCAAAAAAGATTTTTCAAAAAAGCCTTGAAAAAGGAAACAGATTAGATTTCCGAAACGTCGGCGAAATATTTAATTTAAAGGTTTTATACTTATTTGTGTTGTTTATTTATTAAAAAAACCAACCTTTAACTGATCCTTTAACGTAAACGTCACAGGCGTAGAGGTTTTTTACCAGTAACATACTGGTTAATTGTGATATATTTTGTAGATTCCCCTAGCACCGCTTAGAAAGAAAACATACATGTGGCAGGAAGTCCCAAAGAATTGAAGAAGGGAAAAAAATATGAATGTGACTTTCATGTTTTGCAAAATTGAACATAGTTTCAAAACCGCCAATCTGATTGATTCAAATATGAATAGGCCTGATGTGCTCAATGAGACGAACAAAATTTAAACGAAAGGTTGGAGTTTTCTAGAATTAATAATGAATGAACAAAAATTCCACAGGCAGATACACAATCAAATACATTGTTTATAGAACTTGGCAAACAGCAAAAATAAATCTATGAAAAATAAAATGACAAACTATCTATTAAAAAACTAAAGTTCAGTCTTTTCATTGTTTCGATAACCTGCATGCTGGTACATTGTCAGAATGCAGCAGAATTGCTAGCAATTAATAAATTCAAAAATGTCCACAAAAATGCAATTTTTTATAAACTTCATTTCATGGAAAACATTTTTAAAATGTTTAACTTTTGTCTTGGTTCTTGCATGACACGTCTTAAGAGTGGTTTTGTGTATTTCTGAAGAGCTCCAGAATTAGAGAAAGAAACGCATTTTCAAGAGTTAGAATGATAGACTGAGATAATAATCAGTCATTTATGAAAGTGTAATCCACTGAATCTTATTTTTGAGACCAGGTTTGTAAATAAATTTAGTTTAGGGACTTGTTCTCTGGCACAACCAGATACCAGATATAGGTTATCAGAGAAATACACCGTTTAATTTTGACTTTTTCTGTAGATGTTAAATTCATTATTGATTAGATAAGCTTTTTGTTGTCAGTTTAACCTTGCTTTTCATGCTATCTGGATACTAGTGTTACACTGAGAATTGTCGAATAAGAAGTAGAGAAATTCATTTTTAAAGTTTATAAATACTAGCATAATGCAGGTTATCGAAACAATCCAAAGAATGGAATTTTTTTTTATTACTTCAACATCTACGTAGTGGATTGGAAGTATAGTAATCGAAAAAATATATATATTTTTTTCTTAAAATAGGTTTAGAATGTCATGAAACGTCGAGATTTTAAATTTTAGTGAAAAAAACATTTTCTGTCTGTCCGTCGGTCTGTAACTTTTTTGTTTTCTCCGGAACAGTTATAGATAGGTATTGACTTGAAATTTTGTACACGTATATATCATAACCATAAATCTGGAACAGGTATGTCTTTTGAACATATCCGGTGAAGGGTTGGGGAGTAAATAAGGGTAAATAGGGGGAAATAAGTAAAACAAGCTGGTAAGGGTACAGAAACTTGAAATAAGATGTATATGTACTAGTCAAAGCCTCAAATTTTTTTTAATGATATTTTACATCTCCCCACCACCCCACCCCCCACTCCGTTATTAAAGGGGTTGATAAAATAAAATTGAGATTCACTTGAACTTTGATACACGCATATATTATACCAGGAACTGGATTATATTTTGGGATTATTGTGATGAAGGGTTGGGGGTTAAATAGTGGTAAATAGAGGAAAATAAGTAAGGCAAGCTGGTAAGAATACAGAAACTTGAAATTCGGTGTATGTACTAGAAGCCAAGGCCTCTGATTTTTTATAATATTTTTTAACCCCTCACCACCCCTACTCCAATATTGAAGGGGTTGGTAAAATAAAATTGAGATATTCACTTGAAATTTGGTACACGCATGTATTATAACGACATCTGGAACTAGATTATATTTTGAGATGGTTCCGTTAAATTGTTGGAGGTTAAATAGGGGTAAATAAGGGAAAAAAGTAAAGCAAGTTGGTAAGAGTACAGTAACTTGAAATTCAGTGCATGTACTAGAAGTCAAAGCCTCAAATTATTTTTATAATATTTTTTAACCCCCCACCACCCCTACTAAATTATTAAAGGGATTGATAAATTAAAATTGAGATATTCACTTGAAATTTGGTTCACGTGTGTATCATAACGACATCTGGAACTAGATTATATATTGAGATGATTCCGTTGAAGAGTTGGGGGTTATTTAGGGGTAAATAGGGGAACATAAGTAAAGCAAGTTGGTAAGAGTACAGAAATTTGAAATTCGGTGTATCTACTAGAAGCCAAAGCCACAGATTATTTTATAATATTTTTCAACCATTACTTCATTATTAAAGGGGTTGATAAAATAAAATTGAGATATTCATTTGAAATTTGGTACACGTATGTATTAGAACGGCATCTGGAAATAGATTATATTTTGAGACTATTCCGTTGAAGGATTGCGGATTAAGTAGGGGTAAATAGGGCAAAATAAGTAAAGCAAGGTGGTAGGAGCACAGATACTGGAAATTCGGTGTATGCACTAGAAGCCAAGGTCTCAAATTATTTATAATATTTTTCAACCCCCCACCACCCCTACTCCATTATAAAGGAGTTGATAAAATAAAATTGAGATATACACTTGAAATTTGGTACACGTATGTATTATAACGACATCTGGAACAAGATTATATTTTAGGCTGATTCCGTTGAAGGTTGGGGGTTAAATAGGAGTAAATAGGGGAAAATAAGTAAATCAAGCTGGTAAGAGTACAGAAATTTGGGATTCGGTGTATATAATAGAAAACAAGGTCTCAGATTTCTTTCTAATATTTTTCAAACCCCACCACCTCCTCTCCATTATTAATGGGATTGAAAACATAAAACTGAGATATTCACTTGAAAGTTAGTAATCGTATGTATTATAATGACATCTGATTGAGATGATTCCATTGAATGGGTCTGAGGTAGAGGTGGTAGGTTGTGAATAGGAGAAACAAGTAGGGTAAACTAGAAATTTAATTTTTAATGTATATAGTAGAAACCAAGGCTTCAAACTATTTTATGGCATCTGCCCCAAATATTATTAAAATTCTATGACCAATAATTTTCACTTACTAGATTGCAAATCTAATCAAGATGTTTCCCGGATGAAAAATCTGGATATGGAAGTAGTGATTTCTTAGGCAGCGGTTTTTTTCACAGATTATTTTTTTTGCTGTTTACCAAGTCCTATAAAGAATATGTTTTCTTACAATTATATGCAGACAAAGATAATTTACTTTAAAAGATACACAATCACATACAAAACGCTATATTTAAAACTATTTTCTTTACATTTTGAGTTTAGTACAATCAAAATCTGACCAGACATGTGACATAATTTTTCGACAGTATCATCCATTCTTTTCATAACGTGGAATTAGTAACATTTAGAACGAGATATATTATTTAGGGAGCGAGTGTGAATGCATCTGTCTATATTCGTATTTCGATACGAGATGGCAGCAACGTTTAGCACGGTTAGTACTTGGACGGATGACTCTGTAAAGAGAAATACATCGTTCTCCCTCCTTCTTATATCGATCTATATATCAGTGCATACGTAGACGATCTGTAACTTTAGGCGGGGGTTACAGAGCGGATATACCACGCTTTGGAGGGGATGTAAAGCAGTCCATCCCTTGTTTATTAAATGTTAGGCAAGCAAAAAGCCAAATATGACAAGACCAACCAGCAAGTCAAAGAGGTTATCGACACTATGAAACAAAAACTCAAGGTCTATAGAGCTAGATTGGACAGATACATGAAGGGAATGAGACGCAAGGAGCAAAATACGCTTTTTGGGAAATTTTATCGAAAAATTAAGAGCCGGAAACAACAGAGATGATGAAGAAACCGCGTAGTTACCAACTAGTGTACAAATACGTACACTCTGGTCGTCAGTTTGGTCAGACACCGCTGAATACAACAGTCGAGCGGGCTGGCTGCTTGAGGAAGAAGAGCATGCTAGTGGAATTGAGCAAATGCCACACCCAGAAATTACCACAGAGTTACTTCAGAGCATCACACAAAAAACCTGCACAATTAGAAAGGCACAGACAGTGACAACATACATAATTACTGGTACAAGAAATTCGCGTTTCTCCACCCATTCATAGTTCGAGTTCGTAATACCTCCAGCTAAGATCCGACAGTTTCTCACTTAAGGAACAACATATTTACTTCCGAAAGGCAACACCACTAATAACCCAGCGATGTACCGACCAATCACTTGCCTTCAAACAATGTACAAACTACTAACGTCATGCCTCATAAAGATGCTCACCGAACACACGGATAAATACAACATTCTAACTGAAGAGCAAAAAGGATGCAGGAAGGGCTCGAAAGGCTGCAAGGAGCAACTAATAATACTCTGTCGTACTCAAACAAGTTCAAAAAAAGAATAGAAATCTATCGTGCTGTTATATTGATTATCGAAAAGCCTTTGACTCAGTTCCGCATTCATGGCTAATCCAGGTGTTGAAATTAGACAAAATTCACACAGTCCTAATAACACTTCTTCAACAACTAATGAACCAATGGCGTACTACCATCTCCTTATCTTATGACAAGCACACGGTCAGCACTGAGGAAATCCGTATTAGAAGAGGAATATTTCAGGGAGACTCCTTAAGTCCCCTGTGGTTCTGTCTGGCATTGAACCCCCTATCCAATCCCCTCAAACGGACACAAATAGGATACCGCGTCCAGGATCACAACATCTCGCACTTACTATACATGGACGATCTAAAGTTGTACGCGTCGTCACCACATAAGCTGCAACAACAGATACAATTAGTAGAGAAATTCTCCACAGATATCAACGTGAAATTCAGCCTAGACAAATGTATAACGATCAACATAAAGAGAGGGTCCACCTTAGAGATGATCGGGTTCACCACCGCAGAAGAACAAGAAATTGAACCGATGGAAGAAAGTGACATGTATAAATACCTTGGAATGCAAGTCGAGAAGAGTGGAACACAGAACTATAATATAAAGGAAGCACTGATTAGAGATTTTATCTCCAGACTCGAACAAATGTGTAAAACCGACTTAGGCAGCAAGAACTTGGTGAAGGCAATTAACACCTATGCCATACACGTATTGACCTACTCATTCGGAGTTATCTCGTGGTGCGATACAGACATCGAGAAAATGCAGCACAAAATTATAACTACGCTTACAAAGCACAGGAAGCACCACCCGCGCAGTAACACTGCGCGCCTTACGCTGCCCCGCGCAGAGGGAGGAAGGGGAATCAGTGACATTCGTAACCTGCGCAACAGTCAGGTCAAAGCTCTAAGAACATACTTCCATCAAAGAAAGCATGACTCCAGTCTTCACACAAGCATTTGTCTGGCCGACAAATCCTATACACCTCTTAACCTCAATAACACCGAACATCAGGTAAACGAAATCGTCCAAACAAATGGGGAAAAGATACAGGAGTGGAAAAGTATGGCTCTGCATGGTAGACATTCGCATGATCTTGATCGCAACGAGGTCGACAAAAGTGCGTCGAACGCGTGGTTAAAATGCGGTAATCTGTTTCCAGAGACAGAAGCATTTCTCCTCTCGATCCAGGACCAAGTAATTGATACTAAAAACTATCAAAAACACAATTAAAAACGCACGCGTATCAGACGACAGATGTAGAAAATGCCACGAGAAGCCCGAGACCATTCAGCATATAGTGGGAGCATGCAGTAGACTTTCACAGACTGACTATCTTCATCGACATAACCAGGTAGCCAACATAATCCACCAAGAGTTGGCTAATCATAGCGGTCTCTTAACGGAACAAGTACGATATTACAAGTACAATCCAGAAACAGTATTGGAAAATGCAGATTTCAAATTATACTACGACCGCACAATAACAACTGACAAGACCGTGCATTGCAATTGACCAGATATCACATTCTTGGATAAGAGACACAAAACTGCATTTTCAATCCACATGGCTTGCCCTGACACCCACAATCTGCAAAGTACAATCGACGAGAAGATGCAGAAATACACGGAGCTAAAATTTGAAATTAAGCGAATCTGGAAGTTAGACAAGGTAGAAATTTTGCCAATAGTAATCTCGACCACCGGAATCATACCGTCAGGCCTACGAAATAATATCAAAGCCATAGGACTGGATTCAAATCTGTTCAAAGTAATGCAGAAAGCCGTCATTCTGAACACCACACGCATCACCCGCAAATTTTTAGAGGATTGATGATGTTTTGGCATAGGCCCGCACTTCTTTCCAAAACCAGCTTAAAAACGCTGAGAGAATTAAAATAAAATAATAATAATAACAAAATTTATTTCTCAAATGATACATGTGATAAATAATACAGTCAATACATAATGATAACAATATATCCCAAGTATATATTTTTTGTATGATATATAAATGATGAATGTAACAAAAATATGTTTTAATAATAATTTAAGGGGTAAAACATTGTAAAATTAGTCAATTTATAAAGTTTATGCAACTTATTTATTATGTAGGTAATACATTTATTTTGAAGTTGTATTTCAAATAAAATTGAATATTACATAAAATGCAATAAATATATTGTTATTAAGAAATAAAATATACAATAGACCTAAAAAGCGATACTTTAACAAAGTTTACAAAAAAATAAAAATACCTGTTAAAATAATTCTTATTTGGAATTTATCGTACAGAAAAGCGTTTGTAACTTTTGCGTTTTTTTAGTTAATAAAACAATTAACGAATAATAATATGCAGAGAACAAATAATAAAAAAATTATTATAAAAGTAAAATTACACCACAATGATAAAAATGAAATGTGAATAATGCTACAAATAAAATAGGCAGTGAATCTAAAGAAAGTGTCTTATTTGCACCAAGACCGTAAGGCAAGCTAGCTACGATAGATAGATAAAAGCCAGTTTAAAATAAACAAACCATTTTTTGTGTACATAATTTCACATATAATATATCAACATTTATTTGAAATTAGCGAGTGGGACTTGCGGGAAATGTTAAAAATGTTGTAGTTTTATATAATGTTTAAACGTACCTACACATTATGTCCACTTTTTGCGAAAATAATTGACAACATAATAAACATATACACGGTGTGTCCGTTTTCAGGTAGAGTGAAATAAATCTCAGTATCTCTCTGGCTTTTGACGGATGCCTTTGAATGTGAGACGTGAGTTTAGATAGATAAAAAAAAAACCTACTTGTGCGAATTTGGTTCCCTATGTATATCATTATAATAAAATTATCATAAAAAATTTAATAACTCTTCCTCTTTTACAGACAAGCATGAACTTTTAGAAAATAATGAATTAAATAGGCTATCATAAATAATTCGTAGTAACAAAAATTTAATAAAAAACAAAATGAACTGCAGGATATGCTGTGTAAATTACAAAACTAAGAGTTGTGCATGAACATGTGTGAATTATAGAGATGCACACTGTACATCGCTAATAAAAGGTAATTAAGTGATGTTCTGATTGGTATATCTGAGGGATCTATCTGTACTTGACCCAAAGGCGAGGGCTGCTTTTAGCATATCTATCCGACCTCATCTCAAACTATTTCTCAAACGTCTTATGATGAGACCTGAGAAGATTTCAGTTACCATCTACTTCTCTACAAGCCTGTTTGAATCAAATAAAGTGGTTCTCCAACTGATTAATGTCACCAAATTAAGAAAAGTGCTCGAACAGCACATAGGCAAAAATAATACAGAAATGCAGTATAATATCGACAATCTTAACGTTATACGACTATTTCAACAAATTGACTTATTCGTTATCATCACAGACAAATTACTGTCTATACTAATCTAATTAATTACTTTAATTGTTGATGGGTATTTTGTCCTTTTCGAATCCTACCGACTGCACCATTTTATCTAGAATAATATCATTATAAGGTGGCATTTGATCTTTTGTTACAGTTGTCTGCTTTTGTTTTAAATTTTGACTACTTTATAAGATCACCATTTAAAAATATCTATTTTTTGATGTTAGCATAATTTTGTATAAGTGGAAATTAAACGATTTCAAAATTATATAGTTAACTACCTTAGACTTTACCATTTGTGCAATTAATTTAACTCAATATACTAAATTCTATTCTAACTGCATTCAATATTATTTTGTGTGACATTACACTATCAGCGCGGTGTAAACACATTATTTTTGTGTGAAATATTTTTTTTATCACACTCTGAATTTGTATATGAAAATCATGAAAACATTGTAAAATTAATCTATATGTAAAATTTAGGCAACTTATCTGTATGTAATACATTTTTAAATTCTACTATTATAACAAATCTACTTTCTTGCTACGTTTACTTAGCAAATTGCTTTCGTTGAATTAAAATTTGAAACGTGATTTTTAAATATTAAGCATTCTGAGTCATAAGAGGTATCTCTGTTGGGTTTGTAGCTTCTGCGTCTTTACTACTTTGTTCAGGTTTTCCTCCAATCAATATAAATTGTATTTCCTCCAAAGTTTTCCCCTTAGTTTCGGGAATGTAAAATATTGTAAAGGCTGTTACAAGAAATGCACACAAAGAAAATAGGTAAAATGGTATATGAAGGCCAAATGTGTTTGACAGATGTAGATACATTTGTATAGTTATTAAACTAAAAATAGCATACATTGCCTCAGCAGCAGTCATACCCATAGATTTCATTCTTGCTGAAAATAATTCAGCCACAATTACAACAGGCACAAGACCTAAGCCCATTTTAAAACTGGCAGCATATGCCATTACTGCCACTATCGGGATCCAACTCATGCTAATGGTATCATATCCTGCATATTTTAAATTAAAATAAATAGCTATTATAAACAAGCATAATCCTGATAATATGGATGATATTATAAGTAACATTTTTCGTCCATATTTGTCTATCTGAAATGAAGCTATAATGGCTGAAATTAACATTATTATAGAGAAGAGTATACCAGAGGACGAGTCTTCTAAATATGTTGACTCTGTTTCTCTTATAATTAAATGCAAATTCATTAGAATTACATGTATGGCACTTAAATGTTGACCTGCATTTAATATTATCATTATTAGTAGTGCTTTACGATTACTCTTTACCAAAAATAAGTCCTTTACGCTTCCCTTTTCAGTTTTCTGCCTCGCTATAGCGTCTGACATTTCCTGTATTTCCTTGTATACATCTCCATTAGGTCTTAAGAATACTAGCGATGTCTTTGCCTTCTGGAACTTATTGTGATACAAAAAGTAATAGGGGGACTCGGGCATAAAATAGAATATCGCGAATTCAGTTATAGAAATAATTCCTCCGATTAATGGCGAACCATAATATGGCAAATATGGTCCGACGCAATACATTATCAGGCATCCTGTAAGTACCATAATATATAAAATACTTGATAGAAACCCTCTTATTGTTTGGTCTGCTATTTCAGCCACGTACATTGGACCAATCACAAATGCCATATTCCCGCCGACACCACTTACAAATCGTGCTGCGTATATATACATGATTTTATCGGTGAATAATATGGCCAGCCAAGCGATTGCTACAAGGAAAATCGCTACCAATAATGACCTTCTTCGTCCTAACTTTTCAGAAACTAGTATTGTTACTGGAAGACCCGCAAAAATTCCCAGTAGAAATGCAGTTTCTAGACTCTCTGCTTCATGTCTCGTCGTTTTTATGTGGCTTTCTTCACTTATCAAGTAGGGGATCATAGGAGCAGTCCAACCAATCGTCATTCCATCTGGTATTCCAATTAATGACGCTGCAAAAGGGTTTTAGTATTTTATTATGAAATTATAGTTTATGCTTTAATACCCAACCCACCTAATTCGTAAGGTAATGAATTTGCATGATCATTTCTCCATACAGCTTGGTGTGTTAAGTTAGCAGCCCAATTTTGAAAATTTAAAACGATTTGATTTGCCACCGTTTGCGAAAATATGCGAAATTAATTACGCAATGGTTTTTGAGAAACACCTACACGAAGATATAAACAAGAAATTGAGGCTAGCACCCAAAAGTTCTAATAATAGTTTAACCATAGTTATCCACCGCCCAACCGGGACACGAAAACATAGACATAACAACAACCATTCGATGGGACATTACTATCTGCCACAGCTGCGACTCGAGCTTTGGAGAGACAACAGCAACTAGCCGTGTTGCGTCACACAACAACATTAAAAACACTTTAAATGTATTAAAAATTCCACTGATCATTCATATACTAGTCAAGATTCAAACTCGGGACTCTGTGGCCGCAAGCCTAACGCATAAGCACTGCGCCATTGAGCCGGCTTTTGCGATAGTTTGCAAATCGATTTCGAACGTTTGCAATTGCATTATTTTCGTTTGCAACCCAAAGTTGGAATTTCGAAAAAAATGTTGTTTTTGATTGTTTGCGTTTCCGAACATTTACGATTGTATTGTGGTTCTCCAGCAAAAATGTGTAAGAATAGTGCATCAAAAAGAACTGTTTTGGCCTAGGAACGGTAGCTTCACTAACAAAAATAATGTAATCGCAAACGTTTGCAAGCGATCTCAAACAGAACATTTTCGAAACTTCAATTTTAGGTATTGGGCTATATTCTCGTTGTACATTTTTGCCGTTGAACCGTAACGTCGCAAACGAAAACAATGTAATCGCAAATGCTCGCAAGCGATCGCAAAAATACATTTCAGCCTCAATTTTTTGCCCATATGTTCAAGTTAATCTTTCTCAAAACTATTGAGTCCCAAAGGACAATTTTTATTTCGCATATCTTTTAAAATTTCTCGTCAGTCGCATATAGTTCGGGTACTGACAAATAACTTTTTAAAATACTTTTCTACTACTAAAAACCTATCAAAAAATCAAAAGTCCTTATAAGGATTATTTAATCCTAGTTCAAATCCCCCTGAGGGCTAAGCTATTTATTGTCTAGGGAGCCAGGACTATACCACCTCTAATGCATTTTGCGCCTAACTTTTGACAAACTAATTTTTGAAACTTGAGGTGACTTATGTCAATTACTTAAACATTTTTATAAAAAAAAGAAAAAAAATCGGTAAAAGTATTTACACAGAACTTTCCTCTATATTTGTGCATGGCGGTCACTCTAAAAAATTATTAATTACGAAATGACATTGAGAATAATAATCGGAATATAGTTATCAGTATTATTACAAAGGAAACCTGATAACTTTTGGTCAAAAAAATATACAGAGTGGTCATCCGACAGCAAAAATTCAATACTTAATAACAGCTACCAAATATGGAAGGCTTGGGTAAATACCTTCACAAATGCCCACCATGGCTGAATTATTTCTTGGGATGACCACCCTGTACATTTTTCAATAAAACTGTAATAGGTGCACTCGTAGGTGCATATGCCAAATATTATTGCCATTGTCACATTTTCAGTTCCATATTCACATAGTGGAGTGGAAGTATAGCAGTGGTTAAAAAATGTATTTATTTTTTTTGTTGAAATATTTTTAGAATGCCATAAAACGTGGAAATTTTAAATTTGAGCAAAAAATTATTTGCCATCTATTCTAGTGGTAAAAAATTTTCCAAAGATGTTGATAATTTTCTAAAATCTTCCTAGAATGTCATGAAACGTGGAAATTTTAAATTTGAGAACAAAGAATGTTTCCATTTATTCTATAGTAGTGGTAAAAAATCGATAGAGGTATTTACACAGAACTTCCCTCTTTATTTGTGCATGGAGGAAAAAGGAAAGTTTTCTTCTATTCTATAGTAGTGATATATTTTTTTAAAGGTTTAAAATGCCATCATGAAACGTAAAAATTTTAAATTTGAGCAAAGAAAGAAAAAATTTCAATCTATTTTAGTGGTAAAAATTTTTTGAAAAATGGTGCTGAAAAAATTTCCGAATTTTTTTTTTCTGAAATAGGTTTAGAATGTAAAATAAATTGGAGCAAAAAAAAATATTTTTTTTATCTATTCTATTCTAGTGGTAAAATGTTTATCCAAAATGGTAAAAAAATTTAGCAAATTTTTTTCCCGAAATAGGATTGGAATGTCATGAAACGTAAAATTTTTAAATTTGAGCAAAAATAAATTTTTCATCTATTCTATAGTACCTAGTGATAAATAAAGATAAATTTTAAATTTTTCAGAATTTTTTTTAAATTTGTTTGAATAGGTTTTAGAATGCCATGGAAACGTGAAAATTTGAAATTTGAACAGAGAAAAAAAAAACTCCATCTATTTTAGTGGTAAAATTTTTTCAAAAATGGCAGAATTTTTTTTTTAAATAGATAAAATTTCTATCCCAAATGGTAAAAAAATTAGCAATTTTTTTTTCCGAAATAGGTTTGGAATGTCATGAAACGTAGAAATTTTAAATTTGAGCAAAAATAAATTTTTCGTCTATTCTACTTAGTAGTGATAAATAAAAATAAATTTTCAATTTTTCAAAAAATTTTTTAAATTTGTTTGAATAGGTTTAGAATGCCATGGAAACGTGAAAATTTGAAATTTGAACAAAGAAACAAAAATTTCCATCTATTTTAGTGGTAAAATTAAAAAAAAAATGGTAGAAAAATTTTCAAATTTTTTATTTAAAATAGGTTTAGAATGCTATGAAGCCAGGAAATTTTAAATTTTAACAAAGAAAAAAAAATTCCATCTATTTTAGTGGTAAAAAATTTTTCAATAATGTTGGTAAAAAAAATTCAAAAGATTTTTTGTTTTAAATAGATTTAGAACGCTATGAAACGTGGAAATTTTAAATTTGAATTAAGAAAAAAAAATTCATCTATTTTAAAAAAAAATTCAAAAATAGCAAAAAAAAATTTAAAAAAAAATCGAAAAAAATGTTTTTTTCAAATACTTTTGGAATGCCATGAAACGGGAAATTTCAAATTTGAACAAAGAAAAAAATATTTTCATCTATTTTATTGGTAAAAAAAATTTCAAAATTATTTTTTTCTGAAATAGGTTTAGCGTGTCATGAAACGTGGAAATAAAAAAAAAATTCACTATTTATTCCGTTAAGACGGTCCACGCTGTAAATTTGTCAGTGAAAGTTTAACCATTTCTTCGCTGACAGTAGGGTCAACTACCTACCAAATTTGACTGCTCTAAGTCAAGTAGTTTTTTTAGTTAATGCACCAACAGACAGACAGACAGACAGATTGACGGAATTGAAAAACCTATCTATATTTTTGTAATCTACGTGATCTGAAACGTCAGATTCCGTAAAAATCTCGGAGGGTGATCTTTTCTCTAATGCAATACTTCCCTTCGGTATGCGAGGGAAGTAAAAAAGACTACAAATTTTTTCAAAAATATTTTGAATTTTACTTCCCTCGTATCGTATTGTATTCGAGAAAAAATTACCCTCCGAGATTTTTACGGATTCTGACGTTTCAGAACACGTAGATTACGAAAATATAGGTTTTTCAATTCCGTCAGTCTGTCTGTCTGTCTGTCTGTCTGTCTGTCTGTTGGTGCATTTACTAAAAAAACTACTTGACGGAGAGCAATGAAATTTGGCAGGTAGTTGACGCCACTGTCAGCGCAGACATGGTAGAAATTTCACTGGAAAATATACAGGGTGGACCGTCTAAACGGAATAAATATTGAAAAAAAATTTTTTTCGCTCAAATTTAAAATTTCCACGTTTCATGACGCGCTAATCCTATTTCGGGAAAAAAAAATTTTGAAAATTTTTTTCACCAACATTTTTGAAAAAATTTTTACCAAGATGAAAAAAAAAATTTTTGTTCAAAATTAAAATTTCCACGTTCCATGACACGCTAAACCTATTTCTGAAAAAAAAAATTTGAAAATTTTTTTCACCATTTTTGAAAATTTTTTTACCAAGATGAAAAAAATTTTTTTGCTCAAATTTAAAATTTCTACGTTTCATGGCATTCTAAAACTATTTAAAAAAAAATTAAATTTTTTTTACCATTTTTGAAATTTTTTTTTCTACTAAAATGATAATTTTTTTTCTTCAAATTTAAAATTTCCACGTTTCATGGCATTCTAAGCCTGCTTAAGAAAAAAAAAATTGAAAATTTTTAAAAATTTTTTTTACCAACATTTTTGTAATTTTTTTTACCACCAAAATAGATGGAAATTTTTTTTTTATTTCTTCAAATTTAAAATTTCCACGTTTCATAGCGTTCTAAATCTATTTAAAAGAAAAATTAGAAATTTTGTTTACTATTTTTAAAAAATTTTACCACTAAGATAGAATTTTTTTTCTTTGTTCAGATTTAAACTATCCACGTTTCCATGGCATTCTAAAACTATTCAAACAAATTTAAAAATGTTTTTGAAAAATTTTTTTAAAAATTTGAAAACATTTTTAATCTATTTATCACTAGTATAGAATAGACGAAAATTTTGTTTTGCTCAAATTTAAAATTTCCACGTTTCATGACATTCCAAACCAATATCGGAAAAAAAATTTTTGCAACATTTTGTTATAAATTTGGAAAAAAAATTAACACTAGAATAGATGGAAACATATTTTTTTGCTAAAATTTAAAATTTTCACGTTTCATAGCATTCTAAACCTATTTTAAAAAAATATATAATTTTTAGATTTTAAACTTTTTTTACCGCTACTATAGAATAGAAGGAAACTTTCCTTTTTGCTCTAATTTAAAATTTCTACGTTTGACATTTTAAACCTATATTAGAAGAAAACAATTTGAAAATTTTTTTACCAACATTTTTGAAAAATTTAAAAAAATTGAATTTTTTTAACCACTACACTTCCACTCCATTACGTGAATGTTGGATTGAAAATATAACAGACGGCAAAAATATCTGGCATATGCACCTATTATACTTTTTTAGAGTGACCGCCATGCACAAATAACGAGGGAAGTTCTGTGTAAATACCTTTACCGATTTTTTTTATTAGGTTTAGAACGTCATGAAACGCGGAAATATTAAATTTGATCAAAAAAAAATTGTTTCATTATTTATTCCCTTTAGACGCTCCACCCTGTATATTTTACAGTGAAAGCTTAACCATTTCTTCGCTGACAGTAGCGTCAGCTACCTACCAAATTTGATTATTCTCCGTCAAGTAGTTTTTTAGTTAATGCACCAACAGACAGATAGACTGATGGAATTGAAAAATCTGTATTTTCGTAATCTACATGTTTTGAAACGTGAAAATTCGAAAAAATCTCGTAGGGTGATTTTTCTCGAATACAATACTTCCCTTCGGTATGCGAGGGAAATAATACTCTTGTTTAGTATTAGTAAAGCGAGTCGTTTTTATGAAGAAAGATTTTGCTGATAAGAAACCAACGAATATTAGTATGAATGCACGAAATACAACAGCGTGGAACTTGAACCGTGAAAAATAATTGAATAAATGTAAACGTGAAAGATAAATAATAAGTAATTAAATGACAAGTGCGTATTATTTCTTAAGAAAATATGCAAACTTATGAATTTGTTGCGTACATGACAACTTTAAGTAATTTTATTAAATTCTATTAAACAAAATGAATTTTTGAGAAATATGTACAGGTATTTGTCATACTCTAGTAACTAAAACACCAGACATTAAATTATCGTAGGTAATCTGTTTAAATTTAGTAATGTACATATTTATTATATTTTCAGGTTTCAATCATTTAACTCTTTTTGTATTCCAGTTTTTGCTAACAGCTCTCGTAGAACACAGGGTTTCGATCGCATAGTAAATATATCTATTTCACGGCACATATTTCTTAATTATTGGTTAAACCAAATATACTGCAGGAAGTATTGTGGGTTGCATAGAACAACGCAGACCCAAATTCTTAGTAATTTTTAGTTTATAGTATGGTAATATGTTAATTGAGACTTGAGAGGGGATATCACTTTTATTAGCTGGCTGATAGCAGAATTGGCCATTTCTGTAGCCAATTCTGTAGCAGCATATACTTTGACTTAAAGCTTTTGATAATCATTCAGTCACGAGTTGTGTCACTTCTGCTGTTATCAAACTTTCTTTTAGTGATCTATCTAATAAAAGGTAATTACATTTATTTACTTGATTCCTCTCATTAGTATTTAACGGCCTTAGGCCATATTTTTCATTTCTGCTAACTAAACAACCATAATTCTGAAACATGTGCTGATAATATTTTTTCTTCCTCCCAAACGTAGAATTTTGCTGCCAAATAGATAAATAATAAATAAACCATATAGATAATTACTAAATTATTTAAATAATTTACCGAAATAATTTGCATAATTAGTACAAATAATCTACCTAATTTACACAAGGAAAATCACTCCTTTCCTTTGATAGTTAAATGCCTGCTAGATTTCATAAGACGGATAGTCCTGTCAAACATAGTTTACTCAAGTTCAACATAGTCTAGTGAAATTCCGTTTAGTCAAGTCCAGTCAATCCAAACCAACAGCAAAACAATAGTGTTATACAGGTTAGCAAGACGTCAAACCACGTTGAGGAGCCGTCTGTGCTCGGAGAGGCTGTTAGGAAAAGCTACCAGAACTCACCAGGAGCCCTCATCCACTATCTATCCATCGTCAGGAGGATTGGTGAGATTCTGAGAATTTCATTGATATTTTTTTTGTGTAATATTTACTGTATAACTTTCATTGCACAAGATATTTCTTTTCTTTTAATGATAAATTAATTAAGCTATAAATATTTTCCTTTGGAAATTGTGATAATATTACTTAATATTTCTATTTCATAATTGATAACATTATTTTATACTTCTTATATTGATTAAATTAGTTGATTTGTTCTCATATTGATGATTTTTTTTGAAGTTATTAATAAATATGTCTCTTTTATCGTAAAATTTAATTTTTCATTTTTTCTCTTTGTCTGTCCGCCATAAGATCAAATCTCTCCACAGCGGTTGGTTTCACCATCACAGGGGTAGCAGTAACTCTTAAATTTTTCTGTGGATGGCGCTAACAATATTTACATCACGTTAAGCTACCTCTGAGTGTTGGAGCAAACTTGCTTAGTAAAATATCACAAAAATATTGGTTCAACCTCTGGCTGATTTAAAAAAATATGTATATTAATTGAACCCACGAAATCCCAGCCACGCACCAGATCAGCTAGCCGTTCGCCGTCACTGCTTGTGTGTTGGTTGAATTGCCTTTGGTTACCACCTTAACCGGTGATACCATCGTTAATTTTTCTAGGGAAAAGTATGATGGCTATAGATCTGTAGGTTTTTAGGGTTGTAATGGTGGTGTATTGATTAGAAAATGTTCATTTAGTGAATAGGCTGACATGCATTTTATGTATGGATAATGGTTTGGAACCCAAATAGCTCTATTAAGAACGCTTTCCTAACGTTGTTCTTTCAAATAGGAAGTTGTTTGTCTTCGCCCCTTGTCACTAAAATCAATGTTTCTCTACGATGAGTAGCTTATACATATCTAGCCATGGTAGCTTTTTTAGGAAATTGTTTAAAGGATTTAAAACTGTAATTTCAAGTTTCAATAATTATTTTTTGTTAAAATTTGGGGTTAAAAAAAACATTACAGGTTGTCAACCCCTGGTTACCTAGACAAGATACGAAATAGGCCGCACTTTTCAATTAAAGATAATTACTTACTACCTATACTGTTCAAGTTTTATTATAATTGATAAAGTAGTTTAGAAGCTGTTAGAACAAAATCTCTTCGAATTATAATTTTGAATAACTCCAAGAGGGAGGCGCCCTAGGAAAAAAGATACAGTTACTTTTAGTGCACAACATCGACAGTATCAAGAGCGTTGACCAACAACATTTAGAATAATTTTTTCATTGTATTGGAATAAATTCAATATTGTTTTATTACTTTATATTAATTTTGACCTCTTCAATTTCTCTTGTAAAGATTTTTCAAAGACCGATAGAGAATTGATTGTCCTTGAAAATGAGACCAGCCCGAAGTCCTTTCCCTTGCCTACTATGGGCTAATAACTAACCATCCGATCGCAATCTGACCGGACTCAAGTCAAAGAGTAAAAAATTCCGCATCAGATGGCGAATAAATTTCTTCCCACCCCTCTCCTTCCTCGTGAAAAATTACTTTTTCCACAACCATTTGTATGGTTGTGCCGAAAATTATAAACAAATGATATAACGTCGAAGTGGGAACATTAATACACAATGTCGCGTTTGCTGGGCGATATGTGGCCAAATTTCGGAAGTTACAGCGGTTTTAATTTGATTTTAGTTTTCCTCCTCCCCACCCCTCCTAATCGACCTAGCGTCTTGAAATTTGAACACAGTACTTTGGACCCGCCTATCAATCAAATCAAAATTCAGTTTACGCGCATTTGCAAGCCCTTTATTTTTAATCTATACAATTTTTAGATCCGAATCAAACTAAGCGTGACTCACACTAGTCACCACAAGTTTCGGGAAGTCCGACTTTATATCACAAAAAAAAAGTTCAAAAAAACGTTGTCACTTTGAAATCAGATCGACCCCACTATATGTGTAACTATTGTACCTAAAATCCAATAGCTGAAAATTAGTGTGTCCATGTTTAACTAACAAGTGAAGTTACGGAAAGCAAGTTTTTGGCTTCTATAAATTTATCTTTAGGTTTTACGACAATACACCCGTGGAAGAAGTTGTAGGTATTAAAAATATATACAAAATGAGCCCAACCGGATTAAAATCGGTTAATTAGTTTTTTAACAAAATGCAAAATATTGATAAAAGACGCTGATTCATTAGTTTTACTTCCACATCCACGTAGTGGATTGGAAGTATAGTAATCACAAAAAAAATTTCAAAAATTTTTATTCGTGAAATAGGTTTAGAATGTCATGAAACGTCGAGATTTTAAATTTGAACGAAAAAAAAATTTCTGTCGGTCTGTCTGTCTGTCTGTCTGTAACTTTTTTTTTGTCCGCACGTTTTCTCCGGAACGGTTTAAGATATTGACTTTAAATTTTGTACACGTATATATTATAACGAGATCTTGAATTGGATTGTTTTTTGAGGATATCTGGTGAAGGGTTGGGGTTAAATAGGGGTAAATAGGGGAAAATAAGTAAAGCAAGCATGTAAGAGTACAGAAACTTGAAATTCGGTGTATGTACTAGATGTTAAGGCCTCATATTTTTTTGTAATATTTTTCAACCCCACACCAAGCCTACCCCATTGATGGGGTTGATAAAATAAAGTTGAGATATTCATTTGAAATTTCGTACGCGTATGTATTATAACGACGTCGGGAATTAGATTATATTTTGAGATGATTCCGTCGAAGGGTTGGGGGTTAATTTGGGGTAAATAGGGGAATATAAGTAAAACAAGTTGGTAAGAGTACAGAAACTTGAAGTTCGGTGTATGTACTAGAAGCCAAAGCGTCAGATTTTTTTAATAATATTTTTAACCCCCACCACCCCTACTCCAATATGAAAAGGGTTGATAAAACCAAATTGAGATATTCATTTGAAATTTGGTACACGTATGTATTATAACGACATCTGGAACTAGATTATAATTTGAGATGATTCCGTTGAAGGGTTGGGGGTCAAATAGGGGTAAATAAGGGGAAATAAGTAAAGCAAGCTGGTAATACTAGAGAAACTTGAAATTCGATATATGTACTAGAAGCCAAAGCGTCTTATATATGATTTTTCAACCCCCACCACCCTCACTCCATTATGAAAAGGGTTGATAAAATAAAATTGAGATATTCATTTGAAATTTGGTACAAGTATGTATTATAACGACATCTGGAACTAGATTATATTTGGAGATGATTCCTTTGAAGGGTTGGGGGTTAAATAGGGGTAAATAGGGGAAAATAAGTAAAGCAAGCTGGTAAGACTACAGAAATTTGAAATTCGGTGTATGTACTAGAAGCCAAGGTCTCAGATTATTCATAATATTTTTCAACCCCCACCACCCCTACTTCATTATTAAAATGGTTGATAAAATAAAATTGAGATGTTCATTTGAAATTTGGCACAAGTATGAATTATAACGACATCTGGAACTAGATTATACTTTGAGATGATTCCGATGAAGGGTTGGGGGTTATTTAGGGGTAGATAGGGGGAAATAAGTAAAGCAAGCTGCTATGAGTACAGAAACTTGAAATTCCGTGTATATACTAGAAGTCAAGGCCTCAGATTTTTTAATAATATATTTCAGCATCCCACCACCCCTACTCCATTATTCAAGGGGTTGATAAAATGAAATTGAGATATTCACATGAAATTTAGTACGCATATGTATTATAACGACATCTTGAACTAGATTATATTTTGAGATGATTCCGTTGAAGGGTTGGGGGTTAAATAGGAGTAACTAGGGGAAAATAAGTAAAGCAAGCTGGTAAAAGTACAGAAATTTGGGATTTGGTATATATACTAGAAGCGAAGGTCTCACGTTTTTTTATAAGTATTTTCCATCTCCACACCACCCCCACTCCCTTATTAAAAGAGTTGATAAAATTAAATTTAAATTTTCACTTGAAATTTGGTACATTTATGTATTATAACTATGTCTGAAACTGAATTATATTTTGACATGATTCCGTTGAAGGGTTGGGGGTTAAATAGGGGTAAATAGGGGAAAATAAGTAAAGCAAGCTGGTAAGACTACAGAAACTTGAAATTCAGTGTATGGACTAGAAGCCAAAGTCTCAGATTATTTATAATATTTTTCAACCACCACCACCCCCCCTACATCATTTTTAAAAGGGTTGATAAAATAAAATTGAGATATTCATTTGAATTTGGTACACGTATGAATTATAACACATCTGGAACTAGATTATACTTTGAGATGATTCCGTTGAAGGGTTGGGGGTTAAATAGGGGTATATAAGGGAAAATAAGTAAAGCAAGCTGGTAAAAGTACAGAAATTTGGGATTTGGTGTATATACTAGCAGCGAAGTTCTCAGGTTTTTTTATTAGTATATTCCAATCCCCCACCACTCCCACTCCACTACCTTATTAAAAGAGCTGATAAAATTAAATTTAAATTTTCACTTGAAATTTGGTACATTTATGTATTATAACTATATCTAAAACTGGATTATATTTTGACATGATTGCGTTGAAGGAGTGGGGGTAAGTAGAGGTAAATAGGGAAAAATAAGTAAAGCAAGCTGGTAAGAGTACTGCAACTTGAAATTAGGTGTATGTCCTAGAAGCTATGGCCTCAGATTTTTTAATAATATTTTTGAACCCTTCCACTACCCTTACTACATTATTAGAGGGGTTGATAAAATAAAATTGAGATATTCACTTGTAATTTGGTAGACGTATGTATTATAACGACATCTGGAACTAGATTATATTTTGGGATGATTCCGTAAAAGGGTTGGGGTTAACAGGAGGACTAGGGGAAAATAAGTAAATCAAGCTGGTAAGAGTACAGAAATTTGGGATTCGGTGTATATACTAGAAACCAAGGCCTCAGATTTCTTTCTAATATTTTTCAAACTCCACCACCTCCCCTTCATTATTAATGGGATTGATAACATCAAATTGAAATATTCACTTGAAAGTTAGTACACGTATGTATTGTAGTGACATCTGATTGAGATGACTTCATTGAAGGGGTGGGAGGTGGTAGGTTGTGAATAGTGGAAATTAAGTAGGGTAAACTAGAAACTTAATTTTTTAACGTATATGATAGAAACCAACTCCTCAAACTTTTCTATGACATCTGCCCCAAATATTAAAATACTATGACCAATAATTTCCACATACTAGAGTGCAAATATAGTCAAGATGTTTCCTTTAAAGTGACTTGGAGGAAGAATCTGGATGTGGAAGCAGTGATTCCTTAGGCAGTGGTTTTTAACTTTAAAAGTAATGAACGTATACGTAACAAACTTTGATAGATTATAGGTCTTGCTGTGTAGAATGAGCGTTTTTTTTTTCTTTTGAAATGTACTTGTATAATTTTTGCAAAAAATAATTTGTTTACTAAAAAGGCACTTTTTTGGAAATTAAATTCTATAGCTTAAGTATGTCGTAGCGTAACATGGTTAGGTTTATTTTCTTCCTAAAAAGTTGTACTTTCGATCTCTCATTTATCCTAAATCGATTTTTGCAACGTAAGCGTCGCAAAACTGAACTCGTAGGTTCAAAAACATGCGCACTCGCAAAATTGTCATTATCTCGGCTACCTGTGGACATGCAAAAAGTTATAGTCAATCTATTTGAGGTAGCTCGAGGAGATACGAAATATCGCATTAGTTTTGCAAAAAAAGCATCTCAATACATAAAACGGACCTCCTTTAATTTTCCCTTCTTCTGCACGTGTCTGTGCTCAATTACCTATTGTTGTATTGCTATTGTTGACGTCAATGTTGATGTTGCTATGGGCAAAAGTACAACTCTTGAGGAAGTAAATAAGCTCAACCATGTTACGCTACGACATCACTAAGTTGGAGAAATAATTTTTTTCAAAAAATTGTATTTTTAATAAACAAATGCTTTAAAGAAAAAAATCAGTAAAGATATTTACACAGAACTTCCCTCTTTATTTGTGCATGGCGCTCACTCTAAAAAATTAATAATTACGACGTGACATTGAAAATAATAATCGGAATATAGTTATCACTATTATTACAAAGAACGCCTGATAAGTTTTGGTCAAAAAAATATACAGAGTGCTCATGCATCAGCAAAAGTTCAATACTAAATAACAGGTGCCAAATATAGAAGGCTTGGGCAAATACCTTTATAAATGTCCACCATGACTGAATTATTTCTTGGGATGACCACCCTGTACATTTTTCAATAATAGTATAATAGCTGCATATGTCTAATATTATTGCCATCTGTCACATTTTCAATTCCACATACACGTAGTGGAGTGGAAGTATAGTGGTGGATAAAAAAATAATGTTTTTTTCAATTTTTCAAAAATGTTTTTAAAAAAATTTTCCAATTTTTTTTTTTCTGAAATAGGTTTAGAATGCCATGACACGTGGAAATTTTAAATTTGAGTAAAAATGAAAGTTTGCTTCTATTCTACAGTGGTATTTTTTTTTCAAATTGGTTTAGAATGCCATGAAACCTGAACATTTTAAATTTGAGCAAAGAAAAAAAAAATCCGTCTATTTTAGTGGTAAAATTTTTTTCAAAAATGTTGATGAAAAAAATTTTCAAATTTTTTTTTCTCAAATAGGTTTAGAATGTCAGTCATGTCAGACGTGAAAATTTAAAATTTGAGGAAAAAAAGATTTCCGTCTATTCTAGTGGGAATTTTTTTTCCAAATTGGTGAAAAAAATGTTGCAAATTTTCTTTTCCGAAATAGGTTTGGAATGTCATGAAACGTGGAAATTTTAAATTTGAGCAAAAAAAAAATTTTTTTCATCTGTTCTATACCCAGTGATAGATTAAATTTTTTTGCAAAAATTTTTGTTTTTTTTTTAATCTTTTTCAAAAAAATTTTTAATCAAAATAATTTTTAAATTTGTTTGAATAGGTTTAGAATGCCATGAAAACGTGAAAATTTTAAATTTGAACAAAAAAAAAATCAGTCTGTATTAGTGGTAAAATTTGTTCAAAATTAGTAAAAAAAATTTCTGAATTTTGTTTTTTTAAATAGGTTTAGAACGCCATGAAACGCGGAAATTCTAAATTTGAACAAAGAAAAGAAAAATTCCATCTATTTTAGTGGTAAAAATTTTTTGAAGAATGTTGCTAAAAAAAAATTCTAAAAAAAATTTTTTTTTTGAAGTAGGTTTAGAATGCCATGAAACGTGGAAATTTTAAATTTGAATAAAGACGAAAAAATTTTTTAGCGGTAAAAAATTTTTCAAAAATGTTGGCGAAAAAAATTTTCTATTTTTTTTTTTTCTGAAATGGGTTTAGCGTGTCATGAAACGTGGAAATTTTAAATTTGAGCAAAAAAAAATTTCATTCATTATTTATTCCCTTTAGACGATCCACACTATATTTTCCAGTGAGAGTTCTACCAGTTCTTCGCTGGCAGCAGGCTCAACTACCTACCAAATTTGACAGCTCTCCGTCAAGCAGTATTTTAGTAAATGCACCAACAGACAGACAGACAGACAGACAGGCAGACAGACTGACGGAATTGAAAAACCTATATTTTCGTAATCTCCGTGATCTGAAACGTCAGAATCCGAAAAAATCTCGGAGGGTGATTTTTTCTCGAATACAATACTTCCCTTCGGTATGCGAGGGTAGTAAAATACAAATACACATTTCCAAAAAAAAAACTGCAAAACCTATAATATATCAAAATTTGTTACGTCCAAAGCTATTTTTAAAGTTAAAAATTAATTAAGAAACAGCGTCTTTTAGCAGTATTTTGCTTTTGTTAAAGAAACTAATTAACCGACTTTTATGCGGTTGAGCACATTTTGTAGATATTTTTAATACCTCACTACAACTTCTTCCACAGACGTATTTTCGTAAAACTTAAAGATAAATTTATACAATCCAAAAACTCGTTTTCCGTAACTTTACTTGTTAATTAAACATGGACGCATTAATTGCCAGCTATTGAATTTTAGGTGCAATAGTTATACCTACAGAGAGGTACATATTTCGGCTGGAAAACGGTTGGCATTTTTTTTAAACAGACCTTTTCGGACTCTTATGCCTAGGCTAGAATAAACACAAGCAGGTAGCGAGTTTTTCATGGTGAGCCAAGTAAACAGTCGAGTACTTTCGTTTGACGTTAGCGCATAACATATTATTATCTGGTTGACCCTAATCATATACGGGTATCGTTTGTAATATTCAAGCACGGTTTCGGTGTTATTTTGTCACAGGTAGGATTTGTGATGATTTATTCTGGTAGCGCCGCTTTTGACTGAATTTCTCAATTAAGAATAACAATATTATATAACTTTCACAGAAGTTGAGTTATAACTTATAAAAAAGCAATTTGTTACGTCAGAAAATATGAAATGTATATACTTAACTAAGAAATTCAGTATTTTATATAGAGGCTTTTTGAGGTAGTAAAATTGTAACTATGATTTATAATGATACAAGGATAACTAATTATATTAATAGATAGATAGATGATTGAATTCCTACTTAAGTTCTGTTAAATTAGAAATCAATGAGCTGGCGGGCCTACTCCGGTTGTGATATCAACTCTTGTACTTTTGAAAATATATTTCTTCTATAAGGGAAGGGCGGATCTAACAATTTGGTGACGACAGGCGACAGATCATGTCAGGGGAGCAGCCAAAAAATAGAAAGCCGGAAAGTGAAAGGTGAAAAAGCGCCGCAGGCAAATACTTTTCGGAGCCACGCCCAAATTTCGAATTTACCAATTACTGCCTAATATCGTAACTGAAATAAAACGGTTTTATTATTTTTAGTTTTTTTTGCGGGGTATTCATTTTAAGATAAATTTTTATTTAATATGAAAAAAAAATCCTTGGCTTTCGGGAGGGAGTCGAGAACCAAGTAAATACTAAACTAAAATAATATAAATCAGTGTCGCGTCTTGCATTAAACATCGAACAAACTAAAAAACACAACCCCGCCCGATATGGAATAACCAGACCAGTAGCCGATAAGCGCGCACTACATAGACACGTGCATTTAATTGTTCTTTAATCTAATGCATTTTACGAGTAAACCAACACGTCTATTGTTTGTTTTTGGAAAACATGAAACATTAGCATCAGCTCAGGGGACTCAAACGGAGGGGCGAAACTTCCTTCTAGTACATACACAACATTTCAAGTTTCTGTACTCTCACCAGCTTGCTTTACTTATTTCCCCTATTTACCCCCATTTACCCCCAACCCTTCACCGGATATGTTCAAAAGACAATCCAGTTGCAGATCTCGTTATGATATATACGTGTACAGTATTTTAAGTCAACACATTGAACCGTTCCGGAGAAAACGTGCGGACAAAAAAGTAACAGACCGACCGAGACAGAGAGAAAAATTTATATTCGCTCAAATTTAAAATCTCTACGTTTCATGGCAGTTTAAGCCTATTTACAAAAAAAATTAAATTCTTTTCACGATTACTATACTTCCAATCTACTACGTGAATATGGAAGTAAAAAATGAAGTTTCTAGCTTGCTCTACTTTTTTGCGCTATTCACAACCTACCACCGCCCACCCCTTCAATGAAATCATCTCAATCAGATGACATTGCAATACATATGTGTACTAATTTTCAAGTGAATATCTCAATTTTATGCAATCAGTCCCTTTAATAATGCAGTGGGGGGCTGAAAAATATTGGAAATAAATCTGATGCCTTAGTTTCTAGTATATACACCAGATCCCAAGTTTCTGTATTCTTACCAGCTTGCTTTATTTATTTTTCCCTATTTACTTCTACTTACCTCCGCTCCTTGAATGGAATCATGTCAAAATATAATCTATTTTCAAATGTCGTTATAATACAAGCGTGTACAAAATTTCAAGTGAAAATCTCAATTTAATTTTATCGTATATTTTAATAGGGGAGTGGGGTGGTGGGGGATGGAAAATCCAATATTTCCGTACTCTTGCCAGCTTGCTTTACTTATTTTCCCTTATTTAACCGCCAACCCTTCAACGGATTCGACTCAAAATATAATCTAGCGCCATATGTCGTTATAATACATACGTGTATCAAATTTCAAGTGAATGTCTTAATTTTATTTTATCAACTCCTTTAATAGTGAAGTAGGGGTGGTGGGGGCCTTGAAAAATATAAAAAATCTTATGCCTTGGCTTCTAGTATATACACCGAATTTCAAGTGTCTGTAATCTTACCAGCTTGCTTTATTTATTATCCCCTATTTCCCCATAATTTAACCCCCAACCATTTAACGGAATAATCCCAAAATATAATCTAGTTCCTCATGTCACTTTAATATATACGTATACCAAATTTCAAGTGAATATCTAATTTTTTTTATTAACCACTTTATTAATGGAGTGGAGGGGTGGTGGAGGGATGGAAAATATTATAAAAAATTTTGAGGTCTTGACTTCTAGTACATACACCAAATATTAAGTTTCTGTACACTTATCAACTTGCCTTACTTATTTCCCCATATTTACCCCAATTTACCCCCCAACTCTTCACCGGATATGTTCAAAAAACAATCCTGTTTCAGATCTCGTTGTAATATATACGTGTAGAAAATTTCAAGTCAATATCTTAAACCGTTCTGGAGAAAACGTGCGTACAAAAAAAGTTACAGACAGACAGACCGACAGAAAATTTTTACTCAAATTTAAAATCTCGACGTTCCATGACATTCTAAACCTATTTCAAGAAAAAATAATTGTTTTTTTTTACGATTACTATACTTAAGTACTTCAAATCCACTACGTGGATGTGGAAGTAAAATTACATTAAAACATTTGAGGGTTGATGCTATAACCAAGGTAGGCCCGCCAAGTTGTTAATATTCTATTGAACTAGTACTGAATCATCAATCTACAAATCCTTAGCTTTCTTATATCCTACTAGGATTGACCGATAGCTTTCCTGCTATACAAGTTTGATACACTGACAAAATGTAAACGTAAATATCTTACCAGCAAATGCTGCGTACAGTTGAGGAAGCCGTCCCTTAAATTTTTCTGTAAAATAACTTTGTTTCTCCATTTAATTTTGCTAAAAATATTGAATACGTACGATTATCTAATAGTGTATTACATAAATTGGATTGTAACCTGTGAAAATACCGTGTCAACTCAGGATTATTCATAAAATAAATATTCGCTTTTTGATTTTATTTGAACAATTATTAAACAGTATTGATTATAATTGTGAGAAGCCATCAGTTAATTGGACATAATATATCTCTCCTTTTTGATATAATCGCTATATTAAATAGAGTTATTATCTATGTGTATTTTTATACAAGAATTAAATGTATAGTTGTCTCCATTCCTTTAATGCACATAAAAAAGGCAATAAAAAGCAGTCATCCAAATATCAACGACAGCGCTATTGTCTGCCGACAAGGTACTACAGAGCCGTATTTCAAATTTTTGCGTAATAGAATGATTAAAATATTATACTAGAGCTTTAAAAATCGTATTCTCGGTAGAAACTTAATGAGGTTTTGGTAAAATAAAAAATCTTACTCCGTTTGCATCAAGACAGGAATATCTAATGCATTGGTAGATATATTGTTTGTTCTTCACGATATTGACAGATAAATTCAAAGTACGGATATGTTTTTCTGTTCCATGGGTATGACGTTTTAGTGAGGGGTGATTCGTGTAACTATATCACAAGACTTGGAAATCTTAATTAAAATAGGCGTGTTTTCGATTATTTCTTATTTTAATCATGCCAGAACATTTACATGAGAGTAATGATATTTTATCTATTAAATAATACATCATATTTGTTATTTAATCTAGTTCAGAAAAATTCAGTATGCTCCGGCCTCCCTATATATTAGCTTTGTCGGCAACTTTCAGTTTTTTATTTGCAATAAAAATATGGAGTGAACTATAACCACAATCAGCAATTAGTGGAGAAATTCGTGAACAGAGTGCTTTTGAATTAGACCTGGCACATTTGATATCACGGAAGGATGCCATTTAATGTGTATCGCTCCTTGTGCAGAGCACTTCTTAGTGCAGCTTAATTTTACTTAGATGTGAGAGGTAAATCATCTATAAAATTACAGGAAGTGTAAAATTAGAAAAAAATGAAGAGTTTATTGCTATGGTCGCAACGATTTTACGTGATAATTTTTACTATAAACCTTACACTAAATTTTTAAATTAGTTATTTATATTTTTTATATCTTGTGCCCTTCTTAAAATGCAAGGTTTAGATGATTTTAAAGCATATGCTAGTAAAAAAACCGCCTAAGGAATGACTACTTCCACATCCAGAGTCACTTTAAAGGAAACATCTTGACAAGATTTGCACTCTAGTATGTGGAAATTAATGGTCATAGAATTTTAATAATATTTAGGGCAGATATCATAGAAAAGTTTGAGACGTTGGTTTCTACCACATACGTTAAAAATGAAATTTCTAGTTTACCCTACTTATTTCCCCCTATTCACATCCTACCACCTCCCACCCCTTCAATGGAATCATCTCAAACAGATGTCATTACAATACGTGTACCAACTTTCAAGTGAATATCTCAATTTTGTGTTATCAATCCTATTAATATTAAAGCGGAGGTGGTGGGGCTTGAAAAATATTAGAAAGAAATCTGAAGCCTTGGCTTCCCAAATCCCAAATTTTTGTATTCGTACCAGATTTTTTTTTTTTTATTTATTTATTACTGCAACAAGATTTACAAAACAAAGAGTCTTAACCTAGTTTACAATGAAAAAAAACGACACCTGAGGAGACCTCGTATTGTGTCAAGCAGTATTTACATTCTCGTAAGAGTATGTTTCATTAATATTTTCAACAGTTTTTTTTCATCTAATTTTCGTATTTCTTTAATCTTAATTGATTTTAGTTTTTCATTATTTTCAATTTCCAAATTAAAAATGATTGGGTAATGGTCAGTTATGTTATTATGCAGTACCGCCGGTAAACAATTTATTTGTGTTCTTGTATTTATTTTAGTAAAAATGTGATCTATTATCGAGGTACTGATATCGGTTTCCCTGGTAGGCACATTAATTTGTGATCGAAAACCATTCTGCTCCAACATATTTGCATATCTTAGGGCAGAAAGGTCTGTTAAATCTTTGATATTAATATTTATGT
This sequence comes from Stenurella melanura, assembly GCA_963583905.1. Classification (NCBI taxonomy): domain Eukaryota; kingdom Metazoa; phylum Arthropoda; class Insecta; order Coleoptera; family Cerambycidae; genus Stenurella; species Stenurella melanura. The sequence continues at coordinate 78,128,948 of OY757312.1, forward strand.
CGCCAAACAGGATTATAACATCATTATCGTTCACAGATTTTATATAATCCTCAATATCGTCAATAAACATATTTATATTTGTGGGAGGAGGTCTGTAGAGGCCTGCGACTATAGCTTTTATTTTATTATAGGTAAGTTTGCATTCTAGGATTGTTACCTCAGTAAGCTTTACAATCCTTACATCTGCACACAGGTCATTTCTTATAAAAATAAAAACCCCATCATTCTTGTTATAGTTTGCTTCATTATAATAAGATTTATAGCCTTCTATACAGAAGTCATTTATATCCGAAATAGACCAGGTTTCCGATAAAACAATTATCCCTACACTTTCGTCGCCATTATTTATTTCAGCTATACTAGCACAAAGTTCATCAAAATTTGCCCTAATACTTCTTATGTTATAATGTATTACTGAAAAATTATTCACACCATTTGGAAAAAAAATTTTAAGTTCGTCATTCTTTAGTTTCAATGTTGTTGTAATTTCCCAATATATTCATCGCTATCTCTATACCCGCCATACTTGTATATTTTATTTTTTATTATCTGTATAACCTATACTACCTATGCTATTAATTTATTCCTACGTCTAAACAGTATTCTAAGATTGCACAAAGAGTACTAATTACCTACATTGCTGCCGCCCTGCTGATATGAGTGTCATCGTAGTTGGTCCAGATCTTCCTTATTTTTTATTAGCATCCTCTTCTGGTCAATTCGCGCTCGGATTTCCCCTCCAAGTATCCACACATTTTCTTTGCCAAGCTTTTGTTTGGCTTGTAAAAACAGGGCATATTTTCCGGAAGTGACGTCCTCTGTTATGGAGATACCCGTTCCTTTAAGTTTTCCTCGATTTCTCACTACACTTTTTTTAATGTCTTCCCTTGTAAAACTCACTAAGATAGATCTTTTTTCGTTCCTTATTGTCCCTGTTCTGAAATAGGTTTCCAAATGTTCTCTCTTAATGTCCAGTTTCATTTTACCTTTCAGAACGTCTAGGACTTTCTCAGGTATTTCTTCCCCTCTGGATTCGGTCACTCCGTGTATTCTTATTGTCTTCCTCTTCCGGTGCTGTTCCAACTTTTGATTTACTTATTTTTCCCTATTTACTCCTACTTAACCCCAAACCTTTCAACGGAATCATCCAAAATATAATCCAGCTCCAGATGTTATAATACACAGGTCTAAATGAATATCTCAATTTTATTTTACCAACCCATTTAATAATGGAGTAAGGGTGGTGGGGAGTTGAAAAATATTAATAAAATATCTCAGGCCTTGGCTTCTAGGGCATATACCAAATTTCAAGTTTCTGTACTCTTACCAGCTTGGTATATTTATTGTTTACTATTTACCTCTACTTACCCCCCACTTCTTCAACGCAATCATGTCAAAATATATTCTAGTTTCAAATATCGTTATACGTGAACCAAATTTCAAGTGAAAATCTAAATTTAGTTTTATCAACTCTTTTAATAAGGAAATGGGGTGGTGGGGGGATGGAAAACATTACAAAAAAAAACTGAGGCCATCGCTTCTAGTATATACACCAAATCTCAAGTTTCTGTACCCTTACCAGATTGCTTTAGTTATTTTACCCTATCTACCCCTATTTAATCCCAAGCTTTCAATGGAATCATCTAAAAATATAATCTAGTTCCAGATGTCGTTATAATACATACGTGTACCAAATTTCAAGTGAATATCTTAATTTTATTTTATCAACCCCCTTATTAATGGAGTAGGGTACTGAGGGTATTGAGAAAAATATTATAAACAATCTGAGACCTTGGCTTCTAGTACATATACCGAATTTCAAGTTTCTGAACTCTTACCAGCTTGCTTTACTAATTTTGCCCTATTTACCTCTATTTAATCCTCAATCCTTCAATGGAATCATCTCAAAATATAATCTAGTTCCAGATGTCGTTATAATACATACGTGTACCAAATTTCAAGTGAAGTCAATTCTATTTTATGAACCCCTTTAATAATGGAGTAGGGGTGGTGTGGGGGGTTGAGAAATATTATAAATAATCTGAGACCTTGGCTTATAGTACATACACCGAATTTAAAGTTTCTGTACTCTTACCAGCTTGCATTACTTATATTCCCCTATTTAACCCCCAGCCCTGCAACGCAATCATCTCAAAACATAATTTGGTTCCATATGTCGTTATAATATATACGTGTGCCAAATTTCAAATGAATATCTCAATTTTAGTTTATCAACCCCTTTAATAATGGAGTAGGGGTGGTGGTGGGGTTGAAAATTATTATAAAAAATCTGAGGCTTTGGCTTCTAGCACATACACCGAATTTCAAGTTACTGTACTCTTACCGTCTTGCTTTACTTATTTTTCCTATTTACCCCTATTTAACCCCCAACCCTTCAACGGAATCATCTCAAAATATAATCTAGTTCCAGATGTCGTTATCATATATACGTGTACCAAATTTCAAATGTATGTCTCAATTCTATTTTACCAACCCCTTCAATAATGAAGTAGGGGTGGTGGGGGTTGAAAAACATTATAAAAAAACTGAGGCCTTGGCTTCTAGTACATACACCGCATTTCAAGTTTCTGTACTCTTACCAGCTTGGTTTACTTATTTACCCCAATTTGCCCCTATTTAACCCCCAACCCTTCATCAGAATAGTCCCAAAATATAATGTAGTTCCTTATGTCATTATAATATATACGTGTACCAAATTTCAAGTGAATATCTCAATTTTATTTTATCAACCCCTTTAATAATGGAGTGTGGGGTGGTGGGGGGATGAAAAATAGTATAGAAAATTTCGAGGCCTTGGGTTGTAGTACATACATCAAATTTCAAGTTTCTCTACTCTTGCCAGCTTACTTTACATATTTTCCCCTATTTACCCCTATTTACCCCACAACCCTTCACCGGATATCTTAAAAAAACAATCCGTTTCCACATCTCGTTATAATATATATGTGTACCAAATTTCAAGTCAATATCTTAAACCGTTCCGGAGAAAACGTGCGGACAAAAAAAGTTACAGACAGGCCGACAATTTAAAATCTCGACGTTTCATAACATTCTAAACCCCTTTCAAGAAAAAAAAAATTGAAATTTTTTTTTACGATTACTTCCAATCCACTACGTGGATGTGGAAGTAATTGCGCTATGGTTATCATGCGATAACTTGAATAGAAATAAATTTTCCACATTTTTTTTTATAGGTCTTCCGATATTTTGTAATCCAGTGCTCAACGACACACAACATGCCAAAAGTCCAGAAACTAATGTGAACAAAATTCTAGTAATTATTTTTCCCGAAAAATAGGAAGGGCGTAATTCACTTTTTTGTTGAAAATAGTCTATAAAATGGGACAGAAAATTCTGAAGTTTTCACACATATAAAGGATTTAATGACAAAAAATGTCCTAAAATCTGAAAATATAATATGTACTAAAATGTAAAAAATAATTTTTAATTCGTACATCTGGACCGTCATATAACACTATTGCAGTTATTTTGCAATTACCCTCAGAGCCATTAGTTGACAGATGCATAAATTTAAAAATAATTTTTTTACTTCTTAGCACATTTTGTATTGTCGGTTTTAGTACATTTTTTAATGCTTTTTTTAAATATCTTTTTGTATATTATTTTATTTTTTTAATCTTTACTTATTTAACAGACAGATAGACAAAACCCTTTCATTTGCCAAGGGCGTTGTGAAGAAAAACAATAATAATCTTTATTTGACATATACATATATAAAAAATGTAATACATATACAAATCAAATAGTAGAAAGTATCGAACGTATCGTTATTGCAACTTCCCCCAAACGAAAATACAGGTACGTAGTACTTAATAATTTATAGACAAATGATATAAGAGTAAATTACGTTAACACGTTTTTCTGCTGTTGTAGTAGTTCTTTCCTAAGCTTATTTTTAAACTGAAATATAGAGTTTGACGAAATGAATATACTAAGATGCTTGTTTAATAATTTAGTTGCTACGTAGGAAAAGCAACCCCCAAATTTACTTGTACAATGTTTTGGAGTGCTGTAATTATCAATATATCTTAACTGTACATTATAAATATTAGATCTGCGTTCAAATAGAACAAGTAAGTATCTAGGTGTATTATGGGTGACAATATTATAAAGGAGGGTACCGTACAGGAAAGAAAATCTTCGTTTTCTATTTTTTAAATATTTGTATCAACATAATATGGTGTAAGATCCTTTTTATCTATGTTGTAAGAGAATCTAAGACAGCAGTTTTGCATAACCTTAATCTTGTTCTGACAGTTTTTGCTGAGAAAAAGAAAGTAAACTACTGGCATAATCAAAATGACTTAATATCAACCTCCGTTTAATATCACAAGGCGAATGTACTTATATTTATAAACATATTTCATTTTAGATTATGCTATGCTGCACTTGATTATCACTTGCTTTTCAAAATTCATGTTTTGATCAATGATAAGTCCTAAGTTTTTGGCAGTATAACTTAACTGAATGTGGTTTTTATCCAAAAAAATGTCATGAGACATATTTTGTTTAGTTTTGGCACACAGCATTTTATTTCCAATGTACAGAGCTACTGTTTTTGAAGGATTAATCACCATCCCATGGTTCGTATAATATTCAGATACGCTCTTTAAGTTTTCATTTAGCACTGAAATTGATCGATCAGGATTTTGTGGATCACTTGCTATTTGAATGTGGACATCGTCTACCTACAGCTGCATAGTACACAAAGAAGTAAATGTTTTTAATAGATCACTGGTATATATTATAAATAGAAGTGGACCAAGAATGCTTTCTTGGGGTACGCCTTTGCTAATGGACAAGTCAAAGGAAAGAGTATCATTAGTTTTCACCATTTGGGTACGATCGGACAGATAATTAGCAAACCACTTTAGCACTGTAAGATGTATATTATTATAGTTTAGTTTGGCGATAAGGAGATCATGGTTGATAACGTCAAACACTTGGCTGTAATCTCAGCACTAAGAATGTGGTTTGTGATTTGTCAATATTTTCTAAAAGGTTATTGGTGATTTCCAATAGCACTGTTGTAGTGATGTGACGGTTTCTAAATCCAGATTGCGTGAGAGGAAGTACGTCGTTACTTGATATGATAAGTGAGTCTTCTACTCATTACTTTTTCCAGAAGTTTTAATAGAGGTGCAGAACGCTTATTGATCTGAGATTAGGTAGAGGAGTTATTATTGATTTCTTCCACTTGGGAGCAACAGTAGAATGTTCAAATGAGGTATTTATAATGTGTGTTATGGCATTCTTACAGTATGGTGTAGCATTTCCAAATTGACGTCAGATCCGATGGCGACTGATTTACTCTCTTTGAGGGTTTGTTCTACTTCCTCCATCAAAACCCCAGGAAGTTCCATATCAGTTGATGAGGGATTGGCGATGTTGTTTTGATAAAAATATAAAGTGTCATTATTTATGGATCCGGCTGCTATATATGCAAAAAAATGGTTTATCTCATTAGCGTTGTTGAAGTCTGGGGAAATTTCATTACGGGGTTTATTATGTACATTCCAGTTTGCAAAGTCTCTCCACAGTCTTTTTGGCTTGTTCTTGCTAAAATTTACTTGATGGATAATGTATGCTTTTTTAATTTTTGATTGCCAGATATAGATAATTTTTGAGATATTTAAAGGTCTGTAGGTGTTTTCCTGGTTTCGTTCTTTTATATTTATTATGTACACGATCCTTAAGCCTGATAATTTGTTTAATAGTGTCAGTGATGTAGGGCCATGGTGTATGTTTGAAAGTAACCGTCCTGTATGGTGCATGTATATCAAATAGAGTCACAGTAGCTTTATTAAATGACTTTGTCATCGGTATGAGATAGTGTTTATGTAATACCAGTTCACAGGAGAAGCATCTTTTGCAAATTCATTTAAGTCAAAGAAGCGATAATCTCTATAGGTTACCTTTCGAGGTGGATTTCTTGCGACATTATAATCTAGTTTACAGTAGGTTAATCTGTGAGCAGACATATTAATCATATCAAATGTGCTACATTCTATAACTCTATGTCCCGTATTGGTACAGATTGTATCGATAAGTGTTGAACTTATACGAATAGGTTCATTAATGTGTTGCACAAGGTTGAAGCAATTCAATATATTACTAATATATTTGTATTGAGTTGTATCTTTTTTGTAAAAGTCAATATGTAAATCTCCAATAAAGATAATGTCATCGACTACACCAGAAATGTTACTAAGAACTTCCTCTAAGTTGTTTAAATATGCAATGTTACACAGAGGAGGACAATATCCCACTCCCACACCTAGAGCTAGTATTCTGTTATTAAGAGTTATAATACATTACATTAAATAAAATAGTAAGCCGCCATCCTGGAGCGTCTGCCACATTGGATTTTGAATTACGTTATATAGTCTATCGTATTTTACTCGTCAAACCCTTTCATTTGACATCCTACCCATATCAAGAATGGAGAATCCGCCATTTTTGGACGTTTTCCATATTAAATTTAGAATTATATTAGATACACTGTATTACATTGCCACTTGACTTATACAAGTGTGCAAAATTTCAAAGCTCTAACTTAATTAGAACCAGTTGTAATTCTGTTTGTAGCGGACAGACAGACAGATAGACAACAAAGCAAGTTAAATAATAGCCTTTAATATAGCATTAAACCCTTTATTTGTAAGCATTGATTTGTTTACTTGCAATTCACAAATAAAATATTTAAAATGTGCTTGTGTCAGTTCAAAAGTCAATCTCCAAAACAAGTTTAAGTACTTAAACAGGAATCATTTGGGTATTCATTAAAAACGACCTACTGTCATTAAAACTGCATCTTCCAATGTCTTGTAAACACATCATAGAGCAAGTGAAGCTTCTGTAATACACGGATAGGAAGCATGTACTGAGATTTGCAACTATGAAATTAAGTTTAACATGTAACCTGGTGCTGCGGACGCACACACCACCGCGCCCGCTCTGCCTTCCATCGTATCTCATAGACTGGGGGTGCTCTTTAGAGAGATGTCTTAGAGTTAATAACTATTGATAGATTATGTGAATAACAGGGACGCTAGTATATATGTGCTGCGATTGAAGTCGTCTCGTGAAACTCAGTGTTTCGATTCGCGCCACAAAATCGCACCCATGCCTTCAATCTTAGATTAAGTGGCTTGAAAAAGATTCAAATTCAAAATATTTTTTCGTTTATTGACTGCAAAAAATACAATAATAATAATAATAAAAAGGAATATTCAAGCAGGTCTTGCTAATTGTATATGAAACAGCGTAGATCAGTGAGCACTCACGCCAGGATGTAGGTCACGAGAAGTCGTAACCCCATACAACGGCTAGAGTAATGCAACAAACGACTAACAAAAAGATTAAGATTCCCAGTTAAATATGTTTGTAAGATTTTTGTTGGATTTTGGAAAAAATATTGGCTGGCTGTTATTTGCACTTTATTTATTTCAGTATTCACTGAAAACGGTATTGATGTAATTTACATGTTAATTGTATCAAAAATGGAAAGGAAATTCTTTTTTTGAACTGCAACAAAATTTAACTTCACAATTCTCTGGTCTCGTTCACATGTGGAGTTGTTGGAGGTTATATGCAATGTCTCTGTGAGTGAATATGATTAATAACTCTGAAAGCCTCATATAACTGATATATGTTTCTTAAGGCTGTCATAGTGGCATTATCCTGGTGAATCATATAGTCGCCAAATAGGATATTTAAAGCTAGCCATAAGCTAACTAAAAGTTTTCGTGCAGTTATTTGCATAAGTTCCAAAACCTTCCCATTGTAATCAAAGTTCTATGGGGATCTGAATATTTTTGTGCCCGTCGATTGTTACAATGATCTCGCCATTATATGAGGTTGTGATTATAGATCCTCGAAGTACTTATGTCCTCGAGACTTGCCATGGGTGGAATATATAGTTCTGAGTCATTTTATATGCAGTTAATTAGAAGTATTGAATATTATAACTGTACAACATCTTGCGGTTTACAATCAATCAATACACATAATACTGAATTCGAATCTTTCATTGACCAATTAATTTAATCTTGACGACCGTAGTGAGATTTTGTGGTTCGAATTGGCAACTCGTTTTTTCAAATGTGTTGTTTCCTTCCGGACAAACCAAGCTTTGGATTTGGGGGTTGTAATTTGGCTCATTTACGTCTGCTTTCAGAACAACGATTTTTCACAGTGTCGCTAGGTTATTAGCTTTACAAGTAGTGTCTCTATAGTGTTAATTTTAATACGACCACCATAGAAGTAAAGTGCATTACTAGCTACAAGATACGATGGAAGTCAGATGGCAGCAATCTAAGGTAAGAATATTTTCCTCTCTCTTCTTTTACATGTTTCCGAGTTATAAAGAATCCGCCTTGAGGAACGAGAATATCTAAAACTGTTGCAAGCAAATACAATACGAGTAAAAATAAACGTTTAAGCAGGTAAGCTACCTTTATTCATTTAAAAGAAAATATTTACATTTTTACTGCTAATAGTGCATAACGACGTAAAAACTAATGCATTCGGCAAGTTGATTCCACTACTAGTACAGTTTTCTTCTTATGTAGCCTTTGATCTTTCAGCTTCCTTTATGGGACCCTTTAGAACAATTACGTTGTGTATACTATTTGCATTTGTGAATTTGGTATTATATGTAACCTTTAGAACCACTATATTGTATATACTATTTATATTTAATAAAGGAATAGAGACATTGCAGAGAAGAAAAATTAGGGGAAAGCTGGATTTTTGCACGAAACTCCTTTCTGTGGTTCTAAACAACGTGCAACGTCGCAAAAGTCCGCATCAATATATGTGCCGTTAAAAATGTTACGCGGGTTCAAGGGTACGATAAACGGTTTTTCGCGAAAATCTGTTAACGGTCGCTTTTATCGAAAAAGCAGTAGTCATCAAATTTGTAGCTTAGAAAATTGCCATCGTAATATTACTTTTTTCGTAAGATTAACGGTTCTCGAGAAAAATCGATTCAAAAAGTTCTAACGTTTATATTTCTCATGATACTCCTTTATACACCACCATTGATACCGAGTACAACATGAGTTACAATTTTTTTAATCGAATTTTCTCGAGAACCGTTAGTCTTACGAAAAAGTCAGTAAAGGTATTTACACAGAACTTTTCTCTGTGTTTATACCGGGCGGTCACTATAAAAAATTATTAATTACAAAACTACATATGAGAATAATAATCGGAAGGTATTATTACACAGAAAACCTGATAGCTTTTTGTCAAAAAAATATTCAGAGTGGTAATCCGATAGCAAAAACTTAATATTAAATAAAAGGTGCCAAATTTGGAGGGCTTGCGTAAATACCTTTACAAATTTCCAACATGGTTGAATTATTTTATAGGATGACAACCCTGTATATTTTTCAATAAAACTATAGTAGGTGTCTTCCTTGACAAGTGTGTTAACTATATGTCAAATATTATTGCCATCTGACATATTTTCAGTTCCATATCCACGTAGTGCAGTGGTTAAATAAATTTTAATTTTTCCGTTTTTTTTTTTAAATAGGCTTAGAATTTTATTTTTACTTCCCTCGCATACCGAAGGAAAGTATTGTATTCGAGAAAAAATCACCCTCCGAGATTTTTTCGGATTCTGACGTTTCAGAACACGTAGATTACGAAAATATAGGGTTTTCAATTCCGTCAGTCTGTCTGTCTGTCTGTCCGTCCGTCCGTCCGTCCGTCCGTCCGTCCGTCCGTCCGTCCGTCCGTCCGTCCGTCCGTCCGTCCGTCCGTCCGTCCGTCCGTCCGTCCGTCCGTCCGTCCATCCCTCCGTCCGTCCGTCCGTCCGTCCCTCCGTCCCTCCGTCCCTCCGTCCGTCCGTCAGTCAGTCAGTCAGTCAGTCTGTTTGTCTGTCTGTCTGTCTGTCTGTCTGTCTGTCTGTCTGTCTGTCTGTCTGTCTGTCTGTCTGTCTGTCTGTTGGTGCATTTACTAAAAAACTACTTGAAGGATAGCAGTCAAATTTGGTAGATAATTGACGCTACTGTCAGCGGAGACATGGTAGAAATTTCACTGGAAAATATACAGGGTGGACCGTCTAAACGGAATAAATAGTGAAAAAAATTTTTTTTTGCTCAAATTTAAAATTTCCACGTTTCACGACGCGCTAAACCTATTTCAGAAAAAAAAATTTTTTGAAAATTTTTTTGCACATTTTTGAAAAAATCGGTAAAGTTATTTACACAGAACTTCCCTCGTTATTTGTGCATGACAGTCACTCAAAAAATTATTAATTACGAAATGATATTGGGAATAATAATCGGAATATAATTATTGGTATTATTACAAAGAAAACCTGATAACTTTTGGTCAAAAAAATATACAGAGTGTTCATCCAACAGCAAAAGTTCAATATACTAAATAACAGGTGCCAAATATGGAAGGCTTGCGCAAATACCTTTATAAATGTCCACCATGACTCAATTATTTCTTGGGATGCCATTATTTAATAAAAGTATATAATAGGATATGCCAAATATTATTGCCATCTCTCACATTCTCAATCCCACATTCACGTAATGGAGTGGAAGTATAGTGGTAATTAAAATATAGAACAAATTTTCAAAAATGTTTTCTGTCTAGTCTAGTGTTAAATTTTTTTCCAAATTGGTGAAAATATGTTGCAAATTTTTTTTTCCGAAATAGGTTTAGAATGTTATGAAACGTGGAAATTTTAAATTTGAGCAAAAAAAATATTTCGTCTATTCTATAATGGTGATAAATAGATTACATAAACATGTTTTCATTTTTTTTAAATTTTTCTAAAACATTTTTAAATTTGTTTTAATAAATTTGGAATGCCATGGAAACGTGGAAATTTTAAATCGGAAAAAAAATTCCATCTATTTGTGGTAATTTTTTCAAAAATTTTTAATTTTTTTTTTATTTTTCTTTAAATAGATTTAGAACGCTATGAAACGTGGAAATTTTAAATTTTGAGAAAAAAAAAATTCATCTATTTTGGTGGTAAAAATTTTTTCAAAAATGTTGGTAAAAAATTTAAAAATGTTTTTTTTTCTTTAAATAGATTTAGCACGCTATGAAACGTGGAAATTTTAAATTTTGAGAAAAAAAAAATTCATCTATTTTGGTGGTAAAAATTTTTTCAAAAATGTTGGTAAAAAATTTTCAATTTTTTTTTTCTTTTAAATAGGTTTAGAATACCATGAAACGTGGAAATTTTAAATTTGAACAAAGAAAACATTTTTTTTAGTGGTAAAATTTTTTCAAAAATGATTGAAAAAAATTTTCAAAAATTTTTTTTTTCCTGAAATAGGTTTAGCGGGTCATGAAACGTAGAAATTTTAAATTTGAGCAAAAACAAATTTTTTTCATCTTGGTAAAAATTTTTTCAAAAATGTTTGAAAAAAATTTTCAAAAAAATTTTTTTTCCTGAAACAGGTTTAGCGCGTCATGAAACGTGGAAATTTTAAATTTGAGCAAAAAAAAATTTTTTTCAAATTGGTAAAAATTTTTTCAAAAATGTTTGAAAAAAATTTTCAAAAAATTTTTTTTCCTGAAACAGGTTTAGCACGTCATGAAACGTGGAAATTTTAAATTTGAGCAAAACAAAATTTTTTTCACTATTTATTCCGTTTAGACGGTCCACCCTGTATATTTTTTAGTGAAAATTCTACCAGTTCTTCGCTGACAGTAGGGTTAACTACCTACCAAATTTGACTACTCTCCGTCAAGTAGTTTTTTAGTAAATACACCAACAGACAGACAGACAGACAGACAGACAGACAGACAGACAGACTGACGGAATTGAAAAACCTATATTTTCGGAATCTACGTGTTCTGAAACGTCAGAATCCGAAAAAATCTCGGAGGGTGATTTTTTCTCGAATACAATACTTCCCTTCGGTATGCGAGGGAAGTAAAAATCGGTAAAGGTATTTACACAGAACTTCCCTCGTTATTTGTGCATGACAGTCACTCAAAAAAATTATGAATTACGAAATGACATTGGGAATAATAATCGGAATATAATTATTGGTATTATCACAAAGAAAACCTGATAACTTTTGGTCACAAAAATATACAGTGTTCATCCAACAGCAAAAGTTCAATATACTAAATAACATGTGCCAAATATGGGAGGCTTGCGCAAATACCTTTATAAATATCCACCATGACTCAATTATTTCTTGGGATGCCATTATTCAATAAAAGTATATAATAGGATATGCCAAATATTATTGCCATCTCTCACATTTTCAATCCCACATTCACGTAATGGAGTGGAAGTATAGTGGTGATTAAAATATAGAACAAATTTTCAAAAATGTTTTCTGTCTATTCTAGTGTTAAATTTTTTTCCAAATTGGTGAAAATATGTTGCAAATTTTTTTTTCCGAAATAGGTTTAGAATGTTATGAAACGTGGAAATTTTAAATTTGAGCAAAAAAAATATTTCGTCTATTCTATAATGGTAATAAATAGATTACATAAACATGTTTTCATTTTTTTTTAAATTTTTCTAAAACATTTTTAAATTTGTTTTAATAAATTTGGAATGCCATAGAAACGTGGAAATTTTAAATCTGAAAAAAAAATTCCATCTATTTGTGGCAAAATTTTTTCAAAAATTTTTAAATTCTTTTTTATTTTTCTTTAAATAGATTTAGAACGCTATGAAACATGGAAATTTTAAATTTTGAGAAAAAAAAATTCATCTATTTTGGTGGTAAAAATTTTTTCAAAAATGTTGGTTAAACATTTTCAAAATTTTTTTTTCTTTTAAATAGGTTTAGAATGCCATGAAACGTGGAAATTTTAAATTTGAACAAAGAAAAAAATTTTTTTTAGTGATAAAAATTTTTTCAAAAATGATGAAAAAAATTTTATTTGCTCAAATTTAAAATTTCCACGTTTCATGACGCGCTAAACCTATTTCAGAAAAAAGAAAATTTTGAAATTATTTTTTTGCACATTTTTAAAAAAATGTTTACCAAGATGAAAAAAATTTTTTTTTGCTCAAATTTAAAATTTCCACGTTTCATTACGCGCTAAACCTATTTCTGAAAAAAAAAATTTTTTTTCACCAACATTTTTGAAAAATTTTTTACCACCAAAATAGGCGGAATTTTTTTTTGTTCAAATTTAAAATTTCCACAATTCCATGGCATTCTAAACGTATTAAAACAAATTTAAAAATTTTTCCGAAAAATTTTCTTCAAAAAATTTATGTATTCATCACTAAGTACCTAGGTACTTACTATAGAATAGAAGAAAATATTTTGTTTGCTCAAATTTAAAATTTCCACGCTTCATGACATTCCAAACCTATTTCGGAAGAAAAAAAATTCTAACATTTTTTTACCATTTTGGAAAAAAAAATATCACTAGAATAGACGGAATTTTTTTTTTTTTGCTCAAATTTAAAATATACACGTTTCATGGCATTCTAAACCTATTTCAGAAGAAAAAATTTGAAAATTTTTTAACCAAGATTTTGGAAAAATTTCAAAAAAATTTTTTTTTCTTTGTTCAAATTTAAAATTTCAACGTTTCCATAGCATTCTAAACCTATTCAAACAAAAAAAAATGATAAAATCTATTTCACTACGTACTATAGAATAGATGATTTTTTTTTTACCACTTTGGAAAAAAAATTACGATTAGAATAGACGGAAAAATTTGCTTTTGCTGAAATTTAAAATTTTCACGTTTCATGACATTCTAAACCTATTTCAGAAAAAAAAAAATTAAATTTTTTTCACACATTTTTCAAAAATTTTTAACCACTAAAACAGATGGAATTTTTTATTCTTTGCTCAAATTTAAAATTTCCATGTTTCATGACATTCTGAACCTATTGCAGAAGAAAAAGGAGGGAACATTTTTAACCAAGTTTTGAAAAATTTAAAAAAAAAAAAATTAAATTTTTAACCACCACTATACTTCCACTTCACTGCGTCAATGTGGAACTGTGTAATGGCAATACTATTTGACATATGCTATTATACTTTTATTGGAAAATATACAGGGTGGTCATCCCAAGAAATAATTTATGGGAGACCTGTTATTTAATATTGAACTTTTGCTGTTGGATGAGCACTATTTTTTTGACCAAAGGTTATCAGTATTTCTTTGTTATAATTACAATAACTATATTTCCATTATTATTCTCAATGTCATTTCGTATTTAATATTTTTTTAGTGATCGCACAAATAACGAGGGAAGTTCTGTGTAAATACCTTTACCGATTTTTTTCTGCTGTTCGCAAAATCCTATAAAGAATATGTTTCAATAGAATGTTATAAGACGTGGAAATTTGAAATTAGGGCGAAAAAAATTTTTTTCCGTCATCCATAGTACTATAGTAGCGGTTAAAAATTTTTAAAAATATTCAAAAGCATTTTTTTTCTGAAATAGGCTTAGAATATCATGAAAGGTGGAAAAAATTTCTATCATATATATATTCTGTAGTAGTAAAAAAATTTTTTTAAAATTTTTCTTTTAAAATGTTTTTTTTATGTAAAATAGATTTAGAATGTCATGAAACGTGGAAATTTTAAATTTGACAAAAAAAATGTTTCATCATATACTTACCTATTCTGTAGTAGTAAAATTTTTTTTTTTTAATTTTCCTTTAACCAAATTTTCTATTCTTTTTGAAAAATTTTTTGTATGAAATAGATGTAGAATGTCATGAAACGTGGAAATTTTAAATTTGAGCAAAAAATTTTTTTTCGTCTATTCTGTAGTAGTGGTAAAAATATTACAAATTTTTTCAAAAATATTTTCAATTTTTTTTTTAAATAGGTTTAAAATGCCATGAAACGTGGAAATTTTAAATTCGAGCAAAAAAAATCCACCTATTGTGGTAAAAATTTTTTCAAAAATGTTGGTAAAAAAATTTTCCATTTTTTTTCTTCTGAAATATGTTTAGAATGTCGTGAAACGTGGAAATTTTAAATTTGAGCAAACAAACATTTTCTTCATTATTTATTCATTTTAGATGGTCTACCCTGTATATTATCAAGTGAACGTTTAACCATTTCTTCGCTGACAGTAGCGTCAGATACCTACCAGAATGGACCGACTCCGTCAAGTAGTTTTTTAGTTAATGCACCAACAGACAGACAGACAGACTTACGGAATTGAAAACCTATATTTTCGTAATCTACATGATCTGAAACGTGAAATACCGAAAAAGTCTCGGAGGGCGATTTTTTCTGGAATAACAATACTTCCCTTCGGTATGCGAGGGAAGTGAAAAGTAAAATTGTATTTTTTCGTAGGCAATTTTCTAAGCTACTTTGATAACGAGATTTTCGCAAATAACCGTGACCTTTGACCCCGCTTAACATTTTTAGTGGCACACATATCGATGGAAACTTTTAGGATGTTGTTTAGAACCACAAAAGGATAGTTCAGGCAAAAATACAGCTTTCCCCTTTTTTCCGAAGTTTCATTATTTTTTTGTCTTTATGCCGCTCACTAATTAGTGAGTTTGAGATTATAAATAAAATATCTTATTAGGGGAGTTAAATGAGTCGAAAGGACCCTAACTTCTACTTCCTCGATCCATTTTTGATGAAGCCTATTGAAATATTCTTCAGTGTCAATAAAAAATGCCACCTCCAGAATTTTGCGGAAATTGTTCGTTTTTTTATTAAGGGCAAATAACTGCAAAATTAGTTGTTAAAATTAAATATCTCGAACATGAATCGATGGAAGATTATGAAAATTAATTTGTAAATATTTCTGGGTATGCTGAATATGAATCTGATGTTAGATTTGCGAAATTCAAAATGGCGGGTACAAAATGGCCGAACAAAACGTAATAAAAATGTAATATTAGTTGTAAAATTTAATTCCTAGTCGATGAAAAAATATTAAAATTAATTTCTAAATATTTTTGGGTATACTGAATACGAATCTGAAGTTAGATTTGCGAAATTCAAAATGGCGTTGACATAATGACTCACTCAAATGCAGTAAATATGCAAAACTGACCAACGAAAAAATGATTTTTTACTTCCCTCGCATACCGAAGGGAAGTATTGTATTCGAGAAAAAATCACCCTCCGAGATTTTTTCGGATTCTGACGTTTCAGAACACGTAGATTCCGAAAATATAGGTTTTTCAATTCCGTCAGTCTGTCTGTCTGTCTGTCTGTCGGTCTGTCTGTCTGTCTGTCTGTCTGTCTGTCTGTTGGTGTATTTACTAAAAAACTACTTGACGGAGAGCAGTCAAATTTGGTAGGTAGTTAACCCTACTGTCAGCGAAGAACTGGTAGAATTTTCACTGAAAAATATACAGGGTGGACCGTCTAAACGGAATAAATAGTGAAAAAATTTTTTTTTTTGCTCAAATTTAAAATTTCCTCGTTTCATGACGCGCTAAACCTGTTTCAGGAAAAAAAATTTTTTGAAAATTTTTTTCACATTTTTGAAAAAATTTTTACCAAGATGAAAAAAATTTTTTTTTGCTCAAATTTAAAATTTCCACGTTTCATTACGCGCTAAACCTATTTCAGGAAAAAAAAATTTTTGAAAATTTTTTTCAAACATTTTTGAAAAAATTTTTACCAAGTTGAAAAAAATTTTTTTTTGCTCAAATTTAAAATTTCCACGTTTCATGACGCGCTAAACCTATTTCAGAAAAAAAAAATTTTTGAAAATTTTTTTCAAACATTTTTGAAAAAATTTTTACCAAGATGAAAAAAATTTGTTTTTGCTCAAATTTAAAATTTCTACGTTTCATGACACGCTTAACCTATTTCAAGAAAAAAAAAATTGAAAATTTTTTTCACCAATATTTTTGAAAAAATTTTTACTACTAAAATGATTTTTTTTTTTCTTTCTTCAAATTTAAAATTTTCACGTTTCATGGCATTCTAAGCCTGATTAAAAAAAAAGTTTTTTGAAATTTTATCACTAAGATAGAATTTTTCTTTCTTTGTTCAGATTTTTTTAAAAATTTGAAAACATTTTTAATCCATTTATGTATCACTACTATAGAACAGACGAAAAAATTTTTTTTGCTCAAATTTAAAATTTCCACGTTTCATGACATTCCAATAAGGGCGAAAAACGTTTCAAGGGCTAAGCATTTCCAGGAAACAGAATGATAGATTTCATGAAAATGTAATCCATTGGAATGAACAATTTTTTAAGACAAGGTAGATAAATAAATTCATTTTAGGTCTTTGTTCTCATTTTTAACTGAATCTTCATAATCGTAGGGGGTTATGTGGATACTAGTTTAATCTGCATGGCCGTAGGGGACTGTGTGGATGCTAGTGTTAGAATGAGAATTGTCAAATAAGAAATTAGACAAATTCATTTTAGGATTTTAATTTGCTAGCATAACCAGAATTCAGGTTATCGAAAGAATGCAAAGATTTCATTAATATTTCTACACAAAGTTTTTCTCTTAGTTATAGATAGTTATTTTTTCTGCTGTTTGCAAAATCCTATAAATAATGTTTCAATACAATTATAAGCAAACAAATAATAATTCATTTTTAAACATGCATAGAGTATATAGGCTCCAATACTAGTTAGCTAATAGATAGGTGAAGTTGTTTTTATCAGTCAATGTCAAATATAATCATTTCACACTTATTCATAGAAATTGTCTTGGTTTTGCATGAAACATCTTTATGAATGGCTTTATGTCTTTCTGATGAGCTCCAGAATAAGGGCGAAAAACGTTTCAAGGGCTAAGCATTTCCAGGAAACAGAATGATAGATTTCATGAAAATGTAATCCATTGGAATGAACAATTTTTTAAGACAAGGTAGATAAATAAATTCATTTTAGGTCTTTGTTCTCATTTTTAACTGAATCTTCATAATCGTAGGGGGTTATGTGGATACTAGTTTAATCTGCATGGCCGTAGGGGACTGTGTGGATGCTAGTGTTAGAATGAGAATTGTCAAATAAGAAATTAGACAAATTCATTTTAGGATTTTAATTTGCTAGCATAACCAGAATTCAGGTTATCGAAAGAATGCAAAGATTTCATTAATATTTCTACACAAAGTTTTTCTCTTAGTTATAGATAGTTATTTTTTCTGCTGTTTGCAAAATCCTATAAATAATGTTTCAATACAATTATAAGCAAACAAATAATAATTCATTTTTAAACATTCCAAACCAATTTCGGAAAAAAAAAATTGCAACATTTTGTTACCAGTTTGGAAAAAAATTTAACACCAGAATGCTCAAATTTAAATGACATTCTAAACCTAGGTATTTCAGAAAAAAAATTTTGAAAATTTTTTTTCACCAACATTTTTCAAAAAGTTTTTACCACTAAAATAGATCAAAGTTTTTTATTTGCTCAAATTTAAAATTTTCACGTTTCATAGCATTCTAAACCTATTTTAAAAATACATCATTTTTAATTTTTAAACTTTTTTTTAGCACTACTATAGAACAGAAGGAAACTTTCCTTTTTGCTCTAATTTAAAATTTCTACCTTTGACATTTTAAACCTATTTCAGAAGAAAAAAATTTCAAAATTATTTTACCATCTTTTGAAAAATTAAAAAAAAATGAAATTTTTTAACCACCACTATACTTCCACTCCATTACGTGAATGTTGGATTGAAAATGTGACAGATGGCAATAACATCTGGCATATGCACCTATTATACTTTTATTGAAAAATGTACAGGGTGGTCATCCCAAGAAATAATTCAGTCATTATGGACATTTGTAAAGGTATTTGCGCAAGCCTGCCATATGTGGCACCTGCTATTTAGTATTGAACTTTTGCTGTTGGATGAGCAATCTGTATATTTTTTTGACCAAAGCTTATCAAGTTTTCTTTGTAATAATAGCAATAACTCTACTCCGATTATTATTCTCAATGTCATTTCGTAATTATTATTTTTTTAGAGAGACTGCCATGAACGAGGGAAGTTCTGTGTAAATACCTTTACCGATTTTTTTCTTGAGGTTTTACAATATGTCAACTACAAATCTAATATCAGATAAAAGAAATTTACACCTACAATAACGAATATTTTAGGTAGTCTTAAGTCAAAAAGTTATGAATCTATTGATGCATTTGTCTAAAGAAATTATGTTTTTTGGGATATATATATAGACAACACATTTTTAAATACTTTTCTTTAAAAAGCTGTTAACAGAAAAGTGATTCACGTTTGGTAGAAAAATGTTGTAATATTAATTTAGCCTTCAGCCCAGCTTCTGTTGTGCATTCTTTGAGTTCTACAACTTCTGCTATTTTTGATGGATTATCCATAATATCGTCCACCTGTGGAGTATTAGAACAATCCACGCCGGTCCAATTTAAACAGACATTAATGCAGTAAAGACCGGTTTTCCGACAGCCAGAGTTGCTCTCGCAGTTGCTTTTACAGCTTCAAAATAAATTTTGTAGCAATTTTTCTGAAGCCGGTCGATCAGTCATACTCACTGGGTAGAGGACATATTTTTTCGTCCGTCCTCATTCATT
This sequence comes from Stenurella melanura, assembly GCA_963583905.1. NCBI lineage: Eukaryota > Metazoa > Arthropoda > Insecta > Coleoptera > Cerambycidae > Stenurella > Stenurella melanura. The sequence continues at coordinate 78,148,474 of OY757312.1, forward strand.
TGGTAATAATTCATTACCTAACCATGTCTCAATTTGGAGATAGAATCCTTTAATATGTTGCAATGCCGCATTGCTTGATGAAGGTAAATATGCAAGAGACATTTTTCTTTGCTTAAGAACACCTCTTACGAGACATTTGTAGCGATAATTATTTAAATCCTTTTCTGTTTTTGAAGCACCGTATAAAGCTAATATATACTCAGCGCCAGCTTGGAGAAGTTCATCTATTATTATAAGAAACTTGCGCAATGGATTGTGCATTTACATTCTTCTCAATTTTTGTTACAAATGAGTTTGTACCGTGATTGAAGAAGGCTGATGTCGTACCGCATCCACTAAATGTACAAAAAGAATGGAAGTTTTAAGTTCGGATGAAACTCTAACATATCATTTGTTGGGTGTATTCTTCTTTCTGTCACCCCTTCGCCTGGTTTTAGAAAATAACCTTTTTTTTCATTTTGGCACAAAACATCAATATATTCCCAAAACAATAACAACTTCTGCATTACTCAGATTAATCGCAATCGGAACATTGACAGTATCTGCGTCATTTGGTGCTTGAACTACAGAAATAGTGTAGTCATCAAATGTATTGGTTAATAATTTTATGAACATTTTGTTATTTTCATTAGCTAAAAAAAATATTGGGTGTAATAACATATCTTTATTGAAAAAAATTTCAATACACTTCTGTTTTTAGCTCTTGCGAGTTCTCTTGACTGATTTGATGTTGTCTGCACTTTGGCTATCAAGAACTACAGTTACATTGTTGCCATAATTTAATTTAAGATACAAGACATAACTGTTGCAGATACTGCTAAACTTTTCATTTATTTTCCATGGCACTCGAAGTGGTAACATTCCTATATCAATCACATATTGAATCGTTTTGTTTCAAAGTTTTATGGTCTTCTTTGTTTGAATGTATATTTCATTAAAAACAGTAAAAATAAAAACTAAACTGAGGCGCAGGTAAGCTTCCACCTCAGAAAGATGTTTCTTTCGTAAAATTTTCTGTTCTATCAGATGGTGCTGTCAGCTCTTTCATACAATTTGAATTTAAAAAAGTTATTTATGTAATATCGTATTTTTGCACCTAAATTGTTTGATATTTTGTTCTCCACACCTTTCTGAATACGTTGCAATAAAAATCATCGATCGAGGAGTTTTTCCGAAGTGAAAATCAAATTTGACTTCCCAATGCATCGTATGACAAATTGATAATTGTGAATATTTCGATTTACGTTAAAGACCGCCCAACCAGCAAATTTGTTTTATAATTTAAATGTTCTACGATTATTTTGTTTTATTGTTATTTTATTAATACTTCTAAATGCCGATTGATTATATCAGTTCCAGAAAATACTATTTTGTTGTCTGAAACTGAACTATTTTATAAATTTATCATTAAAACGTTTCTACAGCAAAATTATAAAATACCTTATAATGGAGTTAAGAAATTATTTTATAAATGTTTTCGTGACTAAGTTATAAAATATTTCAGCTTATAGAACTAAATCGTTTTATAACGATTTTTTACCATCGTTCAGCAGCATTTTTAGCACCGTTATAAATATACATTCGAATTATTTTATAGTTATTTCTTGGAGTTTGTTTGGAGTTTGGAGTTTGTGGGAGGGCAGACACATTTAGGTGACCGCAGCACCTAGGCCCCATTGGGCCCCTTGTACATCCTCCCAAGGGATACAGGATTCCACCTACTAAATCGTTTTATAACGATTTTTTACCATCGTTCAGCAGCATTTTTAGCACCGTTATAAATATACATTCGAATTATTTTATAGTTATTTCTTGGAGTTTGTTTGGAGTTTGGAGTTTGTGGGAGGGCAGACACATTTAGGTGACCGCAGCACCTAGGCCCCATTGGGCCCCTTGTACATCCTCCCAAGGGATACAGGATTCCACCTAGGCCTCCAACCATCCTAATCTTGTGAAGAAGGTGGTGATGCTACCTAGGGGAATATCCCTCAAGTCGGCCAAAGTAGGCCAACGTTCTCCCAAAATGGATTCTCTGCTAGAGGAGACTGCCGGGCACTCACAGAGTACGTGTTGGACAGTCTCGTCTTCTTGTTCACAACCTCTGCATAGGGGTGTGTCATTTAACTTCATGTTATAAAGGTGCTTCCTCAGCTGGCAATGACCAGTAAGAATTCCTGTCGCGAAGCGCAGGTTCTTCCTGGACATTCCCAGGTAGATCATCGTTGTATCCTTGTCAGGGTATCTAAGCAGATCCCTGGCCAACTGACAACTATGAGTTTCATCCCACAGTTTTTTTAAATTTTCTGTGGGTGTCTTCTTTAATCATTAGCATTATTGCTGAGGTCGGCAGTATGTTGGAAGGGCCAGGTCCAAGTATACGTAGACTGGCTGCCTTCTTAGCCTGACTGTCAGCTTCCCTGTTACCTCTGCACTGTGCATGCCCTTTGACCCAGCATAGAATGACACTGTTCATGCTGGAGGCGCCCACGATTGCCTGATGGCATTCCCATACTGACCCTGTTGTTATTTTGTGTCTCTGTAGGGCCAGTAGTGATTGTCTACTATCAGTGTAGATTCTTATTGTTTTTCCCGTTATTTGTCTACGGGAAATTTCTTTTGCGGCTATGGTTATTCTCGCCAGTTCTGTTAACATATCAGGTCATATGCCAAAGTATTGTTGATTCCACTATAGCAATAGTAACTACGTGTTTTTGGCAATAAATAAATCATAAATAAACAGCTCTGTAAATAAGGTGATTTACTGCTACTAATTTCTAGGTTATATTTATGCACATTGAACCAATTCTGTTTCGATTGTTGCATTTACAACTCAGTCCTAACAGATTCCTAAGCATCGTGAAAGTGAGTGATCTATTTTATAAGATTCACGAAAAAGTTACACTAAGGCGTATTATTTTATACATGTTTTATAGGAATCGTCTAATAATTTAAATATCGTGAAATGCTTGCTACTAACGCAAAGGTATTGAAACGCCCAGCATTCATGATGGTACATATGACAATTTATGAAAATTGAAAATATCAAATGTTTACTACAATTTATGGAGTCAGAAACGTGCTAACTATACAGTTATGACTACTCCCTAGTAGCACAAAATATTGGACCAATACTGAACCAATATTCACATGTTGGTCTTATATAGGACCAATATTCATATATTCATATATTGGTCCTATATGGATTATATATTGGTGCAATATTTGTGCTACTAGGGCTAAAATAAATTAGTGTAAATCACATTGTAAAAAAACTCAAATTCATAAAACCGATATTTATAAAATTTCAAAAATGATTAGAAATCATCAATAAATGTGAGGCCCGTTAAAAATATATTAGAAATATGGCCATAGTTCACAGTAAAATTTTCTTCGCATCAAGAATTACAGTCGTTGTAAGCCAGAACAAGTCTCTTAAATGATGATTATAGGTTATTAGGTACCTAGTATTAAATCACAATGCCATATGCTTTTAGTGTCAGAAATACTTCTTAAACTTTTAGGATGCATTTTAGAAATCATTTTATTTTATTAGTGTGTATAATGCAGCATTTTTTTAACTAATGACTATTTAAAACATCTTATAAAACAGTTGTTTAGTTCTTTTATAGCAGTAATTTAACAAACAGTGAAATGTGTTTTATAGTACAATTAAATGAAGCTTTAATAAAACTACTATATAATGATGGTACTAAATTTTCATAAGGCTTCTGGAAATGTTTATATAATTATTTTGTAATGGTTCCAATAGGTGTTACAAAATATCAACAGCGACTGAAATATTTTATAAGATGGTGCCAATTTTGCATTTATAGCTGCTGTGAAAACGTTATGAAAGTGTTTCTGAGAGTAACATTGTTTCATAAAATTTGTGTCAGGAACATTCCTATAACTGTTATAAAATATCAAATTGCTAGTTGGGCGTAGCTGGATGAGCGTGGTTGAGCTGCTCCCGCTGTTTGGATTTTGGTCATATTTAGAGAGTGTCTACCATTATAAGACTAAGTGCAACTTGGGATTTTTCTCTTTTTTCCATGGTTACAAACATTTTTATAGGGGTTTCTTGATATTCTGTTAATTTTTTTGTTATAAACAAGTAATGGTGAAAGTGTTTGCAAAGAAGTGATTTACTAGTACGTTAAGTTAGACTCGCAGCGCTCTATCGCAAGAGCGCAAGTAAGACAAGAAGACCGCATTAATCCACGAATTTATTATCACCTGTTAATTATACGATATTTCTTATTTGCTCCATCAGATAGTAGTATAATCTATTGCGTGATCATTTCAGCTCTAGAATTAAAATAGTGTCATAGGAAACATTAACTATTAAATGGTTTAAAATTAGTAGGCTCGTCACGATTGGCAAATTCGACCTCACGTCACTCCAGCCGTAACCCTGATTATGAACTTGGACAGATGGTACCATGATTTACGTGGTTGGGTTAATTTTTCCCATATAATTTGAATTTGTTTCCATTAAATAATATTTCGTTTAGTTGGTCTTCAACTTTATGGAAAATCTATATTTGTCACATTTTGTGGTATTATTTTTATGCAGTAGGATTTCTTTCACTTATATACTTTCCTTAAATTTGCTGGTCAACGATTAACCTGGTACGTCCATTTCCTACTTTTTGGTGGTTTATCTTAAATGTTTGGTTTTTATGTTTATTCGGGAGAACCATTATTAATCGAGCAGCTATTGCAACCAGCCGTGTCTTTTGTAAGTTTCGCTAACTTTTTAAGTGTTAGGATTAATTCTGCTCGCAATACAGTTCTGTGACGATTTTGCGGTAGTTCGTTATTTATCATACTACTCCGTTAAAATTTATTCATTAATTTTGGGGTAAGCCATTTTTTTAGTCTCCTAGTGCACGTGTTCTTCATTGACCAAATTTAATTTCCTTACAGAGTTGAGAAATTCCTCCAGTGTTGTCCTGCTTGTAGGCTACATTAAAACCACACCACATCCACGTGAGTTTTCTTCGTATAATTAAATTTTCTTGTATCATGTTCGATAACAGTTTTTGTTCTCTTACTGGGCATTTATTTTATTTCTTTACATTTTATTGCATTCCATTTTATTTTAATTCTCATCATCCCTTTTGGTCTAAGTGGGGCTTTCTTTGTCCATGGTCTAAGCAATATTTGTCGGTTAGTGTCCAATTCTGAGCGTTGCTGTTCAGCTCCACCCGGCGAAAACGTCTTACTGTGCAGGATCGTGACAACTCTCTGTTTCTCACTAAGATTACTTTTTAACCGTTTTCATTTGATATATGTATATATTGCCTGCTTTTTATATGTAAGTAGGTACATACATAATATATCTTTTAAATTATGATCACCTCTGATAGTATTTAAGTAGAACAGGTATATATATTTCCACAATCTGTGGATACTATACTTTGTTAATATAATAAGGTAAATTCAACATTACGTTTTTAATATTTTTGATGTAATATACTCTTTAGCATTCAACATTCAAAGTCATTAGCTATTTATTGTCTGTGTGTTTACCACCTATCTGTCTTACTCCGTCACCCGACGAGCTAGCGAGTGTGTATTTCCTACTCTTTTTTTACCGAACTGCACAACATAATAAATATTTGCTACAAGTACCGGAGAGGCACCCATCAAGCCTAGTCATCCATCGTTTAAAAACTAATGATAATATTAGAATTATAAATTTAACAAATAAGTCAATTTTTTTTTATATTCACCCCTAATTTGGCCCTGTATCAATTATAGTTTTCTAACAATTGTACTTAATGATTTTTAAGCTGAAACACCGCCATTTTTCTCCTGAAATACACTCATATTCAAAGTACTAATGTATATTGTTTGGGACAAATGGAAAATTTTACCCTTAACATGTATGTAATTCTATGAAAATGAGGGGCTAACTTAATTTAAGCTTGTTACTCAATAAAATCATTTTTGAACAATACACCTTCCTCTATTATGCTATAGGCAAACTTAATCCTGGTTACTGTCTTCCTCTATAATGGAATTAATATTATTTTGTATATCGACATGTTGAAACCTAGACACGAGACCTTAGTAATAGTTTCATAATGATGTTACATAGGCACTAGAAACAAACAAAAACTCATTTAAAAAATTAGCAAAAGGTATTTACATAGAACTCCCTACTTATTTGCCACCTTTTATTTGTTAATTATTTTTATATAGGAAAAAACTGGCGGTATTTAAACAAGATAATAATTAAATAAATTGTTATAAAGTTACAATAGTTGTATTTACCCCTTTCGTATTATGCAAATTGACTTATAATTTTTTTTCTTTATTTGCCTTAATACAACATATATATACAACATATTATATTGAGCCATCAGAATCAGGTTAGCTATTTCTGATTAAAATCGATTTCTTTTATTTGTCAAGTTTTATTGCAACTTCTAAAACATTTTTAAGTTATCCCAACAATGCTTATCCGGCTACGGCTTTTAATACATTAGTATTCTTCATTTAAATTCCATGTCAATTGCTTTTGTGAATTGGTCAAACTAATAATTAAAAGTTCAGTTTTACAGGTCATTCCTTCAATCACTTTATTCATTTTAATTTTTTCCAAACTTATTTTTAATATTCAAAGACTTTATTTAAGCGAACAAATAGAAGACCTTAACACATTATGAAAATGTATAATATAAAAATTATATAAGTATGTTTTAGACTTTATTTCTAAAGACATTCCTCTTCTAATTGCTGGTATGATAGATCACTCTGTATCTCTTCCAATGATTTTCCTTTAGTTTCTGGTATGAGGTACACTGTAAATATTGTTATGAAAAACGACCAACACCCAAAACAGTAAAATGGTGCATGGAATCCATAAGACTTGTACAAAAACTGATATATCTGAAGAGCAACGACTCCACCAGCTAGAAACATACTATCGGCTAATGTTATGCCGATTGCCTTTAAGTTAGCAGGAAAAATTTCAGATGTTATAACAATTGGGACAAGGCCCACTCCCATTTTAAAGACTGCAGCATATACCATAACTGAAATAATCGGTATCCAGCTCACAAATGAGAGATCGAAATTCAATGTTCTTAAATGAAAGTATACTGCAAGTGTGAGCAAGGAGATACCTGTCATTATACTGGAAACTATTAATAACACTTTTCTTCCATATTTGTCTATTTGAAATGAACCGAATGTAACTGCTAATAACATTATAATAGCAAATAGAATGGCGGCAGATGAAGAGTTCATGTAGATGGAGCCTGCAGCTTCCAGAATTGTATGTAAATTCATTAGAATTACAGTGTAGGCGCATAAATGTTGTCCACTATTTAAAACTGTCATTATCAATAGAGCCCTACGATTGCTTTTGATTAGTATTAGATCGACCACTCTCCATTTGTTACGTTTTTGATTGTCGGTGGTTATTGATATGTCCATTAGTTCCTTTTCAATATCACTACCTGGTCGAAAATATTCCAAAGATTTCTTTGCCTCTTCTGGTTTGTTCTTGTATAGCAAGAAGTACGGGGATTCGGGTACTGAGGAAAATATAAGTAACTCTGATATTACAACGAATACTCCGATCATGGGAGTCACGTAAAATGGAAGAAAAGGACCCACACAGTAAACTATTAGACAACCTACATGTTCCATCATATAAATCATACCGGATAGCAGGCCTCTCATTTTCCGTTCCGCTATCTCCCCTATATACATTGGAGCTGACACAAATGCCAAATTTCCGCATATACCACTAATGAATCGTGCTGCGAATAAGTATTCCATTCTGTCCCCAAATGCTATAGCAATCCATGTGAGGGATATCACAAATGATGCGATGAGTAAGGATTTCTTCCTTCCGACACTATTTACCAAAAACATCGTCAGTGGAACGCCAGCAAGAGCTCCAAGCATCAAAGCCGTTTCTAACCATTGTGCCTCATCAGTTGTTGTTTTAATGTGACTTTTCTCGCTAATAAGGTAGGGAATATATGGAGCTGTCCAACCATATGTCATTCCATCTGATATGGCAAACAGTGATCCTGCAAAAATATTATTAATCATGTTTATAATAATAAATAAATGTTTTCTTAACCGCATCTCAAGTCACCGAGGTAACTCCTTGAAAATCCAGAATGATTTTGTATTAGGTAAAGAGAAACGAGGCCCTATAGAGTTTATAGTGGAGTCCGAACCACATCTTGGGGATAATCTTATAATTAAAATTATTTCGCGGTGAGCAGGGATTGAACCTGCTTCGCTAGGCATGAAAGGATGCAAGCTAGACGCGCTAAACCACTGGGCTACCGTCCCCATAAAGCAATAAACATAATAAAATGTGACTTCTTTAAAAAGCCTAATAGTTAATGCTATAAGAATCTTATAGTCTGGCACAAAGCATACTTTTTATAGGTTACGTAATTCTTCAACTTTCATAGATATTCTGACGATCTAATTATTACTGTCAGAGGAAGACATGAGAATAAAATTACAAATCTGATAAAAATTTCCTTAAACATAATATTCAAATAGTGCTCGTTAGAGGGTCTTGATGTCAATACGAACAAAACGTATGTTATTCCATTTACCCAAAGAATATTACTCAGTTTGGGAACTGGTATGTTAAATAGAATAATACCGAACCTTTCAGTGAACTTAAATATCTGGATTAAAACGTACCTGGAACTTATATTTAGAAAGAACACTTACAAAAGCAACCATGACCATTTGAAGGAAATAAAAAACAGGACACCAATGCGATTTGGTTGGACACTAAGGGATTTTGGAGCAAATTCAATTGAAGTGTACGACCATACCCACTGACTCAATGCTAATCAAGCTGAACTTCTATTGTTCGTAGATGTGTGGATTGAAAACCATTATAGGGTCGAAGTAATTCGGTTGGAGAATGGGTCACGTATTTGGTCCACAGATGGTATACGGGGCCTAATTACAGCCTGCCTAGAGGCAGAGGTAAGACCATCACCCACGTAGAAATCTACGTCATACATTTTAGCCAGAATCGGCTCAATACCATTTGTTCCAATATACACGAAGAAACTGGTTGTGTCTGTTGAATACTGAAAATTATTCACCTCTACGCATCGTAGGTCCACAAAGATTGAACAATGGTAATTCACATCCATAAATACTTGATCGGGAAGCTACAATCTTTCGAATGCCACTTGTTCCATCAAAATCTACCAAAACCGCAAATGCTATGTATTTGGTGTTTGGTTCTCTTGTGAGGAGTGGCAATGTCTTGGATCAGGCCTACATTTATTCCCAATACCAGCTTAATATGCTGAGAGGAAATGATGACAATAACAATATTAATCTGTATTCCGACCCCCTTCATCCAAGAAGGCTCTGAAAAAGCTTTGTCTGGTAGGGACTATTCAATAAAAAAAAAATACAGATTTCGCAATCCTTGCAACCATCGGGACGTTTGAAATGATAACACCATATATAAAACATAAACTAAACCGCTACGATCCGTTCCAAAAATCATGATTTTAGCTACTTGTTACAAAAATAATTATTCGCTATCTGTCAAACTTTGTGAATTCATGGCGACTACGATTGGCGCTGACGACAACCGCATTATAACTATATGTTCTCCGCGCATACTCATACTGTGCACACTTGCTCAGTATCAGGCCATCTGATCTCGACACTTTCATGTTGGCGGCCTTGTATGAAACTCGTAACTTCGGCCCCATATACGAACATTAACATTTCCAATGTTAAGAAGCGGAGAGACACCCCCCGCACCACCCTTTTCTTGGTCTGCAACGCTAATACTGCCTGTGGCGCTAATAATTATTGACACTTAGATGTCAGAATATAGACCTACTAACCTAACCTAATGAAATCACACAAAAGAATGAACTTATTTTAAGCAGAATAGAAGCCTACTAACCTAACCTAACGAAATCATAGAAAAAAAATTGTGAAAATATATATTAATCGTCATAAAATTAAATGAAAAAATTAGTAGGCATAGGAGTTTGAACCCGGGACCTTTCGCACCATATGCAGAACATTACATATGCGGCAACCGTACGGCTGATGATAAACACTAGGGCAAGGAATAAATAGTGACACAAATGATATCACACTTCTTTATTCGTCCGCCGCAGCAGCACTAATGCGTCCCGTCCCGGCTCAATGCTACAAGATTTGCTCTCTCCGTATCGCCTTTATTAAACAGGCGGTACAATACCGATCGGCGCTGACCCACTACCGACATCGCTTCCCACATAGTAACAGGCTCTCGCTCAGTATTACATCATCTGACTTTGATACTTTCATGTCGGTGGCCTTGGAAAAAACGTAACTTTTGTCCTATACGCCATACGCGGATATTAATATATCCAATGTTAAAATTATTAGTAAATAGAAGGGTAAAGTTTTGTGTTTATTGTGGGGTTTCTAATCTAATCGTCTTATTTATACTGACGTCTTTGCGGAGTTTAGCTATTATTATTCCACCACTCAACCAGGACATGTACACATAGACATCACCACAACAACCATTCCCTGCCATATCGCCACTACCGCAAGTGAGACTCGAACTTAAGAGAGATAACAGCGACTAGACATGTTGCCACCCAACAGCGGTCTAGCCCACTGCTACGTCTCAGAAATACATTAAGAACGCCACTAAACATCCATACCCTCCCTGGCCAGAATTTAGAGCCGGACTCCGTGGTCGGAAGCCTTAGCACTGTGTCAATGAGTCGACAATTAGATGAGAAGTATTTTTAATAAGTAAATAATAATGTTTCTTTGCTTACCTGACATTGCAGCAAGTAACTGCGGAAATGTTCCCTTAAACGTACTTTGCACAACATTTTGTTCAACATTATCTGCAAAATAAAAAACATAATGAAAGATTGTGAAACAGCTTTGGTAAAATAGAGAAGAAATTTTTAAATCTAACATAAAAGAGTTTTTAATGTTTTTAGAAGATAAAAAAAACGCTTGCCTGAGGAATGACTACCACATCCAGATTTTCCTCCAAATCTCTTTAAAGGTAAACTTCTTGACTATATTTGTACTTTAGTATACGGAAATAATTAGTCATGAAGTTTTAATAATATTTGGGGCAGATGTCATAAAAAAAATTCAGCAAGCTTCGTTAAGATATAATAATAATAATAATAATAATAAAAGGTCTTTATTTCCAATACAAATATAAAAAAAAATTAAATAATATACTTTCTGCAAAAAAATAAATAAATAATAATACAATTATTGGAAAAAGCCGAAGATCAGGTAGTCATGCGCTGCATGACTTCTGTTTTTCATCTTAAGCTGTACACTAGTAAACATATCCATATAAGTACATACACAAATACACATACAGACATCCATTACACAAACATACACACACATACATACACACCTGTAAGTAACGTATAATTATGTATCACGGAAAGGGAATAACATTGGTCCAGGGCATGCTCAGATCTATTTTCTCTATTCAACAACTCAAGGAGTTACCCTGCTCTGCTAATAACAATTGCCAATAATGACGCTTGAATGATATAATAGACTTATTTTTTATGGCCGATGGAATCGAGTTGTATATATTAGCGATTTGGTAAGTAAATGAGGCTTTGAATAGTTCCGTACGATGAGAGGGAGGGGTGAGTGTACCTTTATGTCGCAAATTTAGGTTATGGACGTCTGTTCTATATGTTATTTTTTTATGAAAATATGCAGGTATTTTATTTTCTATAATTTTTTTAAAAAGACATGCGGAGTGCAGTTGACGTCGCCTGGACATATTTAACCAACCTACCTCTTTAAGCTTGTGTGAGATATGTTGCCCACGCCTAATACCAAATATTAGCCGTAGGCAGGAGTTCTGTATCACCTGTATTCTGCGGGCATCTTCAGCATAGATGCAGGGGCCATAAATTACACTACCGAAATTAAATTTGGATAATACTAACGACTCACATAGGATTTTTTTGGTTTTTTTGTTTAGGAAAAGTCTGTTTTGGTATATAGTTTTTAAATTCATATATGCCACACGTATACAGTTATTAATATGAACTTTAAATCTCAGATGTGTGTCAAAAGTCAGTCTTAAATTTTTGGCTTGGTTAACTGGTGCAATTAGCTGTCCATTCACATTTACATAAACTTGTTGGGATACTGAGGACCGTGCATCTTGTGGACCAAAAACAAGCACAGATGTTTTATTTGCATTAATATTTAATGAGTGGCGCTTAGATATATTTACAATGGCCGCGACATCAGTGTTTAAATTATTTATTGCGTTTTCAGTTTCGGAGGGGTTAAATGATAAATATAGCTGCGTGTCGTCAGCATAAAAGTGTATGTGACAGTGTAATGAAGCATTTTTATAGTGTGGAAATTGCACCCGACACCGCCGTCTATTTTTCGATTTAGAATATGAATATTTTCTAATACAGGTATTGGGCGTAATTTCTAGTGTGGAAATTACACCCAAAGCCACCGTCTATTTTCGTATTTTAAATATTAATATTTTATACTGTCCACACAGCATAAATAAGTACTATACTTTCATTTAGCAAGTAGACATACACGCCGCTAGATGGAGCACTGTCTCCATCACTGACACCATTGGCTTCACCGTTAACGAATGCTTGGCCCAGCCAGCCAAATAATTAATTATTAGCCCGGGTCCATTCAGTTGGACCGTTACCAGGCTAATTGGAAACCACCGTCCCATAGGAGAGAGAGAGTAAGTAAAACCGACCGTAAATAAGCAGCTTGGCTGGGACTAAGTGCCATCCGTGTACTAATCCCGGTTTGCTCCGCCGTGTGTCTGGGAGGATACATTGGTTGGCAACAAGTCTCGTGTTTGCCCTCTGGCCTGGTTGCGTCGTCTGGAGGACAAGCGAGCACTTGGGAAGCTTGGGGCTTTCTGGTCTGGGTGCGTCGACTGGAAAGTCACAAAGCCTTCTAGCACACCGAAGTATCATCCCCGACCAAACACCGCCTACCGGAGTGAGCCAGTGTGCAAGTTGGGAAACTTTCCGCTGGTAACAGGTCTCGTGTTTGCCCTCTGGCCTGGTTGCGTCGTCTGGAGGACAAGCGAGCACTTGGGAAGCTTGGGGCTTTCTGGTCTGGGTGCGTCGACTGGAAAGTCACAAGGACATCCACCAGCGCAAAGTAGCGCCCGTGAACCTCGTTGGTTTAATCTCTCTTTGGGGGATTACACCAACAAGGAACCGTGACCGGAAGTGCGTACTAACCTTAGGCTCTGCGCCTTAGCCAAGTTGCCCGAGTATTTGTTTATTATTGTGTTTTGCTTTCCTCCGCCTGGTATCTGCTCTGTCCGCTTTGATACCGATAGTAGTTACTCCGACTTACCGTTCCGTTTCTCTAAGCTCGTATCCTGCTTGTAACCGCCCTCTTGCTTCGCCACCGTCACCGTTAACCGTAGTAGTTATAGGTTAGGTATATTTGTAGATATTAGGATTTTTATTATAATAAATATGTATATTATTTAAACTGTGCCTTTTACTGTGTGTGTGTGAAGTCTGACATCCCTAGACCCCTGGACATACCGTGTCTCCTCTGACGCTATCCCAGCCCTACCGAAACAGGCTGTGTTAAGAGGCTAGCGTGGGTCCTTTACACCACGAGAAAAATTGTAAAGGTGGCGCCCGAGCTTACCGTAACCGCACCGAGCTCGAGTGCCAAAGTGACGCCCCTTCACTCAACCGACGAGTGAACGAAACGTCACAACAGTGCTGAATTGCTTTTACAAAATCAGACGTGTACAGAGTATACAAAAGAGGACCTAGGATTGAACCCTGTGGTACTCCAGATGATATTTCAAGGGGAGAAGATATGTCATTGTCGATTTTAGTTCTTTGAATTCTGTTAGAGAAATAATTAAGAAAAAAGTTAATTACGCTTTCAGTCATTCCTACATAATTTAAAACAGAGAGTAGCACTTCGTGATTTAAGGTGTCAAATGCCTTCGAGAAGTCGATAAGCACTAACACTGTAACCTTTTTCCTATCTGTTCCCCTCAGAATATCATCTGTAATATTCAGCAGGGCTGTCTAACAGCTATGCAAAGGGCGAAAACCGGACTGGACTTCTGGTAATATATTGAATTTAGAAATATATTCACGTAACTGATTATCTATTTCTCGTTCGATTACTTTAGATAGAACAGGTAAAATACTAATAGGGCGCAGATCCTTAAATTCCAATGGATTAGTAATTTTAGGAAGCGGTTGGACGATAGCCTCTTTCCAGGAATCCGGGAATACACTCTTTCAAAACAGAAATTTATAATATGAGTTACAAATGGTATGATAATTGGACAGCACAATAATATTAATTTAATATTAAGTCCGTCATGACCATGTGCATTAGATTTTATATTAAATATATTTTTTAATACAGTATGTTCAGGAACTGCCTTAAACTGAAATGGTTCAACTCCTGCTTTAACGTTATCTTTGTAGAAATTGATAATATCGTGATCGGCAGGTATTGTGGAAATACAATTCATATAATAATTATTCAAACCTTCCGCATTTTTTAAGTTATTAGGAATACAGTTTCCCTGTTTACGCATATTTAACATATGTAAGTCTTTCCATATTTTATTACTACCCCTTACACGTAATTCATATTCAAAATATGCTCTTTTTTCGTTCCTGCATGCAAGAGTGGTATAATTACGTAGGGTTTTGTAATAATTATAATGAACTATATTTTTAGTTTGACGCCATTTTAAACGAGCTTTGTCTCTAAGGGACATGAGCAGGCGTATATTATCTGTAATCCAAGGGGAATACTTCTTAGTGATTCTTATAGTTTTGAGTGGCGCATGTATGTTAAAAAGCATTAAAATGGCATCATTAAAAAAAGAAATTTTATCATTTACATTGTTCATATCATAGATAGATTCAAAGCGTATAGATTGTAAATCGGCATTAAATAAAGCATTATCAAAATTTCTAAAATCCCTTATTGTCTTAATAACAGGAGGATCAATCTTTCGCGTGATATTTAATCTACAACATACTAGATCATGATCGGACATTTGATCTAAGCTAGTTATACTTACATTTTGTATAAAAGAGCTATCGTTATTACTTGTTACAATTAAATCAATTAATGTCATAGTATTAAGTGTCACGCGAGTAGGTTCAGTTACTAGCTGATTAAAACTATAGGCATCCAACAATGAGTTAAGTTTCCGAGTGGCAGGACAGCTAGTATTTAATACGTTTATATTAAAATCTCCTAGGCAAAAAACTTCATCGTATTGCGGCAAAAAGGAAGATAAATTTTGCTCTAAAGTATTTAAGAAGTCCGTATATGAGAAATCGGGTGGTCTATATGCGACGCCAACTGCAAATTGCTGTTTATTTATTTTTAGGTTAATCCATAGTTGCTCTACATTGTTTTCGGTATGAATGATAGAATATGAGATATTACTTTTAATATAAATACATACACCTCCTCCTCTACCTAACCTGCGGTCTTTTCTTGCCAGATTGTATCCTTGTAAATGGACGGCGTGGTTATCTGTTGTGGGTGTAAGCCATGTTTCACATAAACACAATACTGTGTAGTTAGCAGACAAAATATGCTCCTTCAAGTCGTTGATTTTAGGCAATAATGATCTGATGTTAAATTGTGCTAATGTAATACTTTCCCTCATTTTTCTATAGCTAAATACAAATATAAGTACATTTTACCTAACACTTAACTACAACTTAAACTTAATTTTAAGCATATTATCTACTATAAGCGTTTCAACTGAATTGTTTTCATATTCTCTTATATATGGAACCACTTTATATATATACTTATAGAAAAAAATGCAATAAAATAACTTCTACACTAAAGTAGACAATGGAATAATAGTGCTTAATATACTTATTTATATAAATTATATTTTTGACATACTTGTTAGTGATTTCTTTTTTTTTTTTTTTCTTCTTTTTATTACGTCTATTTGGATTGTCTCCAACCTTGCGGAATGCTCTGGATGCCTCTAAATTATAATATTCCTTTAATTTTGCCCCACGTACAGTTTCATTTTATATCATTTTCATCCCTATAATTTTTTATTTCTATTCTATATTCGTCAATAAGTTCTCGTAAATCTTTAGTTGAAAGCTGTTAATCCGAATTTATTTGCAATAGGTAGTTTATATTTAATAATACTAGGACTGTTGTTGTTATTAATACTATTTTAACCTATAACTATTCTAATTCACTCTGAAAGTTTTTATTTTTGACCGTTCTAAGTTTTAAGTTTCAGACGATTTTTTCTCTTTTGTAAACATCAGCACTTCACCACCAATGTCTGGCCACACAAAATTACAGTTTACATTTCTATTCTATTTCTGTTTTTGTCCATTGTAAGTTTTAAGTGTAAGATGATTTTTTCCCTTTTGTAAACACCAGCACCTCCCCACGAATGTCTGATCTCACAAAATTACAGTTTATATTTCTATTTTATTTCTATTTTTTTGTCCATTGTAAGTTTTAAGTTTAAGATGATTTTTTCTCTTTTGTAGACACCAGCACCTCCCCACGAATGTCCGATCTCACAAAGTTACGGTTTATATTTGGTTTTGTGCTCTAATTATAGTAGGTATATTGAAAATGAACTTGGCTAACTTTTAAGGCCGGCATGATATTTACAAAATCTGCAAAATTTACAGGGGATAGAAATATAGAAAAGTTTTAGAAATTTTCAAATTTTTGTTAAAATGCGAATAAAAAATTTAAAAAGTTACACAACTCGGAGTAATTGTAATAGGCTTTAGATTATTCCACAAAAAAAGGTTTCGTAAAAATGCGCGAATATGAATCTAGGTATCAAAATTGATCAAATACACAAGTTTTTGCAAAAACGATGCTAGGCGTCGGTCAGCCTCGAGACCTGTAAACGCAAGAATATGAATGTAGGTACTGTGTAAATGTTATTTGTGGCATTATCTTAATTTTTTTTCAATTTTTCAGGACTTCCACATGTATTTTTTTTCCTTTTTAAGCGGTGCTCGGGGAATCTACAAAATATCACAATTAACTAGTATGTTACTGGTAAATAACCTCTACGCCTGTGACTTTTACGTCAAAGGATCAGTTAGAACGTGCTTTTTTTACATAAATAACACAAATAAGTATAAAAATTTGAAATTAAATATTTCGCCGACTTTTTGGAAATCTAATCTGTTTCCTTTTTCAAGGGTTTTTTAAAAATCTTTTTTGCTGTGTATGATAAATACACAGCTCTAAGAATGTTTGTTACATTCAATATCCATAGATACTTACTGTTTACATAGAACTGTTGATACAGTTAACAGTTTTTTTAAAATTTTTATACAATGTTAAGTTTGTGAAGTGCCATTCTATGTCCATGCTCCCAAGCGTGTTCGCAGATCTTAGACCTCTGAATTTAATTTTTTCTGATATAATTTTGATGTTCGCTCAATCTTACACTAAACGGTCTGGATGACTCACCTACGTAATGTGTGTTGCGCTCACACGGAATAATATAAATGCAATTTTTTGAATTTTGCTCGTGGTTCTTCGGTTTCGTCTTTGTCAGAATAGATCTTAAAGTGTTGTTTGTTTGAAGTACCGTCCTAATATAAAATCTATCACGGATAAGGCGCAACTTTTCGGATAATCCGCATACATTAGGAATTAACGCTGTGTAACGTTTTTCAGGTTTTTGTCGTACCTGTTTGTTATCTTCAATATTTATGAAGGTTTTATCGACAAAACCCTCAAGGTATCGGTTATTTAGAAGAACATCTTTTATAAACCGCTTCTCATTGTTTAATATTTCATCATTAGAAGAAATGATTTTGGCCCTAACATTTTATAACACCCCTCTTAACGTGCATCCACTGATTTAAGTTGAAATTTAAATATCTGTTTTTATGTGTTGGTTTTCTATAAACACTTGTTTCAATTGTAACATTTACTCTTTTAATTACAACAACTAAAGATGGTCTTTCATTTCTAGTTGCCTTTTCTAAAGTGAATTTAATAGAACGTTCTTTATTATTTAAATATAATGTAAAGTCTATTACAATTACTCCGAATTGTGTAACTTTTTAAATTTTTTATTCGTAGCTTAATAAAAGTGAAAATTACTAAAACTTTGCTTTATTTCCATCCCCTGTACATTTTGCAGATTTTGTGAATATCATGCCGGGCTTAAAAGTTAGCCAAGTTCTTCCAATGTCTAAACGAAGCTTGCTAAATTGCAATTTCTGTAAATTTTTTTATAACATCTGCCGCAAATATTATTAAAATTCTATGACCAATTCTTCCCGCATACTTAAGTGCAAATATAGTCAAGAAGTTTACCTTTAAAGAGACTTGGAGGAAACTCAGGATGTGGAAGAAGTGATTCATTACGCAGCGGTTTTTATGTCACCACCGACATCCAGTGAAACTTAAATATACTATAAATAGTAATTACAGATTTTTTATATCTTAGTTGCGGTGTAGGTTTTGCCTTAGGTGGGGCATGTGTTAAAACCAGGCTTTGCAAAGATTCCTTGAAATTTTGGTATTTGGTTAATTACAAGAATTACCACCAACAACGCTAATTGCGCAGGACAGATCATATTTCATTAGAGACATTTTGAATCTGCCCATTCCGTAGAGGTGTTTTAAAACCTCATGAGCCGTGACCTTCATATGCGCAGAGACATAATCCGTCCTGTTGACTCAGTTACACTTCTTAAAAATATTATATTTATTGTTTACAATTTATCCCGAGCTCTTGTTTATGTATACAGCAAGGCAGCCTCCAGTGTCTTCAAAAACATACTTATAACTCAGATTAAACTTTGCCTTTTGCGCATTTCGCGGCTCATGAGATTCTGAAACACCTCTACCGAAGTCTTTAGCAGAGAAGAAGCGTTTATCGACCGGCTTCACACAGTAAGTTATATACCGTTTTGAGCTGCCGTTTCTTGTGAGAGGTTTTTATACTTACAAAGATAAGAATACTGAAATCCGTGTATAAACTTATAGTTTAGAATAATTCCGATTCGATGTATTAAAATAAAATTGCCGTTTTTCCGAATTATCGAGGTAAATTTCATGTTGTATATATAAATTATTATAAGAGTACTCTAGGGAGGGCCTGTTAGATTCTCAAGATTTTATCCAAATAATACAAAACAAAATAACAAAAAGATGATATTTCGCGAGAATACCAGAAAAATGTTTCCGTCCCTATTATTTTAACTTAGGCCGTTTTTCCAATTAAATGAGTTAAAATAACGTCCGGCATTTTGCCGGAGTGGTAGAAATTAGTTTTCCGTTTATTTTATTTTAACTTTTCCGTATGTTTACGAATTAAAATAAAATCTCTTGCTTTAGATAATTTTTGTGAAATTTGTTATAGTCCGGGAATTGAGTATAAAAGCTAGGATACCGTAAATACATTGATTCTGGAAATATTTCAAATACCTTGATTTTGGGAATATTTTAATACTTTTTTCTGTGTTAACTCTCACAAGAAACCGCGTGACTGGTGGTTTCTACGCGCATCCAGCTGCGCGCCGATTCCCTCTCTGTACCGAATTTATTTCATAGTCAGCTCCTGTCAGACTGAGATCAGAGAGGCATTACCGAGCCGACCACCGACCGATTCAGCCGTTTGCACAACACCCAGTAGATAGTAAATAGCTTTAAATAATTGAAGGCTGGGCAAACTTATAGTAATCGTGTTGAAAGTAATTTTAATATTTCATAGTTGAAACGAAATAAGAATATAATGATTTTAACAAATATCAATGATAAGCAAAAGAACTTATCTGATCCGGATTCGTTTTTTTTTCTTGCTTTCCTGTCGTTTACCGTTTTTTTTTTAATTTTTCTTTTTATACAAATAAAACCGAACCTATGTATTCTTTGGATTTTATCCAATGCATACATACACTAATAACTGTTGTATTTAATTAATATCAATTTTGCCCAGTTTTTCAGATATACACTTGCATAAGCATAAGAAGAAGGAAAAAAATGCACTTGGATGTTTATTACCGTAAATATTTGCTTATAACTGCCTGATAATTGCCCACTGCCTGCTTTACTGTCTATCGCCTTCGAGCTTACTGTTTTACCGCTGTACCGCTTTACCGCTTTAACGCACTACTACCGCTTTATAAACTGCCTGCTCATTACTGCCGAAATAATAATAGTAATAGTAATTTAACATCTTTGCATTGCCTGGTTTCCTGTTTTCGTAGTTTTCATAGTATCATGTAAAATGAAATAATATGACATATCTTAAGTTTTGATATTTTTTATACTGAACTTTACCGGAGTATATTTGGTACGTGAACATTTCTTTTTATTTAATTATTATTGTTGTTATTGAATTCTATTTCATTTAATAAACTTTGTTATTTGTCAACATGTGCGTTTTACTGTTGAATGTGAGTGAAAATCTAATCTACTGTCCAGGATCCCTACACAAAACCGTTTCTTCACTGTAGCTATCCCAGCCCTACTGCAATAGGCTGCGTTAGGAGGCTAGTGTGGGACCTTTACCCCACGTAAAAATTGTAAAGGTGGCGCTTGAGAAAAATCGAATATTACCAAAATATAGCTCAGCACTAAAAATGACGCTTCCACTTGTCTACGCGTTGGACAACTGGAAGAAAGCACGTCACAAGACTTCTTAAATTTATTCATATAATGGGTGAAATCTCGAGTAAAATGCTACGAAGAAAAAATCTCGTAGGATTCTTAGTATATGCATTTATTTAGGAAATGACATAAACTAAACATATTTCTTTCCTTCTTAAATTTCGCCTGACTTATGAATAAATTAAACTCTTCTAACTTCATAAAAATAACGAAAAATATACAGACTATCACTATGTTATAAACGCTTCGTACCTATTTCTTTTAGCATAAAAGAAATTGAATTTGAACAGGAACAATAATGTTAGGGCCCCCGTCTCTCGTTTACCCAACTGTTTGTGGAATTTATATTAGTTTTGAATTACTATCAATCTTTAAAATGACTTCTTTAAACGACTGTTAAAAAACTACTTAATTGCAATTTTCATTATTCGTAAAACATAAGTTTATGGTAAAAAAAGTGAAAAATAGTAAAAGTGTGAAATTAAGTGGCATTATTTCATTCTGGTGTATAGCCGAATCATAAAACTGAATTGAAAGCAATTCAAGCTTTGTTGATATCTTCGCTTTGGAAAGGTTAACTTATACATATGGCGCCTGTTGAAGGAAAAAATAACAGCAATGAAAGCAAAGGAAGTTCAAGACGAAACAGAAATCGTTGATGATAATGATGAAAGTATAGTTTAATATATTGTATTATTTAATTTTTTTACTACATTATAATATAAGAAATTTACAATCTTTGTTATTATTTCTAATAATGCGTACAAAAATTTTCCCCAAATACATTATTTTAACAGATATTTACGAAAAATGTCTTTGCTCCATATTTTCCAATAATTAGGACGTTTTCTAGGTCGAAGCGGCAACCTTATCCCGTTTTCTCTTGTTTTGTTTCATTGCATACCCTAAACACTATTTGCAAGCAAAAAAATAATTTGCTTGGCTAATTAATTGAGGCTTTCATGCATTTTATACTTTGCAAAATGTAGTAGTATTAATAGTCTCAGCTTTATTTAAGACATTAATGTTAAACAAACTACAAAACACCTACCCTATAAGCAAAGAAGCCAAATAGACCTAACACTGACGCAAGAATAATTTCAAGAAATCTTTCCTTAAAAATGCTCCAGAATGTGTTAAACAAATTTGAATTCTATAAATTAAAAAATTAAATCAACTTTTACTTAGAAAAATGTAAATATTATTGCAAGATAAAAATGTGCCTAATATATTTATATCACAGAAATAACCTCTTAATTATGAACTAAATAAGTAGTATGACAGGGTGCGAATTACTTAATTATACACACTTAAATTCTACAGGTATACTAGAAAATATTGGGTTGAATTTTTACCTTTAAGTAACCACATTGTCTAAATTACTAATCAAATTGACCTATTGGAAATGTTGACAATACGTAAGCCTAAATTACTATTAAAAATTTATAGATTTTAACATTATTCAAATCACAATTTGATGTCCTATGTATTAAAGAATAATCTTTTCAAATATTTGAATTTTAATTCATCACCAATTAAAGTCGTCATTCTAAACATGATAGAACATTGCTAGACTATTGTGGTTACGATACGATCAAAGTGTGTTTTTAATCATATTTAATGTAAGTACATTTCATCCAAAAATAATACTGTATTTTACTTCCAGCAATGCTAATATTTACTTAACCTAAATGTTTCACGAGGAACATTTCTAAATTTTAAGCCGTTGCCAGTTAAAACTGCTAATTTTGATTATATTGAATGATGAGTATTATCATAAAGATAGTTAGTAAAATGTTTTTAATCATAATAAATGTACATTACGTTCATGATTCTTAATAATGCCAATATTTAATCACATAAGAGAAATTAGTCTCTGAACAAAAATCGATACGTTTTTAACAAAAGCAAATAATATCAGTCGCTCAAGTTATAGGGCAGAAAACAAAAATTCACAAAAAAAAGTGGAATATCAATTTTACAATGAAACATATTCTTTATAGCATTTTGAAATAGCGGAAAAAAATTTCTGTGAGAACTAAAAGAACAACTATATGTAAAAATATGAATGAAATCTTTGCATTCTTTCAGTAACCTGACTTTTGGTTATGCTAGCAAGTTAAAATCCTAAAATAAATTTGTCCAATTTCTTATTTGACATTCTCATTACAACACTAGCATCCAACCATACGGCTATGCAGATTAAACTAGTATCTACACGACCCCTACGGTCTGAAGATTCAGTTAAAAATGAGAGCGAAGGCCTGAAATGAATTTATTTACCTACCTTGTCTTAAAATTTTTTCATTCTGATGGATTACATTTTCATAAAATCTCTCATTCAGTTTCTTGGAAATGCTTAGCCTTTGAAACGTTTTTCACCCTTATTCTGAGCTCACCAGAAAAGCACAAAGCCAATAATAAAGATGTTTCATGCAAAACCAATGCAATATCCATGAATAAGTATGAAATATTTATATTTGACGTTGACTGATAAAAACAACAGATTTTCACCTATCTATTAGCTAACTAGTATTTCAGGGCTTTATTCTCATTTTTAACTGAATCTTCATACCGTAGGGGGTCAGGCAGATACTAGCTTAATCTGCATAGCTGTAGGGGACTATGTTGGATGCTAATGTTATAATGTGAATGTCAAATAAGAAATTGGACAAATTTA
The DNA here is from genome assembly GCA_963583905.1 of Stenurella melanura. Taxonomy (NCBI): domain Eukaryota; kingdom Metazoa; phylum Arthropoda; class Insecta; order Coleoptera; family Cerambycidae; genus Stenurella; species Stenurella melanura. The sequence continues at coordinate 78,171,833 of OY757312.1, forward strand.
TTTTAGGATTTTAACTTGCTAGCATAACCAGGTCAGGTTACCGAAAGAATGCAAAGATTTCAATCATATTTTTACATGTAGTTGATCTTTTAGTTCTCATAGAAATTTGTTTTCCGCTGTTTGCAAAAGCCTATAAAGAATATGTTTCATTACTATAAGCAAACAAATAATAAATATTTCACCTTTAAACAGTTTTACAATGTCAAAGTTGTTGTAGAAGCCTTTAAGAAATTTTAATGTAAAAAATACTTCTGAAGCATAAGAGAGATACTATGTTAAAGTTGTCTGCAAAATATACAATTAACATTTATCAATTAACTGAATGCAAAAATATTAGCTATTTGTCTATCAAGGACGCAAAATGCTTCATTGTCGCTCGAGCGATTAAATTGACGCGAAGCATAAGAGATAAGGGATCAACTGTTTTATATCCCCTCTGAAGAATGGTAGACCTACTACAAAATGTCTGCTTAAAATTTTAGTTTGTACGTATGTGCTGATACATAAGCCATTAGAATGTAATGTGAGAATTAGTGAGATCGCTGTATTTCTGTTCTCCAACAACACAGCTGATTAACTGATTGTTGTGAGATGTGTGACTCTGGATATATCGCCTCGCATTGAGAAATCATGTCCAAGAGTGTAAATATTTTTAGTTTAACTAATGTGCTTTGCTGGAAATTTTCGAACTGACCCGCAGCTTACAGGATAGACTGGAAAGTTTATTAATACTTCATGAATTTTTCTAATCTGTATGTCTGTTTTCAGGTTCCCTAGATGTATTCTGATGTATTGATCACCGGCTATGAACGAGACCTTTGTTGCCCTACCCTTGGAATTTTTAACCTCCCTACAATAAAATTGTGGGAGGTTACTAAAATTGGTCCAAAATCGAAAATTGAGATAACATCAAATCTTTACGTTTTGAGGTCCCAGGAATCCAAAAAAGTTGTTTTTGAAAAATGTCTGTGTGTGTGTGTGTATGTGTGTATGTGTGTATGTGTGTTAGCACGATAGCGGCGAAACTACTGGACGGATTTCGATGAAACTTTGCACGAGGGCTTCTTTAGTGCTCTAGAAGATCTGAAAAGGTTTTGGTTGAGATCGGATTACGTTTAGTGCCATTTTGGCACAACAACTTGTTTATTTTATTATTACTTACAATTTGTAATCTAACCACTGGAAAGCAGTTAAAATTACGATTTCAACGATATATCACATTTGCACCTTTTTTTGATATACCTACATTTTTTTATACAAATTATTGTATAGAGAACAAACAAAATTCACAGTCTGTATAATACTAACATCTGTAAAACTACGTCACAAGTTGTCGGTGGTCCAGCGAGCTAAAGCGTCGACTTACAAATCAAGAGATCGACGGTTCGATCCCAACACAGGGCTGTTTTTTTTTTCTTTCTTTTTTCATTATAAACTTATTAATAATTGCGGAAAATGTTACATGATTAAATATCATCATATATTTATTCTTATGTTCACTTTTTAAATGTATTGTTTTTAGGTAGATTGTTGGAGTTTATTTAAATGAAACGAATGATTACTTTTCAATGAAGATTTTGGTTTAACGACGATATTTATTGATGAACTTTTACGATATTTAACGCATAATTTACACTTAATTTAATTTGTACTCTTCTCACAATAAATTGTTAAAACTCAACTTCGTGTCAAATCAGTCTCTGATTTTATTCTTAGAATTAAACATGATTTTTTTAGTAATTAATTTAACACTGATTTGAATTGGAAAAGTTTAATTAAAATATTAATGAAATAGGTATTCACAGTTGGCCACGCCCGACTGAAACTTCTACTCGTTCAATGCTTTGTGCAGTGAATATCAAATTACCTTTAATTTTATAAGATTGAAACGAAAATGTCTTACCAGATACATCTCTATACGGTTGACGTCGCCTATAAAAAAAATTAAGTTTTACCATATTATAACAGTCATACACAATTTAGCAATAATGTAACGGAACTAAAGTTCTTTCTTCATGCAGACTGTGTGTATAGGATTATTCACAAAGTAAACGTTTTCTAGACATTTTTATTTGAACAATTATAAAAAAGTTATTGATTAGGATAATGAATAACTGTAATTACGATGACACAATTCTATCACAGGGTGTTTATTTTGACCAAGTACTCCCGACATTTACATTATACATTTTTTCCAGATAGTTCAATTTTTTCTCAGAAGCAGCTAAATATTCACAGAATAAATTGTTTAGTTTTAACTAGAAGCTCCCAAGATGAATATTTCAAGTTTCAAACAGAATTTTGTATGGTTTTTAGAGCTACTTGTTTTATTCAAATAAGTAGCAAAAAATGATTATATTAACTGTTTTAGTATACTTAAACTATCTTTGTCAATGAATAACCATGCAGATTAATAAAAAAGTGCTATAAAACTATATAATATTTACAGTTAAGCTATGTTAATCTATGCACTATTTTAATGTTTCTAATTCTGAATAGGAATACATGAAAAGAAAACACATGAATTTCCACAAATGCACAACAGACATATTTAAGAGTATAAGACAATTTCAGCAACAAATATTCTTCAACAATTCTGTAGTATACCTTTACAACCTGCACCTATTTTTAGTTTAATACCATCACCCAATTTGCCAAAAACAGCTTATTGTTAATTATAATTTTATTTCAATGCTGTTTTAGTAGATGGAACCACTTCAATACAATTTAAAATTTAAGAACAAACGACGAAGAGCTGAAAACAAGTTTTTTGATCGACCGGATCTTTCTGAATACGAGACCTGGAAGGCAGTATTATATCGCGATCTAGAGATCGAAATTGGCGTTTTCGGCACATTGTAAATTGCACCCGTGAAATTTTCATTTCGAGTCCACACGAACGAAAAAGAAAATAGTCATTTTTTCACGATTACTGAATTTCAGACATGTACAGCAGTGCAAAGAAAGTATAAACTACAAGCTAGATAACAAGAAAATAATTGCTGTTATGTTCGTAAAAAGATTACTTGCTCAGTTTTTATACAGCTGTGTACTTTTTAGAAAATTTATATTTTTGTTGCATTTTTATTCATTATCGAATAATACATTGTTAATACTTTATTTTCTATTTCAATTTGGTTGAGTTGTTAGAAATGTATTCTTTATCGGTTTATTTGATTTGAATCATCAACCCATCGTTTTCCATCTTTAGAAAGTGCGATAGATTTATTTATCTATTTTAATGTTTTGCATCTTGTTGGTACGGAATGGTGACTAACGTTACTTTTTGTTTTTTATGTCGAGCATATATTTTGGAAACATAATTAGAAGACATTAGATCAATAATGCCGCCTGCTTAATAATTTGAGCAAGTCTTCTTAAGTAGCTCTTTCAATAATATTGATTTACACATGTCTTTTTTCTCTCAAGTAGCTTCTACAAACAACAAATCACTTCGACACTAGTTTCGCCAATATTATTTTCATCATTTGCAGATGGTTAAAAGTTTTAATTTTCATACAGCATGTCTTTTAGGGTTATATTACCAAGTAATAATTTAATATATTTTAGGCGGTTTACGATTAAAGCCACAATACAGAAAAAATCTAACTAACTATGGGCACTGAAAGGAAAATTATGTGTAAAAATATTAATGAAACCACTGCATTTTTTCGATAACCTGAATTCTGGGAAATTAAAATCCTAAAATGAATTTGTCTAATTTCTTATTTAACAATGCTCATTGTAACACTAGCATCTACATAGTCCCCTACGGCCATGCAGCTTAAACTAGTATCTACATAACCCCTACGGTAATAAAGATTCAGTTTAAAATGAGAACAAAGGTTTAAAATGAATTTATTTACCTACCTTGTCATAAAAATTTTCCAATCTAATGGGTTACATTTTCATTAAATCTATCATTCTGTTTCTTGGAAATGTTCAGTCTTTGAAATGTTTTTCGCCATTATTCTGAAGCTCATCAGAAAGACATAAAGCCCCTCATAAAGATGTTTCATGCAAAGCCAAGACAATTTTCATGAATAAGTATGAAATAATTATATATGACATTGACTGATAAAAACAACAGATCTTCACCTATCTATTGAAGCCTATATACTCTATGCATGTTTAAAAGTACCAAATTACTTTAACAATCAGCATTGGTCATATGGTGACAATCTGTACTGTTAATAATTTGTTATATAGAAATAATTTGAATTAGAAAAAATCTTTGTCCAAGCTTGTACATCACCGTAGTTGTCGAAAAAAATCCTCAGCAGTGTGTAGCGAGTAGAAGTTCAGGTTAGGCGTTGCGAAGTACGAATACGTAATCGATTATTGATTTTTTCGGATTTAGTGCAATTCATTTTTACATATGCAATAACTTTTGTATTTTTATCGTATCCGTAGTCTTAAATGCTCGACTGCAGCCATAAAGTATAATGTGTGATATATATGTTCAATAGACTGTGAATCTTTGTCGAAGAGACAAAAATTCTTATCAACAGATTTACATACTGAACATGATCAATTAAGGACTCTACTGGAAGGGATCAGAAAGTTGAGGTTTATCGCGATACTGCGAAAAGCTTTTCGAGGGTGACATTCCTGAGTCAGAATATGACTTGTAGCAGCATTACAAACAGAATTATGAACGGTAACCCTCAATAATAAAATCTAAAGTGAAGGCAGCCATACAAGAACTAAATGTTTCAACTCCACTACGTGAATGCGAGAGTAATAAAAATTGTTAAAGTAGATGAAGCAAATAATACGGCTGATGCGCCTAAGTTAGGTGGTGAAGATACAGTGAGAATTTTCTAAAGAATGTTCTAAAAAAGTATAATCCAATAATTGGAAAAATCAACGTTCGTACACAGCATATGATGTGATCGACAGAAGTTCTTAATGACTATACATTGCTGGCATTAATATCACTCTAATAAAATAACGCTTATTCTTCAATCCAGACTTTAGTACTATGTGTGTAGGCCAATAACTTCTGAGCAAGTAGGTTTTCTTAACGGCAGTACTAGAGACCAAATTTTAATAATGCTGAATTTACGTTAACATGTCGAGAAAACAAAAGAATATTACTAGTCTATGTACCTTTGTTTCGTGGAGCATCGCGATTCATCGTAAGGCATTTGGCAACGTGGTATAGAAAAAAGTAACGACTGTATTATTATGGGTACATCCTGACATCTAGCACTTATTATTCGTTAAAAGAATGAAGCTACCTCTGCTTTAGTGACGGTTAACAACACGTACTCCAACAAACCTAAAATTGTCAGATTAACAAAGTTAGACAAAGCTGCGTTCTCACACCAATCGTCTTTAGCACTTAGAGTGTACACGTTATGCGACGTGTACTGGAAGATGTAGTATGTAGTAGTTAAGAAAGGAATTGAGGATTTGCGAAAGATACCACGGTGGTTGCAGCGAGCGAGGAGAAGTTTATGCACTTACTGAGCAACATCCAAACTATAAGCTCTGACTATGATTTGAAATGGAATTAAAATAACATGATAATTATTATTGTAGACCGAGTAAATGAGAATCACCCAGACACGTTAACGACAGGCAATTATGACGCAGCAAACAAGATGGTTTCCCTTGCAATGCTTGTGCACAACATCGAAAACTACGAGTATGAGAATCGACTGAGAATACAGCTGGTAAGATCGACAACTCGCCAGTTAAGTAAAATTTGGTGTGACTGATGAACAGTTGATTGTCGACCACCAAAATAATACGCTGAAACCCTAACGAGCTGATAGGAGCTTTGACGAGACCGTGCGCTAAACTGGCAACCATATGATGGGGTGAGATATGCTATACAGCAAATGGAGGCCAACTAAATTATTACATGTATCATAAAACGCCTGCTAAGACGTGGCGAAAAAGTATATATAGACCTAAAAAGCTGAACATTTTAAATAGTTCTTGAAAAAAATAATTTTGTGCAAAAATCTTTCCCATAACATGCTCAACCCAAATCTCAAATAAAAGGTCTATATGCAGATACGTGTAGGCGTACATGTATATGTTTATGTGGACGGATTCTTGTAAACACTATAACTTCGGTTAGATCTAAAATTCCTAATTAAAATTTTTGACATACGTGGTAAAATGGTGTGGTAGAAACCTCTGGCATATAGTAAATAGCATGGAAGATGTCAATTGAAATTGAGCCATCTACGTCGTCGTTAGAGGTATGTCATGTTTTGAATAAAGTCTATAGGCATTGCCAGATGCATGTTAATTTGTGTTACATTAACTATTTAACTATCTCTCTTGTTTTAGAGTAAGTATGTCTGATAACAATTTTAGAACAAAATGTTATACTTGTCTCCATGTGTTTAGTGTAAATTCAGTAAGGCTCTGTTTATGTTTTCTGTGTATGAGATTCTAGTTAGGGGTGATTCACATAACTGTATCAAAAAAGTTAGAAATCTTAATTAAAAAGAGGCGTGTTTCCGTTTATTTCTTGATCATGCCTGAACATACTTTACACACGAGCAATAACGTTTTATCCATTAAGTAATAGTTGATTGAGTCGACCTTTACGTGATGAAAATCCATAGTAACACTGAATTTTAATAAAACTTAATGTTTTACGATTTTCGATTTATGATACGTAAAAGATAAATTTGTTGGGTTTGTTTATTGTCTCAGCTATCTCTATTTTAACATTCAGTTTAGCATTGTACAAGTTAGTTTAATACTCACATCCGAAGAAGCCACTGTGTTGGCGAAACAATTGTCACGTAGTATATATTTTTGTTAAAATACATAAATAAAATATTGTGAAAATCGTAAAACATTAAGTTTTATTAAAATTCAGTATTAAGTAATACACTACTCAGCCACACAAAAAGTGTACTGGCCTGGGGGTCAGACCATGTTTACTATATGTTTTTGGGATCTCTGAAATCGAATCCATCCACTTACTCCGTGATGGATTTTTGACAACCTCAAAAAACTCTATAACTCAAACCCAATTATCCCGTTATACCTAATATAATGAACTCCATTAATCCCATAACCCCTTAATCCCATAACCCCATTTTGCCCTAACCCCTTAACCTCAAATTCCAATTACCACATAACTCTCATAGCGCAATCTATCATGGCCCAGCATTTCTAAATACCCAAGCTACACAGCTCCACAAAAAAAGTTTTTGACCCAGATGACTAACCAACCTATGTCGACGCTGAATCCGAATCCGTGGATAAAAGAAAATCGTACATCCCTTAAATCTTGGTGCAGAGGCAAAAACATCCCTTCAATGAGGTGAAATGAATATCATTAAGGAAAGAAGTATAAATAGGGACTTTGTATCTCTCCTACTCTTCTTTTTATTGTCAACGGCTTCAGCGAAGGGGTAATAATCCTCTCGAAAAGGTTGATACATCCTCTGCACCCCTTCTATAGCCTTTTGAACATAGAACTGGGTCATAGAAGCTTCTAGTTTATAATCTCTTGAGAATGCAAAGGAAATATAGGAGATGGTTAATTCCGATCCGAAACTAAGCCTCCAGAAGGATATAAACTACCCCCTACTGGATGAGAAACACAGGGGTGGAGGGAGATTTGGGAGAGCACAAAGGTGCACTTTAGGGTTTTTAATTCTGAGAGGGGAGACAAATCGGAATTCATCTCTGTAGATTTTTTGTTACTCCAGCATTCAATGCATCTCTATATTCCTCATGGTATTTCATGTCTTTTTCATTCAAAACCCCCATTTTACCTTCAATCATACTTGTTTCTCTAAAATTATTTTCTACTCAATATGTTGTTTTAATATGGACATTTAGCTCCATAAATAATTGAATTAAAGGGGCAAATTCTAAGAATATTAAAGCTTAAATTAAATAATAGACTTTTAAATACGTTGTTATGTTTTAAATTTGTTATACGTTTGTTTAAAATAAAATTAGCTAAAATAAATATTTGTGATATGTTACAGAAGCTATTTAGATTATTTCATAAGAGAATTATCGTAGAACATGAGTGTATTCTGAATATCAAGAGTAGCAGGTTAATTATCAACTTAGTCATAAACTATAAAGAAAGGATGGTTCAAAAAACCTAGACACTGCTTAGGATGTTTACAAATTTGATAGAAGTATTAGAACACGTTATATAGCAACAAATAAATAATATTAGAGATAACCAACCCTATGAAAAATGATATTAGGTACACTGTGTGATCTATAAATTATATTAAAAACTTTAGTAAGTATGTGAATCACAGGAAGAACCATTTGAAAGTACATCAAGTTTCCCACAACCTAAAACAGAAAGAAAGGGGCTTAAAGCACAAATATAAATAATTCAAAGTGACTATAATAAATAAACAATGTCATAAACCAATAAATATTGAAGTTATAAAATAAATTAGGTAATGAGAGACCTAAAGCCATTGATTAATAGATTTTATAAGACGCTATTGTGGTAATGCAAATTTGCAAATAATACATAAAACATGCATCATAAAGGCAAGTTCTAATATAAATGTTATGAATACATACCTTGTACATGTTCATAGTTAAGGAGGTTGAGGACGAAAATAATGAAAAAAATCTGAAATAAAGTTTTTTAAATAGATTTTTATATGACACAATTTTCTGTAAAAATCCAAAGCCATTAGGAAACTCATAAAGTTAAAAAATTTTAAATACTTTTACATGTAGTCTTATGGAAAATATGTCAACCTAGCATGCAAACGATACATTTTGACACAAATAACTAAATAAAACACATTACTATGTTTTCTACCACATAGTGGTAGAAAACATAGTAGTGTGTTTTATTTAGTTATTTGTGCAAAATGATTAACTACCACAGAGTAACGGCTCCCCCAATCAATTTTTTGGTAGGTACATTTTAATTTATAGCAAATAACCAAATAGTGTCAGCAGTTCTGAAAACTAACTAAGTAAAGCATTGATGACTTACGCATATTTAAATATTGTTTCCAATTTAATCAGGAGACTTTTAATAAATAAAAAAAATTATTAAACATTTGTGAACTGTCAAATTTCTCTTTTCGTTAACGATTTTTAACTGATTTTTCAATTATCTAATGATTTAATTTTAACTTTTACTGCTTCTCATTTTCTTTTAAATTATTTACTGAACACAAGTCTGTAAAATACACAGATATTTACATATATATGTATTTTTTAATAAGCTTGGACAAAACGTCCAAAAGTTCGTTCATTAAATAAAACAATTAAATCTACTTAAATAATTAATTAATAATAATAAATGATTTATTTATGCCTTTATGACAATAATTATTGGTATCATCGACTTATAACCTTTTGTAATATTTTATTATGGACAAATTCGGATTTAGAACTCGACTTGCTTTTTGTTGGGACTGTAATGCCTCAACCTCCTTAAGTTGCTCTGATATTTGATAAGTTTCAGTGTAAAAAAAACTATATTTACAGCTAATGACCATATAAAAGGTTTTCATAACATAGTTTTTGAACTTTAATAAAAGTGAGATTATAAAAATTTCGTAGGTGATTTGTAAAGAACTCTTCATTGTTTAATCTCCATGTATAAAACAGATAATCAAATCATATGTAGGTAATTTGTTGGTACATGAAAACAGGCACTACCTGAAAAAGTTGTATATTATTAATATTATTGTTAATGTGTTAAATGATTTTTATTTAGGTTGGATAAGTTTATTAGATGCTTAGAATAAAGGCAAATTGGGAAAATAGGTAATAATAATGGTTTAAAGGCGTAAAATGTACCGACAACGATATCTTATGGGAAATTTAAATAACATATTAAAGGGCACATATGGGGTATAGAAATATTCAGAAAAATGTCAGAATTCCTTTAATATAATAACTTTCAAGAAAATTAATCTAATTTGCAAACTATTAAAGTATTTCAAAATCCAAAATCAAATTGCCATGCTTTAGTGATAAGTCAAAATTGAGCCAATAAAAAGAGAGTTAAGTGCGTGTTAAGAAAGAAGGACGCTGTGTGGAATGCTCCTAAAATTTTGATAAAATTGATGTAAATATTTACTAAAAATTAAGTATAGAGTGAAATTGTGTATTCAACATTTTACCCCAACGCGAGGCATATAAAAAATTTAACACATACCAAAGGAGGGTAACATAACATTTGGCGCACAACGTGCCAACATTACAATATATATATTGAGACATGAACTACAAGGTGATACCATGAGAGAAATGCATCGACTCCAAAAACATATAGTAAACATGGTCTGCCCCCAAGAAAGAACATTTTTTGTGTATGGCTGTATTATCTTTAATATTTAATAAAGTGTAAGATATAAAGTATGCCCCGGTCTCCCCTTATTTTAACTCGGTTGGCAGCTTTCAGTTTTTTATTTCTCTTATAAATATGGAGTGAACTATAACAAATGCTTTGATTAGGAGCATAACAATACGAGAATGTACAGAATATCGCAATATACAGTGTATCTCTCAGGTTTGAACGAACATTGCGTAAACAATAAATGAGAATATTAAATTGGCAGCTATCTTTAGCTGTTGTTTTTACACAGGTTAAATTCTATGACACTAAGTAAATGTGAATAAAGCCATGTTTTAACAAAATATTAATTAAATAAGCATTTACAGTCGACCACATCCAACTGTAACTTCTATTTTTATTTAGAGATACGTTTTACCTTGATTTAGTTCAGTAATCCTACGGAAAAATGCAAAAACGATGCTACCCGGAAAGAAAAATGAGGGTCGTGTAGAGGAGAAAAAATCGTTTCCTCTACACGACCCTATTTTTTGTTCCCGGGCAACATCTGTTTGCATTTTTCCGTAGAGTTACTGGACTAATTATTTTTTTCAATATTATATCTATAGCTGTAAGTATTTTTTAAGCGAACATATTTTATATTTTGTGGAAGTATCGTACACAATCAAGTAATTTTTTACAGACTAAAAGTATTTCATATTTCAGTTAAAAATTCTATTACAATATAGGATTACTTGTTCACTCAAACTAAATTGACTTTGGTTCCCTATTCGGTTTCTAAGAAACACGTTTCATATTTTAACATACTGGTTAAAATGATTCTGTAGATACGACAATGACGAAAATAGTAGGTACATTTTAACAAGTATAAAGTCATTCTGTTTTGTATGTAATATTCGTGTAAAACGGTTGATACAAGAATATAAAACTGTACACCAATCTCTGTCGGTATATCGCGAGTAGAGCGTAAAGGTTAAAATGTGAAATTCAGTTAGTTGGTAACATTTTGCAGACAGGGGAATAAACTAAATCCAAACATATACACACGAAATACATGTAGCAAAACTACAAACAGATTTATTCTATTTCCCTGAGCTATAGTATATTGTGATATATAACATATCAAATGTTTAAACCAGTCTAACCCAGCAGTGGAAATTATGTACAAGGAGGGCAAATAATTAACTTCTATAAGACAGATGTCATCGGATAGCGAACGAAACCTATTAGTCCAAATCGAAGTCCAGGAATTTATGATGCCATAAAATACCATTTTCACATACCGTGGAATAAACTACATAAAAAACTATTAACGTTGGCATTAATCAAAAGGCGAATTTCAAGAATCCGTTGAAATTGTCTCCATATTCAATGCACAAGTTTACGTGCCTCCTCATGCTACGAAACCTATTCGGCAACATTAATGGCGCTTTGGTTGCACAATTGCACGGTTTTCACAAATTCTTTGTTCCAGTTCTTGCAAATTAGTCACAGGAGAAAATTCAGTTATTCAGCTAAGGGATCACAAAATAGTCCATAATGGTCAAGCTAGGTTATGTTGGAGAAAATATAACTCAAGTATCCGCCAATTATCACAAGACCCCCGACTCTTGCCGTATGTGCTATTGCAGAACGAAACAACCACGTTACACCATCGTGTAGTAGTTGGATAAATACAGATAAAATATTTTTTCTGTACCTCAGCACTAACCGTGAAATAGAAAACAAATGGGCCCAATTATTCTGCGAGAAACTGCCATCCAATAATCAAATTTCGTGGATGTTGTCGATATTCAACATAAATATGCGGAATACCGGAGTGCTGGTATTTCACACATGAGCATATTTTGGTGAATTGACTTACCCTGGAAGTCGCGGCTCCTGAAAAGAATGTTACGTTTGGCGGGTAGTCTTTCATTAAATTATTTATAAACCACTGGTAGCACACAACACGTCTGGGGTGGTCTGTTGATAAATAGATTGATATGACAGCATTTAAATAAATGGATGCACAAGGCCTACCTTTCAATTATTCGGCTTGTTCGATAGGAAAGTTCCGTTTGGGAGAGACTTCAAAGTTTTACAGGCACTTGTTCCATATGTTAACGAACATCATTAACAACTTCTTCTCTACCAGCATCTTTCTTATCTATCTTATATCATACAGTCAGTTTCACGAAACATAACAATACAATACTGAAAGTTTCTAAAAGTTCATGTTTTAAAATATGCTATTTAGCTTAACTTTGTTAAAATTAAATTAACTCCATTTTATATTTATTTAATTACTTTGCTCAAATTCAATACCAAGCTCCATTCTCTGCATCCTACTCGTTCAGTATAAGTAAAATTGAATCAATTAAACAAACTACAGGCATTCCTGCTTCTGTATGCTCTGTTAAGATAAAACTGTTATGGTTATTTTCCAAAATTTAAACAAATTTATGAATTTTATTTATGATTTCAAACACGAGATAGTGTTCCACAGTGTGGATGACACAACATATTCATAAAAGTCCTGTGATGACCTCCTGAAAATCACTCAAACAGAAATGCTGACTGTAATCCCAAATTCCATTGTTATGAAGACCATTAGTAATTAAAATGATTAAAGACTGATTTCAAAATTAGATAGGAAAACTTCAACGGAACTGCTTGTCATATTTTAATCCAGAGCTTCTACATGGCGTAGGCGGTAGCAGGAAGTGTAACGTGCACGTACCTTAAATTAAATAACTCAGTACCTTAAATTAAATAACAGCCTGCTTAAAATTCGTGTGTTTACAAAATTGTTTTTATACGGTCGTAAAATTTTAACTTCTCGTCAGGTATAAAGACCGTTTCACCTTTAACGCAATTGCGGAGATGCGACGGCAGGGGGTCTTGTTTGTTTCGTACAGGTAAATTTTCGTTGGTTTTAGGCAGTCGAGGGTTGGCTTCGAGACGATATGGATACCACGAGAGAAGTGAATTGGACCTCTCTGGTATAATTAAGTGGTAATGAGTCGAATGATGGCTGTAATGAGATACGGCCAAGTTGTTTAAGCAAGAATATTTTAATGGTGACGATTATTCTTTTTGAGTATTGTCACTACGTTTTATGTTAAATTGTGCATCAGAGTAATGTGTAAATCACCAAGTGTAAATATTTAATAGTCAATTAAATGACAGACTGGATCTGTACTAAATAGCAGCAAATTGCGTAATTAATCTGAATTAGTTGCTTTGATGCCATCCATGATTATTGGTGATTTTAAGTACCTGGTTTGTAGTTTGTACGTTCATGTTTCTTCAGTGCTATAAGTTCATTGACCTTTATGTGTCCAGGGCGTCCAATTATTGTTTTTGTTAAGCCTTGTAGAGCTGTGTATTTATTTTTTGGTAATGTATTTGCCAAGGTAAGTGATAACCAATTTTAAGCCGAGCTATCAAGGATAATCTGCCCCCTGAGGTCTTAAGCTCTATTTTAAATTTTAATTGTGATTGCGTATTTAATATAACTAAAAAGCAAGGTTGTAGAAGAAACAAATAATCTTGAGACTGTAGGTGGAGTATGAATAAATAGTGGATTTGACAAGATCGGCAAGCCAATCGAATACAAAAATTACTTACAAACTTACTATCTTCGTAAAACGATGTAAATGAGCAACTTCATTAGACAGGTAGAACATATTGCATGGTAGTAAAGCTGTACTTCCAGGGTATATGCATTATTTGTGATTAATTTGTCTGAGGAAATGTGACCGTAACAGCATACACAATTAGCATATATCGGAGTACAATAACGATAAATTACATTAGTGACGTACACTTAAAAATAGTATTTAAGTACTAAGCACCTTCAAGCTGAGTATTTAAAGTAACAAATTGATATTTTTGATATTTAATAGGTACTTGGGTTATCGGAAATGAAGTAATATCTAATAATATTTTTTAGCATCACCTACACCTTTACTTTGCACTAATACTTACTTTTCTTTCGAAAAATACTGATGCTTGAAACTAAAACACATATCATCGGTACTTACAGAAGATCTGATTTGTTCTAAACTGGAGGTCCAAAATCTTCAATACCGTTTGGATAACGGGGCTTCTTTATAAACTATACTTGTGCAACTTACTAACTTACATCACTAAACTAGTTTGCTCGTGCCTGTGTTGTAGATTGCTCCAAATGCAAGTTAACAAACTAGTGGGGGCGTCTCGCAGAGGTCGCGGCTTGTACTCAAGTTACATAACTTATACGTTTCCAACTTTCTAATATTCCGGAATACGAAGCTTGCTAAATACGTTGATGACACGGCCATGATTGCCCACAGCCACAATATGCAGGCAGCAAATATGCTGCTGAAGGCGCATATGGTTCGTGCCAGAATTACGATCGGTGGAAGATTCAACAGTTTTCACAGAAATCTTCACCCAGAATAAAATAACAAGACTGATTTTAATCAAGTGAACCAAATTTCAACAAGAGACTGTATTAGGAATACACTTTAACAAAAGACTGACGCCGAACAGACATGTGAACGAAACTATATAGCGAGTTTATTCCATATTCAGAAGTATGAGTTATTTCGCTGTAATGAGGCCAGCCTTAAGATGTGCGGCGACGGTGTGGTGCAGTTCGTCGGTCACAACATTAGGGAAATTCAACTCTTCAAGGGACACCTCCCAAGGAAAATTATACGTAACGTCATTTCACCATTAGTGGACTATGTGTCCGCGTAACTTTCCAAAAGTTTTATAAACTCAGACTGAGAGGTAGTGCATTAATAAACAACGTAGCAGTATCTTTAACCAAAATTACATACTCATTCTCACTTGTTATGGTACTATAACTTTCACTTTATTTTTTCTCTGCCCTATTATTATTTTTTTAAATTTTAAACGCAAGCTTACGCAACCAGCATCCTTCACCCCTTCCTAATGAACTACTCTAAACAGGTCTTTTTAGCTATCGTCTTTTCTTGTGGCAACAACTACACAATTTTCCATCAGTGTTATGCCACCTTATTTTTAGTTAATAAGTTTTAATTTATTAAATATAATTTCACGTTGGAAATCCACCTTCACCCCAGGCATTTTTATTTTTAGTTCGTCTGGCTCACTCTATACAGTCTTTCGCTTATCACTACGCCATACTCAAACAAGTTCCAGAAAAACTTTGGTTGTTTCTTTCAACTTTGAATAAAGTCTTTTTGCATTGAATTAAATGGTTACAGTAATCAGTTAAAAATCTTGTATATGATTTTTATAATTTGCATTGAAAAGTATCTACAAAAACCAAGTAATTGTATTTATATTTAATTATTCACTTTCAAAACACATTTAGATGATTTAAACTGAAAACTTTTTGAAACAGATCGGCCTACATAAAAAGTAAGTGGAATAACTTTTTCGATTAAATTTATTCACTGAAGCTTTATTCCGAATTTCCTATCCTCATATATTCTTTCGTAATATCCAAAACATAATAGTGTGATAATTCCTAAATCATCTTTTCCCTAGTTACACAGAAAAACGAGAATTTATTCCGCTACAGTGTTTTAGGATTTCATGTCATCTGGCGATATTGATTATTAATCAAAGTAAACGCGAAATTAACGGTGATTTATATCAACTGATTAATTAATAGGGTTAGGATGGCTTTAGCTAAATATGAAACTTGAAGACACTACAAACAATATAAAGGCCATAGCACGTTAGAAGAATTTCAATTTTTGGGACAAAAAGATGCAGTTATTTTAAAAAATATTACAGCCTCATCGAAAGTAATATAACGGGTGGTCCCTGGGAACGGAAAGTTTTGAAGATGTTGTTATTTTGTAACATGTATAGCTGGCCATGGATTTATTTATCATATTGTCTGTCATTATATGCCATTTGGTAATCATGGAACAGTGGTCCGGTGAGCAGCATGCTTTTGCTATAATATCGTATTATAAAAACAACGACAGTGTAGTTGCTATTAAAGAAAAAGTTTATAAAAGCAGACCACGCACAAGACAAGAATTGTGTAACAGAATTTTGGAAGTTTGACGATCAATATCTCCTAAAGAATTAAGAAAAGTATCGAATCATAATAAAAAAGGAATTATAGAATGCACTGAAATTGAAGGCGACCTAGTTGAAAAATATTTCAGATAATTATTACTGTTAGCATTTTTCATATTGTGTACGTTTTTCTTTTAATTAAATAAATTACCAACATTATGTAAAATGGTAAAACTAACCCAAACATCGAATTTTTCTGACTTGCAACATTTTTCCAATAAAAAAATCAATATTATTAAATGTAAATTCATATTTGAACTTACTTAATTTTTCTGAACGACTTTTCCAAATACATTTTTCCTCTATCTCAATCGCTAATGCTAGAGATTGAGTAACAGTAATACCTTCCAAAGGTAGTTAATCCATTATGGGTATTATGTGCTATAAAAAATATGTACAAATCCAAATACAAATAGCCAAGTTATAGGGGTGGCTTAGTACTTCCAATCCACTACGTGGATAAGGAAGTAAAAAATGAAATTTCTAGCTTGCATTACTTATTTTTCATTGTAATACATACGTGTACTAATTTTCAAGTGAATATCTCAATTTTATGTAATCAGTCCTTTTAAGAATGGAGTGAATGTGGTGGGGGTTGAAAAATATTACAAAGAAATCTAATGCATTGGTTTCTAGCATATACAGCAAATCCCAAGTTTCTGCAATCTTACCAGCTTGATTTACTTATTTTTTGAGAGCAAAGGCCTGAAATTCATTTATTTACGTACCTTGTCTTTAAAAATTTTTTCATTCTAATGAATTACATTTTCAAAAAATCTCATTCAGTTTCTTTCTCAGGCTTTCATTTTTAACTGAATTTATATATCGTAGGGGATCATGTAGATACTAGTTTAACCTGCCTAGCCGTAGGGGACTATGTTGGATGCTAGTGTTAAAATGAGAATGGCATATAAGAATTTTTACTTGTAACATAACCAGAAGTCAGGTTATCGAAAGAATGCAAAGATTTCATTAATCATTTTACAAATAGTTTTTCTTTTAGTTCTCATAGATAGTTTTTCTTTCCGCTGTTTGCAAAATCCTATAAAGAATATGTTTCATTACATGCTTGCCTTACAACAAATATGTTAGTATACTTCATAAGGCATAATATACAAGCTATATTTATTCATAAACATTTAGATGTATCTGTAAACTTTATGTATCATAATTCTAAAGTTGAATAAATATTAAATTTTCAAATGTCCAAATTTATGTAATCTTACCAGCTTGTCTTACCTATTTTCCTCTATTTACCCCCCGGAACCTTCATCGGAATCATCACAAAATATAATCCAGTTGTCGTTGAAATACATACGTGTACCAAATTTCAAGTCAATATCTTAATTTTAATTAATAAACCGCTTTAATAAAAAAGTGTGGGTGGTATAGAGGATGGAAAATATTATAAAAAAATCTGAGGCCTTGGCTTCTAGTCTCTAGTCTCTTACTCTTACCAGCTTACCTTGCTTATGTTCCCCTATTTACTCCTCTTTAACCCCCAACCATTCAACGGAATAATCTGAAAATATAGTCTAATTACAGATGTCCTTACAATACATGCATATACCAAATTTCAAACAAAAATCTTAGTTTTATTTTAGCAACCCTTTTAATAATGGAGTGGAGTGGTGGGGTAGTTGAAAAATATTATGTAAAATCTGAAACCTTGACTTCTAGCATATGCATCAAATACCAAGTTCCTCTACTCTTATCAACTTGCTTCACTTATTTTCAACTATTTGCCCCTATTTACCTTCCTTTCAACGGAATAATCTCAAAATATAATCTAGTTGCAGATGTAGTTACAATATATACATGTATCAAATTTCAAGTGAATATCTCAATTTAATCTTACAAGCCCCTTTAATAATGCAGTGGGGGTGGTGGAGGGGTTGAAAAATCTGAGGCCTTCGCTTCTAGTATATACAACAAATCTGAAGTTTCTGTGCGCTTACCAGCTTGCTTTACTTATTTTCCTCTACTTACCCCCCAACCCTTTACCGGATATGTTAAAAAAATAATCCAGTTCCAGATCTTGTTACAATACATACGTGTAGCAAATTTCAAGTCAATTTCTTAAACGGTTCCAGAGAAAACGTGCGCACAAAAAAAGTTACAGACCGACAGATAGACAGACAGGCAGACAAACAGACATGCAGATAGACAGGCAGACAGACAGAACATTTTCTTTCGTTCAAATTGACATTCTAAAACTATTCCAACAATACAAATTTTTGATTTTTGTTTACGATTACTATACTTCCCATCCACTACGTGGATGTGGAAGTAATTATTAATTAAGAAACGACGCGACGTAGAAGAGTAAGAAAGTAGAAAGTAAGTAAAGAACCTGATAACTTTTGGTTAACAAAATATACAGAGGGAACAACTGAGAGAAAAAATAAATAATAAATAAGCGGTGCTAAATATAAAAAACGTGTGTAAATAGATGTACAAATTTCCACCATAGTTGAATTATTTCTTATGATGAGCTCCTGTGTGTTGTCAATTGTGTAAATTATATGTCAAATATTTGTTTTACTAATATTTTATTAATTCTCTTTAGGCGATCCACCCTGTATATTCTCCTGCGAAATTCTACTCATTTTTTTGCTGGCAATAGCGTCAACTACTTACCAAATTTGACGGTTCTCATTCAAATAATTTTATAGATATAGCGCCAACAGTCAGACAGATAGACAGACAGACAGACTGACGACATAGAAAGATCTTGTACATGGTCTGAAATGAGAAAATCCGAAGAAATCTCGGAGGGTGATTTTTTTTCACGAATACAATACTTCCCTTAAGTAAGCGAGGGAAGTAAAATTCTCTATTAATATATATTTACACCAAAACTGAAGTTATAAAGAAAACGAGCTGGCTTTCGTAATTATCTCGGTGTATATTAAAAATACGCTAAAATTGTGAAAGACTGATGAACCGTCACCAAAATAGAAACTGAATTTCAGTGGATTTACTTTAATCTCGGGCATTGTGTAGCGTCTTGTACTCCTGATTAAATGTCTCCATAATCGCGAAACTGCAAATTCCTTGGTTTACGCTCCAGAACTTCTTAGAGGTCTTAAATTCGAGCACAGTAGTATCATTTAAGTTTAGATTACGTAGTAATGATTTCGGTCTTCTATCAATAAACACTGCTTTATTTCTTTTCATATTTCTCACAATTTTTAATATTTTGTGGAAGCATTTTTATGTATTTCCATTTTTATTTTTCTAATGAAACGCAAGTAAATTGAAAATATAGATTTGTCTAATGTCAAAAAGCATTATTTCAGTGAAAATATGACCGGGTGTTAGATAAAAAGTCAGTTTGTGTCATTCAAAAGAACAAATTCAAGGGAAAACTTATTCCATATCTTTGCTAAATTGTATTTGTCATAAAACATGAAGGATATTAGAATTACAGACAGAAGAAATCAATAAGGTTAATTGATTGAAAGATAACCGAGGTGCATTCTTCCACTGATTTGTTATTAGGGTGAAAATGTGAAAAAATTAGATTTTTTTAAAAAACACGAAAATCTCGAAAATCTCAAAAATCGTAAGACTTTGTGCTAAGGTATGTTTGGTTCAATGCACCTAAATGATCTTCCCTGCCACCTCCGCAAGGCTTTGTATCGACCTTCCAAACTCCCTGTATAAGGCCATGTTAACATTTGTTTGACTTTTAATATTCTCCTTTTTAGTTTTGCCAACACATTTCACATCATCGAGAAAATATTTTCAGTTGTCAATTTTGGTTGTGCAGCAAAAGCGTTAATCATAGAACTAAAATATTCGACAGTCTGTCAACCGTCACATCTCCTTGAAGCACGATAACATAGAAAAGTTCAATCGTGTCCAAATTTGAACAGAAAGTTATATATTAGTATTAGTTGGAAAGAAGAATTTTATTGTTGTTTTAATTAAAGATGTATTCATAGGTACTAGTGCAAGAAAGTTAGCTCAAAAAAGGGCTAGGGTGGAAACATTTTTTACTAGCTATTCCCAGCGGAAATTTATACTGAAATATATTTTAAATAACCTCCTAGAAGTCCCATGAGATTCGGATATGGCATGCTGGAAAAATATGGCAGCCATGTTTTTTTTTTAGTTTTTCGGGACCTTTTTTAAGGAGCACGAAAAAGTACACCTGAAAAGGTGTTTTAGGATATCTTACCTTGACATTTAGTGAAATAAATTGAACACTGCTTTTAGATGAATCAATCAATATATTATAAATACTCTACATATGTTTCGGCTTATTAGGCCTTTATCAAGAGTATTACATAGTGATTATTATTAAAATAAGTATTCACTATGTAATACTCTTAATAAAGGCCTAATAAGCCGAAACATATGTAGAGTATTTATAATATATTGATTGATTCATCTAAAAGCAGTGTTTAATTTATTAACAATTATTTTCAAGATGTTTCACAAGGTACCTACCACAAGTTCAGTTCAGTGTATTATTTAGTGAAAATATGCAGATAAGTCGAGAGCAAACATCATGGTGGATAGCTGGAATGTCAGTATGCGTGCAAATAATTACTGCTGTGGAATACATTGCTGGAGTAAAATAATTTTCTTCAGAGCAGCATATAGACTTGCGTCAAGCGATGATGCGAATTTCTAGAATGGCTAAAAGGGCATAACTCTTTTAAATGCAAAGAATTTATATCCATTTTTTCAGGACTTGTAGCAAAACGTGATATAAACTGCGATTTATTTAATGAAGTTGGGGAAAAAATACTAAATAAAAATATAGGGAGGAAGTATACAGATATACAATACAATGTAAACGCATAGAAAGATTTTAAAAAATTTCTCAGATGACAAATAATACAAAAATTCATCAAAGTTATGTGGATATAACTCCCGTGAAGCTGTTTTATAGGATAATATGCTGTAACAAATCTTCAGGCGAAATCAACGACTGCTTTAAATTCGAATTATCACCATATTCTTTGTCTCTCTGTAAATATGGTACAAGGAGAAGAGGTCAAAAGAGCCTTTTACTTAAGGAACTTGACAATATCGAAAAACCTAACTTTCTATCGCTGTCAGCATCACTAAACGTTGTACATGGAGTTTTTTTCTACATGAAGATGTATGGCAGAAACCTGCCACTATTCAGCTGGTTTGCGATCAGTACGTTAATTATACAATGCATGCCTATGGTAATCAATGCGTACTGGTTTGTGATGGATACAGTACAACTGTCGAATAATGAAAAAAGTGTTACCGTCATTGTTGAAGATACTGATATCGCTACTCTTCTAACCAATTACTATACACAGGATAACATATTTTTGCTTCACCCTGGAAAAGCTGCAAAAGCTGACAAAGTTACAAATATAAACAATCTTCAGATACAATTAAGTCATTTGAAACAATCCATTCTATTTTTACATGCTGTGTTGGGTTGTGACAGGCCTTCTTTTATTTTTAAACAGGGCAAGCAATATTGTATGCACCTGATGAAAAAAGATATTGACTTGTGACCTTAGAATATTTTTGCATCCAAATCCTGATAGACAAAATCTAATTAATATTGATCTAAAGTTCATTACGAAACTATACCAACCAGTGAAAAATACCCAGGAGATTGACGATTTGAGATTCACTTTGTTTAGCAGAATTACTTCACGATAGGGATTGTCAATTGCTTTTAATTTCGTACTGCTACCTCCCAAACAGAGATGGAGCTGAGTTACATATTTTGAGATTACATTGTCAGGTAAAAAAATCTTTCATTGAATTCTCACTAATTGTTGATTTCATTTGTTGTGTTCTTTATGGTTCAAGAATGGACTGGGCAAAATCGTAATTCTTTGGAGTATAGTTGGGAGAAAGATCAGTATAGAAGTCTCATTCCAAAAGGTGTAGAAGAGATATAACTCCACAAGATATTTTGAAAATGGTCTTTTGTAATTGTAAGGATAGAACTTGTAGTTAGAGCTGTTCTTGTACAAAGCTTGGATTAAAGTGTTCTTCTAAGTATAGCCAATGTTTTGGCATAAGCATAAGCATATCTGCAGATAATAAAGAAGGAAACTACATGTTTGATTAAGCTCATTATAATTAAGTTGTTTGTAATATAATTAACAATATTCTTCAAAATCTTTATTTTTAAAGTTCTTATATATCCATTTTTGAATAATATAGCAATTTTTTTGTTTCCGTTAAGTTATCTGGTTAACTTCACTAAATATCAAGGTAAGATATCCTAAAATACCTACTTAAATGTAGTTTTTCGAGTTCTTTAAAAAGGGTCTCCTGACATTTTTTCGAAGAATATATAGTTTCCAACATATTTGAAAAAAACTAAAAAACAAAATGGCGGCCATAGTATTCCATCTTGCCATATCCGAATCTCATGGGACTTCTAGGAGGTTATTTAGGACATATTTCCCTATACATTTCCTCTGAAAATTGCTTGTAAACAATTTTTTCCACCTCAAAAGGTATTGCTTGAGTTAATCGATTTAGAAATTATACGGTCGATTTTTCTCTATATCTCGAAAACAATGGACAGAAAACAGGACATAGGCATTAGATACTTTTGTTCTAATGTTTCATGTATTTGTTTTATAAACATGAAATTTTAAAATGTATGCATATAATAAATATTGCCAAATCTCCACATAGTAAATTTATAGGTCAGCATCTACAAACCGCAATATTGTATATAATATTTGTCCAATAAATAACACAAGCATATCAGGCTCAACATTTTGTACAATATTTCTCTAAAAAAAAATGAAACATAATAATATGCGCACAATACTGAATACATTTTTAGGGTGAATATAAAGAAATTTACCGTTTATATATTACCTCATATTTACTAAACATATTAAATTAATAAAGTTGTGCTACTGGGATGGTGATCTCCAGTTATATAAAATAAAGCATTCGTTTTGTAAATAACAATAGCTACGAAATTCAAATTATTCATGTTAAAGAACACAATGGCATAAATGATATGGGTGCTTCATGAAGTATGGGAAATAGATAAATGATTCACTTCAAAAAGGTACTTTATAGAGATAAAGGCTTTTGAATAACAAAACCGATTTAATCTAGTGGCATGTCTCTGCAGTATGTACACACTCTTGCAGGAAAGGACTGGATCGTCGTCTCCAGTCCTTCGTTTTATTAATTAATTTTCTGTTCCAATTCTGAGAATTAATAGAGATATTAGAAATGGAGTTTTGTCTGTGCTGTGAGATGACGAAGGTATCACATCTAAACAACAAATAGGAAAATGGAACAAATACAAAGCAGCTTGATGGAAGTCTGTTCATAAAATTGCCTCAGGGAAGGATTGAGGAAAGCGGGATATTCTAGGAAGAACCGTAATCGCCCCTGGAGAAGTTATCTCTTATTCCATTATTACAAATTCAGTATCAGAATGCATTTATAGCAGAATGTAATATAGTTAGTTATGATATAAGAATAAGTATGAGTACGATTATCGTAGAATTTAAACATGTATATGAGAAATGGATCAGAATCCGTCAGAATTAATGTCAGAACATTACCCAAACTTTTAAGTTTAAAATCATCAATAATCGACATTGTTGAAATATTTCTGTCAAGACTCCCTATGGATCATTTTAAAAGAGATAATAACTGGATTGCAAATCAACAACTCTCTTTACTATGTGGCACGCCGAACGCTGGATTACAAAGTACAAGCCTGGTGCGGTAAGAGTAAAAATTGCATTTTATCACAAGGCGCTAGGTTTAAATTGCACAAGAAACCAACCGACAAATTTATTGTTAATTAAAGGAATTCTCGTGCCAGCCGTGTCGCACCACTTGAAGGCTGCAGTTTAGAGCTATTGACTCTCGCCAGTCCAAGGTAGCTCCACCCATAAACATTTCAAAGTCATAAGAGTACAGAATTGAAAGAAGTCCCATCTAGCAGAATTAGGAATTAATCTAGCTGATAGCATTTGTTGCAATCTAAACACTTAGCACATAGCCTTGTGGTCAAATGCAATTGTAAGGCTTGCAATTCGTAATTCAGTACTCTGACGAAATATGTAGTACGGAGAACAGGCGGATCAAAATTCGTTTAATCCTAATTTTGCTCTCATTCTAAAACGTGCGCATTTTTGTTGTAAAATACCAACAGTACGTTAATATTTAACTAAAATCTCATTTTATTCTATTTCAAATAAAAAAGTGTTCTTATGGAAAAGATATAAGGAACGCCTTATTTAATTTTTTAAGAGGTGCAATTAAATTAGAGCTATAGAAACAATTTTTGAAAAGTTCTGTGGAATTTGACCTAAAAAATATTCTTTAGAACTACAATTAAATCTGACAGAAGTTCATCTGCCGACGAGAATTTTGGGGAAAGCCTCACATAGCGAGTACCAACATTTTTGCAAGTGCAAAAATGCGTTACAAAATGATGAGATGGACGTTTACATATGGGTACCTCGAAAGCAAAGCGATCTACTGTTATCATTATCAGGATATAACTTGATAAGGATAAAGGAGATCGCTAGTACATGGCTAGTACATTTGGAACAGCTGGAAAATTTCATGCAACTACTAGATACATTTATTGAAGCAAATACAAGTATTCCGCCCTGACGAATGATACAATCACTTATTAGAACATATTAAATAACCCACAATCAACTCATAATTAGAGTTCCCACCCCACATTAAAATATGCAAACACATTCTTCAAGAAATTTGAATTTATTTGTGCCAGTCGACTGTTACAATCACTTCACCGATGTTTTAAGTTGAGGTTATACATTGTCGGGACGTGTCTCACTTACCAGGTGTGATGTGTCAATTTGATTTGTTTTATGTTTAATTGACTATATGCATTTTCAGTTTTATTACCTTGTACATATTGAACTGTTTAATCAATCAATTTAATCAATGAGTAATAGTGAGTAGTAGTAATAGTAATCGAATGTAAATCTTATTATTAGCTGCTTCTCTTTAAGTTTGACCCTCCTGTGGTTTTGTGATGCAAATTGGCACCCAACTTTCATATTTCTCTTTATGTATGTTTACGGCTATGATTCTACACAAACTAGCGAGCTTGTCTTTGTGCTTAAGAGTGTTAAAGAGTGACAAATATTAGGAAAACATCTTCATGTTAATTACGATACAAAGAGAAGGAGTAAAGTAGAAATAGGAGGTAGGCCAACATTTTCTTTTCTTGATTTTATCGTCTTCTTAGAGTGCAATGAATCACTCTGGGAGTGCCGACATAATCAACAAACGTTGCAGAATGTCGTTGTGAGATGAATTTCGTCGTGTTCTTAAGAGGCAAGATGGCAAAATCATTCACAATAGCACGTAAAAGAAATATTAGAGATCAATTCTTTGCCCTGTTTTTGAGTTAAAGAAAAACAACTATTTCCAACGAAGCGACCTTTACACCAACCGACTAAGTTAAAGTATTCTGGACTATATTATAACTTTTTCACGTTCTTTGCCTCTATCTTTTGTCTAGACTAACCAAAATAATCATAATTTTTAACACCCATTGCTTGACATGTAACTTTGTATGTAAGAAAACCTTTCAAGTCAATTTTCACCTATTTTCAGATGTAGCATTGATTTGAAATTTTGCACGTATATTTGGTTCACATGCCAATACATTTTATTTACAGATAAATCCAAGATGGCATTTCTAACATGACTATCGGTTTACTTTCATTTAAAATCTGAATCCACTAAAAATTTGTTTATGGGAATATTTGAGGTAGCAGACTGAAAATATGTGATCGAAATTCATAAAGTAAGAATGGCGTCGTTAATGTGGTGGCTAAGTTTTATCATTTACCTTCTGATTCGACTGAAAATCGGTATCTGAGAATTATCGAACTTGCAGATTATGAATACTTGGTCGAAAATCAATTCAATATTTTGGCATCAATATGGCAGATAAGTATTGCAGTATGGTCTGGAACTGCAAATTGGTGTTTGGAAATTTTTGTGCTCTTAGATATAAACGCTTAATCGAAATTCAAAAATTCAAAATAGCGACTTCAAGGTGACGAATATGTTTTGTCATTTATGGTCTTATCGAAAATCTTCTTATCGAACAGACACACTAGCCTATATAAAACAAAACTAAAATGAAGGAAGTACTATGATTAATAATTAATTATTATTCTATCAATAAACATAAATACGTGTGGTGCTCAATATATTTCGAAAAGCAGAAAAATTTACTTATCGACTGCCTCACACTTTTACGTTTATTAACATTATTATAATCACAAACATAATTTTCTTCTTTTTAGTGAATTTTTTTTACACTTATTTTTCAAATGAGTGTTTTTATTTCTTTAAATTATTTATTACTTCTATATTCACGTAGTGAAGAGTTGGAAGAACAGCAATCGTAAGAAAAATTCTATTTTTTTTTTCTTGAAATAGGTTAGAATGTAGAGATTAGCGAAATTTTAAATTTGAGCAAAAAAAATTATATCTATCGTTCTCTCAGTCGGTTGGTCGATTGGTCTGTCTGTAACTTTTTTTCTGTCCCAGAACGGTTTAAGATATTGACTTGAAATGTGGTATGTATTATAACAAGATCTGTAACTAGACTGTATTTTGAACTTATTCCGGTGAAGGGTTGGTGGTAAATAGGGTAAAATAAGTAAATCAAGCTAGTAACTGTTCAGAAACTTGGAATTTGGTCTATATACTAGAAGCAAAAGCCTTAAATTTTTCTACAAAATTTGTTACCACCCACCACCACCACCAATACTCCAGTATTAAAGGGGTTAAATAAAATAAAATAAAAATATTCATTTGAAATTTGATACAAACATTTATTATAACGACATTTGGAACTAAATTATTTTTTTGATAATTCCGTTGAAGGGGAAAATTAATAAACCATGCTAGCAAGCACAGACTTTGGGTTTGGTGTATATGTTAGAAGCTAAGGCCTTTTTTTCAGGGGGACTTCATCATGGACTTCCCGTGCTTAGGCTCCTCGTCTGGTCTTCCCGTTCTTCTTTCTCCTTTTCTGTCATGATACTTCCAATCATATTAGTTATAGTTTCTCACCCTTCTTCATGTCTAACGTACGCTCCATAATGCTGTCCATGGATATGTGTTCCCCTATTTTGGTCACGGCTGCTTCCCTGTACCTCGTCCACCTCGCGCATTCTACAATTGTATGTTCCACCGTATCAGTGGCCTCGCAGTAAATACAAATCCTTCCCAATGCTCTTGGTATACGTTTATATTAACCTTTTTGTCCATTGTGCCACCTCGGTCGTATTTTCCCACATCTGTTGCGAGGCTGTGATGGACCTGTTCCGTGCCGTCTTTTGAGTTTCCCGCAGGTGGCCCCCGCCACTCTCGTGCAGGTAGCGCCTTTCTTCTATCATCAGCTCTATCGGTACCACGCCTGTTATCACTTGCGCAGCCCTAGTACATATTGTGCGGTATGCGCTTGCGACTCTCAGCAACATCCCGCGTTGCACCTTCTCTAGCCTCGTCCTATATTTATTTACTCTGATTGCCTTGTGCCATATTGGCGCTCCATACAAGACGATAGAATGAACCGCCCCGCTTATTACCACTCTTCCCTTGCTCCTTGGCCCCCCGACGTTTTGCATTATCAGCATGAGTGCTCCGGCTCATTCCTCCGCTTTTTTTGCGACGCTAACCACATGTGCTTCCTACATGACCTTCTCGTCGAGGCTAATACCCAGGTATTTTAGTGCCTTTTTGGGAGTTATATGTGCACCTTTTAGCTCAAAATGGATGTCATCTCTCCGCGTTGGTCCCCTGAGTATCAGGGCCTCCGACTTGTGAGGTGCCAGTTTTAGTTTCCGTCCTTCCATCCACTCGTCTATATCCTCTAGTGTCCACGAATCTGGCCCCCTGAATGGAGACCAAACCCTGCCTCTACGGGGACGCCGTGAAGCGACGCCGCCGTGAGAGGTGGAGCACAGCCGTGTGTGCTGGCATTGTATAGATAGCGGCCGGGGTTACCCAACTCATGCGCGGAGTGTTCCCACGTTGCTGGAAGCGGCGACTGAGAATGTGCCATTTCCTTAATTTAGATCTGAAAAATACTCAAAGCAAAAACACCTGGGTGTCGTCCGTAGACGAGATAATATCTGCAAGCAAGTTTTGTTGCGAACAGCGACACAACTGCGAGCCAAAAGCAGTGTATCGATAAATAAAATAATTAAAATATTTCCCCCTGGGTGTCGTCCGTAGACGAGATAATATCTGCAAGCAAAGTTTGTTTGCGAGCAGCGACACAACTGCGAGCCAAAAGCAGTGTGTCGATAAATAAAATAATTAATATTTCAAGTCTAAGTCCTAGATAAACAGAGTGGCTAGGTCGGACGTTGCCGACGTGCAGCTAGGCACTCTGTGGTCAGCCCTAACTGAAAATTTGAATAAAATACCTTGTCTGAATTTAGGAAGCGTCTGTCATTCGCGTCTTGACAAGAGCAGGGGCCTAATTCCTTCTCAACACTCCGGTACGCTCGTTGAGTCGAAATGCGTCCCTTAGCTTGCCGAATTCCCGACGAGGCGAGTGGCTCAAGAGACCAATGTAGACAAGGACGTTGCCTACGTTGAAGTCGCCTGAGTCGGCCTTTCTCGAACAGTGCTGAATTACACAGCGGAAATCAGGAACAGAAATGTTTCGTGGAGATCAGGATGGACAGTGGCGTATGAACTGACTTGCCACTGGATGATTGGAGCATGCGGTGATATGATGTTGGATGCGGAGTACAGTTGATTCAGGAGCGGCTGATGTCTTGGATTCGGTGCCACGAGCAGGTAGAGGTATCTTTTTACTCTGCCGTGGTGAGGGGAACAGATCGAAGCGAAGCGAAGCGGAGCACTTTCGTTGACACTTACCTAGTCCCTGTACGGCGACGAACTCTCTCACACTGTCTATAAAGTCTTGCGCGGTTGACCAGTCTATACGAGAGTTCGTATTTCGTAGTAACTATCGGAGTGTCAACTTGAAGTGAAGAATCCCTCGAAGACGTTGCTGTTCCTTATCTTCGTGATGGCGGCAACCTTGAGAAAGGCTAAGCCGAATACCTTAATTTTGTGTCAGTTTTCGAATACCTTTATTAGATTGATTTTGGTGTGTCTAGTTGTCACACCAAAATCTCGAGAGTTTTGGGTCGTGTAAAATATTTAAAATATTTTGCCACGAAACTGGGTAAACTGGGCCGTTGCGGTGTATTGACGATACACCGCCGGAACTGGGGTTAAATGATAAATAAATTAAATGTAGTGCAGCCTGACAGAATGACAAAGTGGAAATTAAATAACAAAGTGAAAAGTTGAGAATCTGGTACGTGAGTGATGCCGCGGCGGCTGCTGGCGATCGACTAACTATCAAGTGCAAAACGTGTTATATTTATATGTTCGAGTCGCGCCAATGGAGAGCGCGCAAAGTTGCAAGCGCTAAGGGGTGGAGCCTAAGCGGGCTGCGCCGATTCACATAAATATGAATCGCAGATCTGTGCCTCTCCATTTGGCTGTCGACGTTCGACCTGTACACATCTATAATGTTTGCTCGGAGGGAGCTTATATCTCCTGGTGTACACCGGAGAGGATACTTATGACTTAAAATGAATGTTTATGATAATATGCACTTGTAATAGTAATGAAATCTTAAAGTTAAATAAAATTACTATGCTAAATTTGGCTGAGAGCCTGATATGAAATATTAGTGGTAAAGCTAGCCACATTTAGATATAATTTAATACTAGATTCAAAGGGGAGAATGTTTCTTAGGTCCTAAGTAAAATTAAGAAATTTTTATGGTTTCCTAGCTTGGGCTTAGGGCCCGATGACACGCCCCTCTCGAGATCTGTTGTGTGTGTAAGTGTGCAATAATTGTTTAAGTTCTCTTTATTCAAATAATTTTTTCAAAAAACGTTATAAGGTAGAATGGGACAATGGATGGGTACTTAAAACTAACAACAGATAGAACAATACAAAATTTCTTAAAACTAATCCTGGGCCTCATCATCTTCTTCGCCGCTTGTGGCACCGTCGTCGCGGAACGCGTCTCGCGGTTCACGAGCCGGCGGTAGCGGTCTAAGATCGTCTATATGAATGAGGGCCACACGATCGCCCTTTTGTATGCTGTACACCCCATCCCCGCGCACTGCGACAACTAAGTGAGGTCCTGACCAGGTTCTACCGAACTCGCGTCTTTCCTCATCGTGTGTTCGCGTTAGCACTCTTTGTCCGACGGTCAGTTGGACTGGGGCTGTACGTGGTTGCGGAAAAAGGTCTCTTTGGATTATTATTTGTCGTCGTTGAGCTTGTTCGATGCGGCGCTCGCGGGTTACTCCGCGATTATCGACGGGCTCTCGTTCGGCCGGGTGTTGCCAAGAGCCGGGCATTGGTAAGTCGGCGCCAAGTAATGCCTCTGACGGAGACATTCCCATGGCGGCGTTTCTCCTGCGCCTGAGGGCGAAGAGAATTTCGTGCAGACGAGAGTCCCACGATGTGTGTGGAGCGCGCATGAGTTGGGCTCGCAGTGCTTTCTTCAATTCCTGGTTTCGCCTCTCCACCGGATTAGCTCTCTGGTGGTATATTGGACTAGTATAATGGGCGATATGATATTTTTGAATGAAACGGTCCCAAGCGTCACTGTAAAATTGTGAGACGTTGTCCGAGATGATGCTCTCCGGATAACCCCAGCGCGAGAAAGCCTGTTCTAAGCAATATATCATATCCGCGGCCGTCGCCGTTTCGGTCGGGATAGCCTCCACCCACTTACTAAATAGGTCTGAAATGACTATAATGTATCTGTTATGTTTAAGCGTTTCTGGGTAAGGACCCATTTGGTCAATGCTGACAGCTTGCCAAGGGCGTGTAGGCGGGCGAGGACGCAAGGGAGCGGCCGGTTGCCGCGCGCTAGCCTTAGTCGAAGCGCAGATTAAACAATAACGTACGTGTATTTTGATTTGTTTCCACATGCCTGACCAGAAGTATCGTTGCCCCACCTGTCGATATGTTTCATCCCTGCCTGGGTGTTCAGCGAGGACAGAGTCGTGATATGCGCTTATAACCCGCTGCTGTAAACCTTTGGGTACCAGTAATAGCTTTTTGTCTGTTTCGATGTTGTAAAGAAGGCCGTCTTCCACAATGAATTTTTGTATAAAGTCCCAATTCCCCTGTTCCCCGGCGACATACTGGTGCCAGTGGACGACGAGCTCTTGACAGCGTAGGTCGGCGAGTTGGGCTTGCTTTATGGCCTCGAAGAGAGTCTGTTCGCCCGCATTGATTACTCGGAGCTCTCCGGCCGCGTCTCGCTCGACTGGTGGCAAGAGGCGCTCTTCGTCCACGACGTCGGTAATATCCCGCTCAGGTTGGGCTGGGAAGCGTGAGAGCATGTCTGGCAGCTGGTTTTCGCGGCCAGGACAATGCACTACATCAAACGTGAATTCTTGTAATAGAAGTGCCCAGCGTGTGAGCTTTGCCCTATCATCTTTATACTTGTCTAACCAAACTAGAGCTTTACTGTCGGTGATAAGTGTGAAACGTTTATCGTCGAGGTGTTGGCGATACCTCTTACACGCATAAATAACGGCAAGTACCTCCTGCTCATTTATGTGATAACGTCGTTCGGTGGCATTAAATTTCGCACTACTACAGGAAATGATTTTTCGGTTGCCCTCTTCGTCCAACTGAAACAGAACACAGCCCATGCCCAGAGAACTTGCATCCGTCTGAAGGTAAAACCGTTCACTCTGGACTGGTCTGTGCAATTTCAGAGGGCGAGAGAGAGCTTCCTTTAATTTTGTGAAAGCCTCGTCGGCCTCTTTAGTCCAAACAAACCTATTCTTTCCTGTGAGGTCGGTCAGCGGGGCGGCGAGGATCGCGAAATCCTCAATGTATTCGCGGAGCCACCCTGCTGTGCCGAGGAAACCCCGCAGTTCTTTCATAGTTCGTGGAGTTGGATAATTTTGTGTCTGTAGTACGTGATGCTCCGTCGGTTCGTTATGTCGGGCCGTGATCCGGTGGCCAAGATAATCTAACGCATCCGCCCCAAAGATACATTTATCAAGCGCACACCTCAGGTCGTGAAGCCTGAGGCGTTCTAGTACCATCTGCAGATGGACTAGATGTTCTTCGTGGGTATCGCTATAAATTATAATGTCGTCCAGATAGACCTTGACGAAGTTGTCTAAGAAACCGGAGAGTACTTCTGCCATCATTTTCGTGAAAGTGCCAGGCGCGCCTTGTAAACCGAAAGGCATGACGGTAAATTCATATGTGGCCCCTTCAGGAGTACTAAATGCTGTCAGCGGGATACTTTCAGCCGCCAAGGGTATTTGCCAATAGCCGCTTCGCAGGTCTAAACTCGAGAAGACTTGAGCGTCGCCGAGCTCTTTTATGGTCTCCCGCACTGGCGGTAGCTGTGCTACTTCGTCTTCTGTGATGGAGTTTAGTTGCCTGTAGTCCACACAAAAACGTGGCTTCCCGTTTTTCTTTGTCACAAT
Source organism: Stenurella melanura (assembly GCA_963583905.1). NCBI lineage: Eukaryota > Metazoa > Arthropoda > Insecta > Coleoptera > Cerambycidae > Stenurella > Stenurella melanura. Next base: position 78,204,683 of record OY757312.1, read on the forward strand.
AACAACCGGTGAACTGTATTGTGAGTGGCTGCGGCGAATAACACCCGCTGCTAGCATTTTAGTGACTTCCTCTTGTATGATCTGTCTCTTTGTCTGAGAAAATTGCGTCCGTCGAATTTTGAAGGGTTTGTCGGTTTTTAATTTAATTTTGTGGGTGCAGACCCGAGTAGTGGGTTGACGAAGCCCCTCTGCAAAGACGTCTGAAAATTTGTTTAGCGCGGTTTGATAAACTTCACGTTCTTGTTGGGGAACCTGGGTGTCTGTCAAGACGACCGGTGTCTTGGCTACCTCGGCAGGCCGTCGCTGGGCGTGCCAGAACACGCTGTGTCTGGTGGTAGTTCCGAAATAGAGGCACCGGTTAATAAAATCAAGGACGGCACCTTCCTGTGCCATCCAGTCCCTGCCCAAGATAATGTCGTCCGTCATGTTGGCTAAAATGTGCAGAGAGACGTTCGTCTCCACCCCCATAATATTTAAGTTGCAAACGACTTTGCCTGTTGCCTCGACGGCGCATGCCGCGTCCGCGAGTTTGACGGTGAGGCTCGCTGCCTGCACCGGCAGGTCGTCTACAATGCGTGAATGAATAAAAGAGTGACTAGCCCCGCTGTCGAGGAGAGCTAGTGCGTGTTTGCCGTTGAGAAGCACGCTGAGAAGCGAAGGTTCGGTGTTTCCCAATGAGGCATGTTGCAGGCTGCTAATCTGCGCATTTGGAGCAGCGAGGGGTGCTGGTGGAGCACGTGGAGACTGGGGCGAGGAGCGGAGTGTGACTCGCCCCTCTTTTAGTTTTCCGACGATGGGCCGGCAATTTGATTATCTACAACTAAGTTACTGTTAGCTGAGGCGGTCGCTACTTGAGCGGGGCGGCCTGAGCTTTGTTGTTGGTTTTGGTATGCAATGCTAGTTTGTCTTCCCCTGTTAGGGCAGTCCCTATTAAAGTGCCAGTGATCGCCACAGTGCCTGCAAGGCGACGGTGGCTTGTTGGGTTGTGAAGCAGAGGCCTGTTGTTGTTGGCCTGCCGCGGCGCGGTTCGCTGCCTGCGTCTGAGATTCCCTGCGTTGGGATGTTTGCCCGCCCCTCTCTTGATTCGTAGTTACATTCTGACGCGGTTGCGACGGCCTGTCTGACACATCGCGCTCGATTTCCTCCGCAAACTGTACGAAGGAGTCTAAATCAGTGTATGTTCTAGTCCTCAAGAAAGACCTAATCTGAGGTAGAGCGAGTTCGATAATTTGGCGAAACTTTACTGCCGGATCGTCCGTCAGTCCCAACCTTTTGCCTAGTTGATGTTTGTATAAAATGAAAGATGCAATTCCCTCACTAGCTTTTTGTTTATCCCCATACCAACGTGATTTTAAATTGCATAGAAGCGCAGGATCGTTAAATTTGTTTATAAGTCGCTGGCTAAATGTGTTAAAATCGGAACGTTCGTACCTGTAAATATCATGCCATGCTTTGGCTTTGCCCCCCAGGTAGCTCGCCGCTACATACCCCTGGTCAGCTTCTGGTATACGCGTTCTATAAAAATATTGTCGAAGTTCAGCAATAAATTGGCAAGGATCTTCCCAGTCTTTACCCTCGAAAGTAGGTGCAGGCTCTCGCGGCCTATCAGTGTTTCCTACCCTCGAAACTAAATCTGTTAAAGCGTTCACAAGACCGGTGGTTAGCACGGGCGCTTGTGACTGTATTTGTTCAGGCGCGGGCGTTCGCCGATTGAGCATCGTCTCGGCGGTCCCTTGTTGACTTGTATGAAAAGCCGGCGCATGAATTATTTCTATCCCTCCTGAATGTCCAAAAATCTCACAATATTCCCCTTGACAAATATTACTGCAATGTGCTGCAGATAAGTTTCTAATTTGAGTGCTATTTTGATGGTTTGTTGGGCGCCAAGGAGTTTGGAAAGTACTCCTAATAAAATCGTTGTTTATTAAATTTTGACTGTTTACACAAGCCGGCTGGGTCGTTTGAAATTCAGTGAATACCTCTGTATTCGGGTGCCCCACGTTCCGGGCGACATGTCCACGAATCTGGCCCCCTGAATGGAGACCAAACCCTGCCTCTACGGGGACGCCGTGAAGCGACGCCGCCGTGAGAGGTGGAGCACAGCCGTGTGTGCTGGCATTGTATAGATAGCGGCCGGGGTTACCCAACTCATGCGCGGAGTGTTCCCACGTTGCTGGAAGCGGCGACTGAGAATGTGCCATTTCCTTAATTTAGATCTGAAAAATACTCAAAGCAAAAACACCTGGGTGTCGTCCGTAGACGAGATAATATCTGCAAGCAAGTTTTGTTGCGAACAGCGACACAACTGCGAGCCAAAAGCAGTGTATCGATAAATAAAATAATTAAAATATTTCCCCCTGGGTGTCGTCCGTAGACGAGATAATATCTGCAAGCAAAGTTTGTTTGCGAGCAGCGACACAACTGCGAGCCAAAAGCAGTGTGTCGATAAATAAAATAATTAATATTTCAAGTCTAAGTCCTAGATAAACAGAGTGGCTAGGTCGGACGTTGCCGACGTGCAGCTAGGCACTCTGTGGTCAGCCCTAACTGAAAATTTGAATAAAATACCTTGTCTGAATTTAGGAAGCGTCTGTCATTCGCGTCTTGACAAGAGCAGGGGCCTAATTCCTTCTCAACACTCCGGTACGCTCGTTGAGTCGAAATGCGTCCCTTAGCTTGCCGAATTCCCGACGAGGCGAGTGGCTCAAGAGACCAATGTAGACAAGGACGTTGCCTACGTTGAAGTCGCCTGAGTCGGCCTTTCTCGAACAGTGCTGAATTACACAGCGGAAATCAGGAACAGAAATGTTTCGTGGAGATCAGGATGGACAGTGGCGTATGAACTGACTTGCCACTGGATGATTGGAGCATGCGGTGATATGATGTTGGATGCGGAGTACAGTTGATTCAGGAGCGGCTGATGTCTTGGATTCGGTGCCACGAGCAGGTAGAGGTATCTTTTTACTCTGCCGTGGTGAGGGGAACAGATCGAAGCGAAGCGAAGCGGAGCACTTTCGTTGACACTTACCTAGTCCCTGTACGGCGACGAACTCTCTCACACTGTCTATAAAGTCTTGCGCGGTTGACCAGTCTATACGAGAGTTCGTATTTCGTAGTAACTATCGGAGTGTCAACTTGAAGTGAAGAATCCCTCGAAGACGTTGCTGTTCCTTATCTTCGTGATGGCGGCAACCTTGAGAAAGGCTAAGCCGAATACCTTAATTTTGTGTCAGTTTTCGAATACCTTTATTAGATTGATTTTGGTGTGTCTAGTTGTCACACCAAAATCTCGAGAGTTTTGGGTCGTGTAAAATATTTAAAATATTTTGCCACGAAACTGGGTAAACTGGGCCGTTGCGGTGTATTGACGATACACCGCCGGAACTGGGGTTAAATGATAAATAAATTAAATGTAGTGCAGCCTGACAGAATGACAAAGTGGAAATTAAATAACAAAGTGAAAAGTTGAGAATCTGGTACGTGAGTGATGCCGCGGCGGCTGCTGGCGATCGACTAACTATCAAGTGCAAAACGTGTTATATTTATATGTTCGAGTCGCGCCAATGGAGAGCGCGCAAAGTTGCAAGCGCTAAGGGGTGGAGCCTAAGCGGGCTGCGCCGATTCACATAAATATGAATCGCAGATCTGTGCCTCTCCATTTGGCTGTCGACGTTCGACCTGTACACATCTATAATGTTTGCTCGGAGGGAGCTTATATCTCCTGGTGTACACCGGAGAGGATACTTATGACTTAAAATGAATGTTTATGATAATATGCACTTGTAATAGTAATGAAATCTTAAAGTTAAATAAAATTACTATGCTAAATTTGGCTGAGAGCCTGATATGAAATATTAGTGGTAAAGCTAGCCACATTTAGATATAATTTAATACTAGATTCAAAGGGGAGAATGTTTCTTAGGTCCTAAGTAAAATTAAGAAATTTTTATGGTTTCCTAGCTTGGGCTTAGGGCCCGATGACACTAGCATCAGATTTCCCTTGTGTATGAGTTCGTTCCTATCGTCTACGGTCACCACGAGAGATTTACGCCTGTTGCCGTGTTCAAATTTAAAACTCCTAAACGTCCTAATCCTGTCAACATATCTTGTTAAAAGGCTATCTCCTTTTTTTTGTTCATTCAGCTCCAGTTTCTTTTTGAATGCCAAGATGGCTTTGTTCAGTTCCTTTCTAGCGATCTTGTACCTCTCCTTAGCTATGTTAACTCTTGTATCGTCGGCCGGTACCCTGCCCATAATCCTGGTTTGTTTACTCCTTGTTTCTATGCACACCGCTCGTTTTCCCTCGATCTCATAGTTCCACCAGAAGGGGAGCTAAGCTCTTACCCCTCCTCTTCTCACGATGCTGGCCTCGTTTGCCATCCTCATAGTGCTGACGCACGCTGTAGGGACGCTATACCGTCGGTCTCTTCGATTAGGGCTCTTAGTTCCATTTTAAATTTAGCTCGGTCTATGAAGACTTTCTGCCTCTCGATATGCCAGTTTTGCCCCGCACCTTTCACATCAAACTTAATATAATGGTGGTCACTGAGCGTTTCGGTTTCCATGACCTCCAAGTTGGCCACTTTCCGAACTGTCCTTTCTGTTACGAAGGTCACGTCTATATAGGGGGTGCTGGCCCCTCTTTGGAAGGTGGGAGTCCCCCCTCTGTTAAGAAGTTAAGGCCTAAAATTTATTTGTAACATCTGCCACCCCCACCACCACCCCCACGCCGTTAATAAAAAGATTAACGAAATAAAATTGATATATTGAACTGAAATTTGGCATTGTAACGAGATTTGGGACTGAATTATATTTTGAGCTTATTACGGTAAGGGGTTGGGGGTAAATAGAGGTACACAGGGGAAAATAAATAGGCCAAGCTGATAAGTCTCCAGAAACTGAGGATTTGATGTATATACCAGAAGGCAAGGTCTCAAATTTTTTATGAATCTGCCACCACCACCACCACCCTCTCACTTCATCGTTAAAGACATTATAATAATATTAAGGTATTGACTCGAAATTTGCTAAACGTAAGTATTATATATTTTAGTATATATTTTGAGTATATATTTTGAGTGTATTCCGTCGGAGGTAAAAATTGAAAGCAAGCAAGTAAGACTTTGGAATTTGGTGTATATATTAGAATTCAAAGTTTCAGTTTTCTTTATCACAACTTCATCTACCACCTCCAGCATCCCCACTCCATTTTTTAAAGAGTTATCGAAATAAAGTTGTGTTTTAATGTGTGCGTGAGAACAAAAATTCTCAAATATTTTTTTTAGCATGAGGTACTTCCATTACCATCTCGGAGCAGACGTTTTTAAATAGTATATTAAATTATATGAACAATTATTTACAGATACTAAAGTGCAAATATAGTATCAAGATATTTTCGTTATTAGAGGGGGTCGAGAAATCTGTATGTGGAAGTAGAGATTGCTTAGGTAGCGTTTTTTTTTTAATTTTGTGCTGGTATAAGTCCTTAAGCACTTCGGTTAAGGTGACACTCTTTATACACGAGAAAACTGTATTCGCGCCAGATCGTATGACCCATTCACTAGTTGCCACCTTTAAGGAACATTATAGGAGACTGTAGTGAGAGGGATTCTGCTTTTCATCATGATGTTAGCCAGTATTTAAAGTAAGATTTACAAGTTGAAAAATTGTCATCTATTGATGGCAAAGATGATCGGATCCGAAGTTATAAATTCCGTATAAATATTAATCCTCTTCCTCAGAACATGGCAGACAAAGAAAGTGATATGAGAAATCTTCTTAGTTGTGAGAACTTCGTTAAATAATTCGAAATATCGTTTAAAATTGTGACAAGTATTTGTATCAAGCGAATATTTATTGTATAGATTAATTGCTACTTAGTGCCAATAAAACTGGCATGCATCCCCGTTAGTGGAAGTCCTGCGGCAGACATTATGAATCTGCACGTTATGTCACTGAGCGTGACAGAAATATCAAGTTTATTTCTTTGTTATCAATTAATTGCTACTTAGTTTTAAAAAAAATACAATGGAGATATATCCAGGTTGGTGGAGGTCCAGAGGTAGACATTCGTCCCGTTTATCCCTTTCGAGCTTTGTGGTGTCAGTATGATAAAACCATTATAAATATTCACATTTATGCGGCGGTGTGGTTTAATGCGATACCACCCATTGAATAGTTGTGTAGCAGTACCATCTCCGAGTAAAGAATACAATGCGGACTTTCTAGTTTACAGAATCCTGTAATTGAGCTTCTGTCAATGAGTTTCATTGTATCAGCTGTAATTTACGTGCAATAAGTTTGGTGTTAGTTTATATTAACAGTTTTTGAGAAAATGACAGGTAAGTTATATTTATTAGTAATTTATGATTATAAGTTACCGTATTTTGTGTCGTACATGTATTGTTTGTTTTGTACGTGTAATTATTACTGTATATCGGGTGGTTTCAACTGATACCACAAAGCAGCAACCACCTGAAATCTTCTGTAACAAACGATGTTGTTTTAGGAAAAAATTGTAGCTATTGTGACTTGGAGAATATGAATTATGATGACTACGAAAATGCAATATTTGAGGAAATTCCGTCTGGGGATGAATCCGAGGATAACGAAGAAGTCGATGACGAGGATGAAGGTGATGATGCTCAATACTTTATCAGTGATGGTGTAGGGGCTACAATGAATCTTAATATTGGCGAAAATAATAATGATCATTTAGTTCATGATAGTAGTGATGATTTCAGTGACGAAAACCTTATCCCTCTTTCTGAACTACATGCTGAGCTGAATAAGGACAAAGAGAGTTCAATAATGAGTATGGGCCTTACAACATTCTTGAAGATGTTGAACTACCTATTGAATTTTTTTTATGTTTATTTCCGGAAGATTTATTCGAACATATCTCTTATCAAACAAATCTTTACGCGACACAGTCTAGTTCCAAAACAGGGAAGTGTTTTGTACCCACAGATGCCAATGAAATTAAAATATTTTTGCCATAAATACTATAATGGGTATCAAATGACTACCAAGTTACCGAGACTTCTGGTCTACCAGAGTTGAACTCAGGAATAGCTATATATTCAGTCTAATTCCCCGAACACGTTTTGATTGGCTATTAGGAAATTTGCATATAAACGACAATGTCTCGCAGCCTAAACGTGGAGATGCTAATTACGATAAGTTATACAAGATTAGACCTTACTTGAACAAACTGTCTGAAACATTTTCGATATTCTACATGCCATCAAAATTGATATCCATAGACGAGTCAATAATTCTTTTCAAAGGTCGATCCTCATTACGCCAATACATGCCAAATAAACCTATAAAGAGAGGATACAAGGTCTGGGCCCGAGCTTCAGTTACTGGATATATAGACCTATTTCAGATCTATACTGGTAAGATAGGGAATACACCTGAAAAAAAAATTGGGAGCTCGATTTGTGGAGGACTTGATGGTCATCTATTGATGAAAAAGATGATCGGATCGGAAGTTATAAACTCCGTATAAATATAATATATTAATCCTCTTCCTCAGAACATGGCAGACAAAGAAAGTGATATGAGAAATCTTCTTAGTTGCGGAAACTTCACTAAATAATTCGAAATGTCGTTTACAATTGTGACAAGTATTTGTATCAAGCGAATATTTATTGCATCGATTAATTGCCACTTAGTGCCAATGAAACTGGCATGCATCCTCGTTAGTGGAAGTCCTGCGGCAGACATTATGAATCTGCACGCTATGTCATTGAGGGTGACAGAAATACCAAGTCGATTTCTTTGTAATTAATTAATTGCTACTTAGTTTTTAAAAAAAGACAATACGGATATATTCAGGTTGGTGGAGGTCCAGAGGTAGATATTCGTCCCGTTTATTGGAGGTAGAGTTGCAGACACTGTAAAAATCAAGTTTCCATTACCAAAAAAAAAATTCTCATATCACTTTTCTTCACTGCGATGCTCTAAGGCAAAGGATTATTAATGTCTTTAGATATTATAAATGTGTTGAGTCATTGAACGCTGATTCCTATGCTACAAAATTGTCTAGATCTTCTTATGCATTTGCTACTTACATGACTATAACTTACATAAATAGCAAATGCATTAGAACATAATTCATCCTGTATAACCTATACCGCTGTAATTAAATTTATAAATGTTCCACAAGTCCTCGTTGAAAGGCACTATATCTATGCTTATGCGAGTATCTATTTATTCTCATGTTCCGCATTGTATGTAGTATTCAGCTACCTACAAATTTACAATTTTCTTTTCCAAAAGACATTTTACTTGACTTGAAATTTATTAGCGTGGCTTCAAATAATATCACGGTTATTGCAAAATAAGCTGTCGAAAATAGCAATACCCTTTATCTTCGCGGAGTGTAATTTTTCAGAGATTTATACGCCCCCTTACTTTTTATTGTACACTTTTATATCACTATCTCGTCAATAAATCTAAAATGTGATCATTGGGAAAAGCTATTTAGAAGAGACCGTCATTTCTTTTCGATGTGACAAAAACATTGTCCATTAAGTTTTTATGTAATAACTTTTACTTTGATTTTTTTCTTTAACCTCTCATGATGTTCAACTACAGTTACTCCCAGAGGATTTGTTGAAAAACCACCCTTGTGATTGTAAAGACGAAAGCAGGATATATAGGACCTAATGCGAACATTCTCCTCTCAGTTGAGAGCTTTTCTTATTTGTTCTGTTCTATTTATTACGCATTTTTAGAGTTTTAGTTTCATCGTGATGACAGGCCGTCACGTCCGATAATTGTTAGTTTTCTACAATTTTCATTGATTTCAAGCCCAACTATGTTTTTCGATTCACCGTATTTTCCTCTTTAATAAAATACAAATAAATATTTACTTTAATTTAACTTGTTATTAAACTTGTTAAAATTCAATGTGATCCTAACATTGAATTCTAGTTGACTGTCATCTACAGACTGTCTATTTTACGAGGACCACACCAAATATCTCGCTTAATATCTATTGTAGAAGAATAAAGTTTTAGAAACAGTTATCCCATTTTTTGTGAGCTATATTTCAGTAAAAAGAAATTCGAAATCCATAGCCTACTTTATGAGATATATTACAAAAACCTGAAAAATAGGAAAACCACAAACGGTTATAGCTTCCTTATTTGAGGAGATACGAAAAAAGTTAAAGGAATGAAAGTTGACGGCAAAGACAATAAGAATAATAACGTGTAACAAAAAAATCGAAAAATGCAGTTGGCTTTGACATACGCTATTGTGCAAAAATGAAAAATACATATCTCAAAGTAGGCTATGACGCCATTAATTCCGTTATTTTTTTCTCATTCGAACGATATAAAACATGTCACAGAAATTTTAACCGATAGTGTCAATATTTAATATTTTACGAATACCACAATTCATATAATTGAATCGTAACAATCAGCTGTGCCATAATTAGCGAAAAACAATGTATACAGTTATTAATAAATTTGACAGATTGTAACTGTTGTATGTTGTATGTTGTATGTTGCGTTGTCGAGTTCTAAGACAAATTTTATATCAGTAATTATGGTGTACACCAATAATAACAAATTCGATATGATTAGCATTTATTGTCAGTGCAATTTTGACGCTGAGATGGCAGTCACGGTTTACGGAGATAGATTTCCAGATGCTCCGCAGCCAAATCGAACTATGTTTAGGAAGTTAGTTCAAAATCTAAAAACGCACGGTTCATTTTCAAAAAAAGTAGTAAGGCGAGCGCATGTTGCGGATAATGTAAGAAAAGTGAATAGAGTAATGAATTATGTTAACCAAAATGAGGAAACCTCTTTGAGACAAATTCAGAGAAACTGTCGCATAAAAAAAGACAGTGCAAGAAAAATATTGAAAAAAAAACGGATTTCGATGCTACAAAATGCGGAAAGTTCAACATTTAAATGAGGAAGATAAGCCAAGGAGTGTAAGATTTTGTAGATGGTTATTAAATAAGAAAAGGAATGACGCGCTGATATGTAGCAAAATTCTTTGGTCGGACGAATCAAATTTTTCTAATAAGGGATTTTTCAATAGAAATATGCATTATAAGTGGACACGAGAAAATGCACATTGATGCAGAGAGACTGCTTTCCAAGAAAGATTTTCTACGAATGTTTGGTTGGGTCTTTTAGGGACTAAAGTAATTGGACCTTATTTTTATGATGGCAAATTAACCGCTCGTAGATACCTTAATTTCCTGCAAAACGAATTTCAAGATTTTCTTTATGAATTAACAGTGGCAGAAAGATTAAATTATTCATATTTTCAACAAGATGGGGCTCCACCTCACACTGCTGTAATATGTACAAATTATTTAAATCAAGTTATGCCAGATAGCTGGATAGGCACCTATGGACCCATTCTATGGCCAGCTCGATCACCAGATATTACTCCCTTGAATTTTTTCGTCTGGGATTACATTAAAGACAAGGTATTTCAAACTGCCCCTGAAAATATTGAGGACATCAAAACCAGAATTCGAAACGCATGTGAGGCAATTACTCCTGAAATGCTCCAAAATGTAATGCGTGACGTGTCTCGTAGAGCACGTTTATGTGTCAGAATGCATGGTGCACAATGTGAGCATTTGTAGTTAGAAAAATAAATACACACATTTTCTTTTCAATATAGTAGTAGGTAGTACTGTTATACATAGTTTTTCGTTTTTTTCTTTGGATGTTCGTTTTGTACTTGTATTTTTATTTATGAGATATTTATTGGTTTGTATTAAATTGTAATAAATAATTACGAAATTATAATTATTATAAAGTGAATTTTTACTATTATGGCACAGCTGATTGTTACGATTCAATTATATGAATTGTGGTATTCGTAAAATATTAAATATTGACACTATCGGTTAAAATTTCTGTGACATGTTTTATATCGTTGGAATGAGAAAAAATAACGGAATTAATGGCGTCATGGCCTACTTTGAGATATGTATTTTTCATTTTTGCACAATAGCGTATGTCAAAGCCAACTGCATTTTTCGATTTTTTTGTTACACGTTATTATTCTTATTGTCTTTGCCGTCAACTTTCATTCCTTTAACTTTTTTCGTATCTCCTCAAATAAGGAAGCTATAACCGTTTGTGGTTTTCCTATTTTTCAGGTTTTTGTAATATATCTCATAAAGTAGGCTATGGATTTCAAATTTCTTTTTACTGAAATATAGCTCACAAAAACTGGAATAACTGTTTCTAAAACTTTATTCTTCTACAATAGATATTAAGCGAGATATTTTGTGTGGCCCTCGTAAAATAGACAGTCTGTATATGTTACATATGATATATGTTTGTTTATGCATGAAAATTAAGTTAGACTCACGCAGACAATATGTTTCTTTCTTATTAATGGTTAATGTACTGTACAGTAGCATAATGCAATAAGTTGGCTAAAGGGTAATCGATAAATAGGTGTGTATAAATATTAAATACCTAAAACATCAGAAAATTAATTAATAAAATACGCACAGCCTTTTTTGGCTTTTGTACAGTAAAAAGTTCTATGTTAAATTTATAATAAAAGTACTGCGTTTAAGAGGACAACATATATGTTTCAGTTTCTTCTTCTTCTTCTTCTTCTTATTCAGCACTTCTTGGAAGAGGTTTTGCGATTCATGTAATATACTAGTTAGCCTTCCTTTGCTCCATAGCATGTCCGATAGCCTCACACGATCTAACGTGGTTCTCCGTTTGGCGAACGGCCTCACTAAGGCTCTTTCCCATCAGCAGTTTGGTGGCATTAGCACATTGTTTTGGTGTTCTTTCTTCATTTTTCTTGTTTACCTTGGACAACCAAACATTCTGTATTGTCCCATCTCTGCTTGATATAGCCAGAAAATAAATGAAGTTGAGAAAATACGCACAGTGGGGAATTAAGCACTTTCTTTGGACAAAAGTCTATTTGACGCACAGTTGTTGACTGATTTGAATATGTTTTTTTTAAATACTTGTGAATGTTTCCAATGTACCCTCCGATTGCTACAATTTAAATATCTATTCTTCTGATGAGCGTATCTGACCCAATATCAGAAGATCGGCGCGCTGATGTTATCATATATATAATGTAATTAAAAATAGCTATTGTTTGAATTAAAAACGCACATGAGGTAAAAAAGTAACCAAATTTCCATTTTAGAGCTAAAAAAGTATAAAAAGTTGGAAGTATAAGAAGCCCATGGATATTTAACCTCGATGTTGTTTATCTGCTTCTTAATTGTAAACACAAATACATCTATTATGTTTTATATAGCTTGAATTTAATCCTTGAGTAAATCTTATTTTTTCATATTTGTTAGGATTTGAAAAATTAGTTTTATTTATACATACAATTAACTAAACAATCTAGAGTAATAAATTATATATCGAAAGGATCCTGAAACCTGTATGTTCCGATATTGGGTCAGATACGTTCATCAGAAGAATAGATATTTAGATTGTAGCAATTCGAGGATAAACTGGAATCATACGTATTTAAAAAAATATTCAAATTACTCAAGAACTGTGCGTCAAATGGACTTTTGTCCAAAAAAAGTGCTAAATTTCCCACTTTGGGGCGTATTTCGTGGAGAATACAGCTGCTAGTGTAATGGGCTGTCCAGGAATCTCACAGCAAACGTCTTCAAACCCATTTCCATAGCATCAATACGACGTCCGTCTGTCTTCCTAAGAGTCCAACTCTTAAAGGTGTAAAGGAATACAGAGGAAGTGTCGGCAAGTCTGATTTTTGTACGCCTCGCGATACTCTTGTCACGCCCAATTTTGCCTCGAAGTTGATGTAAATATAATATTTGGTCTCTAGTACTATGTCCCTTAAGCAAGCTTGCTTACTCAGGAGGAACCTGCCTAACCAGATGCTCTAGTCTGAATTGAATACATCATTACTTCACTAGCGTTTTTTATTAATACGAGCAGTCCATAAATATCACAAACGTCTCTCTCTCAATGCCTTCTTATGCAGTGGCACGAAAATTGACGTTTTCTATTTTCATCGAAACAGATTCTTGTTTGTTATGTTTTTTTGGTATATTATGTGAAAAACTCTCGCTCCATCTCCCTCAAGCGCTTCAGCGCTAATATAATCGACACCAGGCGCCTTGCCAGCATTTAGCTTTCCGAATCCTGCTGTCAGTCATCTTCTGACTCATGATGGTTATCCTCAAAATTCTTTTCAGAGTATTGGTTCCAAATCTCAATTATCTGATCCCCGTCAATTGTTAGTGTACCTCTACCTCCTTAATTGGCCAAGTCTTGGATTTTAATTTATGTGTGATCACCCTTATTACTCGGTATAGGTCCTTGCTTTTTTTGTGTGCCGCTCGTGTCATATTCTATTTTAGGCAATCCCACAAGGTTTTTGGATTTTATCAGCAGTGGATTGACTTCACTTTCGTATTCCATGAATTATTTTAAAAAGCCGGATCATCAGTTATGGTGGGCAAACGTTTTTATATTTTCGTTCGACACGACTTTAGCTTGAACGATATGGTGCACATGAGTAAGTTGACGGTCTAAATCACAATTAGCATCAAGTGGAGTTCTATATAGCTTTATTGATGATCACCACCTAGTTTCTATCACAATATAGTCAATTTGGTTTCGAGATCTACTTCCAAGTGATAGCCAAATGTAAAACGGCCGTATATGGTGCAGAATTACCAGTATTACTATCGTGTTGGTACTATCAAGACAAAATTGAATTAGCCTTTCGCCCTTTGCATTTGGATCTCTGATAGAGAAATTACTGACATCACTTCGCAAGTAGTGACTTTCCAGCGTGGAACTGACTTTGGTGTTGAAATCACAATAGTAATTTCTCACATCTTCATAGAATGCTTTCAACTATTTTCTTCTGCAGTAGCTGTAGGTGGATATACGAGTACCAAATTCATTATTGTTGGCTTGGAGTTGATCCTTGTATATATATTATCGAACAACTGACATCTCCATATAGAAGCATCGATTCAGTTGTTTCGGTAGAGGTCTAGAACACTATTCCCATCCGGCTATCATTAATATTGCCAGAGATGCATATCCTGCTTCCCGTCGTAAACTGATCATGTCATGAGTTCCTTGCTATAAAGCATCTCAGAAGGACCTGTTGTTTTGATATTTGAATCTGCAATACTGTCTCTAGCAGATGCAGTTTCCCTGGTTATAAAAGTTCTCTTACAGTCCAGGTCGTAAGTCAGAGTTCTTACCGAGCTTTCATGGTATCCATACTAGTACCCAATTTCACCCAAGGAGCTTGGTGGCCCAACTCCCTGCTTCAGTTAATTTCATACCGCCCTCCCTAGAAAAAAACAGCGGCTGTTGCTAATGGGAGCGCGATGACTGTCCGAGGCTTCCCCAACTTACATTCCATAAATTTTCGAGGGAAAAATTGTGTGGGCTTTCTGCACCTTTGGTAACAACCGCTCAATCTGGATCAGGCGCTGTTAGTAGCCGCCCACTTTAGGTCATATGGTACTGTTCGCAAACACAAAAACGTTAAAGTTGCCACAACTGTGCTCTTGTGTATTTGGTATCGAGCATTTAAGTAAGCTTGAGTAAAGAAGTTATGAGTTAATTGTGTGTCCAGTTAATTTATTAGCAATTATTGTGATTATACTTTGAAAAGAAGTCCACTAATGTTCATTATTCACAAGCTAATAATTTGATGTGTTAATTTTATAGCTACTAATTTCAATTAGTTAATTAATTTTAACACTAAAACTCAGTTGTTACTTTATTATTATGGTACATGTAATCGTAGGTATTGTTTATAAGTGATAGAAAAGTAATAATAAAAAGTACACATCCGATAAGAATATTTGGTAAAGGAGGAAAAGTTTTATAATTTGAACATGCATCTTGTTTTTGTAACTCAAAAAATACATAATGTATTCCGATATTCTGAAAAATTCTGTTTTCTGTTTTTTATTTTACAACTCACCAGGTAATTATTGATTTAATTACAAGGGAATGTATTGAAATGGAAATACATTATCAAATTCAAGGCATCAAACGAGTGAGCACATTACATATGAACTAAGGCCGTGATCGATGCTTCCATATATTCAAAACTGAATAAAAACAACACGACAGCAAGTAGCATTTTACTTTAAAATTTTAATGTAGAAGTTTGTTATCTATGTTCAAGGGCAATTTGTCCTTAGGATCTCGGTTAGAAGTGTGCGTACTATAAACGGCCATCGCAAAACTAGCTTGCTTTGGATAATGTTCAAATTCAGAAGGCAAACAGTATGGATATTTTAGCAGAGAATACATATATTCACTTCCATGAATTTCAATTAACACGTATAATATACACGATATATTCATCGACGGACTATTTTAAACACATATTTGCTACTAACATCAGTTCCGTTATTGGAATTATTGGAGTAAAAATATTTTTAAGCTTATTCTCGATTTTGATCAGCAGAGCACATTCAACGTTTCGTTAAAAAAATTAAAATATGGTTGAGGTACATTGTAAGTGACACAACTGTTTAAAAACAAGCTAGTTAAAAAAATGTACTAAAACAATGAAAATGAATATTACATGATTTAATTGGGGCAAAGTTGTAATCCAATAAGCAGACCCATTGAGGATATGTAATTGTTTATAAAGGTAAGTCAAAAATTAGGTATCGAATCAAACAAGTATCATAATTTTTTCATAGTGATGACCTGATCTAAAACTTGTCGCAAGAAGATTTAATTCGACAGAAATATGCTTATTTTAATGTCTTAATGATATGATTATACGACAGCCTCAGGTCATGGTTATTAGATAATTGTATTGTCATTGGTCATGTAAAATCTACCCAGTTTCGTTGTCACTTGTTTTTTAAATTTTTGCTGGAGTCGCCGGTCATAATATGATAAACAATCGTATTTTTCATAATGTTTCATTTTTTCGCTATAAAATGAAAATAAAGTAAAGCTTTTTTTAATGCGTGTCGTTTGGGACCAACTGTTCAATTGTTATAAGCAAATTAAATTTGAAATTGAATAATTTTTTTCTCAGCAACTAAATGAAATTTCAATTTGTGGTTTTTCAATCAGTAGTGCATTCTAGGCTCATTCTCTTCTCAGCCGCTTCAAAATCAAAAAAATGTCGCAGATAATAATTGTAGATCAGCAGTGACATCAGCCCTAACGCATGTCTCAATTCGCTTTCTGTCATTGTTCACAACTTTTCGGAGGGTTGCAGAATTTAGCAAAACTTTTGATTCAGGATTTTGAATGATTTCGAACAAGTTATGTTAACAAAATTTTTTTATTACAAAATACCTACTACGATTTTTTTATTTATTTTTTTTTTATACAAAGCAGTATCGTAGATGGCCTTGCATTTAAAGATGGAAAGTGATTTTGTGGTCTTAAATAGACCTTTTAAGATCAGTTTGATTCAAATCGAATAAAAACAAAAGAATTATTACGCTATTATCCTCTTAAGTGAGACATACTGTATTTTGAAATTGTTTTAAAGTTGCAGACTTTTCACATACCGGTGGCAAGCTAATTATTTGTTTTCTTTAAGTGGAACGTTCAAAAACATTAGTATAACAGGGTCTGATCAAAAGTACAGAGCACTTTTTTATGTGTGCCTAAGTTATCTGTCCAGGCATATTTTATTTTTAAACTTGCATTGCGACGTTGCCATTTTATATAACTATTTCCGAAAAATAATGCATTTGCAGGGGTTCAAAATAAAATCTGTAAGAAACCTATTCTTGTAAATATTAGTCAAAACTGTGTACTAGTTTCCAGTCCTCTCAAATTAGAATCTAACTCTACAGGGTGTTTACCACGATGATTCAAAGTTTTACATTTTTAAATTGTCCTAACTGAGTTTACTCAAATGGAACACCCTGTATGCTTTAATTTAACATGATTCAGCAATCAATTACCTATACCTAGTCATTGACATCCATTTTGACTACTTTATTTATACCATAATTATGCAAAAATCGTCTAAAAAAAATGATAAAGGTATTTACACAGAACTTCCCTCTTTATTTATACACCTGTATATTTTCCCGCAAAGGTCTAACCACTTCTTCGGTGGCAGTGGCGTCAGCTACCTATTAATATAGACTGTTCTCCGATAAGCAAGTTTTTTAATTAACGCACCAACAGACAGACAGAAAGTCTGATGGAATTGAAAAACCTATATTTTCGTAATCTTCATGATCTGAAACGTGAAATTCAAAAAACCTCGGAGGATGATTTTTCCTAGAATACATTACTTCCCTTCAGCCCTTCAGTATGCGAGGGAAGTAATAGTTACTATGAGATATCAGCGTGCAGACAATTCATTGCTGAAACTTTTAAGTGAAAACACACAGGGTATTCCATTTGCTGAAATGGACACCAGATTTGTGCTTAGCGCACCGATATATAGGGGTCACCCAATGGAGTTCCAAAAGCAGATCACTTATTATTACTTATTTGTATATGCCTGTGATTAACAATTCGATAGCTCGGGCGTCATCTTTCCAATTGTTTTTCGTGGGGTAAAGGCCCCACACTTGCCTCTTAACGCAGCCTGTTACAGTAGGGCTGGGATAGCGTCAGAGGAGACACAGTACGTCCAGGGGTGTATAGAGATAGTAGACTTCACACAACAAATTAAAAGGCACAGTCCAGATCCTATATACAGATATTTATTATACTTATTAACCTACTATGTACTACACTTCTAAGTAACCTACAACTACCCTACAATTATTATAGTTAACCAGAGAAGCAACTAAAAGCGGGATGGCGGTGAACGGATGTAAGAGGGCGGTTAAATGAGCACAGTAAAGCTGTTTATAAGTTTACGGAAACGGGGCAGCGAACAGCAGACAGGGCAGTGCAGATAATGGCGGAAGAAAGCAGTCACTTTCTTGTGGTCGGTTTCGGCGGAGCACTATTAGAGCATGGTATAGTACGGTATCCAAGTGAATGGATGATTATTTTGCTGGCTGGACCAAGTGTTCGTTTACGAGGGAGCAACTCCGGTCGATGGTCGGGCACTAGCTCAACCTAGCGAATTATATTGAATATTCCGCTGTCTTAGTCAAGTGACCGATTAAACGGAACTAACACTGGTCGGTGGTGGGACCCTAGCTCTACATAGCGGATTTTATTTCTACTTAATAATTTAATATCTAAGTAAATAATCAAATTACAACAATTATTTACGCTTTGTACCTAGAGTATAAAATCTTAATATTCTAAATATCAAAATAGACGGTGGTTTGCGGTGCAATTTCCATTAAAAAATGCTTCGTTACAATATTAACATTTTTCTCTTTTACAAATCTATTGTATCGGACTTATTTACACTGATATAGTGAGTTATCCGCGTTGAATGAACATTCTGCATGTGCATTTATTAATAATAATTGCATTTAATTACAAGATGGCAATAAATGTGTTGCACATAACAAATGTATTGTGAACAAACGGAGACTGTGCATTTAGGTTTTAAATGAAAAATTTCTTCAACGTAAATTGTCAAAAAGGTATTCTTATAGCAAAGAATTTTTAATTTAAATCCACCTTGACCGGGAAATGAAAAATGTCTGTGTTTCGAAAAGTATTTACCTTTTATAACGAAGGAGTCAGTTTATAGACGTCACCACAGAATTTCGTTCCGCCTTGCACCATCTTGCCTTATTACATTAGTGCTGCAACGTTCCTTCGATGTAATATTTATTTCTTAAGTGTTGCACAGTCTGTTTTACTATATTGAATTTTCGTCGCTAATGCGACGTACACAAGTTTAACATGCTTTTAAGCTTAGAGTGTGTTGTGCAATTTTCTTTGTTGTGATGTTTGGAGACTAAAAGTTTCAGTACAACTTTATACCACAAAGCGACTATAAAGACATCTGGATTTCTCTGAAAAGAAGTGAGAAAATTCTTACATAAATAAAACTTTCTTATATCCGTCATTTGTATATTTTCAACTTCAAAAGCTAAACAGGGCCAAAGTTCACTAAAGTTATTTCTGTCGTTGTTGGAAACGAAAATGGAATTGAATTTTTACACATAATTAGTAAGGCAATTAATAATTCTTAATAAAACTAAGTGTGCTGGAATATCCACATTTAAAATCTAATTCAATTTTTGTACTGGTTTCTTAATTTTCACGAAAAGACTGTGCCGTCATGGATGAAATGTGATGACCTAGAATCCAATAAAACGAATTGTTTGCGATAAGTCTTATGTCATTAGTTGTACTTTTATATTATTATTTATTTTATATTAAGATGAGCGCGGATCAGTCCTAACTATAGTTCACTTCATATTAATAGACCGGCGGTACATGACCAGTCAGGTGCAACGTTTTTAAAATGCATGCCAGTCATATATATGAATGTAATTACCATGGTTATGCCAAAAATGCGAATTTTAGGCAGTTGTCGCGTGCAGAAGGGTTTGCAAGTCGATTTTCCGTTTGCATTGCCGTATTGCCAATGGAAAAGCCGTGAAGAAAAATTCAGCGGAAACTTATTGGTATGCAGTTTCCGTGCGCACAACAAATTTTGGTGCGCACATTAAATCGTAAAATTTTTTGGTATCTCCGAACGAAGTTAAAATGCATGCCAATATGTTTTATGATAAATTTGCACTGTCAAACGACGATTTACCGATTGGCATATAGTTTTATAATGCAGAACGTTATTAAAAACTATTCATAAAAATGCAAAAAAAATCAGGTCTCTCCGAACGACTTTAAAACGTACGTTAATGAGTTTTATGAATAATTTTCACTACCAAATGACGACTTACCAATTGGCATGCAGTTTTCTAGTGCAAAACGTTATTAGTTATTCCTAAAAATACAAAAAAAATTAAGTATCTCCGAACGATTTTAAAATGCATGCCAATAAATTTTGTCATAAATTTGCACTACCAATCGACAATTTACCGATTGGCATGCAGTTTTCTAGTGCAGAACGTCATTAAAAGTTATTCCTAAAAACAAAAACAAGCATTTGTCTCTGAACGCTTTTAAAATGCATGCCAATATATTTTGTGATAAATTTGCACTACCAAATGACGACTTACTGATTGGCAGAACGGTATCAAAAGCAAACCGTGGAAAAAAACTCAGGTATCTCTGAACATTTTTAAAATGCATGCCATTACAGTATGTTGTAGGTAATGAAGAGATAGAACAATATTAAAAACTGACATGCAGTTTCAACGTGTACTAAAGTGTTTTGGATCCTAGAAAATTATGGCGATTTTTGAAATACACCTTTTCAAGCGCGGATTACATTTTATATACCTTCTATATATGGAAGAAAGAGGTGTAATATAAAAAAAACCGCTGCCTAAGAAATCAATACTTCCACATCCAGATTTTTCATCCAAGTCACTTTAAAAGATACATCTAGACTACATTTGCACTCTAGTATGTGGAAATTATTGATTATAGAATTTAAATCATATTTGGGGCAGATGTCAGAAAAGTTTAAGGCGTTGGTTTCTAGCATATATATCAAAACTTAAGTTTCTGGACTCTTATTAGCTTACTCTACGTATTCTCCCCTATTTACAATCTCCCACCTGCCACCCCTTCAACGGAATCATCTCAGTCAGATGTCATTACAATACATACTCGTACCAACTTTAAAATTAGTATCTTAATTTTATTTTAGCAACCCCTTTAATAATGAAGTTGAGGTGGAGGCGGGGAGGTTCAAAATTATTAGAAAGACATATGAGGCTTCTAGTATATACACGAAAGCTTGCCTTACTTATTTTTCCCCATTTACACCTACGTACCCCCCACCAATCCTTCAGCGGAATCATCTTAAAATATAATCTAGTTTCAGATGTCGTTATAATCCATACATATACCAAATTTCTAGTGGTATATCTTAATTTTATTTTAAATATTGTCTAACTGTTCCGTAGATGTCTGTACAACTTGGTTGCCAATGTTAAAAGAAGAACTTCACAAACTTAGCATTGTCTAAAAACTAAAAAAACTGTTAACTATATCAACAGATCCATGTAAATAGTAAGTATCTAGGGATATTGAATATAACAAACATTCTTAGAGCTGTGTATTTATCATACACAGCAAAAAAAATTTAAAAAAAGCCTTGAAAAAGGAAACAGGATAGATTTCCGAAACGTCGGCGAAATATTTAATTTCGAGTTGTTATACTTATTTGTGTCGTTTATTTAAAAAAAAGGCAACCATTAACTGATCCTTTGACGTAAAAGTCACAGGCGTAGAGGTTATTGACCAGTAACATACTGGTTAATTGTGATATTTTGTAGATTCCCCGAGCACCGCTTAAAAATAAAACATACATGTGGCAGGAAGTCCCAAAGAATTGAAGAAGGAAAAAGAATTAATTTTATTTTATCAACCTTTTTAATACTGGAACGGGGGTGGCGCGTGGTTAAAAAATATGAAAATCTGAAAAGTTTGCATCTAGTATATACAACAAATCCCAAGTTTCTGTACACTTACCAGTTTGCTTTACTTATTTCCCCTATTTACCCATATTTAATCTCCAACCCTTCAACGGAATCATCTCAAAATATAATCTAGTTCCAGATGTCATTATAATACATATGTGTAAGTACCAAATTTCAAGTGAATATCTCAATTTTACCTTATCAACCCCTTTAATAATGGAGTGGGGGTGGTAGAGGTGATGGAAAATATTATAAAAAATCTAAGGTCTTTACTTCTACTATATACACCTAATTCCAAATTTCTGTACTCTTACCAGCTTGCTTTCCTTATTTTCCCTTACTTACCCCTATTTAACCCCCAACCCTACAACACAATCATCTCAAAACATAATCTAGTTCCATATGTCGTTAGAATACATATGTGTATCAAATATCAAGTGAATATCTCAATTTTACCTTATCAACCCCTTTAATAATAGAATGGTGGGTGGTGAGGGATGGAAAATATAGTAAAAAAATTTTAGACCACCAAGTCTCAAATTTATGTACTCATACGAAGCTTGCTTTACTTATTTTCCCTATTTACCCCCCAACCCTTCACCGGATATGTTCAAATACAATCCAGTTCCAGATCTCGTTATAGTACACACGTGTACCAAATTTCAAGTCAGTATCTTAAACCGTTCCAGAGAACGTACGCACAAAAAAAAATTACAGACAGACAGACAGGCAGACCGACAGACAGAAATTTTCCTACCTTGTAATATATCTTGTAGCTGCACAACGGAAAATGCAATTACAAAACTGCATGTCAATCGGCAAATCGTCGTTTGGCAGTGCAAATTTATAATAAAACGTAATTGCCATTCATTTTAAAATCGTTCAGACACCTGAAATTTCTTCACGGTTTGAAATTATTTTTGATAACGTTCTGCGCTAGAAAACTGCAATGCAATCGGTAAATCGTCGTCTGGTAGTGCAAATCATTCATAAAATTGATTAACGTACGTTTTAAAGTCGCTCGTAGATAACTGAAATTTCTTGCATTTTTTGTAATAACTTTTAATAACGTTCTGCATTATAAAACTGCATACCAGTCGATAAATCGTCGTTTTGCAGTGCAACTTTATCATAAAACGTAATTGGCATGCATTTTAACTTCATTTGGAGATACCTGACAATATTTGTTGTGTATTTGGATGACAAAATATTTTAAACATCCCAAAACTGCATGCCAATTGTTAATATCATCTTTTATCTTCATTACCAATAAGATACCTCAATGGAATGCATTTTAAAATCGTTCGGAGAGACCTGAATTTCTTTGCATTTTTGGGAATATCTTTTAATAACGTTCTGCATTATAAAACTGCATGTCAATCGGTAAGTCGTCGTTTGACAGTGCAAATTTATTATAAAACAAATTGGCATGCATTTTAATTTCGTTCGGAGATATCAAAAAATTTTAGGATTTCATGTGCGATGTGCGCACCAAAATTTGTTGTGGGCATGAAAACTGCATGCCACAAATTTTTCTCTGGATTTTTTTCACTGCTTTTCATCTGGCACTATTAGCACTCATTTTAAAATCGTTCACAGACATCGATTTTCCATGCAAACAGAAAATCGACTTGCACACCCTCCTGCACGAGACGACTGCCTAAAATTCGCGTTTCTGGCATATTCATGGTAATTACATTCATATATATGATTGGCATGCATTTTAAAAACATTGCACCTGACTGGTTATGTACCGCCGGTCTATAATACGGCACATAAAAAACTCAGTGCTGTCGACCGAGCTAATATAAGGAGAAACCGGAGTATGCTTTATTTTTCTAAACTATATTGAAAAATAAATATAATGTATTACTAACAGAACATTATTAATCTTATGTAAAATATGTTCTGAGATGATCAAGAAAAGAAATAAACGGAAACCTTCTTTTAATTAAGATTTCCACCACTTGTGATATAGTTAGGCGAATCACCCCTAACTAGAATGTCATACCCAGAAAACAGATACACAGAACCGTACTTTGAATATATCTGTCAATGTCGCAAAGGGCGGGCAATGTGTCCACCAGTGCATAAGATATTCATATTTCGAGGCAAAACAAAGTAATTTTTTTAAATTTATCACAGACGTCACTAAGCCTCTATCGAAAACACGATTTTTAAAACTCTGGTATTATTTTGCTCATTCTCATTCATATACAGAAATTTGAAGTACGGCTCTGAAGGACCTTACTAATAGGTAATAGCACCGACTTTGATATTTTGATGGTCGGTTTCTATAGCCTTTTTTATGGGCATTAAACAAATGGAGATAACTATATATTCATACCTCGGTGATCAAAGTTCAACAGTAGCGGTCTTTACTTCGATTGGTGACGCCCCTCCTTCGGAAGGCGCGTAAATCAGTAAGTCTATTGTCTATTAGATATTAGGGAAGTAAGAAAATCTTACTTTTCACAGTTTCAAAAGATATTTAAAAAGCTAGGTACATTAAGATTTTGATATAAATTATTATATTTAGTAACACCTGAGTGTCTGCATTGACAAAGAGCACAACAAATATACTACGAATAAAAGTAAGAATCAAAAAAGAAAAAGTTAATTTTGACTGGTTTATTATCTTGGTAGCATTTTAGTGACCTTAAATTACAAACATAATAATTGTTAGCTTAAACTGCAGACCTGTCTTTATGTTTCGAACATTTCACAAATCTTTGTTCAGTTTTAAAATATATGTGTAAAATTTCTTCCACATCCAGGTAGGGGAGTGGAAGTATAAATAGTAATCATAAAAAAGAAATTCCATTTTTTCTTTTTACTGAAATAGGTTTAGAATATGAAATGAACCTTACATTTAAGCGAAAGTAAATTTCTGTGTGTCGGTCTGTCGGTCTATTGGTCGTCGGTATATCAGTCTGCAACTTTTTATGGACAAAATATAAAAATCATTTTTAGCTATTAGAACCATAAAAAAATGAATTATAACAGCTGATAGGCTGAATTATGGAATAATTTTAAAAACAACACATAAATTAATATTTCAAAAACCGTGAGATTTCATAGAGATCATTGGGGATAAATATGTCCAAAATGGCCTCACTTATCTACCTTTATGTTTTGCAAACCATCCGCCAAACATTCATTATGTGTTTAACGTTTAGCAATAATTTCTCTAAAAATTCTGTGTGGTTGCAACTGAGAAGTCATCAACTTTTTGCCGCGTAATGCAATAAGTACATTATTTTGATACTTGTTGTCCAGTATGTTATACAATTACTTCAACATTCACGTAGTTGAGTGAAATAATAATAATCGAAAAGATGATATCAAACATTATTTTCTCAATTTTTGGGCTTGGATGAGTTCCATCAGCCAGCTACACAGATGAGGGAAATAGAAGGAAGTAATATGGTAGAAGAGCTGGCAGCCACTTCCAGTAACGTGCGAGGTACAAAGCTACAATTTTGTGTATACTTAATTTAATACTAGTTAAATAATAAAATCAATATCTGGCGGGGTTGGCGCCGTTGCAAAAGTATTCCCTAAATTTTTGAAAATGTAAAATAATTGTAAGAATTAATGTACTCCTACAAGGCTGGCATTTGAATATGTTTTAATTTATACATTGTTAAGTATATAAAAAAATTGCCAGACAATTCTCTAGGTTACAAATACCTGCCATATGAGCCTAAAGTTGTTAAGTATTCATAAAGTCCTCATATAAAGCTGAAATTTGGAGGAAATATTCTTCGACGTACCTTATGAAAGCATATTGGCAGCCAGGCAATTTGGTTGGTTACAAATACTTGCCAGATGAGTGCATTTGTTCGCCATATTCAATGGGAGTACAGGTGGGATAGACAAATGTATTGTAGAAGCATACGCCCCAAAAAGTAACTATCATAGGAAAATTTATCAAATTAATATTTCACCTTGGAAATGGGCCCTAGGAGGTTTTTGGGTCGCTGATTATGAATCCGAGGTCCAAATTAAGGAATTCCATATTCCAGTATAGAATTCGTGCCAATTTTTGTTGACAATTTCACTTTTTCGGGAGGAAATTTGAATATGAAAATATTGTTGCGGAAGACTATTCTACAGGGTTTTCTTGATCGCTGACCAGTATTTTGAAGTCCAAATTGAGCAATTCCATATTCCAGACTGGAATCCGTGCCAGAGAAAATTCTATTCTTTTCAGAAAAAAAATAAGTATTGACGTTTTTCCACTAACGTATACTCTAGGGAGTCGCTTTGGTCGCTGAACACCAATTCGAGGTCAAAATTGAGGAATTATATATTCCAGAATGGAATACGTCAGAATTTTGTCATAAGTTTTTGGAGTAAATTTTTTTTTATTAAAATGACAATATTTTGCCCCACAAAATTGTACGTATTCCAGTCTGGAATTTGGAATTCTTAAAGTTGGAACTAAAAATCATGATGAGCGTCCAAAAAAAAACCTACAGCACATTTTCGTGGAAAAAGTGTAATAGGGATATGTACATGATTGATAGTTTTAGTAAAATTTTTTATAGATTTTACGAAACATTAATATATCATTATAATTGTGCCTGTCCAATTACTAAAATAAAAATATCGGACTAAAAAAAAATAGTTCTCCCCTCAAACGAAGGCTCTCCATGGCCAATTATGCGAGATGGGAAAACTTGAGAAAGAACTAAATAATACAGTGTATACGGATAGGTAGAATGAATTTAAAACAATATATAAAAATGCAATAAAAAACTTCAAACAAAATCAAATAATGATCGTATAATTCAATCTGACAATATTATGCGAGAGAGTTCAAAAATAATTAATGAATGTAAATATAGCTCAAAACCAAACTCCCCTATAACTTTGGCAGAGAATGGCGAGCGAATTACTGATTCGCAACATATTGCCGATGAATTTAGTATATTATTTCCAACCTAACAGAATCATGTCCTAATCTTAACATCAACAATATTACAATAATAAATAATGGACACAGTGTGCATCTAACACCAACAACTCCAAATGAGATTGAGGATATAATAAGCAACACCACATTAAAGCCTGCGGCGGGTGCTGACGATATTTATAGTAAGAGTATAAAATCGGTAAAAAATCTTATGTGAGAGCCTTTATCGTATCTGATAAATGAAAATTTCCAAGTGTATACTAATTTACAAAAATAAAGAGACAAGAGAAGATGTCACTAATTATAGATCAATACATCTACTGAGTCAAATAGCAAAGATATTTGAGTCTGCATATGCTAATCGACTTACAGATTTTGTTGCAAAATATAATTTAATAAATCCCGCACAACACGGTTTTAGAACAGGAAGGTCTACCAAATCAGCCATTTTTGATCTATTGTACACAATTTATGAGGCACTTAACAGTAAAGCACATATAATTGCTCTATTTTATGACCAAAGCCGCGCTTTGATACCGCTGAACACCAGATGTTGCTGCATATATTCTATGGCATCGTGGAACGTGGAACTGCATATGATTGGGCTGCTTCATATTTGCATAAAGAAGTGTAATTGTAAAAGATGGGGAGGCTTAGTCAGATGTAAGAAATAGTGAACTGGGTGTGCCACAGGGATCTATTTTGGGTCCCTTATTTTTTATAATATTACTAAATATTTTAACAGATAGTTGCGCCATTGCCGACGAATCTTTCCTTTATGCAGATGATACAAATCTTCTTCATCAGAAAAATCTTAATACTGTCGTTCAAAATTGTAACACTGCATCACAGGAAATTGTAATCTGGCATTCAGACAATGGGCTAATGTTGAACTAAGTAAAACGATGTACATGAAATTTTTAACGAAAAATATTACTTCTGATAACAAAGTGTTGATTAAACTTTGCGGTAAATCCATACAAGCTGTTCAGGAAATAAAATTTCTTGGCATAAATATTGATAATATACTTACATGGGAGGCACATATAAATAATGTTTGGTCAAAACTTGCTACCCAATCAGCACAAGGTTAACCGATGGATATTCTAAGGACGTAAAGCTTGGTTTATGACTATATCCTTAGGATGACCTCAAATTTGCATAGGATTTCCCTGGGATGTACAGGTGAGACAGTTCCAGATGTCCTGAGAACAACCTTCGAACACATTTGCATATATCCTTAGGATCTATCGGGGCAATATCTAGGATAACCCTACAACAACCAGTGGAAATAGTGTTCTACATGCATATCCCTTTTTTGTATATCCTGATGATATTCGTTATTGTTCTTGTTTGATATCCTTAGGAAATAGTTAGATAAGTGTCTAAGGATATCCTTTCGATAACCTTAGTATATAGGATGTGTCTAAATTAATTCTAGAAATTTATACGGTTCCTTCTAGATAAATAAGAAAAAACCACCATATAAACATGAATTCAAGTATCCTAAGAGAATTACAACTATATGACAGAACTATTAAGTAATCTCACAAAATAAATAATGATATAAAGTTAATAGATAATTAAATTGGCACAATTTTAATAAACAAAAAAAAAACACTCCTCTAATTTTGTTGAAGTTGTGACACAAGAAGCAATATTGTTATCTGCATCCGACTCACACTGACCTAACCGATTGCTATTAGTTTGGCATACATATGAACTACACTGTGCTATAAAGTCACTACTAAGTTGATTCACACTATTGTATTGATTTCTAAAAACTGTTCAAAAAGTTAAATGTGCGTCTTCATGAGATATGAGATGAAATTATTTTAATTTTACTAATAATTTACCTTTTATCACCGAGTCATACACGTAGATCTGGATGGTTTGGAGCCTCGGTGTGACACTGACGATGAAGTAGTTTTCACGAACACCAAAAAGTAGTTTCCACAAACGCCAAAACACTTGAAATACTCTATTCGACACGCGTTTTGCCAACTGGAGATGATTAAAACTAAGAGTTGTTTATTTTATTTAAATCATTTCCAGATGATGCCAATATGGTTGGTGAAATGCGAGTCGAGTAGAGTATTCGAGTGCTGTGTTCAAGTGTTTTGGTGTTTGTAAAATTACTCCATCATCTTTTTATCATGCACTTTGTATTATTAATGTTTGGATAAAAAAATCACTTGAGCTTTATTTTAAAAATCTATTTATTTATACCTATATACACGAGTATATCTATTAGTTGTCTTTGTCTACATTTCCTTGGTCCACTTAATTTCCTTTGTTTCTTATATCTCCATTTTCCTTATCTCTTTCTAGTCTTTCTTTGGCGTGTCGGAGTCAATTTTTTATAGCAGCTTCCAGAGTTTTTTCTGATGCCTTGACACAGTTTGGGTTTTTTGAAACAGCTAAAATATACAAATAACATAAATGAAAATAATTTCAAACCAAAGAAAGTAACGGCTGTGCATTCTACATTCCACTGAAACACGAGGAAGTCAAATTCAAACTTGACACAAACTGTTCGATCTTTACTTCTGAAGCAATTGCCATTTATAATGCCTTAAGTCATGGCAAAAAAACGATCTCAAAGGATATAATAATTTTGTCAGATTCCCTTTCAGTCCTTTCAGCTGTTAAAAATACTTACTCCTTCTCTTACAAAATAAACCCATATATATATATATATATATATATATATATATATATATATATATATATATATATATATATATATATATAAAATAAAAGAATCTGTTTATAATATCACACAATCTGGGAAATCCGTTACTTTTGTCTGGGTCAAAGCTCATATAGGCTTGACTCATAAAGAACATGTCGACATTTTGGCTAAGGACGCCGCCGCTAACGGGGCTATACTAGATCATAAGCTATGCCTGACTGACTGCTATAACTTATATAAAACACGAGCAAAGAACACATGGATAGATTCCTGGGAACAACATGTTTTGAATAAAACTACTAAATATTGCACAATACAACCAACTATTCCTCGTTCTTTTTGGCATGACAACCTCAACGTACCACGAAAATATATAACAACTATTATCAGGCTAAGATTTGGACACGCGAGCTTTCCCTCTCACCTACATAAAATTGGCGTTCTCCCATCAGATCTGTGCGATCTGTGTGATGTTATTAGTGATCTTGACCATGTTTTCTTTTCATGTTTCAAAAATAAAAACGCTACAGATATATTTATCAAAAATATTGTCTCATGTTGCAACACTATGGCTCCATTTAACTTGGTTAATCTCCTTTCTATTGGCACTAAGTAAATTTATGAATTTATTATCGGTTTTTTGGTAGAAAGTAAAATAAAATTATAGGTTAGCTTTGTATTCCTCTCGTCTTTCCTCTTGTTTAAACCCCCCTTTCCGTGGTCCTTCTTGTGATGTATATTATAATTTAATGCCCTGACAGACCCCAGGGCGAGAAGCGTGTGTCCCTGTAATTCCTCATTTTGTTCATTTCTTTCTACTCATTTTGTGTTAGGTTTAATTTTAATATTATATATTATAAAGTGCTCTTGTGTGACTGGCTGTATGGTCTATGACCCAAAGCCATAAAAAAAAAAAAAGAAAATAATTTTCATTTAAAACAAAAAAAAAAAAAACGTTTTCAAAATATAGTCAAAGCAAAAATTCCGAAGATACAAGTCACAACAGCAGTAATTTTTCTATACATAAGGACATGAACATAATTTTGGCTCCGCATGTTTTCACTATGACATATGCATAGTAAGAATTTCTGCCTCGATCATAAATGCTATTTCTAGATTAGTATACATTTGGAAACGACTTATAAAGATGCGCTTAATCTTCATAAATAATGATTATTCAGTGACACAAAAACAGAAGTAGTATAATAGTCTAGATAGGAAAGTCGTCATGATACATGTCATGGGAAAAACTCAATTATAAGTATAGTAATTGAATTACATTGCCTCTGTGACATGCATCATTAAAATTTCTGCTGTGGCTACAATTAGACAGCCAAAATTAAAAAAAAAAAGGTAATGATATCGGATAAAAACTTTTGACACATTTTAACGTGAGGTTATTTTGGCCTTATGCAAATTCGTAGTAAGTTGTTGATATGTGACTATAGTAGAGGACTGAGGACACAGATGTAAAAACATTATTCTATATGACAAAAGGACATTATCACTTGTTTTCTGTGATGTAGTCAGAATTTTTGCATCGACTATAACTAATCTTTCACAATAATGTCATACCAGATTAGGATGTTATTATATAAATGAATGTATTTTTTCCATTCGTGGCTTAATGTATATAGAAATAATACACACGTTATAGAAAACTCGGGCTTTTCTATCCCAAAATGTTTCAAATGCAAGAACGTGTTATAAGAAAAAGTAGTTCAATCGCAAATAAAGAACCAAAGTGTCTGTATAAGAAATCATGTGTATTGTTCAGTGCAATTCGTTTTTTTTTAATATATTAGATACCTGCCTACAGCATTTGCGTTTGTGGAAATATCATCACTAACAAGTAATGATATTTTGACAGAGTTGTTCTTAATACACCTGCTCTGTTTGTTTTACTACTTGTTTATTTTACCTGTTGTAGACATGTTAACATCGAGGTTACCTTTTACAGCACATGCCACATGCAAAATAATTTACCGGTCTCTATAGTATCTCTACCACTATACTACATCAAACAGCTAATACTCTGCTCTAGATTTATCTTAAATTATGTATATAATATAGCACAGTAAGCCTTACCTGCATTAAAAAATACACTTTACACATTAAAATGGTCTATCTTCAAACACAGAACACAGTCGAACTTTGAAAATGGAAAAATATGGCGATGTTCACGTTCACGATGACAGGACAGGAACAGGGAATTTTCGTTTGTTTTTTCTGTGGTTTGCACTACTGTAAGCTAACTCTCTCTCTCTCTGACTTATATTTTCTGCATTATTGACATCTTTATTATCAGCGTAGTGTTATTCGGTTTCGTTAAACGATTAAAGAAATTGCGTTGGATTTTTAACCAATGAGCATAAGCCATAATACATCACCTCCACCAGAGCCAGATTTAAATTACAAAAGAGCTAATTTACTCCATGATTATTGGTGATTAATTATTTCATTGCATTCGAAATTATCATTAATCTTAATGAGTATTTCATCGTTTTAAAATGACAACCGTCTCCGTAATAAAAAAAAAATACCTGAGAACATATATATAATTTCTGCATAACAATCGTATTTCCCGTCAATCAGAGAGCTAGTGAGCATGAAATCAATAGTATCACGGTTCATTTTATCCAATACCAATCAATGCTATGTACTCGTTTAGTGATGATGTCACATATGTTAAGAAAGTCATCCGATTGGTATCTAAAACGGATGTCCATAGTATCAACGTTGATGGATATCCATAGTATTCATACTTAGGCAATCCGTAGGATATCCTAATTCAGGTTTGTTATAAGGTAAGTACATCCTATAAGTATTGCCTTGGGATAACAACTGGATATCTTGGCGGGTTTATAAATATTTGGGATATTCAGGATTAATATAGGATATCCTGAGGAAATTGTGTGCTGTTTGGGTAATGTCTCTTACATAATTAGAATGGTGTACCTCTAGGTACAGTATCAAGTAATATTTTGAAAATGTTATATTAAGGACTTGTGCTATCAACCCTCTAGTATGGTCTGCACTTTTGAGGTTCGTCAGGCCACCTAGAGAAAGCATTTATAATTCAAAAAAAGGTAATAAGGTGTATGGTTGGAGCTCATCCTTTATCTAGCTGTAAACCAAATTTTCAAAATCTATAAATCCTCACATTACCATGCTTATATGTATATTTCTCAGCTAGTTATATACATTAGATCTAATAAACAGCATTTCTTAAAGAATAATGATGTTCGTTCTCACTGTACATGCAATAATGAGTCAATACACCACCCACTC
The DNA here is from genome assembly GCA_963583905.1 of Stenurella melanura. Lineage (NCBI taxonomy): Eukaryota > Metazoa > Arthropoda > Insecta > Coleoptera > Cerambycidae > Stenurella > Stenurella melanura. Next base: position 78,237,053 of record OY757312.1, read on the forward strand.
TCTAGGCTGAATATAAGTCAAAATTTTCCTACATATATCGGCGTAAAATGCTATAATAAATATTTTTCTTTAAACAAATGACAGTATGAGTGCTTGTAAATATAAATTAAATTAATTTCTCATAGCAAACACATTTTATTCTGTGGAGGAATTTTTAAATTATTAATAGTTGTAAACTTATATACTATTTATTACTACTTATTCATATGTATCTTATTAATTTTACTTTTGGATTTTTTTAAAATGTGTTTGTATTTACTTACCTCAATAATTATAGTGTTGTATACTTTTGACTAGCCAAATAAGTCGGAAATGTTTTGTTGTCAGCTTTTGTGATGAATAAAGTGTTTTATTATTATTATTTAAACTAAAAAAAAAAAAAAATGGGATTTTCCATGGCCCGTATTTCAGTCTGGAATATGAAATTCTTAAATTTGGACCTCAAAATCATGATCAGCGACCAAAAAAACCCCCAAGAGCACAGCACATTGTCGTTGAAAAACGGTAATATTTAAATTTTCTCTGAAAAAATAAAATTTTCCATGGCTCGTACTCCAGTCTGGAATTGCTCAATTTGGACCTCGGAATCGTGGTCAGTGACCAAATAAACCCTCTAGAACACTCTTCCGCAACAATATGTTCATATTCAAATTTCCGCCCGAAAAAGTCAAATTTTCATCAAAGAATGGCGGGCTTGTTCGGCATTTTTTTTTATTTCATAAATCGAAAGTGCAAGTATAAAATAATGGATCTGCAAAAAATCAGAATCTTATTCGCACGTTTAATATCTTAAAAACTGTTACAAATCTCCACCTCGCGAAAATGGGGCGTAGTCAGGCGCTACGTCACTTTACGCATAGACTCGACGATCTTAATATACTTGATGCTCCTTAGTTGTTATAATTATAAGTGTTTTCGAAGTATTGTTTATTTTGCTTACTTCTTGACAGTAGGGGAGTACAATTTGGTGAAATGTCAAAAAATTAAAATATTCTCTCGCTCCGGTCGGGACGAATTTTCGATTTTGACCCTACAATTTACGATTAGGATTCATCGCCGACCTTCTCCTTTCCGTAGAGATATAGAACGAACTTCTGCTCGGCCTATTTATTTAGTTATCAGCGTTTGATAATTCCATGTTTTTCGACTTTTCGGGTTAAATTTTAAAGGTCCCAGAAAGCCACTTTTCTTACATCACTTGCATATAGTGACGTCGCAAATGAGCGCTTGGTTTTTGCAACTATTACTAATTTCAACTCCTTATATTTCGAGAACGGAAAAAGTTAATAATATGAAATAATGAGAATATCGAGTACTATATCAAAATGAAAAACTTATTGTTATGAATTACACCCCCTTGGAAAAGGAGATGGTACGCCTATGCCTCTGATGGTGACTGGAAAGGCTCTAGAAAGAGCCAAGGACTTTTCTAGCTTATGGTTGGAGAAGATTCTGGATTGATCTAGAGCTAATTTCGGAGTATATAAGGCGCGATTACAAGCGCGGAAGGGGAAGTTTATTTGAGAAGTGACACGCTCGGTAAAAAGTGAGGTTAACTATTAAGTAAACAAGTATTGTAGTCAGTAAATTGTTAAATAAAGTGTTAGTAGTGTTTAATCTCTTGTTAAAATTATTTAGAACCCACGAATTCATACAGGGTGTTTCCTAAAAGGTGGAAATCCGTAACATTTTGGTGTCGGAAGCGAAATTTTAACAAGAGGATTTTCCGGAAGTGTTGAGAAGACTGGGACAGTATTCTCGGAGTTTGTGCTAACACAGGGAGGACTAATTTACTGGACATTGTTCGAGGATTAATTTCGAACAGGAAAATAGTGTCAAGTGCGTTTTTAGACATTGTAGAACATTTTTGTTGGACATTAGTGGTTAAGTGATAAAGACTCTGAACAAGACTTTCGTGTAGTTATTAAGTGCATTTTCGTGAACTTTCTAGAACTTTTCTATTTGGACAGTAGTTTAAATAAAAGACTTTCTCGTACTGTCTTGCGATTTCTCTGGACAGTTCCATTACCGATATTGACGTGATTAATAAATTTTGTTGATTTTATCATAATTATATGCAGTAACAATTAAAGAAGGCAAACCGATTGGCTCCTATGAACCGGTTATGTGGGTAGCAAGGTGCGAAGAACAAACAGAGGGAAGTTCATCTACAAATATAGACCAGGAAGTTTTAACCTTGCTGAGTTCCCAGTTGGAGCATTTATCCAAGGACGAACGAGAGGAGGCGATCAAGTTCCTGGAAAAGGAAAGTTCAGTATTTGCCAAAAGTACGGAGGCCCTTACAAAAACAGATATAGTCCAGCATCGGATAAATACTGGTGACTCACCTGCTATTCGACAACAACCTAGGAGGCTTCCGCTAGCAAAACAAGAAGAAGCCTCGGCAATGATAGATAAGATGCTACAAGATGGAGTCATTGAGGAGTCAACGAGTCCCTGGTCATCGCCAGTAGTTTTGGTTGCCAAAAAGGACGGAACGTTAAGATTTTGTGTCGATTATCGGAAATTGAACGATGTGACGAAGAAAGACAGTTACCCATTACCCCGGATTGACGACACGTTAAGTACATTGGCAGGCTCACGATGGTTTTCGACGTTAGACCTTAGGAGCGGTTATTGGCAAGTTGGGCTTCATCCTGATGATAAGGAAAAGACAGCATTTTCAGCAGGCAGTGGTCTTTACCAATTTACGGTGATGCCTTTTGGACTTTGCAATGCTCCAGCCACGTTTGAACGATTGATGGAATTTGTACTACGAGGGCTAACCTGGAAGACGTGCCTGGTTTACCTTGACGACGTGCTGGTTATGGGACGAGACTTTACAGAACATTTGAAAAATCTTCAAGAAGTATTTGGACGAGTAAGGAATGCACACCTGAAGTTGAACCCGAAGAAGTGTTTACTATTTCAGAAAGAAGTTAAATTCCTTGGGCACGTAGTGTCTTCAGAGGGAATACAAATGGATCCCGATAAAATTTCTGCCGTACGAGATTGGCCAAGGCCATCTAACGTTCATGAAGTACGAAGCTTCCTTGGCCTTTGCACTTATTATAGACGTTTTGTGGAAGGGTTTGCAGACATTGCGAAGCCATTACACCGGCTAACAGAGGAGAAAGTTCAGTACCAGTGGACACCGGAGTGTGAAACGGCATGGAGAAAATTGAAGGCAGCTCTATGCACTGGTCCTGTACTAGCATACCCACAACAGAATGGACTTTTTATTTTAGATACAGATGCCAGTAATTCTTCGATTGGTTGTGTGCTGTCCCAAATTCAGAACGGAGAGGAAAGAGTGATCGAGTACTTCAGCAAGGTGCTCTCCAAACCAGAACGAAACTATTGTGTAACCAGGAAAGAGTTATTGGCCATCGTCAAATCAGTGGACCATTTTCATAAGTATCTCTACGGGCGACATTTCAAAATCAGGACCGACCATGCTGCGTTGAAATGGCTGTTGCAGTTGAAAACCCCGGAAGGTCAACTGGCTCGTTGGATAGAACGGCTGCAACAGTACGACTTTAAAATCGAGCATCGACCAGGAAGATCTCATAAGAACGCAGACGCATTATCTAGAAGACCATGCAAGGACGACTGCAAGCACTGCCGCCACGTGGAAAAACAGCAGGGCATGGGAGTAGTCAACACTATTAAAATAGACGTTCCGGATGATTGGACAACTGAAGCCCTGAGACAAGAACAACTGAACGATGCAGAGATTGGGGCTATATTGAGAGCAAAGGAAAAAGGAACTCGACCAGAGTGGAAGGATGTTTCGGACAAAGCAGTTGGATTGAAGGCTTTGTGGGCACAGTGGGACTCACTTAGAGTTATGAATGGGCTGTTAAAAAGAGCATGGGAGAGCCCGGATGGGAAGCAAGTTGTTATGCGTCTAGTGATTCCCAGGTGTCGAGTACCGAAAGTACTTCAAGAAGTGCATAATGGAGCATCCGGTGGACACTTCGGCGTTAACAAGACCCTGAATAAAGTACGCGAACGATTTTACTGGGTAAATAGTCGTCAAGATGTTGAAGCTTGGTGTCGTAATTGTAAAATTTGTGCAGCCAGTAAAGGACCACAGACTAGAAGTAGGGGTGCAATGAAGCAATATAACGTCGGGGCCCCTTTTGAGAGGATTGCGATCGATATAGCCGGACCATTCCCAGTAACCAAGGACGGTAACAAGTACATACTGGTTGCCATGGACTATTTTAGTAAATGGCCTGAAGCCTACGCAATTCCGAACCAGGAAGCGGTTACTGTCGCCAAAGTCTTGGTAGATAACTTGATATGTCGGTTTGGTGTACCCCTGGAGCTGCATTCAGATCAAGGGAGAAATTTTGAGTCAGGGGTATTTCAGCAAATCTGCAAGTTATTGGGAATACACAAAACACGGACGACAGCCCTTCACCCTCAATCAGATGGAATGGTGGAGCGACATAATAAGACTATGAAAGAACATCTCTCTAAAGTCGTTCATAAAAATCAACGTGACTGGGATCTCCACATACCGTTTTTCCTCATGGCATATAGAGCTGCTATCCACGAAACTACAAAACAGACTCCGGCTCGCGTAGTATTTGGACATGAGATCAGACTGCCATGTGATTTGATGTTTGGAACACCAGGTGGAGAACGACTTCCTGTGAACAGCTATGTAGATGAAGTGAGTGAACGGCTAAGGAACGTCCATGAGTTAGTTAGAGACCAAATCACCATAGCCAGTGACAGAATGAAGGCTCGATATGACCGTAAGGGTAGTTCAGAAGGATTCAAGGCAGGAGACCTGGTTTGGCTGTACAACCCACAGCGGAAGAAAGGAAGGTCACCGAAACTTCAACCGCCTTGGGATGGACCGTATACTGTTATTACCCGAATTAATGACGTCGTCTATCGAATTCAACGAAGCAAAAAGTCCAAGATGAAGATCGTGCATTTGGACAGGCTGGCGAAATACATCGATGATTCTGAGTTGCCTGATCGGGACGATCAGGCTTAAGGAGGGGGCAGTGTTATGAATTACACCCCCTTGGAAAAGGAGATGGTACGCCTATGCCTCTGATGGTGACTGGAAAGGCTCTAGAAAGAGCCAAGGACTTTTCTAGCTTATGGTTGGAGAAGATTCTGGATTGATCTAGAGCTAATTTCGGAGTATATAAGGCGCGATTACAAGCGCGGAAGGGGAAGTTTATTTGAGAAGTGACACGCTCGGTAAAAAGTGAGGTTAACTATTAAGTAAACAAGTATTGTAGTCAGTAAATTGTTAAATAAAGTGTTAGTAGTGTTTAATCTCTTGTTAAAATTATTTAGAACCCACGAATTCATACAGGGTGTTTCCTAAAAGGTGGAAATCCGTAACAATATTTATTAAAAATTAAGAACAATCTGTCCCACCCGAACATCCATGTCCGGAGCCAGCCGAACATCTGCAGAGAGAAATGCCACAGTACTTGTGAAGCTGGACGTAATGAGCTCAGGTAGGATTACAAAAAATTATTAAAAATACCAACTCCGTTTACAAAAAGTAAATTAAAAGGTAAGTAGAATTAAGGTTTATCTAACTATGTAAATTTAAAATAATTTGTAAATAAATAACTAGTGTAAAAGTATAAAGTATTAATAAAATTGGTTTTACGGGAAAATTATTAACCAAAAAACCCGTTTCAGGAAATTCAACAAGAGCGAGGTATGGAATCAATTGAATTTTGACATCGTTAGTAATGTAAAATTGGATGTTATTTGTGATTGTGTTATAAGTTTCTCTTTTATGCTATTATACGTCGAGATTTTAAATTTGAGCTAAAAAAATTTCTGTATGTCGATTGATCTGTCTGTCTATAACTTTTTTGTACATACGTTTTCACTGGAAGGGCTTAAGAAATTGGCTTGAAATTTGGTATACACATCTGAAACTGAATTATATTTTGAGTTCATTCCAATGAAAGATTAGAGGTAAATATGGGAAAATGGGGGTAAATAAGTAAAACAAGTTAGTAAGAGCCAGAAACTTGGTGTATACACTGGAAACCAAGGTCTCAAATTTCTTTATGGCATCAGCCATCCTTCTTAAAATATAATTGTGAATTAGGGTGTCTACGAGAAAAAATGTCCTCAAACATGTTTCTGGTAACAGCCATAGCCATTCCCACCTTGGGGCAGATGATTTCAAATACTATATTATTAAAATTCTGAGCAATTATTTCCACATATTGAATCAAAATGTTTTCGTTCAAAGAGACTTGAATGAAATGAGACTTCAAGAAACCAAAAGAAATTTATATATTGTACATTTAATTGGCACATTCTTCACAGTAAATTTTGCATGTTTCAGACACAAAAAAATGTCACTTTTACAATAGTACTTTGACATATTGTCATTTTTACATTTAGCACCCCTTTTTTTCGTACCTTCGGCCAGCTCTGGCAAATTTCAAGATCCTCATTATTTGTTGCTGCTCTGAGCCTTTTGTTAACTTCAAGAGGCACGTTTTCAGCTCTTGATATTCTTTTTATATGTTCATCCAATAACGTTAAGGCAATAGTTTTTAGAAACGTTCTGCGTTTCAGTTTTGAATCAGGATTATTGGCACTATATACTACCTGTGCATTTATGCCTCCTAAATTTAAAATGGAGTAAAAAATAACCATTGGCCATCTTCTAGTATTACGTGCCACATTATACCTGGAACACAGTTGGTCCACTGTGTCGATTCCACCTTTTGTCGAATTATAAAAGTTTATAATTTCGGATTTATTCTGCTCCTTAGTTTTTTTGTCGATATTATCGTCATGATCTAAGCAAGAAAAACATTTTAATTTTCTTTCGGAACGTAGGACACCAAAGTCACATTTTTTTGGAAACCGAACATACTTGAGGTAACTGTTCTTGCCTTGATGTTTTTAAATTCCATAGGAAGCCCACGTCTATTTTTTCAGACTGTGCCTACATATGTTAGCTTATGATTGTTGAAAAGACTATTTATTAGAGGAAATGTTGTGAACCAGTTATCGCAGGTAAGGTTTGTTGATTTTCCAGATATGGGAGCTATTAGACGTTCGACTATACTCTGCGCATCATTTTTCACATTATATGGTCCAGCAGGTTGTTCACCAACATATACTTCTAAGTTTTTGGTATAAAACATCTTTGAATCCACCAATGAAAATATTTTTAATCCATACGTGTCAGGCTATTTTGGCAAATATTGTCTGAATCCACACCTATCTCTAAAGGCCTCTAATTTTTCATCAATTGTCACATATTTTCGAACTGCATATTGATTTATACAATTAGTGACGAATCTATCAAAAACATATCTTATAGGCGCTAGCTTATCAAACGATTTTCTCGCATCTCGGGTTACCCAATCGTCAAATCTCATAATTCTAAGAAAGCGAAATCTAGATAGGAACATTGTCAACCAGAACATTTCCACCCCACATCCTTTTCTGTCCCACAGTTCTTCAATGTTGAATCTAGCACCTCTCAAGCATCCTGACAGATTTAAAAGTCCCAAAAAAGCTTTAATCTCCATTATATCGGTAGATCGTGCTAATCTTTTCTCGTTACTTTGGAGTAATTCCCAGAAACACAAAAGGCGTAGGTCACTTTTCTAGCGTCGCGTGAGTACTGTTAGTTAAGTTAGGAACATAGCTGGAAGACAAAATTCATGTGTTGTCACCCTACCTATAATTACGTGATAGAAGATATGCTCGAGTCTGACAGACACGCCGCCACTACTGCAGAGTTAAGGAAAATTTCAAAAATCACTTTTCTTGTCGGCCATGCAATGAGGCAGAGAACTAATCGTGTCTTTAGCTTACACAAATGTGTCAGGTAATTGCACGTTGGCTCCTGTACTATTATTGCTTGAATTAATATTGAAATGTGATAGATTAACGGCCGGCTTTTCAGTCCTAGTTTAAGTGAAAACACGTTGGTTTAACAGAACACTTGACGGTTATCAGTTTTTCAGTACGTTAAATTTAACCTCTATTCTTGACTAACAAATTTAATAAACGAATGTTAGATGGTTTAAACCAAAAATTTAGGTTTAACTAACGTCACTTACATAAGTCCTCACTTACGTGTGACATAACATTATGCCACACGTGCTGTGTCATTTCAATCGTGCACATCCCGTTTGCAGTGCATGTGCATTTGTGGCAGCAGGTATTGTTATATCATTTTTAGCACAATGGTCTTTAATTTATGATTTTATTTCATTGTGCAAAAAGGGGACAAAAAGAGACACCTCTGTTCTAAAAATTTCTCAAATGAAGAAGTCAGTTTATTAGTCATAATAATTTATTAATGTAACTTTATCTGGTTTTGGATCAGCCCCAGAACAATTTGAATACAGGCTTGTGTTAAATGGAACTTAACATAAGAATCATGGTCATGCCAATGATTGAAACATGTCTTTCTCTGTTCGGTTTTTCTAGTTCCTCGAAACCTTTCCAGGTGTCCAATAAAAGATACAGTGTTCTAATCATCATCGGAAATTTGCTAGATATGAATAATATTGCGCGTTAGATCTATATTTTAGACAATAAAGCAACGTTAGGGCACTTTTCTCTCACACAAATAAACTTAACTTCAAAAAACTGTTTTATCAAGCCTATCAAATTAGTCAATATTAGCTTGACAGTATTGCCAACCACACGAATTTTCGAGTTAGTTAACCCAGTTTTCTGAAATAAGGGTTAATGTACTGGAAATCAAGCGCAGCGCTAACCTAGTCTTAAATGCGGGTTAAAATTTAAACTCGAATTTTAACCCGGCACTGAAAAAGTGACCCTAAGTTAAATAAAGTATTTATATATAATTATTGTAATCTAAAAATTTAGATATTTATACTAAAAATGTGTCAGTTTCAGTTAGGCCGGAAATAGTCTTTGTTTGAAAATTACGCCTATCCTTGATGGTATCTTAATTATTTCATAGGCAATACTCTCACGGTCACCCGGTATGAGATCAACATTAACATATTACAAATTTTGAAAGAAGTGAATCACAAATTCAACTAGTCACCATAACGATTCACTTATAATTATTTTTTTGTACGCGTCACCATTGCAATAATTAACATTGACTCGTTCTTCAAATTTTCTGTGTAAGATATTTCTCAAATATCAGTATACCTCTTAAGCTTGATTATTTATTAAAATCTCCAGTTTTTCGTACTCATACATCAAATTCTTGTCAAATATGCCCGATGGCAGTTCTCAAAGCATAAAGAAAATTACTGTTCCCTTTTGTTCTCGTCTACCACATTGCGAAATTAATTAAGAGAGGTCGACATTATTTTTCGTGCAAATAATACACAACAAATCTAAGAAACTATTAAGATTGATTGAAAACAAGGCAAAAGGAATAAAAAGTTAATCCCCATACATGATGCTCTAAAAATAGAACAAAATGTTACTGCTTTCGATGATTGATCGGCTCACGCAAGATTTATTTTTAATAAAATTTGTTCCTTTTGCAAAATTTCTTTACTGAATAATCTTGGGAGCGATTTAAACACGGCCTATGGATACGTACTAGAATAAACCCGATTCACTGCCATCAAAACATTGCATGCAAATAGCCAAGATGCAGTTTCGAACTAAAGATACAAAAATAAAGCCACGCTATAATCTAATGCATAAAGTTATTGAAAAAATACACAATTGGAGATTATGGCTCAGAATGAAGGGGGACATGTGTAGAGCCTAAAACCAAAAACTCGGAACTGTACCTACTGGCTTCTGGTCGCCATCTTGGAAAACGCAAATGACGTTGTATCTCCGTTCCCGTTCGCTTTTTCGGAAAATTTATCAGAACTAAAATTAGAAAAAATCATTTTATCTTTCATTTTCAATTTAACTGTTCTTTGTAGGATCGATACTATAAAAGCTATAGTTGTTCAATTATTCAACCATTAAATGAACTTCCGGTTGTAAAAGTATAAAGAAGATGCCAAATTTGTGCTTTTTTCAGTTTTTTTCACCTTAGGGGTGAAAATCGACAAAAATAATTTAATACTTTTTTCACGTAGACAGAATTTGCCACTAGTTGTTACCAGAACGGACTCTGTATATCTAATGGTCTCCGAGACACAGCAAATTTTTCATATTTCGCCATTTTTACCGATTTTTCGGTTTTACTTCATAAGATTGGCATCAAAACATAAATAATGGTTTTCTGAAGTGAAATACATATTATGTATCTATCCTTCTGTACATATTACAGTTTTTTAATGTGACGTACTAGAGGGCAGAGCCCCGATTCGCCGATTCGCTGGTTGTTTAGTCGGGGTATAGTAAAAATAACTTTTCAAAACATCAGTCTTGAATCTATTTAAAAAAACCGCTGCTGAAGGAATCACTACTTCACATCCAGATTTTTCATCCAGGTCAATTTAAAGCAAACATTTCGTTTAGATTTGCACTCTAGTATGTGGAAATTATTGGTCACAGAATTTTAATAATATTTAAGGCAGATGTCATAGAAAAGTAAGAGGCGCTGGTTTCTACCATATGCGTTAAAAGGGAAGTTTCTAGTTTACCCTACTTGTTTCCCTTACTTACAAACTACCACCTCCCACCCCTTCAATGGAATCATCTCAATCAGTGGTCATTACAATACATACGTGTACTAACTTTCAAGTGAATATCTCCATTTTGATGTTATCAATTCCATTAATAATAGAGCGGAGGTGGGATGGGGTTTGAAAAATATTAGAAAGAAACCTGAGGCCTTGGTTTCTAGTGTATACCTACACCAAATCTCAAATTTCTGTACTCTTACGAATTTGCTTTATTTATTTAACACCAACCCTTCAACGGAATAATGTCAAAATATAATCTAGTTCCAGATGTCGTTATAATACATATAGTACAAATTTCAAATGAACATCTCAATTTTTTTTATCAACCCTTTTAATAATGGAGTAGGGGTAGTGAGGGGGTTGAAAAATATAATAAAAAAATCCGAGGCTTCCGCTTCCAGTACATACACCGAATTTCAAGTTTCTGTACTCTGTACTCTTACTAACTTGCTTTACTTATATATTGCTTTACTCATATTCCCCTATTTACCCCTAGTTAACCCCCCATCCCTTCAACGGAGTCATCTAAAAATATAATTTAGTTCCAGACGTCGTTATAATACATACGTGTACCAAATTTCAAATGAATATCTCAATTTTATGTTATCAACCCCTGTAATAATGGGGTAGGGTTGGTGGGGATTGAAAACAATTAAAAAGAAAATTGAGGCATTGGCTTGTAGTACATACATCAAATTTAAAGTTTCTGTACACTTACCAGCTGGCTTTACATGTTTCCCCCTAATTACCCCTATTTACCCCCCAACCCTTCGCTGGATATCTTCAAGAAACAATCCAGTTCCAGATCTCGTTATAATATATACGTGTACTAAATTTCAAGTCAATATCTTAAACCGTTCCGGAGAGAACGTGTGGACAAAAAAAGTTACAGACAGACAGAAATTTTTTTTTTTCGCTCAAACTTAAAATCTCGACGTTTCATGACATTCTAAACCTATTTCAAGAAAAAAAAAATTGAAAACCATAGTTCTTTTTAAAGTTTGATATTACCTGTTTCTATTTATTGATATTAAAGTATTTAAGATAGATTCAATCACTGAATATTTATTAACGAACTTAATTAGATATTCTTTAATTGATCAAATTAAACACTGAATCATTATTTCGGCACTTGTCTTTTACGAATTAGCATTTTATTTGAGATGATTTATTTATTTCACATTAATCTGTATAATTATTTTGAATAATATTTGTAAGTTTAATTTTATGAACCTTTATTTGGCTTGTTTTTGTTTTTATTTAATTATTATTTTACTCATATTTTCATAAACCTTGTGTACTTAGTGTTGATTTCTGAAAGGGAAGATAATTTTAAAAAGTCAGAAAACGTTTTAATCCATTTATTAACAGACAATTGTCATACATCTCGTATAAATATATTCGTGGCAGCAAATGCAATAAAGTCAATAACAAATATTGGTTGAGAATACCGCCAATAATTTCAGATAGTGAACAGAATTCTTCGGGAAAAATAACGAAATTTATCCCTGTTGAATAAATAAATTCAGCGATATAAACAACAAAAACAATAATAATATTGTGGACAGTAGTTGTGTGTTCTTAAAGGTCGATAATCGAATTCGGTCCAAGAAAATTTGACACAAACTCTGGGAAATATCCCATTAATAATAAGAATGCAAAAAGCAACCACAAAAATTATATGGTTTTTATGACAACTGTTATATTTTGATTTCTTTTTAGCCCAACCAAAATCCCGGTTATAGGAGTACAGAGTTCTCGAAGAATGTTGGCTCACGCTTGCAATGACAATGACATGAGAAGAGACCACAGGTCTATGTTTAACGCTTGTGATATTATTGTTTAGAGAGATGTAGTGAAAACCAAATAATACTTGTACCGTAGCCATGTTATATGAGAACACTTAACCGACATCCGACACGTGCCTCTACAAGAAGCAAGTACCGGCTGTACTCCAACGTAGGGACTACAAATGTCACTTATATCACTGAGTATTACTCATTCAATAGAGGATAATAAACATTATACACAAAATTATCCCACAGTATCCTTTGGTTAACTCTAGTTAATAAAATTATTGAAAACTAAACAATTGTTCATTCTTATTTAATTAAATGTGCATTGAAGGAACTTAGTACAATTATAGCAAGATATTCTAAAATTAAGGTATCAAAAAAGGTGTCGCAATCTAGTTATTTTAAACCGAACATATAGGTAAAGTCGTGTTAATTTAGCAATATAATTCTACAGTGGCACGCGCAAGCGATGAAATCTGCGGAACCGAATTCACGCGTCCACAGCTTAAGAACTATTAATGACAGAAGCTTCATTGAGCATTTAAACTAAGGGTAATTACATTTTCTATAAGTTTTATTTATAGATATACACCTGGAAGTGTCATTTAATGGTTGAAAAATTGGCAAGAAAAGGCATTTTTTTCATGCAGCTGTAACTTTTACAGTATCAATCCTACAGAAAAGCAGCTAAATGAGAAATGAAAGATAAAATGATTTACTGAAATGTTCGTTCTTAAAATTTTCAAAAAAAATGTATAGGAACGGAAATACAACTTCATTCGCGTTTTAAAAGATGGCGACCGGAAACCAGCAGGTACAGTCCCGAGTCTTTGGATTTAGACCCTACCAACGTCCCCCTTCCATTTCGGGCGAAAATCTCCACGTGCATTTTTTCAAAAACTTTATGGTGTTTTCTGCCTAAATCCAATGAACTCCTATTCACTATTTCCATTACTAAGATTTCGTTTACTATAGGAGACACAGTCTAGTTTTAATCCAGTCAACGTTATCAATCTGGAGCTATAAATACACACACCGGCAAGTTTAAATAGTCTAGGAAATAGCGTGCAAAATCGACGAAGAGGGGTTACCGTCTGCCACTCAGTGGCGTCTGCCAGTGTAACTGGGATATGTCAAGCACATATACTAACGACCTATGAGGACAGATATCAATAACCATTCGTTTAAAAAAAATGTCCCTCTCCATATTCTTCCACCATACCAAAAATTTTCATAGAGAAAAAAAAATTGTAGTTATATGTTCTCTTCTATCACTGAATGGCAGACGGTAACATTTCGTCGTCGACTTTGCACGCCATTTCCCTAACTAAAAGGAGTGGAGGTTAATTGGAATTTTAACTTCCCCACCAATAAAAAAGGGAAGGATATTGCAACTAAAAAAAAAATAAGATCAGATCGTTACGTTTTGAGTTCCCAGGAACACGAAAAGTGGTTTTCAAAAAATGTTTGCCTGTATGTATGTATGTATGGGGACACGATACCGCCGAAACTAACTAATTGATCTTCATGAAATTTGGTGTAACGGCAATACTCACAAGAAGAGATTCTGTATAAAAAAATAGCGCCAAGTACACTTTGTCCAAAAAAAAATCTTTTCTTTCTGCAAAACCATAAAATGAGCAAATGTGATCTTTCAAAAAATATTTGAAATCAATTAAAATCGCTAAGTCCGGTATCAATTTATATTTATATATCTGTATATTTTTCAAATGCAAAAAAATTTGGCGCATTTCACTTTCTATGTTTCCGCAGATCCTGCACATTTTGATAATCTGAAGTAATATATAATATTGCAGTCAGAGGTTTTGTCAATTTGATGGGGAAAATTGTGTAAGATTGACTGGGTGGCACTGGTTAATTGAAACAGCCTTTTGCCTCTTAGTGAATCTTGGCGCAAGTTTTTTTTTAATTTGAAATACAAATAATTTATATATTTTTCTTTTATAAATACATACCAGACTTGACAATTTTAATTTATTTCAAATATTTTTGGAGAGAATACATTTTCTCATTTTATGTTTTTGTAGAGAGGAAATATATTTTTTTGGACAGGGTGTACTTGACGCTATCTTTTTACAGACAAGCTATTTTTGTGGGCGTTTCATTACGTTTTGTAGATACAGGCATGCTTGCTTATTTTTTCTGTGAGCGTGGAGGACGTTGGAGTGAACTTGCCGCGAAGCACTACCGTGTTTCTTGATTACATATATCACAATTATTACATTAAAGCAAATAAATAAGGCTATACCAGTGCATGATTTTGTTACACGTTTAGAATCATGTAGCAAATTTAGTCTGCTTTCAAAAAGTAATACATTATTTTTATCAAAACAGTACACCTTAGGGGTCAAAATTGACAAGAACTGAGAAAAAGTAAAAAATTTAGCAGTTTTTTCATATTTAACCAAGATCTCCGAAGGTCTGCCGAGGTCCTAAATTTAAATTCAACATTAATTTATAATCATATACAACATATTAAAAAATCATAGATGGCCTGTTTAATGTCAGGTAAGGATGTATAAAGTTGCAGGATTCTTACAGAAGACGTAATTATCTTTCATTTAAATGCTCAACGAGATTATTATAACTAATAGTTCTAAAGTTATAGAGCCGCAAATTCAATCCTACACATAATTAGGTCTCACATGCACAATCGCTTCGCGAATTCGAGCCCATATTTCCCCTTCATTACATTTCTTGTCGATTCGTGTTCTACATTTCTGTGATAAAACAACTGCAACTGCTGAGATTGTAACTGTCAATTTCGCTTGTGAAAATTCAGAGAAAGATATTTTTTGGACAGACTGTACTTGACGCTATTTTTTTACAGACAATCTGTTTTTGTGGGCATTTCATTGCGTTTTGTAGATACACGCATGCTCGCTTATTTTTTTGTGAGTGTGGAGGACGTTGCAGTGAACTTGCCGCGAAACACTACCGTGTCTCTTGATTACATATATCACAATTAAACAAATAAATAAGGCTATACCAGAGCATGATTTTGTTACACGTTAGAATCACTCAGAATTTCATCAACCACTTTTCAAGTGACGCGTTAACGACATATTGCACTCCACTGCGAGTGAACATATAGTTAGAAATCGGCTCTACGTCCGAAAAAGAGAACAATTTTTGCAGTTTCCCGTCAAATTAATAACATAATCTACAGAGCCTAGTGAATAGTACTTACACTTTGCTTCCGGATTCGATTCTCGGATGCGGCACCGGGTTTTCTTAGGACGAAGGAGTTAATCCCACTACACCTTAATATTTAGTGTGTGCGCGTTACCTACTGTTGGAAGATCCTAATATATGAAACGTTATACCGAAAATTATAATCAACGTAAAGTGGAGACTAAAGAGTTCTAGTCTAAAGAAAAACACAACATACATTTCTCAGGAACCAGCAGCCAAAATGATTTTCTAAATTTTCTTTAGTGGAAAAACCTCGCACGTTAGAAGGTTCCTCCTGAGTCAATAGCAAAGGAATTCTCTTAAATTGGTCGTAGAATGACCATCAATAAATATAAATAATTCTAAGAAACATATTATAAATCTAAATATTGAACCTGTGAGACTTAATATAAATTTTTTCATTTTTTAAAATTCATCCTATAATTTTTGTCTGGAGATATAGTTTCCACAAACAGAAAACCTTTTGAGCACATTACTGAAATATCAACACACGAGGCGCGTTTCGCTAACCATGTTAGCATCATGGGGAGACAATTTAATCTTAATTTTAGTCATCTTCCTATAATGCTAACATAGTTAGCGAGTGTTGTGTTAATAAGTTTCACATTTGTGGAAACTACATCTCCAGAAGTAGCGTCACACCGAAGGTTTCGGCCCTCTCAAGGTCTTATAATTTATTATCGAGCTCTTTAATTTATCTATTTGATTCAGAGCAGCAATACACACGCTGACTGTAACAAATTTAATTTTACACACTGTTAGAAGGGCGTGAAATAGCTGCTTTGTATACTGTTGTGGAAAAAATATGTAATAACATCCTTCGATCATTATCTCTATAGAAACGATACGCAATTTTGTTTAATAGTCTGTCACCAGCTACAAAGCTTCCCGTGTCAATCTTGACGCTATTTAACTTTATCATCCTTTAATTAACTGTTATTGAGTTACGAGGCGCTATACTGTGAACAATTCTCAACTGCACTGAAAGTCGATTATAATACTGGGAGAAATAAAAGTTGTGGTAAGGCTTAAAGTATAGATGAATTAGGTGCAAACATGGGGTTTAGCAGAAAGATGAAGTGATGAAAGGTATTTTGGGGGAAATTATCAGAAGTGAACCCCTAACCAATTTTCTAAAAACCATATTAGTGCATTGAAATTGACCTTGCATTTTGGGTAGGTTAAGATTTATTTTTTGTACAAGGGGGCCAGTGTGAATATAAAACTCGGTTTTCGGAATTCAAAGCCCCTCCCGCTGATTTGGCCGCCATTTTGAAAAAGCAGTTTTACCGCGATGTCTTAAGAACCGTAACTCTCACAAAAAATTTTCTAAGACTTTTTTGTAGAACTTTTTTTGGTCGAGATACTTCTTACCGTAAAATTGAAAGTGAAAAGGTTATAATTAAAAATAGACTAAAATTTTCAAGAAAAATATTATTAAGGGTTATAACTTTTTTTCTATCGATTTTATTGAAAAAACACATCGAATATTATTTGTAGGTCATTTTCTTGCAGACTGTTTTCTCTACTTATCTTTAAATTTCTTTTCTTTGGAGAGGTGTTAGGATGCTGCAAAGGGATCAAACCAAGGACTGCATTCAAAACGCGCGAAAGGGTACACGAAAGTGCCAGTCTCAAACTACTTTCACTAAACGTTTTTGGGTTGCTGATTATGAAAATCGTAATTCCGCCGTCCTAAAACTTGGGGAAGACTCCTAAAACGCCAAAAACACCCCTTTTAGAGGAGTTTTCGCGATAATTTCAATAAAAATCAAAAGGGATCCTATGAAATCCCCTTTTTTAATTATTAATTTGCAAAGGTGGTTGATTTATACCAAATATAGCTGAATTATATGATTAGGGATAAACAGAGAGCATTAAAACCACCCCTATTTAGTAAATTGGTAAAAATATTTTTTTTTACTGTTTGCTTCCAGTTTGGTTGAATGGGCATTGCCGGGAAAAGTAAATTATTCTCAACCCTTAAGGGGTATCCCTTCATTTAATTTGAAGCAAGAAGTAGAAAGAAAATATTTTTTACCAATTTACCAAATAGGAATGGTTTTAACCCTCTATGATTACCTCTAATCATATAAATTGGCTATATTTGGTATAAGTCAACCACCGTTGCAAATTTATATTAAAAAACCGCTGCCTAAGGAATCACTACTTCCATATCCAGATTTTTCACCCAAGTCACTTTATAGAAACATTTCGAATAGATTTGCACTCTAGTATGTGGAAATTATTGGTCATAGAATTTTAATAATATTTAGGGCAGATGTCAGAAAAGTTTGAGGTATTGGTTTCTACCATACAGGTTAAAAATAAAGTTCTAATTTACCCTACTTGTTTCCCATACTCACAAACTACCACCTCCCACCCCTTCAATGGAATCATCTCAATCAGATGTCATTACAATACATACGTGTACCAACTTTCAAGTGAATATCTCAATTTTATGTTATCATTCCCATTAATAATGGAGCGGTGGTGGGGTTTGAAAAATATTAGAAAGAAATGCAACCACAATTTCTCAGCTGGATGCTGAAGAAGCTACGAAAGAGTAGCAATCGGTTAGCTCAGGATTGGTCGAAGGTCACTCTGTGGCGAGAAGAGTTATTTAATTATTTGAAAGTTACAGAACAAAAATAAACAAAGAAAAGGGCGCCAGGGTATTCATACAACTGATATTCCTGGAATGGTTTAAGGATGAAACAATCAAAAGCAAAATTTAAAAAAATGTATATTAACAACAAATAGTTTAAATTTACAAAATCTTTACAATATGTTAATGAATTATTTTTTGTTTTAAATTTACTATAATATGAATATAATTATTAGTGACTATTTAATTAAAACAAACAATACAAATTTTATTAAGAGGGGAAAAGTTAATTTGAAAAAAAAAAATGTAAAATTGAAAAGATCAACTTGCTTACAGTTATTTCTTCTGACCAAGAAAAGCAGGGATGATAGGTAATTGCTTATGTAACTTTGGGAGGCGAGTGCGGAGTTCCAGTGTGTCAATTCCTGGAGATGGCCACAGGTACCTGGGAGTGAGGACTTATATTGTTTGTCCGGGTCAACGAGGAAGTTCCGGGATGACACGAAGTGGGAAATATTCAGCGAATTATAATTCTCGTCCAGCCACTAGCAAAACTACCAAGTGCTTGATCCAGAGCTGGTCGATCCAGTTATTATTTATTATGAAAACAGTGGTAAATCAGGAACCAGTTGATACAAATTGAGTTAAATTACACAAAGAAAAAAACTAACGATTTAAATTTAAAATGACTAAATAAATTCTTAATTAACTTTAAAACTTATTGAAAAGAACGATCTAGCAGAATAAAAAAACTGAATACCATTGGTTAAGCCAAGGTCACAAATTTTATAAAAACGACAAAAAAAAATCAGAATTTGAACACTAAATTGCAAAGAAAATGGTTGAGGACCAATAAAAAACCTCTAATACTAGATTATCACAAAATTTTGCCCCTGAGGCTCTGAATCAACAAAATAACTATAAATTATGACGAAATATTTAAAGCAGCATAAAAAAATAGATATTAAAGGTATGCAAACAAGAAAAAACTAAATAAGAAAATATAAAATTTTCTAGATACTCTCCTGTACTATGACAAAATTAATTCAGATAAATTGACTTTACGTCTCGTATTTTAATAAATTCAATAGTTAGTGTACTAGTCATGAAATGAGATTATCTAATAAAAGATTTTAGAGCGACCCTAAATACAAAAAATATGTATGTAAGTATAAGAAATAGTATTAAACTACTAGCCAAAATTATTGATATAATATCTAAATATAAGATATCCAGCAGCAAGTGTCCCAAAATGACAAATAAATAAACTACTGCTGGGGCAATCCACTAACAAGTGGTTTTTATTAACCACGTGGTTAACCTCAAATATACTATTAATAATTTAACTAAATGCTAGCCTAAAATTCAATATCAATTCAAAATAACTAGGTTATGATTCTAGTGCGATAATAATTCAATAATAAAAGTAAAACTTTCAATAAAATCTTATAGGATGGCTCTAATAACTCCAAATATTTTAAGTGAGAATTAAAACAATCTCACCTCAGCGACATCGAGACGGAAAGTGCTGGTTTTTAATCAGTGCTAGTGATTCTTTTGATATTCCGTTCGCGCATGCTCAGTTACTTCAAACAGACTATTTCAGTTATTATAGCATGGTCAGTAAACATGAGTTTTCTGCAACAAATTGAACTTATTCGAATTCATTCCTAGTACGGGTGCTGAATTGAAGATATTTGGCAACTAATTAAGTAATTGACAACAAGTTAAAGAAAAGCTTGTTACAGAAACCTTTGCCTTCCCTTGATTTCCAGTATATACACCAAATCTCAAATTTCTGTACTCTTACCAGCTTGCTTTATTTATTTTTCCCTATTTACCCCTATTTAACCCCCAACCTTTCAACGGAATCGTCTCAAAATATAATCTAGTTCCAGATGTCATTATAATTCGTACGTGTACCAAATTTCAAGTGAATATCTCGATTTTATTTTACCAATCCCTTAAATAGTGGAGTAGGGGTGGCGGGGGATTGAAAAATATTACAGATAATCCGAGACCTTGGCTTCTAGTACATACAACGAATTTCAAGTTTCTGTACTCTTACCAGCTTGCTTTACTTATTTTGCACTATTTACCCCTATTTGACCCCCAACCCTTCAACGGAATCATCTCAAAATATAATCTGGTTCCAGATGTCGTTATAATACATACGTTTACCAAATTTGAAATGAATATCTCAATTTTATTTTATCAACCCCTTTAATAATGGACTAAGGGTAGTGAGGGAGTTGCAAAATATTGTAAAAAAACTGAGGCTTTGGGTTCTAGTGCATACACCAAATTTCAAGTTTCTGTACTCTTACCAACTTGCTTTACTTGCATTTCCTTATTTACCCTTATTTAACCCTCAACCCTTCAATACAATATCATCATATAATATAATCATCTCTAAATATAATCAAGTTCCAGATATCGTTATAATACATACGTGTACCAAATTTCAAATGAATATCTCAATTTTATTTTATCAACCCCCTTAATGATGAAGTAGGGATAGTGAGGGGGTTGAAAAATATTATAAAAAAATCTGAGGCTTTGGCTTCTAGTACATACACCGAATCTTAAGTTTCTGTACTATTACCAACTGGCTTTACTAATACTCCCCTATTTACCAATATTTAACCCCCAACCCTTCAAAGGTATCATCTCAAAATATAATCTAGTTCCAGATGTCGTTATAATAGATGAGAGTACCAAATTTCAAATGAATATCTCAATTTTATTTTATCGACCCCTTTAATAATGGAGTAGGGGTGGTGGGGGTTGGAAAAAAATTAAAAATAAATTGAGGCCTTGGCCTGTAGTACATACATCAATTTACATGTTTCTGTACTCTTACCAGCTTTCTTTACATATTTCCCCCTAATTACCCCTATTTACCCCCCGACCCTTTACTGGATATCTTCAAAAAACAATTCAGTTCCAGATCTCGTTATAATATATACGTGTAATTTTAGTTCAATATCTTAAACCGTTCCGGAGAAAACGTGCGGACAAAAAAAAGTTACAGACAGACCGACAGACAGACCGACAGACAGACAGACAGACAGACAGACAGACAGACAGACAGACAGACATACAGACAGACAGACAGACAGACAGACAGACAGACAGACAGACAGACAGACAGACAGACAGACAGAC
Organism: Stenurella melanura; assembly: GCA_963583905.1. NCBI lineage: Eukaryota > Metazoa > Arthropoda > Insecta > Coleoptera > Cerambycidae > Stenurella > Stenurella melanura. The sequence continues at coordinate 78,258,454 of OY757312.1, forward strand.
AGACAGACAGACAGACAGACAGACAGACAGACAGACAGACAGACAGACAGACAGACAGACAGACAGACAGACAGACAGACAGACAGACAGACAGACAGACAGACAGACAGACAGACAGACAGACAGACAGACAGACAGACAGACAGACAGACAGACAGACAGACAGACAGACAGACAGACAGACAGACAGACAGACAGACAGACAGACAGACAGACAGACAGACAGACAGACAGACAGACAGACAGACAGACAGACAGACAGACAGACAGACAGACAGACAGACAGACAGACAGACAGACAGACAGACAGACAGACAGACAGACAGACAGACAGACAGACAGACAGACAGACAGACAGACAGACAGACAGACAGACAGACAGACAGACAGACAGACAGACAGACAGACAGACAGACAGACAGACAGACAGACAGACAGACAGACAGACAGACAGACAGACAGACAGACAGACAGACAGACAGACAGACAGACAGACAGACAGACAGACAGACAGACAGACAGACAGACAGACAGACAGACAGACAGACAGACAGACAGACAGACAGACAGACAGACAGACAGACAGACAGACAGACAGACAGACAGACAGACAGACAGACAGACAGACAGACAGACAGACAGACAGACAGACAGACAGACAGACAGACAGACAGACAGACAGACAGACAGACAGACAGACAGACAGACAGACAGACAGACAGACAGACAGACAGACAGACAGACAGACAGACAGACAGACAGACAGACAGACAGACAGACAGACAGACAGACAGACAGACAGACAGACAGACAGACAGACAGACAGATTTTAATAAATAATAAATAGACAAATTAATTTTATTCACCTTTCTTGCCATTACAAAATATGGATAAGGTAGGTCATAAATGATACATATAAGTAACAAATAATTGAGTTAAAAAACAGACAAGAAAGTATAAAAAGTAGGTACATTAACATATGAAGAAATTGCATTTAAATATAAACCCTTACACACATTGGTATATTATGTACATTGAACGTATTATTTACAATAATTTTACATAAAATATGATTTAGAATACAGACAAAATTAAATACATAGGTACATAGCAAATTGAAATTACTGATTAAAATGCTCACGAGCATACTCGATAAATTCCAGGGTCAGTCGGGTTGGCCGACCCCAGTAAAATTTTAGAGGAATGGTATATATTAGTAGATTGCACTAACCTTGCACCATGTTGCACCACCAAACATAAAGCTTGCACCACACTTGGGGGAAAGTTATGAACGGTTTAATGTGGGGGGGGGCTAACTTGACGATCTCCCCCCCCCCAATCATAGGAGAAAAAAGTAAATGTAACAGTAACTTGCACTTGCCTTGCAACACCTTGCACCAACAAACATAGGGCTTGCACCAGTTTAGGAAAGACATTATTAATGTTTAAAAGTGGGGGGGGCTAACTCGATATTCCCCCTCCCAGTCATAGAAGAAAAAAATTAAACTAATCATAAGCTTGCACTCATCTTGCACTACCTTGCTCCACCAAATACAAAGCTTGCACCGATTTTGTAGAGCGATCATTCAGTTATTAACCCTGGCGCCAATATTCTTGACTTTTGTTGACGGTATCGGATGGTTGGAGGTCGGCCCGCGTTTTCGTCACCCCCCCCCCCCCCGCGCGCAAATGCGGACGGTCTTGGCGATATTAGCGGAACTCCTCTGGTCCTGGCTGTTGGATCTTGCCAGCTGGATCGTTTCTTCTCCAGTCGAGTCGTATCTACCGAAGCGTGCGGACGTGTTTACGGAGTAGCAACGCCTGCGCCGCAGTGTTAGTAGTAGTGCCTAGTACTGACCACACCCAAGTTTTACTAAGAAGAGGTGTTCTATATGTCTTTCAAGATAATAGAACAAACAGATAAGTCAAAGTCTCCATTGGAGACGAATATCGTTTTTCTTTAATTTTACATGTACTTTTTCTCTCCTATAATATTCTAGGTATTCCCTTACAGGAAAGAAAAATGTCATTTGCTGAGGAGGACAGCAATATGGATGACTATTCTGGAAGCTCCTGGACCAATGAACCCGTCCAGGACGAAAAGGATCGTACGATACAACGACTCCTAGGTGAAAATAAGGCCCTAAGGACTCAAATCCAGGACCTTACTGAGAAAATGGCCCAAATGCAGAAGCAAGTGGCCGATCAAGCCCGAGCATCGCTGGAGGCTCAAAACATCCAGCACCAGGAGCTCCTGAGGGCTATTCAGGGAGCAACCCCAACCCCCACGGCTGCCAATAAAGACGCAGCAGCCCGTAAGAGAAAAAAGTCGGCCACCCATCAAATGGACACCGACGAAGAGGAGCCTAAACAGCCCAAAACCAAGCAAACAACCAGCTCGGTACCCTTACCCTAGCCCGTGCCGGCCTCTGACGCTAAGAAAGCGTCTCTGGCCGAACACAATCCTGAACTACACAGTTCACACTTCCTTCCGACGAAATCGGAGCACGTGATGCCAATTGGCACCCTGGGCTTCGGACTAGTCAACACCCCCAAATCCCTTTCAAACTCCGAGAGGGCTCGGTAACAGCCGTTCCCTCTCACGACAGACGAGAGACGCTCCCGGGAGCCTATACATGCCAGCGAAGAAAGAAGACCAAGACAGAAGAGCGCCAGAAGAAACGACCCAGCTGGCAGGATCCAACAGCCAGGACCAGGGGAGGTTTGCTAACATCGCCAATACTGTCCGCACTTGCGGGGGGGATAGGCGAAAAAGCAGGCCCACCCCTTACGAGGCCGGTCCAGATCTACAGCGATGATTGGGGCAAAGAGCTCAAGCTCGACCCCTAATCATCCGAGACCGCCATCTTTAGTCAAGAATATTGGCGCGTTTCTTCTGGCGCTCCTCTGTCTTGATTTTCTTTCTTCGCTGGCATGTCTGCTCCGGGAGCGTCTTTCATCTGTAGTGAGAGGGAACGGTTGTTGCCGAGCCCTCTCGGAGTTTGGAAGGGTTTGGGGGTGCTTGACTACATGGTTCCTGTATTAAGTTTTTTTTGAAGGTCATTTAAAAAAAAAAGCATGAAGTGATTGTCAATTTTCAAACTGACTGACTAGAGGGCTTGATCGGCAAGATTTTTTACAAAAGGTAAGTAGTTAATAGAGGCGAAACGGTTCTAACAGAGAAGGTAAACAACAAAACTCGTTGATTAGCATAACTTTTCTCTTTATTATGTTTACTAAACTAAAAATTAACAGAGAAGAACAAAAAAGTCATAACCTTTAGTAACATTACCATCTAATGACGGGTTACCATACCTACCTACACGTGTATTTACCAAGTTTTCAGTGATATTAATGGTAAATAGATCGCTTCGTTAATTTCAGTCACCAAGCGAACAACCGCCGCTGTCAAGTAAACTGCATTTAAGTTCCGTGATCGGAGTACTACCCACCTACCTCAAAAATTGTGATTTTTTAGTAAAATATTTTTGTGTCGATAAGACTGTTAAAGGTAAGAACAATCAATATTTAAATAAATCAACTAAATGGTATCAATAGTATATAAATAGATTAAATTGATATAACCGAATCACTATGCACATTGCAATATGTAGGGTGGCTATAAGGAATTTTGCTATATTGTCCGGAATACATTGTCCGGCATGCTTAGATGTCTACCAAAACTGCTTGGGATTATATAATTTTTAGTTTGTTTTTTTAAAATTATTTATATATTATGCACACTATGGTAAACGCTCTGTTGATGAAATACGTACATGAAGATATAGGCAGTGACCCCTTACGATGAGTAGATATAGTTGATCAGAGAGCGGACCCCTTACGATGAGTAGATATAGTTGATCAGAGAGCGCTCAATAGAGAAATCGTTTTGTAATTAATAAATCAGGTGATTTACAGAGTAGTATAAGTTTATACTTCCATGTATGTTTGTGCCGCGTCTGCCATAAGTATTCGTTTTCTTGGTAAAGAGCTTAGGTAATCTGTAGGTTTCATAATTTGGTAGATTGCAAGCCAAATTTGAACCACTAAACTTACGACTTTGAAATTTTGCACACATACGTAGTTCCGGAGACAATGCATTTTAAAACTTTTATATAACAAAAATTGAAGATGGCGGCACCAATATGGCGGACAAATTTATCATTCATAGTCCGATTCCACTCAAACTTGATATATGGGTGTTTTAGGGGTCGGAAAGCACTTCATATGTGATTATTATAAATAAAAAGACTAAAAAGTTGAAAATTGTGCAAACAAATAAAAATTTAAATAAACTACAATTTAATTTCAAGGAAGGCAAAATGACGTCCGAGACGTGTACGTTCCCTATAGATTACCACAGAGAAAGTCAACCATGTAAGTGACAAAAACGTGATACATATTTACTTAGTTATGGAATTGTTCATAAACTCCACTGCTTAAGCAACGGTTGATTGTGACCATTATAGTTTTCAATGTTAAATAAATAAGGTTCAAATTCTTGAATGCAGCGACCGTAGACGATATAATTTATGAAATTTGTCATGATATGAAATTATATCAGTATTAACCAAATTCATATGTACATTTGTTTTAGATAAACATGTATCCGATATAGGTTGTCCATCTTGCCAGTTGAATATTGAAGAAAATGGATTTTGTAGTTTCTGTTCAAAACCAATTCATTTCCACCGTTTGTGTGCATCCCAATGGGACACAGACGCTGCTTTGTGTGTTACTTGTACAAATTCAACAGCGCGTGAGCAGCTGTCATTTGAAAATTGGAAAGGTTTAGGCAGTGAAAATAATTTACCATCAAAGAAAAGACCAAGGACCTCGTACCTCGAACCATCAAGTGAAATAATTGAAGCAAATTATGACACCAGAAGAAGAGTTATGCCTATTGGAATTCTTAGAAATGGACATTTGGCAGATCTAAAACCTATTAAAATATCAAAAACAAAATCGGTTACATTATCCAATACCTGCGGATTCGATTCGATGGTGCAAATATTAGCCAGTGCCTATTGCGATAGTTTCACATTTAAAAATTTGATAAATTTAAATACAAACATTTTTAAAGTAGCAGATGTAGTTATAAATATGATAAAGGGTGGCATTTCTAAAAAAACCTACCGTCTTAGAGCAGTACTACTAAACGATGTGTTTAACACAACTGAATCTCCAGAAGGTATTTTTCACTTAGATGTGGCTACACAAATAACTACAATATTAAATAAAGTAACCTTCAATTGTGCGGTACAAAGGTATGAATGTACCAATTGTAATTACTTTGAAGCAAAATTTCTAACTTGTTTGGAGATAGAAATAAACGATATGAACTTAATCGAACAGTCGATATCTGCATTTATTACAAGGAAATTTTACATAAAAATGTGTAGGAGTAAACATTGTCCGGGTTCGCTTTATGTCAGCTGTGATATTAGTCTCACTCATTTTTTTCTTATACCTGTCAATACCAAAACACTAACATTGGACTTTTCAGTACAGCTTGAAGCAATTCCACTGCGGGTACAAATTAAAAATACGAATTACATCCTAAGAGGAGTTATCGGTTATATAGGCCCTGAGGACTCCTTGGGTCATTTCATAGCTTTTTGTTTAAGGCACAATAATAAGTGGGAGGAGTACGATGATAGGATGACGAAAAGTCAACCGTGTTCCTCTTCTAAAACGGTCAGAATCCAAGTAATATTATATACAATGTAGGTTTTATACGCTCATTTGACATAATTTACACTAGATGTTTTCAAATATGCAATCATAGTCGTCGTTTCCCTTAAGTTTTTTACATCTATGTATTATTTGTTTTGTCAGTATTTTTACATTTACATTTATGTACTTCTCTATATTATTATTATTATTTTTACCTATAGCCACAGTATAATGTTTACTTACTATTGTTACTATTAATTTGCCTATTTATTTTTATTGTAGGGTTATATTTTTTACATTGATTTTTAGAATGGTTTTTATTTTATTACAATAACTCTTCGTTAGAAGTTATTCATGAGAACAGATTTTCTTTATTATTTTTATAGCTAGGTATGGTAACCCATCATTAGAGTGTAATGTTACTAAACTTATAACTTTTTTGTTTTTATCTGTTAATTTGTAGTTTAGCAAACATAAAAAAGAGAAAAATTATGCTAATCAACGATCTTTGTTGTTCACCTTCTCTCTTAAAACCGCTTCGCCTCTATTAACTACTTACCTTTTGTAAAAAAATCTTGCCGATCAAGCCCTCTAGTCAGTCAGTTTGAAAATTGACAACCGCTTCATGCTTTTTTTTAAAGAATGACCTTCGAAAAAAAATTTAATACAGGAACGATTCTATTGGTGCGGCCAGGGTTAATCATTGAATAGTCGCTCTACAAAATCAGTGCAAGCTTTGTATTTGGTGGAGCAAGGTAGTGCAAGGTGAGTGCAAGCTTATGATTAGTTTAATTTTTTGCTTCTATGACTGGGTGGGGGAGTATCGAGTTAGCACCCCCCCCCACTTTTAAACATTAATAATGTCTTTCCTAAACTGGTGCAAGCTCTATGTTTGTTGGTGCAAGATGTACTTCTCTATATTATTATTATTATTTTTACCTATAGCCACTGTATAATGTTTACTTACTATTGTTACTATTAATTTGCCTATTTATTTTTATTGTAGGGTTATATTTTTAACATTGATTTTTATAATGGTTTTTATTTTATTACAATAAATCTTCGTTAGAAGTTATTCATGAGAACAGATTTTCCTTATTATTTCTATAGCTAGGTATGGTAACCCATCATTAGAGTGTAATGTTACTAAAGGTTATAACTTTTTTGTTTTTATCTGTTAATTTGTAGTTTAGCAAACATAATAAAGAGAGAAATTATGCTAATCAACGATCTTTGTTGTTCACCTTCTCTCTTAAAACGGCTTCGCCTCTATTAACTACTTACCTTTTGTAAAAAATCTTGCCGATCAAGTCCTCTAGTCAGTCAGTTTGAAAATTGACAACCGCTTCATGCTTTTTTTTTTAAAATGACCTTCGAAAAAAAAATTAATACAGGAACGATTCTATTGGTGCGGCCAGGGTTAATCATTGAATAGTCGCTCTACAAAATCAGTGCAAGCTTTGTATTTGGTGGAGCAAGGTAGTGCAAGGTGAGTGCAAGCTTATGATTAGTTTAATTTTTTGCTTCTATGACTTGGTGGGGGAGTATCGAGTCAGCCCCCCCCACTTTTAAACATTAATAATGTCTTTCCTAAACTGGTGCAAGCTCTATGTTTGTTGGTGCAAGGTGTTGCAAGGCAAGTGCAAGCTACTGTTACATTTACTTTTTTTCTCCTATGATTGGGGGGGGGGATACGTCAAGTTAGCCCCCCCCACATTAAACCGTTCATAACTTTCCCCCAAGTGTGGTGCAAGCTTTATGTTTGGTGGTGCAACATGGTGCAAGGTTAGTGCAATCTACTAATATATACCATTCCTCTAAAATTTTACTGGGGTCGGCCAACCCGACTGACCCTAAATTCCATTAGGCTATAAAAAGAGTTCTGAGCCAACATATTTTTAAGGCCAGATTTAAATTTGGCTTTTGGCAATATTTTTATTTCCGTGGGTTGTTACCCACAGAAATAAAAATAAAGTTTTCCCAAAAGTCTCCATATCTTGCAGAGTTTTTTGGGGAGTTGAATTACCAAAAATATGTTTTGTTTGAAATTTTCGAGAATTATGACATACACGAAAGAGTTAAGTAAGTAAGTAAGATAGGAATTGTTAAGAACTTAATTTTCAGCAAATTGCCTGTACAAATTTCCTTATAAACGCATATGCTAGGGCACAAAACTGGTCCGAGTATCGCTCATACTAATAGGCATTACCACCTGAGGGGCAATTTGTCTACTTTTTAACACCTGGAAGCTTCTACTTTCTAACCTGGAAGAGTGAAGTAGAAGCGGAGGCCTTTCTGTATTACTGAAGTACAAATCGAGCAACGAAGATACAGGACAATATTTTTGTTTTCCATTGTATAAATGTCTGTAAGAGAACTTCATATATATATATATATATATATATATATGTTTCGTAAGATAAGCTGAAATTTTTCAATATCTTATGCAATAATTGATCTGCATCAAAAGTTTTCAATAATCCCTTTGAGTTGAAAGAAGTTTCTACAGCCGTATTCAGTACATGCTGGAGATTTATGGCGCACCAGAAAATGCGACATCATTTAACAAACATATATTTTTATGCTCCATGAAGTTCTGTTAAAAACTGAACTTATCCTCCCCCATCGCTTACTAGAGATGAACCTTGCGTTCACTCTATTTCAGGTGTATGTCCGAATACAGCCATAGCTGTACCCAGCCATACTCGGACACAATAAAGATCCTGAGCGCGGATGGCAACTCGATAATGATACTTTAATTCCCATCAGCAAGTTCGAAAAATAAGGGTGATTACAGATAAATCTAAACCCAAAACGTGGTGACTCCCTCTGTAATTGACAACTGACAGGTATCAGAAAATTTAGATTTTTTTGCCAGTACTGTGAGAAAATATCAAACGTGACCATACTGACACAGCAGATAAATGGCAGAAGAATTGCGTATGCAAACCCTCAATACTTAAATCACAATTGAAGGCAGCCATACAGAAACTAATAGCTGACAAAGCAGCCGGAGTGGACAATATTACGACTAAAGCGCTTAATTTAGTTGCGAAGATGGAGTGAGAATCCTCAACAGAATATACCAAAGAATATGGGAAACAGGAAACTGGCCCCATTAATATCACACACTAGTAAAATAATGCTCTGTGTACTTCGATTCAGACTTCAGCATTATCTCTCTTAGCAAATACTTCCTGAGCAAGCAGGTCTTGTTGAGGGATGTGGTACTAGAAAACAAATATAGAATTTATATCAGATTATAAGTAAATTAGAAGAAAACGAAAACTATGATTGTAGATCGAACAAATGAAAACCATCTAGGCACAATAAGAATATGTGACAAGATGGTAAACACCTAGAAGCCATTGATAACGACACCGGAAACGACTCTGAGATTCGATTCGACCAAGAATACAGATGGCATTACTCCTGTTACGCAGAATTTGGCGTGACAGAAATATCAAAACCATACTCGCTAATACTTTAGTTTTCTCCTTCTTTCTCTGCAAGTTTGATACATGAACTGTTAGGGATACAGACAGAGGGCGCATTGATACTCTTGAAATATTGGAGTGTAGACGTTTGCTGAGGTTTCCCTAATCCTGGACAATCCATCGCTTGGTCCTTCTAGAAATATTATTCTCAAGCATCGTATTTTCTCGAATCGTCTTTCACCTTGTCCCGTTGATATCAGATTAGAGAGGACAATACAGGACGGTTGACTGTCCAGGAAAGCAAGACGGGAACAAGAGAAGAGATAGACCACCAGAAAATATTGTCTGCACATAACAGTTATTATTTTTATTTCTGGTTTAAAGTGGTCAATATTGCGCTCAGTTTTTCTTGGACAATCACGTTCATACAGTGTATGCATTAAGTATTAAATAATTACCAAAATATTACTACATTTACTTTTTTCAAATACCAACCTATTCCTTGTGACGGATAACAAACAATCGACTTCTGTATAATTTTAAAAGTTTGGAAATTGAGAAATGTAAAAATAATGTGAATATTAACAAGGGACTAATTCCATATAATCCAGTTTATTGGTTATTAGGTCAGTTTTAAAGTGAATTATTTGTTTGCTTATAGTAATGAAACATATTCTTTATAGCATTTTGCAAACAGCGGAAAGAAAAACTATCTATGAGAACTAAAAGAAAGACTATATGTAAAATTATTAATGAAATCTTTGCATTCTTTCAGATTGATTTTTAGTTATGCTAGCAAGTTAAAATTCTGAAATAAATTTGTCCAATTTCTTGTTTGACATTCTCATTATAACACTAGCATCCAACATAGTCCTCCACTCCTAAGCAGATTAATCTAGTATGCACATGACCCCTACGGTATGTAAATTCAGTTAAAAATTAGAACAAAGGCCTGAAATTAATTTATTTACCTACCTTGTCTTTACATTTTTTGTCATTCTAATGGATTACATTTTCATAAAATCTCTCATTCAGTTTCTTGGAAATGCTTAGCCTTTGAAACGTTTTTCGCCCTTATTCTGAGCTCATCAGAAAAGCACAAAGCCACTCATAACGATGTTCCATGCAAGCCAGTCAGTTTTAGGTATGGATCACATAATTTTAGTATAAATATAGACATGTTCTTAGTTGTACTTTAGATTTAATCATCTCCCGATGAAGCCAACGTTGTTGGCGAAACGTTCCTCAATTTATGGTATTGGAGTGTTGTGTTCAAGAATTTTGGGATGGGTTAATGCTACTTATTAAAAAAAACTGCGCCAGTAGAAGTCGCACATAGATCAGAAAAATAAAGTGATTTAAAAATGTAAATATTGTGTTTAATCGTTTTCCCTAATATTAAAGAACGTACAGCAAAACGCACTAGTAGAACTAATTTTAATCAATCGCCTGCCGTTCCACATTTTCAGATGTAGGAATTAAACGCAATCTTCCGGATCACTGACACTAAAAATATTTTCCTTTTCACGCCAGAAAGAAAACCATCCAGTCTGATAAGGCGGTGCATCCCTTGAAATAAAATTTCATCGAAAAGCTCCTGTTTGAATGACTGAATTCTTTGAAATATCCACTCAAAGCCTCCTTGACACATGCCGACTAAATTAGTTTTTTTTACTGTTTCCTCTCGATGGCAGTAATATGTCGAAATTTTACTATCTCTCAGATCAATATATACTTACATTATAAAAAAAAAATGGCGAAATTAGGTGTGTCAAATGAAAACAAAATTAGTCTCCTCATCCTTGTATTTTCTGTTGGTTTAAAAAATTCTAATGAATTCAACACATATGGTTAAAATGTATGCATGTGTGCATATATTATATTATTATACCAGGTGAGATAGGGATAACAAAACTCCGTATTTTTTTTGTAGTTATTAAAATAGAAATTTAAAATTCAGAAGAGAGGTTGAGGGAATAAAACGATAAGGAGAATTACCATCTGGATGGAATAATAATATATCTATACTTGTAAGTTCTGTTCATATCTACAAAGAAAATTGTGGAAAACATTTAAAAACTAAAATGACACCAGCTATCTCATAAACACTTTTATATCAACTGTGCAATTTTGTTTAACGCAACTCTATTAGCGAGACACTGCTTTTATTACCGCTCCCTGTGTAATATATTTGGATCAGTCAGTTTTTACGACAAACTAGTTTCAGGTAATTAACTAAAGTTGATGATAATGGAATGAAGATCGTAAATGCCAATTTAATTAACTTGAAATGTGTTAAGAATGTACATTTTACATGCAAATCATTTCAGCCTGGTAATTCTGAAATAGAACCTTATTTACACAATTTCTCGTATTAGTAGCTTTTATGAAATCTCGAAAAACTCGGATAAAAACGGTTAGAAAACGTGCGGAAATATTTTAAAGTAAAGCGTAGACAATCCTACATTAGTTGATATAAATTAGTAAAAATTTGGCTATTTCATATATCTGATATTTGATATTTAATTATAGTATCAGTAAAAGCGTATATAAACAACTCGACAAAGTTTACAAACATCTGGCAAAATAAGATAACACTGCTAAAAGAAAATAAACACATGCAATGGGACCAGTGCAGGTATAAAGTGCATCATGTCATAAACTCGTAAATTATCCTGTAACAATCAAATACAGGGAAGGAAGAGATATACATACGAAGTGAAGTGTAAATTAAGAAATCAGAGGATAGACCAGCAACCAAGGACCAGGCTATTGCAGAGAGCTAAGTTAAATTATTTTAATTTATTAATTAATTAATACAATAACCGAGATAATAACTTAATTTATTAACAACCCAGTTTATTAGTCTAGTCTATTAATTGTATTTGTTTCTTTGGTTATTGGTTTGTTTGTTTATTGTTTGTGTATTAATTTTTAGTTTATTACACAACAGGGAAAACATTTAAAAGTAAAATTGAAAAGGTATTAAACATAGGTAGTGAAATGGAAAAATGCCCAGAATGGAAAAGCGGCCAATTGAAAACGGAAATTAAAAAAATCGTATACAGGGTGTAATAATAATAATAAAACTTTATTGCTATAGATCTTACAAATAAAAGACATTAGCATTGTCAAAAAGTGATTACAAAATATCCACGTAAAAGAAAATAAGATAAGAGAGACACATTAAAATTTGTAAAATATATAAAAGGAGGACAACGTTATCAAGGTAAAAAACATACACTTAAAATTAGCTTAAAACTAAAGGTAAAATAACACAATATACTATTATCTAACATATACAATTGATTAATAAAATCATTTGTTCTTATGCATTTAAAAAATCACTGAATGAATAAAATGTATTTTTTAGTAAGTACAATTTTAGATGTTTTTTAAAGGAGTGGATATTATTTATATACTTTAATTCTCTTGGCAGAGCATTGTAGGCCTTTATAGCGTTATAACATGGGCGTCCTTCATAAAAGCTATGATAATGCACTGGTACTCTGAGATCAGGCCCGTTCCTCGTTGTCATAACTCGATATACATCGTTGTTGCTTGTAAATTCAGTACTATTTAGCTTGACGAATAACACTAATTTGTATATATACAAAGACGGGATGGTAGGTATTTCCAATTCTTTAAATAAAGGTTTACATGAATCGCTGCAAGAGACATTCATTATACATCTAATTATGCGTTTCTGATTGATAAATATTTTCTGCCAGTGCACGGAAGAGCCCCAGAATATTATCCCATATTCTAGAACACTTTGTACACACGCAAAGTAGAATATTCTTAATCAATCGATGGAGAGTTGGTTTCTCATAAATCGTATTACATAACAAAACGAATTTAATCGCGATATCAAGGTATTAGTGTACGATTTCCAGTTTAACCCACTGTCTAGCGTTACGCCAAGAAATTTTACACTTTTTAATTGTGTGATTGAAGAACCATTTAATTTGACATATAATGAATAATCTGGTTCAGTAGTTGGAGAAAACATAACAAGAGTAGTTTTACCTCCATTTAAGTTCAATCTATTCGAGTCACAATATTTGATCATATTTGATGATATTATGGAAAGTTTACTTGCACAAGCCACCACAGATTCTTCAGTTGCCACACAGGAATTATCATCAGCGTATTGATATAAACCATCTATATTGATATTTTCTTTTAAATCATTGGTATATAAGATAAACAAAAGGGGGCCAAGTATAGATCCTTGAGGCACTCCTTGTGATACATCAACTTTATCAGAAAAATAAGTTTGAAGTATTCCATTCTTAAAGGTTGTTACAGCAGTGACTTAAGATCTATCGGTAAGATAGGATTTGAGTAGTTTATTACATGTACCTCGTACACCATAACAATCTAACTTGTCTAATAAAATAGAATGATTAATGGTATCGAAGGCTCTTGGCATATCAAAATAGAGGCAACCTACTTTTAAATTGGAATCGAGTGCGGGAATAATCCTAGATACTGACTGATAGATGGCGCGTTCTGTGGAACAATGGGGCATAAAGCCGAACTGACATTCTTTAATTATTTTAGGTTTAGTGAAGAATGAAATCATTCTATTATAGATGGTTTTCTCAATAAGCTTGGAGAAGCACGGTGGAATAGATATGCCGCGGTAGTTCTCGACATTTTCCTTATCGCCCTTTTTATATATGGGAATCGTTTTATTAATTTTTAAGTTATGAGGAAATATTCCTTCCAAAAAACAATTATTTATTATATGACCTCTTTATGGGACCTCTTTCTCATAACCCGAAAAAAAGCTCTTATTTTATTTTTTACCGCGAGATAGGGCCCTTCCCAGAATTTCCACCATAAATGGACATTTACCTGTGGAACGGTTAATAAAATAAACAAAAGAAATAAAAAAATGCATAAATAAAAAAAGGCTGCTAGACTCGGAAACAGAAGAAACAGAAAACTTAGAAGAAGAATAAATAAGGAGATAGATGGAAACTTAAAAGAAGCATGGATACCGAAAAGGAGTATCTTGCAAATGCCTACATTTTCCAACCAATGAATACAGATGGAAACTTAAAAGAAGTATGAAAACTTAACAGAAGCATCTCACAAACATCTACACTTCCCGTCCTATATTCCTACCCCATGCGCCATGTGACTCTCCCTGTTGACAACAAGCTTGTCCAATGTCCAAGCCGGCATGTGCAGCCGGTCGGGCGGTATATAAAACATCCGAGGTTTGGTTCCGGCACGCGGTTTGGCCGTCCGTTGGGCGTGTTCGACCGAGGACCAAGCTGCGTGTTGGAAAGAACCTCCGTGGATACCCGGAAACGGCAGCAATGCTCACCTTGCGCTGAAAAATCAATCAAAACTTTATTTACACAATTTCACTTAACTGGCTATCTGACAAAAACTTATTTTTTATGGCTGTACCTGAACACACTAGTAAAATGAAAATTTAACAACTGCAGTAGGAGAAATTGGTATTCCTTACTTTCTACCATTAATCCATTAATAACATTTTTTGACTGTTCATAATTTCAACATTGCATTGTACTTCAATATCTCGTTTAATTTGTTGTGAACATAGCTATTTTGAATAACGATCGTTTGACAAAGCACGGCCGTCGCCGCCGATTGGATGCGTATAAGTTCGGCGCCCACAGAAGTGGTGGTTGGGTATGGCGTGGTAGTGGCTTGATCGCCACGTCTTGTTTTAACGCCCAGTGCGGTGGTGTGGTTACCAGGACAGTCGCGATATCCTCGTCAGAAGATGAAGGCGCTGTTACTCTTGTGAATCTAATTAATATGCAATATTAAAGACGTTACTGGGTACATCCTTTGTGGCTGAAGAAAAACAATAAATATGGCACTTTTAATGCAATAAAAGAGCAAGATGCAGCATCTTGAACATTTCTATTACTGTAATCGGGCCGATTATAGTCATACAAACATGGTTTTGATTCAATTAAGTCGATAAACTGCACATTAAATTCAATGTCGTCCCGCATTGTTTAGCTGAAGAACACGACCGGCAAGTGGTACTGCCATATACGATGCGCCAGTATCGTAACTTTGGTTTCTCGATAAAGATCACCACCAGTACCTCGCACATACAATTTTTCATCAGGGAACTTTTTTTTCATTCTCTTTTTAATATTGTCGTTTTTTTTTAGAACTTTATCATTACGGGAATTCTCTCCAGAAATACTATTAAATTCACTTTCTATCTTTCGCCAAGTCTCTCCTTTCTGGAAATTTGCTTGGGAATCAGAAAGCTTGAATTCGACGATATTTCTATATTTTCTTACCGAGTAGATTAATATAGACTCCTCTTTGGCAGAAAAGTTTGCAGACTTTTTTCTATCATTCATATTCTCTCAAAACAAAAACTAAGGTTCACGATTGTATTGTAAAACTCTTGAATATGAATCACAGGTAACTATCATGAATACCGAATGTCTAATGTCCACAAACTACCCACTAGTTTGTGCTAATGTCACATCACAAATTCTTCAAAATCTACAGTGTGCAAACGCCGACACTACCAACTGACATTTGAAAGTAACAGAATCTAGCACTACTGAACCCGGATGAATTACGCTTTACAGAACGGGAATATACCTGAGCTCCGGTTCAGCTTGAGCCGTGGCTCAGTTGAACCTACGCTGAAACTGGTATTGTAAAACTGACCATTAGAGCAGCATATCAAGTAGGTCAAATCTAGTACAGATCTGATGTTTTGGAAAGTCCACCAGAGTCAAGTAAATGGGGATGGAAAATTATTGAAAATGGATGGAAGCCCATCTGGTCCAAATTGCCAGGAATCTGGCAAGGTTGTAGAGAGCTAGAAAAATGCGGTTGTTCAAGCGATTGTAATACCATGCGTTGCCTATGCAGAAAAAATGATTTTCCCTGCACCCTTAAGTGCAAGAAATGCAAAGGAAAATGTAGCAGCAAAAGGTATAGGGCCTTCTACATTTATTAAAATACTTTCTTGTTAATTTCTTTTTTTTTTAATTAAAGGCCATATGATTCTAGTAGCGATGACGAGAAAACTGTTATGATTTTATTTTGTATTTTGTTAATAAAAGCCATCCTCTAACTTCAGAATTGTATTTTTGTTATAATTCCTTTAGAATTTTATTTTTTTGATGTCACCATTGGAATCAGCGACCTCAAATTATACTTAAACGATACCTCACATAACATATTGCATTATTTAAAAAAAATGTTAAAGTTTAAAATAGCCGCCGAGTTTTTAAACAAATTCTATTATTCTTGCACTATGACTATTTTTGTTACATTTGCTAACCTTAAAGCGTTCACCTACAGTTTGATAACAGTCTTTGGATATATTCTTCTTTTGTTTTAAAACATTTTACCCGAATTTTTGAAAATGGCTGCCATTTTTGTCTATGAGGTTTACTTCTATAAATATACAAAGCATACATGCCAAAGGACTTGCTTTCTGCATTATTCGTCAGATTTTTATGCATACCACTTATACTATAAACTACCACCACTTCTGTGAGCGCTATGCCTAAAAATAACAAGGCATATAAACGCTTTTGATGTGGATTTCACCGTTTCCCATTTTATATACAAATAAACTATTTTATATAATAAAATAATGTATCTAATTTATTCATGTTTCATCTATCTAACGATCAGTCTGAATCTGGAGACTGTTCGATTATTACCTATCATGTAAGCCTAGATTTACTTCGTATTTATGTATTTCTACCACAGCAGAAATTACTCGATTTGTGTGCTAATTATACGTGAAAAAACGTTACGTCAACTCATTCTTTTTTAAAACAATTCCCTACTCTCGCATTAAAACATCCATTCAAAAGAAAGCAATAAAAGAGAACGTTTGTAATGTATTTCTATTTCAGTGGCAACTCAGGATTAACCACGAACTAAATCGATTAAACAGTGCAAGAGCAAGAATTACGGTTTTAATATTTTAATAGTAAGAATATATTATTATCAATATTATAGTACCTTTCTAACAAATACAATGTTGGCTCTCTCGCCATTAATGATTTAATCTGCTGACTATTAACAGTGCAAAACTTTTATGAACTATAATGATACAGGAGTCAAAGTGCAATTAACTTACACATTTGTAACTGCTAGAGATATGATTAATCTTTTGTCTTAGAGCAAGGTCAACAAGAAAAGTGGTATGAGAATTTTTCTTAGTAGTGCAAACTTAATTTATAAATGAACTTAATTATTTAAAAAACATCAGCTTGGCATTTACTAATCATGGCTTTAAAGTAGACAGACACCTTGCAAGTTCAAAATGTCTATCGATGTACCTCCACTAACCGGGATGTATGTCTGCCTCTGGACCTACACTAACCAGAATATATGCCGATCGTACTTTTGTAATGACGGAGTGGAAATTAATCAATAACAAAGAAATCAGCTTGATACTTCTTTGTTATGCCCACAGACATAGCTTGCAGTTTTAGAATGTCTGTCACTGAACCTCTACTAATCGTTGAAGGGTTTAATAGGGGTAAATAGGGGGAAATAAGTAAAGCAAGCTGGTACGAATACAGAAACTTGAAATTCGGTATATACACTAGATGCCAAAACCTCAGATTTTTTAATAATATTTTTTTAATTTTATTTTATTTTTGGAGGGGTTGATAAAATAAAATTGAGATATTCATTTGAAATTTGGTACACGTATGGAGTATAACGACATCTGGAACTAGATCACGTTTTGAGATTATTCTGTTGAAAGGTTGGGGGTTAAATAGGGGTAAATAGGGAAAAATAAGTAAAGCAAGTTGGTAAAAGTACAGAAATTTGAAATTCGGTGTATGTACTAGAAGCCAAGATCTCAGAATATTTATAGTATTTTTCAACCTCCACCAACCCTACTCCATTATTAAAGGGGTTGATAAAATAAAATTGAAATATTCACTTGAAATTTGGTATACGTTGGGATTATAACGACATCTGGAACTAGATTATATTTTGAGAAGCTTCCGTTGAAGGGTTGGGGGTTAAATAGGGGAAAATAAATAAAGCAAGCTGTTATGAGTACAGAAACTTGAAATTCGGCGCATGCACTGGAAGCCAAGGCTCCAGATTTTTTTATAATATTTTGCAACCCCCCACAACCCCTACTCCAATATTAAAGGGGTTGATAAAATAAAATTGAAACATTCACTTGAAGTTTGATACACGTATGTATTATAACGATATCTGGAACTAGATTATATTTTGAGATGATTCCGTTGAAGGGTTGAGTGTTAAATAGTGATAGATAGGGGCAAATAGGTAAAGCAAACTGATGAGAGTATAGAAATTTATGATTTGGTGAATATACTAGAAGCGATGGCCTCAGGTTTTTTTTGTAATATTTTCCATCCTTCCACCACTCCCACTCCCTTATTAAAATAGTTGTTAAAATTAAATTTAGATTTTCACTTGAAATTTGTTACACGTATAACGATATCTTAAACTAGAATATATTTTAACATAATTGTGTTGAAGGAGTGGGGTAATTGGTGGTACATAGGGACAACTAAGTGAAGCAAGCTGGTAAGAGTAGAGAAACTTGAAATTCGGTGTATGTCCTAGAAGCCAAGGCATCAGAATTTTTAGTAATATTTTTCAACCCCCCGCCATCCTTAATCCATTATTAAAGGGGTTGATAAAATCAAATTGAGATATTCACTTGAAATTTGGGACACGTATGTATTTTAATGACATCTGGAACTAGATTATTCTTTGAGATGATTCCATTGAAGGGTTGAGGGTTAAATAGGAGTAAATAGGGCAAAATAAGTAAATCAAGCTGGTAAGAGTACAGAAATATGGGATTTGGTGTATACCGGGTTAGTCACGAATTGCGCTCGCCCCGATATTTCCTAATATATTTGGAATAGATAATTGAAATTTGGAGGCCTTATTACACGACTAAAATGCCATCTTTTCAATAAAAAATCAAGTTTGGTGCACATCCGGTTTGACCGGAAATGCCCACAACTTTCGATTTTCAAATGGAACACCCTATATATTTTTACATTTTTGGAGTCTAGAGGAAATTTTGAATACAATACATCCATTTTGGTCACTTTTTGATAAACATTAAAAAATTTATTAAAAAATCTATTTCTGAATCCAGAGTGCTGTAGTGCCCAAAATATATTTTAGTTTGTGTGCTACGTTACTATAAAAATAAAAAGAGCAATATGATTGCATTACCTAATTCTCTAGAGGCGTTTAAAATTTTTAAAAGTGATTTTTACCCACTAACTCGGTTTTTTTAAATGGGAATTTAATCGTTCACCAACCATTTTTAAGTACCTCATTTTCATACGAATCTAATGATACCAAAATTTTGAAAATCCGCTCAGAAATATTTGAGATTTCAGTCAAAATACAATGCAACCAAGCTTTTAGAAACATGCGGCTAATAGATAATAGATTAGTGGGCTTTGGAAAGTAAAATATCACATTTCTGTGTAAATCTGGTAACCTAATAACATTGGAAAAATCATAGTAGCCATTGAATGTAATAAAACAATATCAGCTGTCAGACAGACTCGTGTAGTTATAGGCAATATTGAGCTATCAAACATTCAATAATTGTGAGCGCAAAGAACGTTACAATTAAGTTTAGCATAGGTATGTGGAGGTAAACACAATTACATCCACAAGGACATTTGCAATAGAATGCGACATCAGTTCGGTTGTCAGAGTTTTATTTAAATGAACATAAATATCGGGCCTATAAACAAATAAAAATCAATTCCGTTTGAACAATTAAACTTAAACTAGGTCACAGTAGGTATCTTTAAAATAATTAATATAATTAAACCATAAATTGGCATTTATAGATATTGTTCAAAATGTCCACCATTTTTTTCTATACACAATTCGGCTCTGCGTACAGTTGCTTGAATGGCTCTACGCAATTCAGCCGGCGTTATTTCATTAAGAGCCCGTACAACTTTATTTTGCAGCTCTTCACGGGTATTTGAAGAAGTTTTATAAACTTTATTTTTGAGAGTGCCCCATACATAATAGTCGAGGGGTGTTAAATCAGGTGACCTAGGAGGCGTTCACCGTGCAAGTTGTTTAAATATTCCATCACTCTTCTGGAATTATGTGGGGGAGCACCATCTTGTTGGAAAAACAGATTTTATAAATAGGCAAGAGGAAGTAAGTCAAGAAATTCTGCTGTCTGGTTTTGTAAAAAGAATAAATACCGTTCACCAGTAAGTGTTCCATCAAAAAATATGGGTCCAATTATTCGATCTCCAAGTACTCCAAGCCAACAGTTAAACTCAACTCTTTCCTGAATATTCCCCCGCCCTACCAACCTCGGATTTTCTTGAGCCCAGTACCTAGTATTATTTCTGTTAAACATACCTTGGTTCGTAAATCTACTTTCATCTGAATATAAAATATGAAAAGGAAAACTTGGGTTTTGTTGTACTGCATTTAAGAACCAGTTGCAATATACTAGCCTCCTGTCGTTATCATCTCCATAAAGAAGTTGGTGTATTTGGTATTTCTAAGACCGAAACTTATGTTTCTTTAAAATTCTGCAAACCGAAGACTGACTAATGTCGCATTCCATTGACAATTCCCTGGTTGATGTTGTTGGGTATACCATCACAAATCCTAATACATCAATTTCTTTGTCCTCACTTACAATAAATGTTTGATGGTCATCTTGTTGATTGGGTTCGTTTCTTAATTCTTGTTCCACTCTGGCAAACAAGTGTCTGCTTGGATGACGTCTGTTGGGATATCGTTACTGATACAGTTCTGCAGCTGCAGTTGAATTTTTGAGACGCTCTCCATATATCAGTAATATATCGACCTTTTCATTTCTACTAAAATTATTCATTTTCTTTAATTTTTACTCAAAGAGATTTCCGCAACGCTTTATTTTGTATCTGTCACAGCTGATATTGTTTTATTGCATTCAATGGCTACTATGATTTTTCCAATGTTATTAGGTTACCAGATTTACACAGAAATGTGCCATTTTAGTTTCCAAAGCCCACTAATCTATTATCTATTAGCTGCATGTTTCTAAACGCTTGGTTGCATTGTATTTTGGCTGAAATCTCAAATATTTTTGAACGGATTTTCAAAATTTTGGTATCATTAGATTCGTATGAAAATGAGGTATTTAAAAATGTTGGTGAACGATTAAATTCCCATTTAAAAAAACCGAGTTAGTGGGTAAAAATCACATTTAAAAAATTTAAGCGCCTCTAGAGTAATGCAATCTTATTGCTCCTTTTAATTTTATAGTAACGTAGCACACAAACTAAAATATATTTTGGGCACCACAGCACTCTGGTTTCAGAAATAGATTTTTTAATAAAATTTTTAATGTTTATCAAAAAGTGACCAATATGGATGTATTGTATTCAAAATTTCCTCTAAATTCCAAAAGGGTAAAAATATATAGGGTGTTCCTTTTAAAAATCGAAAGTTGTCGGCATTTCCGGTCAAACCGGATGTGCACCAAACTTGATTTATTATTGAAAAGATGGCATTTTAGTCGTGTAATAAGGCCTCCAAATTTCAATTTTCTATTCCAAATATTTTAGGAAATATCGGGGCGAGCGCAATTCGTGACTCACCCGGTATGCCACAATCAACATTTGATTATAGGATAGAAATATGCACATTACGTACACCGTAACTGTCATAATAATGTTATTTTTTTTTAATTGCCCTCTTCAGTAAAACCAAAAAACAGCTAGACAAAAACACTTACCAAAAAACTTTAGAAACTTTCACATACACGTGTTTCGGTATCCTACATCAAGGATACACTCTTCAGTGTTACTTCTTTCAAAGTTTAAAATTAACTGAATAGTCATTACTCAGGCAAATACTATTGCAATAATTATTTATGGTTCTAACGTTAGAATAATAAAAGCTAGATTTCGGATAATTACCAATACAGGTATAATTATAAAATATAGTTAAATGCAAATGCAAATTACCTACAATGTAAGAGAACTCTAAAATAGGACTTAAGGAAATAAATATATTACTAGCAAAAAGATACTAGTACTTATTTCAACTCTTACTGAATACTTATCATAGATAAGTACAGAAACATACATCTTTCTAAACAAAATATTTGCCGGCTATATTCCACGATCAACATTTGATTATACGAAAGAAATATGCACATTGCGTTCAGCGTAACTGTCACAATAATATTGTTTTTAATTTTAAATTATCCTGTTCAACAAAACCTAAAAACAACCAAAGACAAAAACACTTTACAAACTTTCACATACACGTGTTTCGGTATCCTACACCAAGGATACACTCTTCAGTGCTACTTCTTTCAAAGTTTGAAATGAACTGAATAGTATCTATTCTGTTTGCTAGCAATATATTTATTTCCTTAGGTTCTATGTTAGAGTACTCTCACATTGTAGAGAATTTGCATTTGCATTTAATTATATTTTATAATTATACCTGTATTGGTAATTTTCCGAAATCTGTTTTTCATTATTCTGTTCATTAGAACCATAAATAATTATTGCAGAGGTATTTGCCTGAGTAATGACTATTCAGTTCATTTTGAACATTGCAGGGAATTTGCATTTGCATTTAATTATATTTTTAAGGACCTTAGTGGGGTACAGTAGAGCCCCAAGAAATTGAGGCTGTAGGTCTTTGGGTTTACGACACGCATGGATTTCTTCAGAATTTCAAAGTGATTCAATTTTTGTAAAAAAAAATAAAAACTGAAGTGGGCCCTCTCTTGGGCAGGGGGGCAATTTTGATATACGGACCCTGTTTATCTTATTTTTAGGCCCAAGGAACGATCCTATCAGGTTTATTCCAAAATCCGTATCAAGGGTCTTTCACCTATCTTATCACGAGGTAACCTTTAATTTTTTTCTTCACAATTATAGTATGCGTAAACGGTAAAAGGGAGGCGCAAGAGACGCAAGACGAGGTAAAAGGCACCGACAACGTCCGTCTTTCACCTCATACTTTATAAAGCGAGACAGAAGGTCATGGGCTGTTCAAGTCGTGTGCCAAAGCGTGCAAACAATAGTCAGGACCCTCTCACTGATGTATTACGTTAGTCTTGTGCTCACATCTGAATAGCTCAAGCAGCCTGAATAGATTCAAATTATTGTTAAAAGAATTTCTACATCAAAATACATTTTATTCAGTAGAAGAATTTATTACCGCTGTACAAAGTACCTAAATATACTGTATATTTGTTATAACTGATTACGTCTTTTTTTTTAGAATGACATTTTTATATATGTGTCCATATATGTATATTTTGTATTTGACATGTCTAACCAATGTAAATTGGCGAAAGATAAATAAACTTCAATCTATCAATCAATAAGCTAATGTTTAGCGAAACAATTGTCATGTGGACAATACATCAGTTAAAATGAAAAAGACAGTTCAGTGTTCTATTTGTTAAATTATTATATTGTTATACTGTAGACATGAATTATCACAGGTCGAAGCTTTTAAATATTCATAAAGGTTTTTTCCAAAAAAATCGGTAAAGGTATTTAAACAAAACTTCCGTCTTGATTTGTGCATGGCGTATTCTCTAAAAAAATTAATAATTACGAAGTGACATTGAAAATAATAATCGGAATATAGTTATAACTATTATTACAAACAATGTGACGTTAAATTAGATTCCGCCCATATATTTGTATGTGGGAATATAAACTTAAAAATTAGTGAGGCTACGATTGTTTTTTTAATGTTGCTGTTGGTACCTGAGGAAAAAAAGATATGAATTTTCTTCTTTACTTTTGTTGATAGCAAGGAGACCAGGTAAAATAATGTGTATTCATATTTATCGATGGCTAAGTAAGAATACTCCAAGAACCTTAATGTTTACTATGTGATTTTTAGTCATTATAACTTAGGTTCATTGTTTTGTTATGTCTGGGGTGTTATTATAACTTCATTTAAGGTAATTTTCCGTGTTATTGTTAGAAGGAAATTTCGTTGGTTAACCTAAAAATGATAAACGCACATACGAAATTTAGTAATCACTACGAGCGGGCATATATTTTATGACTTTTTGTAATGGTTCAAGCTAATGCTATTTGCTCTCACCTGTAGTGGAGGATCCTCATTTAGTTAAACAAATAAGGTTGTAAACATTCGAATTTACCTCTCCTTGATCAGCTGTCATATTTAAGAGTTAGGGAATAACGTGTTACCAACATTTGGTTATAAATGGAACATTACTAAAGTCATTAAATCGTGGTTTTATTTATTTTATTGTTTATATGGTCCAATAATGGGTTTTGTGTATCTTAGTTTCTATTCTAAGGAGAGTTTTAATCATTCTATGGCTGGAACTAATTTTCTGTTACTTATCAATTCCTAGGGTATTTTCCTATGAGATGTTGAATTGTGATTGGTCGTTAAAACAGAAAAAAACAGGTGATTAGGAAAAAAAACGGTTGGTTTCGAAAACCGGCGTGCTCTTCCTTTCTTTATTGAGTCGTCAAGCCGATTAGTCAAGATTTTTATAATTGCTTGTAAAAGCAACCCCAAATTAATTACGGGGGATTATACTATAAAATTCTTACATTTGGAAGGCCTAATTGTGTGTAGCTGTTTGAAGCCAAATTTTGTTATAGAGGACTTCTAAATAGGCAATAAATACGACATTGTTGAATACCTGTTTGTGCCCTGACGATTTTGCGGGTAAGCACCATCTTGAATTCTCTGGAAATACTGACTCCTAATTTTTGTCCTTCTTTTATGTAGGCAATTTGGATAATTTGGGTAATTTGAAATAATTTGGAAAATCTGGAAAATTAGACATTGTACTCAAGTGATACTAAGTTACATAAAATTGTGAAGCTGATAAGCTGTGGATGTCTATGTAGTTTTTATCGACTTAGAAATTGGTGAATCGATTGTTGGGAGGTCCCGCGAAGCCATTTTCTGAAGTCGTCGTTTTGGTATGGTCACATGTCACAGTTGAGACACATGGTTTCTGGTTATGAGGTCACATGGATTTAAATGTTGATGAGATACTGAAGCTGAGGTGTACATGAGGTTTTTTTTGCAATAACAACAGCATAGTAACCTGTACTAACAGATTTTTGCTCAACGCTGGATACCGGATGAGTACCTTTTTTTTTAATGTTACCAGGATAACTAAAAGTTATATGTGTATTAATAATCTGCCGTTATATTTTAATCTTTACTTATTTCTCTATATATATATATATATATATATGATATTTATGGTCAAATATTTTTATTAGTTACTCAATTAAGCATATGTGAAAATAAGACATGTGAGTAACTGCGCAGTTAACATCTTATTTACAGGTATTTTATGGTTATATCATTAGTTTGTAAGGTATATCAATCTTTTTATTTACGTTGTTTATTGGCAGCGTCAATATAGAGCAACATATTTTAATTTAACCTAACTATAAGTCATTGACAGTACATCGTTAGAGTTCGTTAGTAAATCGTCAGTATATTTTTAACAATTCATTTGCAAAATATCAGTGATCAACCAATAGTGGTTTTTGTAAAAAAGTAGAATATTTTTATTTGTAAGTCATTGGTGCAATAGTAATTACTAATCGTAGATCTAGCAAATAAGATTCTTTTTTAATAATTTCCTATTAATAATAGTCAGAAAACTGAGCCGATTTGTACATTATTAATTGTATTTTGTATGTAAATTAAATAATTATTTTAAATAGATTTCTTTGTGTTTTGACTTAAATTAAATTTAACACGGTTTTTGGTAATTTTTTGATAATCGGTGTGTCATACTCAATCTAAGGGGGCTGGAATTTATAGGAAATTACCTGGCGCTCATTTCAACTAATGGCAAAATTGAAATCGTTAAAAATAAACGATCTTCACCTCTGAGAGTCTCGTGAGAGAGCTAGCCGACCTTAAGATTTAAGAACTAATTGTAATTTAGAGTCAAATTTCACTTTGTATTTCTTAAATTCAATTTGACCCGTAACAACAACACCTGATAAGTTTTGGTCAAAAAAATATACAGAGTGCTCATCCATCAGCAAAAGTTCAATACTAAATAACAGGTGCCAAATATGGAAGGCTTGGGCAAATACCTTTATAAATGTCCACCATGACTGAATTATTTCTTGGGATGACCACCCTGTACATTTTTCAATAATAGTATAATAGGTGCATATGCCTAATATTATTGCCATCTGTCACATTTTCAATTCCACATACACGTAGTGGAGTGGAAGTATAGTGGTGGTTAAAAAATTTCATTTTTTTTTTCAATTTTTCAAAAATGTTTTTAAAAAAAGTTCAATTTTTTTTTCTTCTGAAATAGGTTTAGAATGCCATGACACGTGGAAATTTTAAAATTTGAGCAAAGAAAAAAAATTTCCATCTATTTTAGTGGTAAAAATTTTTTCAAAAATGTTGGTGGAAAAAATTTTCAAAATTTTTTTTTCTCAAATAGGTTTAGAATGTCAATCATGTCAAACGCGAAAATTTTAAATTTGAGGAAAAAAAAATTTCCGTCTATTCTAGTGGTAAATTTTTTTCCAAAATGGTAAAAAAAATATTGCAAATTTTCTTTTCCGAAATAGGTTTGGAATGTCATGAAACGTGGAAATACTAAATTTGAGCAAACAATTTTTTTTTCATCTATTCTATACCCAGTGATAGACTAAAATTTTTTGCAAAAAAATTATTTTTCAAAAAAAGTTTTAATCAAAATAATTTTGAAATTTGTTTGAATAAGTTTAGAATGCCATGAAAACGTGAAAATTTTATATTTGGACAAATAAAAAAAAATCAGTCTGTATCTATTAGTGGTAAAATTTTTTCAAAAATACCTAGTAAAAAAAAATCTATTTTTTTTTAAATAGGTTTACAATGCCATGAAACGTGGAAATTTTAAATTTGAACAAAGGCAAAACAATTTTTTAGTGGTAAAAAATTTTTAAAAAATGCTGAAAAAAATTTTCTATTTTTTTTTCTGAAATACGTTTAGTGCGTCATGAATCGTGGAAATTTTAAATTTGAGAAAAAAAATGTTTTCATTATTTATTCCCTTTAGACTATCCACCCTGTATATTTTCCAGTGAAAGTTCTACCATTTCTTCGCTGACAGTAGGGTCAACTACCTACCAAATTTGACTGCTTTCAGTCAAGTAGTTTTTTAGTTAATACACAGACAGACAGACAGACAGACTGACGGAATAGAGAAACCTATATTTTCGTAATCTACGTGATCTGAAACGTCAAAATCCGAAAAAATCTCGGAGGGTGATTTTTTCTCGAATACAATACTTCCCTTGGGTATGCGAGGGAAGTAAAAATACAACTAATTTTTGAAATTTTATTCGCAAATTTCCATGGAAACGTTTTTTCCCAAAACTGCTTTATTTTATCTTGGTAGTCATGATATAAAATATGCCTTTTGTCCGATGGCTCAATACCAAGATATTACCAATATAAATTTCACAAGACGCCGCTGACAAACAATATCTACATTGAAATGGTAATCGAACAATACCGGTAATCCGACTCTGCCTTTTACCTCGTCTCGCGTCTCATCCGTCCCTTAACAATTGGCCTCTTAGCAATTACGCATACTATACTATAGTTGCATTCCACTATGAGAATATGAAAGTATGGAAATATGAATTTTCACTCCACACGATATACCGAGTGATTCAGTTTGGTATTCGTGCCCCGGTATCATTTTTAGTTAAACAAAAAACTACGATATTTCTAAATCTGTCAAGGCTCTATCAAATGACGTCCCCAAATCGTCTCTGTGAGCACATATGCTAAAGTAACGATAGTCAACTTTTTTTTTTTTTCAAACGGTATGCTACACTTTTTTTGCAGATTGTTGTAAATTTTCTCTTTCTGCTTTCAACCGTGTAAAAAAAGTATACGCTTCCATAAGAAAAATTTCGAGAAAATTAATAAAATATGACAAACCTCTCAACTGGCTAGGGCGATTTCTACGGAGATCTTCTCCAAGTCATATTAGTTTCATCAAGCTATGTCGAGTGTATTCATTCATAGTAAGGCATATTTGAAGTAGATGATACTGAATCTGATGTTAAAATTTAAATATTCCAAATATCGAATACAATTGGGCTGCCATAATTGCATTACTTTTACAAACAGAAAATATGGCAGCATAAAAGTAAAACAATTAAAAAGATTATTGAAACACCTATTGAAATCCGTCACTGAAAATAATGAAATAAGATTTCAACGACCTTCAATTAGTTTTACCTTATTTTATAATATCGATATTAAGTGCTGTGTGAAAATGGGCAAATAATACAGTCGAACATATTTTTAACCGATCTCAATATCGAATTAGGTAATACGGTTCAATAAATCAAACGACGATGAAATTTATTTCTAATCTTTAATGACCGTTTTTAGAAAGGCGGCTTCATTTTTTCAAACATTTTTAAAAAACCAGTTAGGCTGAATTTTCGATGTTCATAAAAGTTGCAATTTATAAATTGTTAAGTAAGTTGGAGTACGTGCATTGGCGATATTCGGTTTAAATGAATAACATTTTATTACAACTTATAATTTGGGTTTCATATGAGGGCGAAAATTTTATTAGATATGAATTGAAAATTCAACAATATTAATTAACAAATGACGGTAACTTCATCGTAGGAGACAACCGTGGTTAAAACCTTCGAGGGTATAACGCTAGTAGAATTTCAGCTGCTCTAGTGAGCCTACGGGGAATTTATTTACGGGGTTTCCAGCGTGGGTGTACCCTAGCTTGTGTAAAATTGGTAAATAAACACTTCGCTATGGGAGAAATATATTTACATGCAGCAAGGACAATTTTACTCATAGAAGAACCCTTGGAACGCTCTAAGGCAAATAACAGAGGACAATGTGTTAATGAGGCAATAAATAGTCATCAAGTTCTATGATTAACTCAAGGCTTATAACCAGTCTTGGCGAGCAATGTATGATATTTACCATTAAATACTATTTCTATATTCGAAGTACCTTTCAACAGCACTTGTCACTACCAAATGTGATTACGTACCGGTTAAAGTACTTGAAAAGTTTTTACGTAAATCTAGGCATGGCTATAATATAAAGCTCTTAGTCTAACTGACTCTCAAACAACGTTTATGAGAGTAGGTAATTTATAAAACTGCTACTTTCTGCTTTTATTTTATCCATTTTTATTCGTTAAACTCTAATTTCAAATTAATAACTGTAACTAATTAGTTAGTTCTTAACTTATCTAACGACTTTTTGAAATGCATACTTAAATATACAGTTCATAGTAAGTGTAGCTAAGAGCTTACTGTGGTCAACTAGATTGCAAGTTCTAAAAATGTATGAATAATACTAATGATACTATGGTGCTCCTAGTAATTGAAATTAACGGTTTTTTTGGATAGTAATTTTCCCGTGCAGAACTATCATATATATCTGTTATATTTTATCTATACTAGCGTCTTTTGCATTGCCTATATCAATTGTTAAGTTAATTCTTTTGTTTACATGTTCTATCTTATGCACTTTTTAATTCGCCGATCTTGCGAAAGGAGATTGTGATTATTTAAGTTTACTTTTAATCCAACCTAGCCTCGCTCTGTCCATCCCTTCAACTACCATGGCGATTCGTGGTGTGGATGTTTGGCTGGCTCCGGACGAGTGCCTAGGAAGGACAATATGTATTATTAATTTAAAATAAATTTGTTTTGGTTTGGTTTGATTTGGTGGTAATTGAAAAAGTCTCCTTTATTATCCGGATCTCATGACTATTATAAACTTTTTTAATGACTAGAGTAAATGAAGGAAGTCTTGGCGCGAGGCCTTCTTTATCTGCGAACGTAGTTGGCATCTGGTTGCTGACTGAACGGCTAGCCACCTTAAAATTACATGCCATTTAGGAACCACGTCAGCATTTAGACAATATTACTTCGAGGTGAAGATGTCAGTAATTTTCATTGGAGGGCTACTTTGAGACCTTCTTGCGCCAATAGCGATTAGATTATTATTGAAAGTGTACATAACTACACAATAGTCCATCAATCAGGTGAGGGGACACCTAGCGTAGGTAATTCAGCAACTCCTGTTAAAACATAATGTTAATAAAGTATTTTGTAAAGGTAGAAAATTAATCAAAATACAGTTATGAAGAGTAAAAGTTGAGAAAATGGTCAGAAAATTTTAACTATTTAAAATCATTGACAGCGACCTCATTTTTACGACAATAACGAAGTGATGCTGATGCGATGTGCTCTATCAGCGCACAATTTGACAGTTTCTTCTCGCTTCTCTACTGCATTTACTGCATTATGATTAAGTGTCTACCTTTACAAGATATTTTAATGACATTACTTTTTAACACAATTTTCTGACAACCTGCACCAGATGGCCCTATACCTGGCCCGCTGACTGTAGTATAGTACATCTTCAATATCAACTATTATATAAATATTATATTTCACAGAAATTTTGCACACTGTGGTCGCGAACTCACGGGTTATTTGAAATGTGATTAAGAATATAGATATTATTGAGAGTTGAGCAAAATTTATTTTTTTATAATAATAATAAGACTTTGTAGAAGACGCGCAGCTCGCAGACGTAAGCATCCTAAGACATCTGGATGCCGGAGAGACCTACACATACCTGGGTGTGCAACAACATCACATCCAGGATGTGCAGCAAGTTAAGGAATTTCTCCGCGCCAAGTACAGGTGCTTACTCTGAAAGATTTGCGCCAATTGGACAGAGGTACCCGCAAGATGATGAATATCCAAGGAGCATTCATCCTAGATCGTTTGTCCTCGTGTGTACCTCCAACAAAATCGGGGGGAGGGGGCGAGGGCTCCTGGAGCTGGAGTGTTTGCACGGCAGAGTAGCACTGGGCATGGCATGTAGCGATCTTAGGAGCTCAGACACGCTCCTGCAATTATTGAGAGATCACGAAAATGCAGGGGTGGGAACACGATTACTTAAGGCGGCAAAAAGGGCCACAGATGAGCTTGGTCTTGGATTCGACGACAGCGAGGAGGCCGGCGCGGTGCTGACACAAAATCAGTCACTGTACTTCAGCCACTTCGCCTGAAGGGCCAGAAAAAAGCTGCTGAATAGGAACGTCTGTTTAGGCAGCATGTCGATAAATCCATGTACGGGGTGTTCTACATTAACCTAGACACACTGGGTTTATCGATAAACCTGACGTTCGCCTTTTTAAGGTCAGCTGGGCTAAAGTCGGAGACCGAGGGATTCATTGTGGCCTATCAAGATGGTGTAATTAACAAACTGATCTACCGAAGCCGCGTATTAGGTGTAGAGGTTCCTGATATAAACTGCAGAACCTGCCGTCAGACGCCGGAATCGCTCATGCATTTACTTTCCGCATGTTCGGTGTATACCATTTCGGCCTACATCAATCGCCATAACGCGGCGTTGCGGGTGCTGTATTATCATCTTCGGCACTCGTACGGGATAGATCAGACACCAATGCTGCCTTACGTGCCCGGGGACATCGAGTCCGTTATCGAAAACTAGCGGCACCGAATATATTGGAACTACTCATTTCAGACAGTCAGGATAATTCAAGCCAACAAGTCGGACATAGTTCTCCTCGACCATCAACGCAAGGTGATGTTTGTGATCGAGTTCTCGGCACCTGCCGAGTCAAATATTACTTGAAAGAGGAGGAAAAACGGACCAAATACCGTGATCTCCGGTGTGAGCTACAAGGTTTATACCCAGGCTCCTCGGTGAAGATAGTAGTCCTAATAATCGGTGTACTCGGTGGTATGAAGCCTACGATACTCTCGGAACTAAAGACCATACCTGTATGCCAGAAATCAGCAGAATGGCTGTCCCTCCGCCTACTTAGGGCACACGATTCTATTTATAGTCACTAACCCCACAGGTTGTGGGGAGTGGCTTTATTATGGCCGGCGCGGCTACCGTGTGGTATCGGTAGGATAACACGAAAGCCCTGTCCGGCAATGGATAAACCGAAAATAATAATAATAATAATAACTTTATTGAAGGTAGGCAAGCCTAATGTACATATAACAATTACATATTAAAATGATCTTCATAACAAATTTGGTATGTCACATCACTATAATAATAAAACACTAAATAAAAATAGGAACACAGGGAACATTTGATATTTTTATACTAATCTAATTTATACTTATTATTTAATGATTACTAACTAACTACATCCTATTGACTACAATTTGCACATCTGATTTTAAAATTTTGCGTCATAGAAATATCACGAAATGTGAAAAAGGTACAAGTTTGCTAAAGTACTCGTACTTTCCATTTTACTTCCACATCCACGTAGCGGATTGGAAATATTTCTGTATACGTTTGAGACTTAGACTATTATGAAGGTAAATAGATGGTAGATGGCGTATTTATGTTTCCGAGATATGGATCTAGAGACGTTTGTAATGAACTTTTTTGACAAGCCATTGCCAATAACTCAGTTCTCCAAGAAATGTGATCCCAAAATAGCTTCCTAGCACAATTTTCTCATATTTCTTGTCATTTCTGGACCACATCGAAGAAAAAAGTAGTGCAAATAATAATCCAGAGAAGCCAGATTACAAAAGGCGACGATTATGCTCTCCCAAGTGTTGATCTGATATTGCAATCAGCTGATGGGAAGGAGTTTTGATGAGGGCATACGCTTAATAGGCAACTGCGAAAAATGCCATGATGCTGTTACACAATTCCATACAGCCAATGAAGGCCGTCATAAAAGTCCGTTGAAACGTTATGAATAAAGAAGAAGAAAGGCAATTGATTTTATTTTTTTATTTGCCAGCATAAGGTGGGCATTTCTGCCGATTCCGGGCATGGAGATTTGTTCCAACACGCAGCCCGATCGCTCGCTGAATGGCTAAATGCAGTCGCTCACTGCGTACCGGAACAAACCGCGGATGCTTTTATATACCGCTAGATCGGCTGCATACGCTGGATTGGACATTGGACATGCTTGCTTTCAGCAGCGAGAGCCACATGACGCATGGGGTAGGAGCATAGGATGGGACGTGTAGTTTCCATTTGTCATCGTCGCATGACCGTTCGTGTTTTGTGTTTGTCTTTTAAATTTCAGATACTTATTTTCAGTTTTTGTCTGTGATCATCTTCTCTACTATTCTTCTTCTGAGTTTTCTGTTTCTTCTGTTTCTGAGTCTGGTAGTTTGTATATCCTTGATATTTCTTTTTTGTATCTCGTCTTTTGTTTTGTCGTTCTTTCCCAGTGTGTATACTCCTTTCCTAGCATAATCATAATCCTGTCGATTATTATTCATGTGTAGCATGGCCTTATTTTCAGTTTGTTGCTGTTCAGTCTTAGCGCTTTCTTTAGCAGGTGTGTTGGGTCTCGTCCTTGGACGTGTCCCCAGTATCTTATTGCGTATGATTCTATTCTTTTAATTACTGTTTGCCCCTCTAGTAATGCTGACGTTTTCTGTATTGTTTGTGGTTTTCCTGTTTTTGCTAGCAGTTGTACAATGTCTCTCTCGGCTCTTCTTAGTCTTCTTCTATTCGAAGAGGAAGAAAGGCAATTCAGCAAGAAAGCAAATTAAAGAAATTAGATTACAAACCATTTTATATTTTGATGTCTCAAAAACATTCACACAGATGTGAAATAATTTTACCAATGTAACAGACAAATAGCAATTCGGATTTTGTTTTGTATTGAAATTAAAATTTCCCGAGTTTTTATAATTCAGTAAGTACATGATACTTGTATAAAAAGGGATATTGCCTAATTTTATAATTTAAAATCATTTAGCAACACTGGGAGTAGAAAAACACTCAACTCTTCTAAATTATTTATTGAAATAAATATGGAAATACCGCAAATGGATATTTAATAACGTTTAATTATTTTTGGTCGCAATAACTCATTCTGTTCGTAATAACTGAGGCCATAGATGAAATCGACGTGTACACGTGTGCTAAACATAATATCTGCTGTCTTATAAAGAATTGAAATTGAATAATTAATAATAAAATATTCGATTAAAAAAGAAATTCTCACAGATTATCTTTCTTTTTGAATACTAATTTTATTGGATATAAGACATACAAGGAGTATTCATTGTATCATTGGTTGAAGAGTTAGGGAGAGACAAATATAAGAGTAAGAGTTAAAAGTTGAACTTTTAAATTATATGATCCACACACATACATATTCTTGGTGTTTAAACATCCCAAAACTAAGTGATGTTCCTTAGAACACAGAGGCCACATATTTTTATTATTAAAGTTTTCAATAGTACAGAACGTTTTATTATCGATGCCTAGTTTCCGGCAAATACACTGCTACTCCTGCGCATAGTTTAACTATTTCCTACAATCTCACTATGAAACGAGTATAATAATATACCTTTATATAGATACAACCCATATATGATTTGTACATGTACTTCTACATTTTATCTACAGGGAAACACGGCGTTCTCGCTCAATCTTCTAACGGCTGGTATATCAGCGCATGCGTAGAAGGTATGTAACCTTAGGCGGGGGTTACATAGCGGATATACCATCCTTCGGAGGGGATGTAAAGCAGTCGGTCCCTTGTCTATGTAAATGTTAGAAAAGTAAAAGATCCCTACTCTTCGATAGAGAAGAGGTACGGCAAAATTTCTAAAAAAAAAAAAATATCTACATCTAAAATATAGACCTTTCGTAATGTAATTGAACTAATTTAACAAGTGGGCGTTAGTTTATATTCTACTTATAATGGGTGATTATTAATATATCTTAACATGGTTTATTTGACTTTTATTATACATTCGGTACGCCTTTTTGGCTTTAACATTGTATTAACAAGGAAAACGTGTAAAGGGTTCATTTGTTTCACTTTTAATGAATGGTGAACAATTTTTGTTCAACTCGGTCAAAACTACAAATGGCATCTAAGTGGAGGGGATAAAGAAAAAACCAGCAGGGGACTCGCATGGGCAATAAGACGGAACGCCACTATCCAGATAAAGACAAGAAAAGTAAACGAAAATATAACCATGGCAGACTTACAAATTGGAAAGGAAAACATATGCATATTAGGAGTACATGTGCCCTCCGGTAATAGAGGATTTTATTCGTATAATTATAATATCTGCATCATATAGTACATTTACCTACATCGCATAATTCCTTGCATTACCTATTTATATCATTTATCAGGCTTATTTTAAAATAATAGTGAAATTTGTACGTCTTACGAAAATTCAATCTTTTATTACAGCTAAACTGTTAGTTGATGTTCAATTGTGTATGAGTCTCGGCTCTTTAACCTGGATATATCTCTGCTAGTGTTGCACAAAATATCGCTGTCCTTTTCACTGTCGCATATGGGATTTATATGTGCTAAAGTTTTCGGATTTTTATGTATTTTAATGCTTCTGAAATAGCATATATTTCACCTGTATTAAATTGATGTGTTATGTTGGTGGTTATAAGTGCAGCTTCTTCCGATTTGGATGAACTAGTGAAATCTTGGCTATATTCTGGGTAGGTACTGGTTAATTATTTAATAAAACTGTCATTTTATGATACCGCGTTCTGTTTACTGTATTGTGTTAATTTGGTGTCACATATGGATGAGGGTATTTTTCATGGAGGGTGAGTTTTGATGTTAAAGGGATAGGTGTTGGGAATAGTTACGTTCAGGTTAGCCAGCTAAAATGGGGGCTTTATTTATCTTCTGCTCTCGTTGTTGGTTCCAAAACAATTTGAGAAAGTATTTTTCTGTGCGTGGGATTTTCTCCGTTAGCCGACATAACTGCTGCATATGATAAACTGAGGTAATATTTTCTCATCGTAAAAGATGATTCTCCAGATTCACAGTACAAGGATTCAGTGAGGCTTGTACGATATGTTCCAAGGGCACTTCTTATTCTTGCCTTATGGATGCTGTCGATTGACTTGAGTATAGAAGTTTTTGCAGTAGAATAAGCGATAGCGCCATAGTCGATCTTGGCTGTAATAAGGGTATGGTATAAAACTCTTGAAAATCATAAATGCAACTAAAGATGAATAATCAATTTCAGACAATAATTAAAAGCCAAATAAATTTTACTAATTAATGCATTGTTCTTCTGAAAATGCCTTGCCAAAAAACGTTATACTTTTATCAATGGGGAAAATAATTGAATTGTAAAGTCTTTGTAGAAATAAGTGGATAAAGAAGCCCTTCAGCATTACAGTTATTTTAATTGCATTTATCCTATGTGCAAACAAAAGTAGAGGTGAGCTCTCAGTTGCTAATTTATTCCATTTTGCAAAGTTTTAAATAGAAACTTGAGGTAAATGCAATGAGCCACGGTTTCACCAGCTAACAATTCTTATTGTTATTGCCCATGGCCGTAAACCATTAATTAAGGCTTCCAAGAAACACAATTTGCAAACTTTCTAATAAAGGATTCAGGTGGCCTCGTTAAAGTTGTGATTAAAATTTAACTTTTTATCAAAATTACTACTTAGAGTTTTAAACTCATCTTAACTAAATATATATTGTTTCCAATACGAAGCAATATTTAATAATAGATAGTTTCTTAATTACCAATATGCATTTTAAATAAATTAATAACTTTTTTCAAAAAGTTTGTGTTTTTAATCCTTTTTTCAGCTCCTTGGCTATAGTATAAGTACCAGCGTACAATTACCTGACGTATTTCTAACAGCTAGAGTCATGATTAAACATTTGTCTTATAGCATGGCAGACAAGAAACATGATATGAGCATTTTTCTTACTAGTTGAAACTTAATTTGTATATGAAATTAATTATTTAAAAAAATCAGCTTGACACAGAACACGGTGAGACTAATATGAGCACATCGGTGCAATTTGTTTCCACAGAAATCGCTGAATATGTAAAGGGTGTTTCAAAGTTAAAGGTTCTTACGTTACTTGTGGATAGAGGGTACTTTGGCGGTTCTAAATTACCCGACATTAATGCATCCATCGTCGTTTCTTACTGAGATACATGATGTTTTATTGATTTTATTCAAATCCGTCTTTGATCATAACTATTGAACCACCGTGTATAATCGGTTCGTACTTAGAATATATGTTTCACTTATTTTTCTTGATAGAACTTCATAATAAAGCTAAAAGAAATCCAGGTCCTGCTTAATAAAAAATTGACAATATGTTGTATGTCAAAATTTTATAGATTTGTTTCAATATTCGAAAAGAGAGGAAAAAACTGAATGGAGTAGCTCACTTAATTTGTTAGCGCATTTCGTTCATCAACCTTGATTACTTGCCGTAAATCCAATTTCATTAAAATGGTCCAGGCAGTTGGAACTTGAATATTTATTTCAGGTTTAATTAACAAAAAATTTTAACTTGCAGCAGTGAGAATTCTTTCACTTCTAGACTGGGTAAGTGAATTATTGTAAAATAATTTTGAAAATAATGTAGATTTTCACACGAAAATCAAAATACTACTTAATGTTGTGATTTAAAAATAATGTTATATAATGTATGTATGTACAATAACAATAAATATGTGAAAGTAATAAATACATAAATACAATAACTGTTCAAAGTGGCCTCCATTTCGTTGAATACATTTCCTTGCTCTAGTAGTAATATTTCTAATTGCACGTCTAATCATATCTGGATTATTTCTAACTTCTACGCAAGCATTATTAACTTGTTCCAAGAGTTCATCTCTGCTATTAATGGCTACGTCATATACCTTTGATTTTAAATGTCCCCAAGATACGTAGATGATATCTTTGCAATCTGGCCTCACGGTATTGAGTTACTAGATAGTTTTTTGGAACATTTAAATATTAAAGAACCTTGTAATAAATTCACTTTAGAAAAGGAAACTAGAAATAAATTACCATTTTTAGATGTTTTTGTTAAAACAGTAAATGGTACAATTGAAACAAGTGTTTATAGAAAACCAACACATACCAACAAATATTTAAATTTCAACTCAAATCAGTCGATGCACCTTAAGAGGGGTGTTGTAAAATGTTTGTACGATAAGCCCAAAATCATTTCTTCTAATGATGAAATACTAAACAATGAGAAACGGTTTATAAAGGAAGTTCTTATAAATAACCAATACCCTGGGGGTTTTGTCGATAAAATAATCATAAATAATGAAAATAACAATCAATACGACAAAAACCTGGAAAACGTTACACAGCGTTAATTCCTTATGTATGTGGATTATCCTAAAAGTTGCGCCACATCGGTGATAGATTTGATATTAGGACGGTATCTCAAACAAACAACACTTTGAGAACTATTCTGACAAAGCCGAAAGCAAAGAACCACGAACAAAATTCAAAAAACTGCATTTATAGTATTCTGTGTGAGTGCAACAAACAATACGTGGGTAAGTCACCTTTTAGGGCAAGATTGGGTGAACATCAAAATTATATCAGAAAAAATTTAATTCAGAGGTCCAAGATCTGCGAACATGCTTGGGAGAACGAACATAGAATAAACTGGGACTCGGCAAAAATTTTAACAAAAGGGGCAAATAGCAAAAAAAGAAAAATTAAAGAATATGCGATAATATTATTGAATGAGGATAGATGCGTGTCGAATTGTTCCGTAGATGCCTGTACAACTTGGTTGCCAATATTAAAAGAAGAACTTCACAAACTCAACATTGTATAAAAACTAAAAAAAAAAAAACTCTTATCTCTATCAACAGTTCTATGTAAATAGTAAGTATCTATGGATATTGAATATAACAAACATTCTTAGAGCTGTGCATTTATCATACACAGTAAAAAAGATTTTTCAAAAAAAAGCCTTGAAAAAGGAAACAGATTATATTTCTGAAACGTCGGCGAAATATTTAATTTCAAGTTTTTATACTTATTTGTGTTGTTTATTTAAAATAAGCAACCTCTAACTGATCCTTTGACGTAAAAGTCACAGACGCAGAGGTTATTTACCAGTAACATACTGGTTAATTGTCATATTTGTAGATTTCCCGGGCACCGCTTAAAGAGAAAAATACATGTGACAGGAAGTCCCAAAGAATTGAAGAAGGAAAAAGAAAGGAAAATAAAACGTACACATGGGTTAAATTCAGAATCTCATTCTATTAAAATGTTTATAAAGTCGGTTAAAAATTTGGGAATATGCTTTACATTCGTACTCCACTTCAACTTTTTTTTTTTTTTGGCTAGTCTTCATCAAGAAAGTAACACAACCAATTCGATAATGACAACCCGCACTTATACATCTACTTTGATCAGCTTGTTTACGATTGATTTAGTGCCTATAAATTGCATTGTCAATCAAATGCCAATTAATAAGTAATCTTCAAAGACCAGATACTTATATTTCTCAGATGATCTAATTTTAATATGTATTATTAATATATTCAGAATCGACGACCACATATATAAATAAAACAAACTTAATGTAATTTTAATAATATTCAACGATGCTGGAAAAGCATTAGTTAAGTAATTTAAAGTAAGGTTACTTCAACGGGTATTTTAAAAGCATAGCCATTAGGAAAATGGATTTTAAAATTAATTAAAATCGAATACTTGCAAAGTTCTATTATGATCGGTATATTGTATGGTGAACTAAATTACGTTTGGTTATTCAATAACTTTAACGATCATAAATGAAGAGAATTATCTATTCTATATAACGTAACCTCATATAATATACCGGGTGAGTCACGAATTGTGCTCGCCCCTATATTTCCTAAAATATTTGGAATAGAAAATTGAAATTTGGAGGCCTTATTACACGAATAAAATGCCATCTTTTCAATAAAAAATCAAGTTTGGTGCACATTCGGTTTGACCGGAAATGCCCACAACTTTCGATTTTTAAATGGAACACCCTATATATTTTTACATTTTTGGAATCTAGAGAAAATTTTTAATACAATACATCCATTTTGGTTACTTTTTGATAAACATTAAAAATTTTATTAAAAAATCTATTTCTGAATCCAGAGTGCTGTGGTGCCCAAAATATATTTTAGTTTGTGTGCTACGTTACTATAAAAATAAAAAGAGCAATATGATTGCATTACTTAATTCTCTAAAATTTTTAAATGTGATTTTTACCCACTAACTCGGTTTTTTTAAATGGGAATTTAATCGTTCACCAACATTTTTAAATACCTCATTTTCATACGAATCTAATGATACCAAAATTTTGAAAATCCGCTCAGAAATATTTGAGATTTCAGCCAAAATACAATGCAACCAAGCTTTTAGAAACATGCGGCTAATAGATAATAGATTAGTGGGCTTTGGAAACTAAAATGGCACATTTCTGTGTAAATC
Source organism: Stenurella melanura (assembly GCA_963583905.1). Lineage (NCBI taxonomy): Eukaryota > Metazoa > Arthropoda > Insecta > Coleoptera > Cerambycidae > Stenurella > Stenurella melanura. Next base: position 78,298,902 of record OY757312.1, read on the forward strand.
TGGTAACCCAATAACATTGGAAAAATCATAGTAGCCAGTGAATGTAATAAAACAATATCAGCTGTCAGACAGATACAAAATAAAGCGTTGCGGAAATCTCTTTGAGTAAAAATTAAAGAAAATGAATAATTTTAGTAGAAATGAAAAGGTCGATATGTTACTGATATATGGAGAGCGTCTCAAAAATTCAACTGCAGCTGCAGAACTGTATGAGCAACGATATCCCAACAGACGTCATCCAAGCAGACACTTGTTTGCCAGAGTGGAACAAGAATTAAGAAACGAACCCAATCAACAAGATGACCATCAAACATTTATTGTAAGTGAGGACAAAGAAATTGATGTATTTTAATTTGTGATGGTACACCCAACAACATCAACAAGGGAATTGTCAATGGAATGCGACATTAGTCAGTCTTCGGTTTGCAGAATTTTAAAGAAACATAAGTTTCGGTCTTATAAATACCAAATACACCAACATCTTTATGGAGATGATAACGACAGGAGGCTAGTATATTGTAACAAAAGTCAAATTAAGGGAGCCAAGTCCGGCCCTGTCGCAACATAATAACCGTATTCAGATCTTGGTAACATTTTAAGGGTCGAGACTTTAGTAAACTATCGTAAAATACCGGTCATAGATACATCTGTTTTATGTTATTTTAGAGTCCAGGAAACGTGCTTTGTTAACTTTACTCTTTATTAGGTAGTCGACGTTAGCCACTTGTAAACAATAAATAAGCATCCAAATTATTTTATGTCCAATTTGCTTTGCCCACTTGAAGTTAAGGGCACTTGTTGAAATACCCAGGGGGTATAGTTAAAATTTTCTAGACTAAGGCAGTTGAAATGGGATTCCAGGAACATATGTAATAGACTAAGATAGATAGACCAAAGAAGGCAGATTTTTTCCCCTATACAAAGGCAAAGCAAGGAACAAAAGGGGTTTTTTTCCATCTGCTGGACTGGTATTAAAATGTTAAAGATAGACCATATGATAAATACCATGGTCCGTTAGGTAATTTCAAATGCGTACGGTTTAAAGTAAAGAAGATCCCAATCGGTCGAGGGTGTAAAGTTTACGGCCCACTTTTGAAACGTATTATTTCGATGGAGAGATTATCACCACTCTTGGCTTAACTTTTGTTCGGTTACCATCTACCTACAGGGTATTAGTAGTATAGTAACTTCTCGGTTTGCGAACCTTTTTCAATTGTAAAGTTTAAGTAAATTTGTTTAGTATTTTGCCGGTTTTAATAAGTAGAAAATTAATGTGTTGTAATCGAACTAAGAATATTCGGTCGCGATTCAGTTAAAGGTTTTGAAATTGCCACAGACCATTTTATTTCTTGATATAGAGTAATTATCGTTTGTTAATTTGTTTAATCGTCTTTAAGTGTTTGTGATTGTCAATTTCATTTGCTTTCATTTTCTTATGTAAATATAGTGATTTAAGTGTTTTGAGAAATCACGTGTTTTATTTGCTTGTCATGAAATTAAGTTCATTTTACATTCAGTAAAGTTTGTTGGTGAAGTAACCTGGTTGATGGACACCAAAAAGGATAAAATCACCTAGAAAGCAAAGGGTAAGCACAGTTTTGTTTTCGATGGATATACTATAATATCGACGGAGTTTGCAAAGTGATTGGGCCACTCCGTACTCTGCCAATGGTAATGTCTAATTAAATCATGTAATTAGGGGAATAAAACCCCAGTTACTACAATATTGCAACTGGTTCTTAAATGCAGTACAACAAAACCCAGGTTTTCCTTTTCATATTTTATATTCAGATGAAAGTAGATTTACGAACCAAGGTATGTTTAACAGAAATAATACTAGGTACTGGGCTCAAGAAAGTCCGAGGTTGGTAGGGCGGGGTAATATTCAGGAAAGATTTGGGTTTAACTGTTGGCTTGGAGTACTTGGAGATCGAATAATTGGACCCATATTTTTTGATGGGACACTTACTGGAGAACGATATTTATTCTTTTTACAAAACCAGACAGCAGAATTTCTTGACTTACTTCCTCTTGCCTATTTACAAAATCTGTTTTTCCAACAAGATGGTGCTCCCCCACATAATTCCAGAAGAGTGATGGAATATTTAAACAACTTGCATGGTGAACGCCTTATCGCAAATCAAAGGTCATATCAGGTGGCCTCCTAGGTCACCTAACTTAACACCCCTCGACTATTATGTATGGGGTACTCTCAAAAATTAAGTTTATAAAACTTCTTCAAATACCCGTGAAGAGCTGCAAAATAACATTGTACGGGCTCTTAATGAAATAACGCCGGCTGAATTGCGTAGAGCCATTCAAGCAACTGTACGCCGAGCCGAATTATGTATACAAAAAAATGGTGGACATTTTGAACAATATCTATAAATGTCAATTTATGGTTTAATTATATTAATTATTTTAAAGATACCTACTGTTACCTAGTTTAAGTTTAATTGTTCAAACGGAATCGATTTTTATTTATTTATAGGCCCGATATTTATGTTCATTTAAATAAAACTCTGAAAACCGAACTGATGTCGCATTCTATTGCAAATGTCCTTGTGGATGTAATTGTGTTTACCTCCACATACCTATGCTAAACTTAATTGTAACGTTCTTTGCGCTCACAATTATTAAATGTTTGATAGCTCAAGATTGCCTATAACTACACGAGTCTGTCTGACAGCTGATATTGTTTTATTACATTCAATGGCTACTATGATTTTTCCAATGTTATTAGGTTACCAGATTTACACAGAAATGTGCCATTTTAGTTTCCAAAGCCCACTAATCTATTATCTATTAGCCGCATGTTTCTAAAAGCTTGATTGCATTGTAGTTTGGCTGAAATCTCAAATATTTCTGAGTGGATTTTCAAAATTTTGGTATCATTAGATTCGTATGAAAATGAGATATTTAAAAATGTTGGTGAACGATTAAATTCCCATTTAAAAAAACCGAGTTAGTGGGTAAAAATCACATTTAAAAATTTTAAACACCTCTAGAGGATTAAGTAATGCAATCATATTGCTCTTTTTATTTTTATAGTAACGTAGCACACAAACTAAAATATAATTTGGGCACCACAGCACTCTGGATTCAGAAATAGATTTTTTAATAAAATTTGTTTATCAAAAAGTGACCAAAATGGATGTATTGTATTCAAAATTTCCTCTAGATTCCAAAAATGTAAAAATATATAAGGTGTTCCATTTAAAAATCGAAAGTTGTGGGCATTTCCGGTCAAACCGGATGTGCACTAAACTTGATTTTTTATTGAAAAGATGGCATTTTAGTCGTTTAATAAGGCCTCCAAATTTCAGTTTTTTATTACAAATATTTTAGGAAATATCTGGGCGAGCGCAATTCGTGACTCACCTGGTATAAATCATAATTAAGAGAAGTATGTTTAATAAAAGTGGTACTTTATTATTAAGGAAATATGATTCTTTAGACGAATTTACTTCCACATTCACGTAGTGGATTGGAAGCATAGTAGTTAATCATAAATTTTTTTTTTTTTTTTTTGTTAAAATAGGCTTAGAATGTCATGAAAAGTCGAGATCTTAAATTTGCGCGAAACAAATTTTTGTGTCTTTCGGTCTGTCTGTCTGTAACTTTTTTTGTCCGCACGTTTTCTCTGGAACGGTTTAAGATATTTATGGACTTGAAATTTTATACACATATGTATTATAACGAGACCTAACACTGGATTGTTTTTTAACTTATCCGGTGAATCGTTGGGGGGTAAATAGGGATCAATAATGAAAAATATAAAGCAAGCTTGAAAGAGTACAGAGACCTGAGATTGGGTGTACGTACTAGAAGCGAAGGTCCCAGATTCTTTTATAATATTTGCCATCCCCCCTACCACCTCCTTTCTACTGATTGATTGATTGATTGATGTGCCAGCGCAAGGTGGGCATTGCTGCCGATACCGGTTAACAGAGATTTGTTCCACCGCGCAGCCCGACCGCCCGCCGAACGGCTAACTGCAGTCACCCAATTGTCTATTACATATTCATGCGACGACTGGGCGGCTCCATCCGACCGATCAACTGGCCATCCCATCGTGTGCCAGAACAAACCCAAGATGGTTTTATATACCGCCGGATCGGCTGCATACGCTGCATTGGACATTGGACATGCTTGCTCTCAGCAGCGAGAGCCGCATGACGCATGGGGCAGGAATATAGGATGGAGTGTGTAGATGTTTGTTTCTTCTTGTTTTCCTTTATCTTCATTGGATGGGAGGTGTAGGCGTTTGTGAGATGCTTCTTTTAACTTTCAGGTTTCTGTGAGATGCTTCTTTTTAGTTTCTGTTCTGTTCTGTAGTTTCTGTGAGTTTTCTGTTTCTTCTGTTTCTGAGTCTGGCAGTGTGTATATTGTTGATATTTCTTTATTGTATTCCGACTTTTGTTGTGCCGTTCTTTGCCAGGGTGTATAGTCCTTTCTTAGCTTATTCACAATCATCTCGATTGTTGTTATCCATGTGTAGCATGCCCTCCCTATTTTCAGTTTGTTGCTGTTCAGTGTTAGCGCTTTTTTAGTAGATGTGTCCTGTCTCGTAGTTACATAATGTCCCTTTCAGCTCTTCTCAGGCTTCTTCTGTTGGCCTTTGTCGTTGCTGCGTTTTTTACTCCATATGTCATCGTAGGCATTACGATGGTCGTGTATATCTTTTTAGTTAGGCTCCATGGTGGTTTATTGTCCCCAATGAAGGGTAGTAGAGCTCTTGTGACTCTGTAGGCTGTTTTGATTCTTTCCCTTACTGTTTCCCTCCTTTTTAGTTGATTCGTTAGGTAAGTTCCTAGGTATTTAATTCTATTCGTGGTTCTCAAAGTGTATTCTCCTATTTTGTATTCTTCCCCACTTGTTGGACTTATTTTTGTCAATGGGTCTCGGCTCTTCTTGAAATTTATTCTCATTCCAGAGGAATCCAGATGCCGTGGTGTCATGTTTCTTAGAGATTTAACTATGTCTTGTTCTTCCTCGGTGATGATGAGTATATAGTCGGCGTATGCAAGCACGATGGGGGGCTTTATCGTTCCATCGTTTAAATTGAAATTCTGATTCTCCTTTATTGTGCTTTCTATAACTTGATCCAGGACTGTGGTGAATAGTCGGGGGGATAGTGGATATCCTTGTTTGACTCATATATTCTTCATTTTTGATTCCGTTGTCTGTCCAAACCATTGTGTTGCAGTGTTTTCGTGTAGGCATACTTCTATTATTCTGTTTATTAAGTAGTGCGGCATTTCCCTGTTGAGTAAAGTGTTGATTATAGCCTCGTGCCTTATAATATCAAATTCCTTTTGGAGGTCAATTGAAACTATATACAGTTTTGTTCCTTCTTTCCACTTCACTTCCAGGATTCATCTGGTGGTGTACATATGGTCGTTAGTTGATCTGCCCTTGCCGAATGCTGTTTGATAATCTGGTAGTTCGCCAATTTTTCTATTTCTCTGAGGAGGAATTTAAATTGATAAAATAAAATCGAGACAGTCACTTGAAATTTGGTACACGTATGTATCAAAACGACATTTGGAACTGGATCACATTTTCAGATGATTCTATTGAAGGGTTGGGGGTTAAATTGGGGTAAAAAAGAGAAAATAAGTAAAGCAAGCTGGCAGGCGTACAAAAATTTAGGATTTGGAGTATATACTAGAAGTGAAGGCCTCAGATTTTTTAATTATATTTTCCATTGCTCCACCACCCCCACTCCATTATTAAAGGGGTTGATAACATAAAATTGAGATATTCACTTGAAATTTGGTACATGTATGTATTGTAACCACATCTGTAATAGATCATATTTTGCGATGATTGCGGGGAACAGTTCGGAGGTAAGTAGTGGTAATAGGGGAAAATAAGTAAAGCAAGTTGGTGTGAGTACAGAAACTTGGATTTGGTGTAATTACTAGACGCATATTTTTTCATAACATTTTTCAACCCTTCCCCCACCCCCACTTCATTATTAGAGGGGCTGATAGAATTAAATTGAGATATTCACGTCAAACTTGGTACAGGTATGTGTTATAAAGACGTCTGGAACTTGATTATATTTTGAGATGATTCCGTTGAAAGGGAGGGGGGTAAGTAGAGGTAAATAGGGGAAAATGAGTGTAGCAAGCTGGTAAGAGTACAGAAATTTGAGATTTGGTGTATATACTAGAAGCTAGAGTCTCACATTTCCTTATCATATTTATCAAATCCCCCCACCACCACCACCACCACCACCGTCCACCACTCCATTGTTAAAGGGGTTGATAAAATAAAATTGAGACATAACACTTGAAAGTTGGTATACATATATATTATAATGCCATCTAATTGAGATGATCCGTTAAAGGGGTGGGTGGGGTGGAGTATAAACTGGGGAGTATGAGTGCAGCAAGCCAATAAGGCTCCAGAAACTTAATTTTTGGCGTATAAAATAAGAACCAACGCCTCAATTTTTTTTATATCTCTCAAGTATTATTGAAATTCTATGACCAATTATTTTCACATACAGAGTGCATTTATCGTCAAGATGTTTTCCTTTAAAGAGACTTGGATAGAAAATCTGGATATGGAAGTAGTAATTCCTTAGCCAGCTGTTCTTTATTCTAATTGAAGGAGTTTATTAGGGAGTTGATTTCATTTGTGAATAAAAACTAGTTTATTAATTTGGCGACGTTTCAGTTCAATTTATCATCATCCTCACGGCATTACAAGGTGCAACCTTATGTAATAAACAAGCTAACTATTATATTCATCGCCAATTTGTTGCACTTTTTGTATAATTGTTGCACATTCTATAGATTACTCTTCGCAGTTTTTTATAAGTAATGTTAGTTTTAGACAGTTTTTGTTTAATTACAAAATATTAAAAAAATGATTTTTTTAAATTAAAATAATTAATATTTTTTTTTAATTGGGAAGAAAACTATATTAGTTTTTGATTTTCACTTTATTTCTTGTCAATATGACAATTGTTTCGCCACACAGTGGCTTCTTCGGATGCTGAGTACTGGTATACTAATTTTACAATGCACAAACTATATGGTTTTATACAATTTCGATCTAATGTTAATCTTAATTGCTTAGCCTCCTCCGTCCTTAAATAATCAACAGTTTTTGAGACGTGGCTTGTCACAACTACATAATTTTCATCATTTTAGACATTCATAATTTTTTTACCCTGATTTACACTACAATTAGGACAAACGTGCAAACGACAAAAAGTTTTTGTTTAAGTCTAATAATAATGTATATATTTTTTAAGAACTTTTTATCAAATTTTATTAATAAATATACAGACTGTCCATTTTACGAGGGCCACACCAAATATCTCGCGTAATATCTATTGTAGAAGAATAAAGTTTTAGAAACAGTTATCCCATTTTTTGTGAGCTATATTTCAGTAAAAAGAAATTTGAAATCCGTAGCCTACTTTATGAGATATATTACAAAAACCTGAAAAATAGGAAAACCACAAACGGTTATAGCTTCCTTATTTGAGGAGATACGAAAAAAGTTAAAGGAATGAAAGTTGACGGCAAAGACAATAAGAATAATAACGTGTAACAAAAAAATCGAAAAATGCAGTTGGCTTTCACATACGCTATTGTGCAAAAATGAAAAATACATATCTCAAAGTAGGCCATGACGCCATTAATTCCGTTATTTTTTTCTCATTCCAACGATATAAAACATGTCACAGAAATTTTAACCGATAGTGTCAATATTTAATATTTTACGAATACCACAATTCATATAATTGAATCGTAACAATCAGCTGTGCCATAATTAGTGAAAAACAATGTATACAGTTATTAATAAATTTGACAGATTGTCACTGTTGTATGTTGTATGTTGCGTTGTCGAGTTCTAAGACAAATTTTATATCAGTAATTATGGTGTACACCAATAATAACAAATTCGATATGATTAGCATTTTTTATTGTCAGTGCAATTTTGACGCTGAGATGGCAGTCACGGTTTACGGAGATAGATTTCCAGATGCTCCGCAGCCAAATCGAACTATGTTTAGGAAGTTAGTTCAAAATCTAAAAACGCACGGTTCATTTTCAAAAAAAGTAGTAAGGCGAGCGCATGTTGCGGATAATGTAAGAAAAGTGAATAGAGTAAGGAATTATGTTAACCAAAATGAGGAAACCTCTTTGAGACAAATTCAGAGAAACTGTCGCATAAAAAAAGACAGTGCAAGAAAAATATTGAAAAAAAACGGATTTCGATGCTACAAAATGAGGAAAGTTCAACATTTAAATGAGGGAGATAAGCCAAGGAGAGTAAGATTTTGTAGATGGTTATTAAATAAGAAAAGGAATGACGCGCTGATATGTAGCAAAATTCTTTGGTCGGACGAATCAAATTTTTCTAATAATGGATTTTTCAATAGAAATATGCATTATAAGTGGACACGAGAAAATACACATTGGTGCAGACAGACTGCTTTCCAAGAAAGATTTTCTACGAATGTTTGGTTGGGTCTTTTAGGGACTAAAGTAATTGGACCTTATTTTTATGATGGCAAATTAACCGCTCGTAGATACCTTAATTTCCTGCAAAACGAATTTCGAGATTTTCTTTATGAATTAACAGTGGCAGAAGGATTAAATTATTCATATTTTCAACAAGATGGGGCTCCACCTCACACTGCTGTAATATGTACAAATTATTTAAATCAAGTTATGCCAGATAGCTGGATCCATTCTATGGCCAGCTCGATCACCAGATATTACTCCCTTGGATTTTTTCGTCTGGGGTTACATTAAAGACAAGGTATTTCAAACTGCCCCTGAAAATATTGAGGACATCAAAACCAGAATTCGAAACGCATGTGAGGCAATTACTCCTGAAATGCTCCAAAATGTAATGCGTGACGTGTCTCGTAGAGCACGTTTATGTGTCAGAATGCATGGTGCACAATTTGAGCATTTGTAGTTAGAAAAATAAATACACACAATTTCTTTTCAATATAGTAGTAGGTAGTACTGTTATACATAGTTTTTCGTTTTTTTCTTTGGATGTTCGTTTTGTACTTGTATTTTTATTTATGAGATATTTATTGGTTTGTATTAAATTGTAATAAATAATTACGGAATTATAATTATTATAAAGTGAATTTTTACTATTATGGCACAGCTGATTGTTACGATTCAATTATATGAATTGTGGTATTCGTAAAATATTAAATATTGACACTATCGGTTAAAATTTCTGTGACATGTTTTATATCGTTGGAATGAGAAAAAAATAACGGAATTAATGGCGTCATGGCCTACTTTGAGATATGTATTTTTCATTTTTGCACAATAGCGTATGTGAAAGCCAACTGCATTTTTCGATTTTTTTGTTACACGTTATTATTCTTATTGTCTTTGCCGTCAACTTTCATTCCTTTAACTTTTTTCGTATCTCCTCAAATAAGGAAGCTATAACCGTTTGTGATTTTCCTATTTTTCAGGTTTTTGTAATATATCTCATAAAGTAGGCTATGGATTTCAAATTTCTTTTTACTGAAATATAGCTCACAAAAAATGGGATAACTGTTTCTAAAACTTTATTCTTCTACAATAGATATTAAGCGAGATATTTGGTGTGGCCCTCGTAAAATAGACAGTCTGTATATACGTCATATATATTTTGTACTGACAGATAAAAGTTTTTGAAAAATTCTGAAAAAATATCCTAAATCTAAAAGAAACATACTCTTTGACTTCTGTAGTTTTTCGCTAAAGTAACCCAGAGTATTTCTGTATCGTCATGTCGACCGGGCGGTTAATCTCCGAGCGCTCCGGTTCTATTAGTTTTAAATGCTGCGAATCAAAGCAGTTTATACACTACCTGTGCATAAAATGTTATGCTATATATCACAAATGTTGTATACTCAAATACCAAAAAAATATCCAATTTATTAAGGACAACCAAATCGTGTGTTGTGACGAGGACGAGAGTTTTGTGAGTGATAGAGACGAAGTAAGAGACGTGTTGGAAAAAACGATACATGACCTGACAGAGGAAAATGACTTGAAAAATAAACATATAAAAAAAATTAAAGAAGACCGTGAGGCTTTTTTCAAGAAGCCATGAAAAGAGAAGAAGACATGAATGAGTTATTGAAACGTCAAGAACAACTTATTGAAAAATTAAATAACCAAATTACTGACCTAAAAAGAAATTAATATTAATTCGAATTTTAAAGAAATGACAAGTACCATTGGTACACAAACGATCCTTAAAATTAAAAAAGATACCTCGGCTCTCACTGACATTCCATGTAGAATCCACAAAAAATTATCAGCCAATAAAGAAACAAAAACACTTAGTAAACCCGATAACATGCATAAAATCATTAACAGCAACAATTCGCATTTTGTATACAGTGGGCGAAATATTGAGAATACATTGAAACATATTTCTAATAATAAAAACAGAGTACGCAAACGACGTATTTTGTTACTGACCGACTGACTCAGGACACATTTGGACTTGAACTTATACGAAGTCACCGTAGTAAGGAAACCTGGTGCCTGTTTATATCAGGTGATAGAGAACATTGAATCTTTATCAAATAATTCCACTCTTCGTGATAACATCATTGTAGTAGGAGGAACAAATGATATTGTCAAAAAACAAAACACCTTCCTTCCGCTACATTTGTGATAAATTAAAAGTATGTTCACATACAAATGTCACTTTTGTATCTGTTCCCTACTATAAAAAGTATTCTCTGAAAATCTACATACCTGTAAATTCAATACCAGGCTTTGTCAGTTCCTGGAAAAGTTCAGTTCATGCAGTAAGGGGTAAATTATATTGAAATAAATAACCATCATTCGTACAAAGTCAGTACTCGGATGGTAGTTTCAAATACAGTGGATTCAATACTTGCCACCAATCGATTACCGAAAACACAAATTTTCATTCATACCTCCAATGTAATCTTTCCATCACCATTTCGGCCCGTGAATCAGATAACACTGGACCTGCTATAATAACCTTAAGCGACAAAACGATAGCAGGATACTGTCACACAATGATAGCATCGATTCCCAAGCAACGTCATCTTCAAATTCTTAAAAATTTTTATATTCACGGCTCTAGCAAATGTCTCAAGAGTCAGCGATAATAAAGTGGTAGAAACTTCGGTTAATAGGTTTTCTATAATGCCTGAGAAAGTGTTGTCTAATAACTTGTCCAGCATCTTCCATTTGAATTTGCAATGTCTTAGAAACAAAATAGAGGAATTTAATGTATTTCTATCAGATTTTAATTTTGACATATTATGCCTTAATAGGTTTTCTATAATGCATGAGAAAGCGTTGCGTAATAACTTGTTCAGCGTTTTCTATTTGAATTTACAATGTCTTAGAAACAAAATAGAGTAATTTAATGTATTTCTATCAGATTTTAATTTGGACATATTATGCCTTAATGAGCATTGACTTGTCGATGATGAGGCAGACTTATTTAGATAACTATCTTCTAGTCTCGAAGTTCTGTAGAAAGCAGTCTATTCATGGCAGTGTAGCTATATTTTGTCACAGGAAACATTAATGCTCTGATATCCCACAAATCAATAAACTATCTGTCGACTTGCACTGTGAATTAGCAGCTGTTGCCTGTGACGGTTTTATTATAATAACTGCATATAGATCTCCATCATTAGGGGATATTGATGTATTTTTGCATAACATTTCTGATGTACTAGACTGCGTTACCCATAAAAATAAGGATATAATATTTACTGGCGACTTTAATGTCCTATTCCACAAACCTGACAAATATTGCATGTAATATCTTGCCAACTCGGCAGAGCTCTCTGACCATTTGGGATTAATTTTAAATACAAAACATTGTAAACTTTCTCATGACAAAAAACGAATCAAGTATAAGCCTATTACCGACAAAGGTTTACTTAATCTACACAACCACTTGCATCAGGCTCGTTGGGGATTTATCGACAATTTCTCCTTGACGATTGATGTCAAATTTGAAATATTTTTGAATAAAGTTCTCTACCTTTGATAGGTTTTTCCCGGTAATATCCAAAAACGATGCAAGCAATAAATCAATTGATGTAAACTGGTTCACAGACAACATTCGCCAGATGAGAGACTCGCTGAATTTTCTTCAAGATTTTTATAGAGCAAATTCTTCTAGTGATATGAAAGATTTGATTAAAGTCAGAAAACGTAATTATAAATATGAGCTAGCAAAAGCAAAGAAAATAGCTAACGACAATTACATTCTTCGGAATGGTAACAAACAAAAGGCTATGTGGAATTTAATTAACACAACTAAAAATGTCAAATCTAACCATAACCAACCCTCAACTATCTCCCATGACGATTTTAATAACTATTTTGGTAACATTGCACATAACTTAATAACCACTCTTCCATCCTCTAATGTTAATTCTGAATATTTCTTAAATAACTCCACACTAAATGGTATTAATGAGGAATTTCAAATTTCTGAGGTGTCATACATTCAAGTGCTTGATATAATTGACAATTTGAAAAATACTAAGAGTACAGTCGCTTATAATATCGACAAAAGTGTTAAATAGTATTAAATATATTATTCTTATTCCCCTCACAAAGCTTATTAATCATTGTGTTAGAAATAATAGCTTTCCGAAAATTCTTAAACTGTCTAAAGTACTTCCTCTGTTTAAAAAAGGCTGTTTGGTTGACCCTACCAATTATAGGCCAATCTCGATCGTCCCTATATTTGCAAACATTTTTGAGGTTGTTCTCAAAACTAAGATGACCAATTATTTTGAAAAGTACAAGTTGTTTAATAACTCTCAATTTTTTTTTCGCTCTAAATTGTCTACAACAACAGCCATAAATTCTTTGGTAGATGTGATTAATAAAGGTTTTAAGACTAAGGAATTTGTATACGTTCAATTTCTGGACTTAATCAAAGCTTTTGACTGTGTACCACATAATGCACTGGTAAAAAAAACTAAGTTTCTACAAATTTCCTGCAAATAGTAAAAATTTATTTTTGTTATATCAAATTCAATTGACGTAAAACTAGGCGTTCCACAGGGCTCAGTTCTGGAACCTATTCTTTTTCTTATCTACATTAATGACTTGCCTAACAGTGCTCCTATGTCGAATTTCATCCTTTTTGCTGATGACACGACATTGGCTCATACTTATGTAGATTTGAATGTTCTTTTTACCGAGGCTCGAGCCCCTCTTTCCACAGTTCAAGAATGGCTCCTAAGTAACAAGTTGGTATTAAATAAAGATAAGACACAGACAATGATTTTTAGTTTAAGACAACACAATCTAGAAATTGATTCGTCTAACTCTTTTAAATTTTTGGGCGTTACCTTAGACACCAAGCTATCTATCATGGGATAAACACACAGAAATGGTTTGCATAAATGTGTCTCGGAAAACTTTCCTATTACGCAGTCTAGTAAAACATGTCTCACAGGCAACGCTTTTAATGGCATATCATGCTCTGGTTCAAAGTACTATAACTTATGCTATTCTAGCATGGGGCTACGCCCCACATGCTAAGACAGTCTTGTCTATGCAAAGAAAGGCTGTAAGAATAATTGCTGGGTTGTCATATAGAGATGATTGTAGGGACGCTTTTAAAAATCTAAACATGCTTACCTCGCCATGTTCATATATATTCCAGTGCCTCATATACATAATAGATAATCTTAATAAATATATAACATATGATAAAATTCGTGAGAACTCAACGCGAAACAAAAGAAATATTACTTTAGATTTTTTGAGGTTATCGAAGACAAGAAATGGTACGAGCTATTTCTCAATAAAATTCTTTAATGTGCTACCAGTCGCTGTACAAGAACTTGAATCCAATCGCTTTAAAACCGTAATTAAACGTTTCTTGTTAGACATGGCCAGCTCACTGTTTTAAGCTGCAAAATGTATTAAAAGAGAAGAAGTGAAAAAGGGCATATGTATATTTTTTCTTGCGAAACAATTAAATTTTGAACATTGTAACGTCTATCTAAATAAAGATTAGATATTTACACTTACATGTTGTAATTCTTAAAAGAAAATTAGTAGCTACAATTTAGATAAATATTATTTTTATATTTTTTTAATTAATAGACAACTCTACAATTCGATTTATTTCAAATAGGATAATTTTGCCCAATTTTACCAAATTATATTGAGTCTAATAATTATATTTAAAGACAATGAACTGATTCCTGAAACTACCTGATCACGCTTAGTAAGTTCTTAGTGGCATTTTTAGAACCTCATTTATTTTTGTAAACTTACCATTTTAACATGTTTAAAGAAAATTCACTTACCCAACACCATAATTTCCGCAGGCCCTTTTCATCGAACTATCAAACTGAACCAACTTAAAGTTTTCATGCTTTCCATTGTGTTGTATCTTTCTGTAAATTCCAGCCAATTACACCCTAACAAGGACACTGTAAGGTAATGGCTACGGAGATTAATGTTTAAACCAATTTTAATTTCATATGCGTAGGTGAGTTTATGTACGACTTGGAAAATTAACTTTATTTATGGAGACTAAGACTAAGTTACCAACTGAAAACTTTACTTGGAAAGCGTAGAATGATAAATTACATATACGTGGTTCCTATGATATAATCATTAGCGTCACTTGATACCGTGAGTCAATTAGAAAATTGTCTACCGTTATTATCTTATAACGAAAGTAAATTACAACTTTATCCCATGTGTACAGCAACTTAATAGTCTTTATATACAATTACAGAGAAACAATCAAGACAAGACATATTCTTATAACACCGATTCTGAAATGCTGCAAACAGCAGAAAAAAATAACTATCTATGAGAACTAAAAGAAAAGCTACTTGTGAAAATATTAATGAAGTCTTTGCATTCTTTCGATGAACTGAATGCTGGTTATGTTAGCAAATTAGGATCCTAAAATTTTGTATAATTTCTAATTTGAAAATTTTTATTCAACAACTAGCATCCACACAATCCCCTACGGCCTTGCAGGTTAAACTACATAACCCCCTACGGGCGCCATAAAAACTGCTCCAACGGCTGCATTGGAAGTCCTTCTGCCACTTGCCACCACTACATATATTTATCCAAGGAGAATCTCGTTCGGCGGTGCACAGGCTAATGCAAGGCTCTACACGAATAAGGCAGCAGCACGGAACAGAGCACCAGAAGTTATACTTAGAGCTGAAGGCTGATCCCATTCTAGGAGTGCCCACGGACACTACAGTCCCAAAGTATAACTTTGATAAAAATTTCAAAATTAAAATACCAGACAGGGAGGATTGGACAAACGGCCCTCCAATACCGGCACAAACAGTCTGGTATACAGACGGCTCTAAGACAGAACAGGGAGTCGGAGCTGGGATTTATGGGATAAGGTCAAAAACGAAAATCCCAATAAGTCTAGGAAAATATGCCACAGTATTCCAGGATGAAGTCACCACCATCAGCACTCCCTTATTAAAATAGTTGATAAAATTAAATTTAGATTGTCACTAGAAATTTGGTATACGTATGTATTACAACGATATCTGAAACTAAATTATATTTTGACATGATTGCGTTGAAGGAGTGGGGAAAAAAGTAGAGCGAGCTGGTAAGAGTACAGAAACTTGATATTCGGTGTATATCCTAAAAGTCAAGGTCTCAGATTTTTTAATAATATTGAAAGTTAGGACAATTATTATGTATTGTAATGACATCAGAATGAGATGATTCCATTGAAGGGGTGGGAGGTGGCAGGTTGTGAATAGGGGAAGATAAGTAGGGTAAACTATAAACGTCATTCTTATCGTATATACTGGAAACCAACACCTCAAACTTTTCTATAACATCTGCCCCAAATATTATTAAACTATGAACAATAATTTCCACGTACTAAAGTGCAAATCTAGTCAAGATGTTTCCTTTAAAATGACTTGAATGAAAAATCTGGATGTGGAAGTAGTGATTCTTTAGGCAGCGGTTCTTCTTTATGTTAATTATGTCAGAACACATTCGTAGTGTGACGTATGTGGCATAGAATGTTACGTACCTATTCAAAAGACAATGGATTCAATTCGACCGTTATCAGTTGGTCGAGTTTTTTGGCATCAGTTAAGTTTTTATCCGTTTGAGATAAAGACACTTCTATCGATACTTGTACTTTATGTTGACTATCATACAGAGTGGCAACAAAAATTTACAAATACTTACTACAGTAATCAAAGACAGTTTCATATCTATATTACTATTACACACGGATTGCCAATAAAAATATATAAAACATTTCTACATTTCCAGGCGATTCAGAATCAATTGGGAGTGAATCAGAATCCCCGGAAAGCTGCTATTTGGAGACGGAGCTACCGCTACAACCCTCCCTAATTGCAGAAATTCTTGAGGAACCTCGACAACAGATGCAACCACTACTTCTCAGCGGGGTGCTGAAGAAGCTATGAAAGCGTAGCAACCGATTAACTCAGGGATGGTCGAGGGTCACTCTGTGGCGAGAAGAGTTATTTATGTATCTATTTTTTTTTTCAATAAATAATTTGAGTGTTATTAAACAAACTAAACAAAGAAAAAGGGCGCCAGCGTATTCATGCAACTGATATTCCTGCAACGGTTTAAGGATGAAACAATCAAAAGCAAAATTTAAACAAAATAACAATCTATTAACAACAAATGATTTAAATTTACAAAATCTTTACAATAGGTTGAGTGGAAAATTTTTGATATTTACAATATAAAAAAAAATATATATATAAATAACGTTTATATTGACAATGACATTTTGTTAAGAGAAAAACAAAAAAAAAATAATTTGAAAAGGTAAATTGAAAAGATCAACTGGTTTACAATTATATCTAGTAGTTATCTTCTGACCAAGAAAAGCTACAATGATAGTTAATTGCTTACGTAACTTTGGGTGGCGAGTGCGGAGTTACAGTGTGTCAATTCCTGGAGATGGCCACAGGTACCTGGGTTGAAGGACTTATATTGTTTGTCCGGTCTACGAGGAGGTTCCAGGATGACACGAAGTTGGAAATATTCAGAAAATTATAGTTCTTGTCCAGCCACTAGCAAAACTACCATGTGCTTGATCCAGAATTGGTCGATCCAGTTATTACATGAAAAACAATGATAATTCAGGAACCAGTTGATACAAATTTAGTTAAATCACACAAAGAAAAAAACTATCGGTTAAAATTTAGAATGGCTAAATAAATTATTAATTAACTTTAAAACTTACTGAAAAGTATGATCTAGCAGAATACAAAATGGAATACCATTGGTTAAGCCAAGGTCACAAATTTTATAAAAATTACAAAAAAATAGGTATTAGAATTTGTAAAATTTAAGCAATGAATCGAAAAAAAACAAAAAAAACTAAACACCAATAAAAAAACTCTACTACTAGATTATTACAAAATTTTGGCCCTGAGGCTGTGAATCAGCAAAATTATTCTAAATTATGATGAAATGGTTAAAGCAGCATAAAAGAAATCGATGACATTAAGAAAAAATTAAATAAGAAAATTTAAAATTTTGGAGATAGTCTCCGTACTGTTATAAAAATTAATTTAAACAAATTGACTTTACGTCTCGTACTTTAATAAATTCAATAATTAGTATACTAGTCGTGAAATGAGATTATCTAATAAAAAGTTTTAGAGCGACCCTAAATACCAAAAAATATATATATATATATATATATATATCTGTAAGTATATAATATAAACTACTGGCAAACAAAAATTATTGATATAATACATAAACATCCAGCAGGAACTGTCCCAAAATGACAAATAAACTACTGCTGGGGCAATCCACTAACAAGTGGTTTCTTAATTAACCACAAGGTTAACCTCAAATATATTAATAATTTAACTAAATGCCAGCTTAAAATTTAATATTAATTCAAAATAACTAGGTTATTATTTAAGGAATTATCATTATAAAAGTTAAAATTTCAACAAAGTATTGTAGGATGGCTCTAATAACTACAAATCTTTTAAGAAAAAAAAATAGAATAGTCTCACCTCAGCGACGTCAAGACGAAAAGTGCCGGTTTTTAATTCCTGTCAGTTCCATCTCTCTCAAATATTCCGCTCGCGCATCCTCAGTTGCTTCTAGCTTGGATTTTATTTCAGTTATTGTAGCACGGTCGCTAAACATGAGTTTTTGGCAACAAATTGAAGTTATTCCTAGTACGGGTGCTGAATGGAAAACATTTGGCAATTAATTAAATAAAACAAGTTGCTGAAAAAAACTTGTTACACAGAATGCGTCTCAAACCTCCGCAGACCCTCATTAAGATATTACCGCTCAACCGTCAGTACATCACGACAAGGTGTTGGGATCTAACTCAGAAAAAAGAGGAGTAGTAGGAGCTCCCCTCCATGAGGGAGTTTTACCCAGGTGGTTATGCTATCTAACCAAAGGAGTAGAAAAGGAGTAAATTAAGGAGTTGCACCAAAAATATCCAACCCCATCCAATTGTGAGCTGCTTCAAGCACCGTTAGTTAATCTTCAGGTTCTGGAACTCCTATCTAACGAGCAAAAATATACCGAGAGTTACCTGTCGAGAACACAAAACTATTTAATGAAGAGCTTGTACGTAGTAGGACAGATGACTAACGGGCTCCTTAAATCAAGCAGAAGCTACCGAACGCACGAGAACTTTAGCAGATGCTGCAAAACTGATTGCTGAGGGCATGCATGATATAAGTACACACAGGCAATTTTTAATAGCTCTAAAACTAGCAGTTTCTGCCAGAAAGGTCACACGAGACCTCCCTACAGATAAGTTAGTATTCAGCAAAGACTTTCAAGATAAATTTAGAACCCCCAAAGACGGATAAAATGAGCCGAGAAATAAAGCCATACCAAAATCCACAGTGTACTGCTCCAAAGTCTTTATACTACCAGCGTCAGAATTTCAAGCAGAGGAAACAGCAGTCAGAACCTTCCACTTCCACCGGCAGACGGCACGGACAGAAGTGGAAAAATCCCAATCATCGCCAGGCGACGAGCCGCACACTTCGACATCGAAAGACATAGGAGATGCAGAGCTAAGTGACACATTGGTCGGAGCTGACTAATAGTAAATTTATTTTTTCTACTTCCATCTTTAAAATGGCGTTTATCGTATACGTTTCCATGACGCTAAATAATCCTTTAAACACGCTTTCGACAAACCGTGACTTCGTGCATTTTAGTCACAGGCTGAACTTAGCAACGAGATATTAGTCACGGCTGAGGTTAATTCTAGATATTTTAATGGCAAAAATCAAGTTAGTTTTCCGTAATTCTTGTCATCAATCTGTCAAAATAAATCGACGCGTTGTGACAAGAGACAAGTAATTTTGTTTTACTGTTACCATGTTATTGATACGTTAATAAACGAAATATTAAAATAACTTCCAAATTTTTTATTTAGATATTTGCTGTCGTAGAAAAAGTATAGTATGCAACACGTTTTATAAACTTGTTAGTCACTCATTTTATTAAACACTCGCTCCGCTACGCGTCGCTCGCGATTAATAAAACTCGTGACTAAAATGACGTTTATAAAACTTGTTACATAATATACTATTAAATACTATTAGGGGTTATAAACTTCCCTTTAACTCCATACCAAATCAAAGGATACTACCACCTACAAAAAAATTCTCTAGTGATGAATATAATGCGATGAATGCTGAATTACAAAAACTTTGTACTAAAGGGGCTATCAGGCCTGCAAGCATGAAAAAGGGGTATTTTTATCCACGTTTTTTCTTAGGAAAAAACCTAATGGGTCTTTTAGATTTATTTTAAATTTGAAAAACTTCAACAGACATATCTCAGCACCCTATTTTAAATTAGAAAATCATAGGGTAGTTCGATATTTACTTTATAAAAACTGTTACATGGCAACACTAGATTTAACAGATTCTTACTTTTTAATTTCTATTGCAAAAAGTGATAAAAAATAACTAAGGTGTTTATTCAATAATACTTTATACGAATTCTCTTGCTTATGTTTTGGACTAAACATAGCCCCCTATCTTTCATAAAGATCTTAAAACCTGTATTCCAAAAACTGAGATCAAAAAATATTTTATCAATTATATACCTTGACGATCTCCTTGTAATTGGTAAAAAGTTCGATATGTGTCTTCGAAATGTTAGTTAATTTATTAAGGAGGCTGGGTTTTATCATTAACTTAGAAAAAAGCAAAATTAAGCCATCTCAGGAATGTAAGTATTTAGGTTTTATATTTAATTCAGTAGAAATGTTGATATTACTCGCAACCGATAAAACACAAAATATTGCAAGTAAATTAAAGATAATTACAACTAAGAGAACTTGTGAAACTCGAGAATTTACTAGAAATATATAGTCCCATGAACTGCTATAACTTATGGATGGTGGCATACGAAAACGTTTGAAAGAGCAAAATATCTTGCTTTAAGAAAGGGGGCGGAGACTACAGTAACCGCATGATTCTACGTAATCACCTGAAAACAGAAATTTATTGGTGAATTAATGATTTAACCGGCAATCACAAACATTTTTTTAAATCTACCCGATATAAAACTGACATTTTTACAGATGCTTCCACCACGGGCTGGGGGGCTGTCGCAAATGGCGAAAGAGTTCACGGTTTTTGGACTGTATCGCAAGAAAGTCAGTATATGTTTAATTAAATTGTATAATGTTTTGGAGTTAGACGCTACTTTTCATGGGCTAAAATATTTTGCAAAAGACTATAATAAAGTCGATTTTTGTTGAGATTAGACAACACAACCGCTGTTGCATACATTAACCGTAAGGGGGTGTTAAATATAAACAACTGAATTTAATAACACCTCAAAGATGGGGTTGTGTGAGGAGAGCAAAATAGTAATTTTCGTGTCTTACATTAATACAAAAGATAACCATGAAGCGAATAGGGAATCAAGATCAATTGCCAGAGATACCGAGTTTGCACTTAGTTAAAAAGCTTTTTAAAAAAATACACAGAATCTAGGTACACTAACGATGGATCCATTTACATCGAAATCAAATTCAAAATGTAAAAAATATATATCTTGGCACAGAGATCCTGATTTCTTGGCTGTAGATGCATTTACAATCCCATGGATAGGGTATACTTTTTATGCTTTTCCCCCATTTTCTTTAATTTCCCGGGTGTTTAACAAAATAATCACAGACAAGGCCACAAGTTTAACAGTTATCCCATATTGTCCATCTCAGCCATGGTACCCGCTATTTAAAAAACTGCTTGTCTCAATAATGTTGTTTTTCAAGCCGTCAAATACACTTCTGTTGTCTCCTTTCAGAAAACCACACTCTATGAACTCCACCCTTACCCTGGTTGCTGGGAAGTTATGCGGAGAGATTTTCAATTAAAAAACGTGTCAGAGACGGGAATTGCTACTGTCATAGCATCGCTTAGCGAAAGTATACGCAAGTAGTATGGCAGAGCCTATAAAAAATTGTGGGAATTCTATAGTAACACACAATCTAAAATATTTCAACCTTCCGTGAAAGAGGTTCTGAAATTCTTGCAAGAAGAATACGAAAAAGGAGCCTTCTATTCAACCGAAAACACACACAGGGCTGCACTGGTCCTCCTGTTTAGGTTGCCGGAGGAAGGTGAAAACCTTATAAAATGTTTCGTAAAGGGGTTTTCAAGTCAGAACCAACATTTCCAAAATACTCTCACATTTGGGATCCCAGTATTGTATTATCATATTTAGAAAACAATATAGTAACTCATTATCACTCACTGAATTAACATAAAAATTAACCACTTTATTAGCTCTTATCTTGGCACAAATGGTGCAAACCCTTGCCATAATTAAGGTCAGTGACATAAGACTGCAAAGTGGGGAAAAACTTGAAATTTTAATTTCGAGTATTATAAAAACATCAGCTCCAAACAGAGACCAACCATTTCTTATATTCCCTTTTTTATGCCAAACCAGAGCTCTGTGCATCCTCTAACTTAATTCAGTACCTCGAAGTTACCAAGCTAGGAAGAGAGGTATATTTTGTGTGGGTAAAAGCGCACATAGGATTGAAGGACAACGAACACGTTGATAATCTAGCCAAGAACAGTATAGATGTAGGAATTACTTCCAATTATAAATTATGTTTCCCAGATGCAACGAATATACTTAGATCTAAATTAAGAAATCATTGGGATTATATGTGGAAAGAATCGTCCTTTATGAAACCAACTAAATATTTGTTAATTCATTCTGAACTGCCTCATGACTTTTGGCACAAATAATATAAGTGTTCAAGAAAATATGTTACAACGATTATGCGTTTAAAATTTGGTCATGCATGCTACCCTGCACATTTGTTTAGAATAAACGTTTACAATTAGCTGTTTTCACTATGTGCAAATTTGCTTTTTTGCTAATATTAAAATGAAGTACTTATTATACTAAAGCACTTATTGACATTTAAACAGCATTCTATCGTCCATCAAATTAAAATTTCAACAAATAAATAACATAAAGTTTTAGTAATTGAACAAGTATGCAAAACATGCGGTGACGTCATAGGTTATATTAACTTCTTATATCGCGTGTAAAAATTGTTAAATACAACATTTTATTCACTTTGTTTACGTTTTACATGTGATTAAATAAGTAATGCCTACTTAATACGAGATTTATAAAAGCTACTTTAGAAAATTTATCTGAATAATAACGTGTTTATAACACAAAATGACACTGACAATATAACTGATGGCGTCATGAGTACGTAGTGAATTGATGTAGTGTTTTTGGCGAAAAAATTTCAATACAAAATTAAAATGACTTATTTTAAGATATTCTCGACTGTTTCTCAAAATTCAAGTGTTTTTAACTATAATAAAGCATTACCTTCACAATGAAAGTGAATTTAAAATTTGTGAAAACACCAAATTCTGATATTTTTGAATATTGTAACATTACGGACGACCTAGATCATATATTTTTTGGATGCAAAAAGCACACAGAAGCATCTGATAAGCTATATAATAACATAATAGAAGATGGTAAAATCTCGACACCCTTTAATATTAATTTTTTATTTTTTATTTTATTAATATTTAATATTTCAAACATTTGTGATTTTCTAATTGATTTTTTGGAAGAGGCGAAAATTAAGTAATAGATCAGTAGGTTAGCTTTGTTCCTTATGTTCTACATCCTCGTGTTATATATACCTTCCTAACCGTGGTCTTATGTTGTGCGTCAGAAAAATGTCCTGATAGACCCCTGGACGAGAATTTTGTGACCCATGTTTTTGACTGTGTGGCTGACACACATGTCATGCTTGTTATTAGTTAGGTTAGTAGTTGAGTCATTAATTTTTATTTATTAAATTGTAGCTGGCTGTATGGCTATAAGCCTTTATGCCAAGGGAAAAAAAAGTTACCAAGCCACTAAGAACAGATAATAAAATCAAGAATTGCTCCTTACCTACAAAAAACCAATTCACCCAGCCTCCACACAAACGATTAGCAGGTGCATTTAAACAATTTTGAGGAGAACTGATATAGATACTGAGATTTTCAAAAGTCACTACTAGACATACTTCCACCTAAGTAGTCGCGTGGACTGGCGTTAGCATGGATACAATAAGAGAAGCTGCGGATGGACAGACAAATTCACGGTGTTTAATAAGTTCTACAATAGAATGGTTATAGAGACCTCGAATCTTGCTACCAGTATATTGTTATCTTTAACAGATTAAGTATTTATTTTAGCATTATTTGCCTATAATTAACTAAGAATAGCCATTGTATGTCGGCATCTTATAAATTAAGTATTTATATAGTTTAGTTTGTAAAGTTTGTTTTGTAGAAATACGAAAAAATGTAGCACTTTTGGTTATATGCTAAGAACTATTAGCTGCAATATGTTTTCAACTTGTTTGTCTTTATTTATTTTAGTTTGTTATGTGTAAATGGAATTTTTTTTATTTTTCTGTTTCATTATTTGCCTATAATTAGCTAAGAATAGCCATTGTATGTTGGCATCTTATAAATTAAGCATTTATATAGTTCATTTTGTAAAGTTTGTTATGTAGAAATATAAAAAAATGTAACACTTTTGGTTATATGCTAAGAACTATTAGCTGCAATATGTTTTCAACTTGTTCGTGTTATATTGAAATTGGGAATAAAAATAATAATAATAATAATAATAATAATAATAATAATAATAATTAAACCATTAATAATATCTGCAACGGGTACTGTGCACAAAAAGCTCCGTTTCCACTTAGAAGAACTAAATATAGTTGCGGGCAACGGTATACAGTGGATGCAGAAGGCAGTAATATTGGGTACCACTGCGTTAGTCTGCCGCGTTCTCTCCATTCAGTAGACAACAGGGAAGCCTTGAGCAATCCGGCGACTCTGAATAACCACCCACTAAAAGTGTGATAAGGGAAAAAAAAAATAATAATAAAAATAATAATTTATTTTTTCTCTACTAGTAAACACTTTCCGTTAGATCGCTACTTTAAACATCTACCAAATGTGAAATATAATAAATGGACGACCTTACCTTAAGGCAGTTCAATCCATATTTTATGAACCTTTGTTTTCCAATATATAATCTTCCTACCCACCTCTGTTATAGTTTTGTTTAGCAACCCCCCTTGCAGCGATCTAATCACAACTAATAATGACATATTTTCGGGCGATAACGCAGAGCACGCTTGGGCCAAGCTATATACGGGGAGCGAAATAAGCTTCTCTTAACATTGTGGACGTTATAGCTAACCGAGAATATTGAACTTCCTTAAGGTAAGTCGTTTAATCCATGTATTTTAGCTTTAAGAAATTGCTACCTTGAGACTGTTTTTCGTAAATACTCAAAAGTCTTATTAAATTACAAGTATATTATTTTTTGTTAATTTCTGTATGGTGAATAGTTCTAAAAATATGACATAGTTTAAAAATGGCGCTCGTACGTTTATCAGTCGAGTATAATGTTTAAATCTCAAATATATCAGAAACAATCAGTACGATGTTTAAAATACATTTAATGGTTTTTTCTATCCGTACAGCTTTAAAGATACCAATGGTATGAGTGCTTTATAATTTTCTTTGAATACAAAATGTAGGATTTTCCTGCTGCCATTGGCCATATAATGGAAATTGTTTTTTATTGTTTATTAAGTAGAGCATTACTAGCATGCCCATTTTTTTTTGTAATTTTTAAAGCAGTTGTTTTTAAAAACATACTTCAAATTAAGAAAAAATTTACGAATTTGCTGAAAAAAACTCCTCTTTTTTAAATAAATCCAAAACAGTTTCATTAAAGGCAAGTATGACAATGTAGAAAAATAAACCTTAAGAAGCGATATTAATTTAATTTTTTTAAATACTTGTAGAATTAATAGTCTCGGAAATATGACAGTACAAATGTGATGGCTTGAACTTTTAGTTGAAAAGAAATACATTCAAATCTCATATTTCTTCAAAGTTTTCGATAAATTGAAACTCTCAAAATTAGGTAGGCATGTTGGTAATAATATATATTAATAAAAGCTAGTACAGATATTTGGAATTTCTATTCTATGGCCAATGACAGCAGGAAAATTCTAAATTCTTTATTTAAAAGAATTACAAAAAACTCATTATTTTGCACATAACATCGTTATTTTAAAGCTGTACGAATAGAAGAAAATCCTATCAAAGAGTACTTCAAGTCCTTTAATTTATATTATTTATATTTTTAACATACTGACTCTTCCTGACATATTTGAGATTTAAACGTTATATCGCGACTGATAAACGTTCGACCGCCAGTTTTAAAATATCATATTTGTAGAACTATTCATCGCATAATAATAATAATATAATAATAATAATTTATTAGTGTTAATATACAAAACAGTATTTACACAGGTCAGGAAAACATCGGGATACACAAATGCATAATTACAAACACAGACACTTTATAAAATGCCATTGTAAACAAATACAATAAAATAAATTTATAATATTATAATCACTAATGGGGGTTATTATTATTAAAAATTATTAAAATTTGACAAAAAGTACTCCTCAAATGTATAAAAAGCATTGGCTGTCAGAAATGATTTCACAGTTTTCTTAAACACGTTATATTCTAGCTCTCTAATATGTATGGGTAAAGCATTAAAAAAACATAATGGCATAGTAATTGGTTCCAGGACGAGATTTTGATAGACGTAAAAAATTTGTACATATATTACTACTATTTCTCGTGGGATATTTATGAACATCACTATGAGGAGAATACTTTACCGGATTTTGCTTGATGTACAGTAGACATTGAAGTATATATGTACAGGGAAAAGTTAAAATAGCTAGCTTTTTAAAAGCATCCCCACAGTCGTCTCTATATTTCAAACCGTATACAATTCGTATGGCTCTCCTCTGTAATGCAAATACTCTAACACAATGGTTGAAATGGCCCCAGACCAAAATAGCGTAGGATAAAGATGAATGAATTTGACCATGATAAGCTGTGATAAGTACTTTTTGGGATACATTATTCGCAATATTTCTAAGAAGATATATTTTAGTCGAAATTTTCTTGCAGACATAATTAACGTGTTGCTCCCACGTTAGTTTACTGTCTAGATAGACCCCAAGGAATTTAATACTATCTTTATTGTCTTTTACTGCAACATTTCTTAAACTAAAAACCATTGTTTCGGTTTTAGACTGGTTTAAACTCAGTCGGTTTGCTACGAACCAATTCTGAGCTTTCGACTGTGAGTCATTCACCTTAGAGTACAAAGTTTCTATATTTTTATGTGAATTGATGTTGGTGGTATCATCAGCAAACAAAACGAATGTTGAGGAAGATATGTTACTTAAATCATTAATGTAAATAAGAAATAATATAGGACCAAGTATGGATCCTTGCGGCACTCCATGATTCATTTCTAGCAAGCCAGAATTTATATTTTGATAAGTCACATATTGGTAGCGTTTGGTAAGGTAAGATCGTATTAAATTTATGCTACTTATGTCGAAATTATAAAAGCTTAATTTGCTTATTAAAACGTCATGTGACACACAGTCAAAAGCCTTAGAGAGGTCTAGAAACTGAGCATGTATATATTCACATTCTTCATATCCTTTACTTATTGTTTCAGATAATTTGTTTATGGCTAGGGTTGTTGACAATTTAGCTCTGAAACCAAACTGACTTGTTGAGAATAGATTGTTTGATTCAAAATAGTGAGTTAACTGAATTTTTATAATGGTTTCCAGTATTTTTGAAAATAATGGCAGAATAGATATTGGTCTATAATTTTCAACGTCGTGAATAGAATCTTTTTTGTGCAGAGGTAACACTTTTGACAGTTTCAGTATATCAGGAAACGAACTGGTACGAATACAAATATTTATTAAATTTTTAAGAGGTATTAATATTATGTATCTTATGGCATTTAAAATTTTCATATTGATAAAATAAGCATCACTAGAGTTAGTTTTTTTTAAATCGGTGATAATGTCATTCACCTCAATGTAAGTTACTTCCCTGAAACAAAATTGATTATTAATTCGAGATGCCTCTCTGTCTAAAAAATCGATATGAGTTTTATCAGTAGCTGGTAGATTTTTTATCACTTTCTCAGCGACATTTGCAAAATGTAAATTAAAATCATCTGGGGAAATATCTGATTTATTCTCTGTTTGATTTTTATTGCTATTTATGATTTGCCACATTGCTTTTTGGGGTTTTTTGAACTTGCAATAAATTTAGAGTTGGCTCCTTTTTTTGCTTTGCTAAGTTCTGACCTGTGCTGATGTCGTTGTGTTTTTATAACATTATTTAAATATGTTGTGGGATTTTCCTTATAAATATCTTCTAGAAAATGTAATGTGTCCCTTCTACGTCGTAGTTCAGCATTAAACCAGTTTATTTTTGGCAAACAAAAATAAAATACGTTTAGTTTCATAATATTATTTTTTGTACCATACCACTTTTTCCATAAATGACTGAATCTTGAGTTATTTACGAAAACAGTCTCAAGGTACCAATTGTTTAAAGCTAAAATCATAACCTTGAAATCGTTATAACATGGAAAATCTAAATTTTCCTGAAAAATTCTCAGATTCAGTGGTTACTATTTTACTTTTCTGTGCAAGAAGCAACAATGTTTAAAGGGTATAAACTTTCTTGTACTCAGTATTAGAAACTCAATGAAAAGAGACCATGAAAGAAAAAGCTTCCTAATTTAGAAATAACTCAGATTTTTATTGTATACTTTATGACCATGTACGATTTTCGCGAAAAACACATATCTTGAACTATGGTCAAACTGACGGACAGAGATGTGTAGAAGTCTATTTTGTCGTAATTTATGATCGATAGAATGAATTAAGTCATATAAAGTTCATGTACTGATGGGTTTCCAAAAATCCAACTAGCTCCCAGACTATTAGTGAAAATAGTTAGTAATGCAATATGAGATATATAAAAACTGCTTGCATTACTCAGTGTAAAATGCGGAATAAACAGCTTAGATAATATTTCTTGCATTTGATATATTCAGCCGAAAACTTATATGTTTTCCGTTCTCTGACTAGATGATTTACGATACCACTCTCAACACAATCTTAAGGCAACACGACTACGTTTGTAAAAAATGGGAAGGACTGGGAACATAAAATTAAACTCGAAAGAGACAATCAGTCAAATGGAAAACAACTCTCGTTATAAAAACAAAATTTAAAGAACCCCTAATATAGTGAAAAAGAATTGGAAAGTCCTTTGTAATTCACTCAATACTCTGATATTTTTTACGCTACCCAAAAGAACTTTAAGGCCAAGTAGGTTTTACAGTGAGTAAGTATATAACACACACCTAATGTATTGTATTACTTATCTTGTTTTATTAGCGATAAGTGCAGAAATTAAATTTTATATGATAATAGTAATTGTAATAAATAATTTTCACTATAAAAAAATATTCTTAGTTTCTTACTAATTACAACTAACTTTATTATCTAAAAAGAATTATCTTCAGTAGGCCAATTCAACCAAGATGTTACTCTTCTCTGAGTTTCAAAATTTGTTATAAACTCAAGTTAAAGTTATGAATAGACACAAGAGATTGAAACCACCAGTTATGGACATTAATAAAAGTGGTAAAAGCGAATTTTTAGGAGAACATCTTAAATTATTACGTTTTTTGCTTTTTTAATTATTATCAAATACATTATAATATTGTATGATGTGAGCTGAGCGATATTTAATATACGATATAGAACATATTATATGCTATATATAATATTCGATTCAAATATATGTTTCATTCTTTTAGCTATATTAGACAATGTGGTAAATAAGGGTAAAGTAAAGCAATCTAGTAATAGTTAAGAGTTAAAAGTTAAGAGTTTGGCATTTATACTAGAAGATAAGTACATAATTTTACTTCCACATCCACGTAGTGGATTGAAAGTATAGTAATCGCAAAAACATTTTTCAAAAATTTTTATTCGTGTAATAGGTTTAGAATGTCATGAAACGTCGAGATTTTAAATTTGAGCGAAAAATTTTTTCTGTCTGTCTGTCTGTATGTCTGTCTGTCTGTCTGTCTGTCTGTCGGTCTGTCTGTCTGTCTGTCTGTCTGTCTGTAACTTTTTTTTGTCCGCACGTTTTCTCCGGAACGGTTTAAGATATTGACTTGAAATTTTGTACACGTATATATTATAACGAGATCTGGAACTGGATGGTTATTTGAGGATATCCAGTGAAGG
Source organism: Stenurella melanura (assembly GCA_963583905.1). NCBI lineage: Eukaryota > Metazoa > Arthropoda > Insecta > Coleoptera > Cerambycidae > Stenurella > Stenurella melanura. The sequence goes on from OY757312.1 coordinate 78,328,681, forward strand.
GTTGGGGGTTAAATAGGGGTAAATAGGGGAAAATAAGTAAAGCAAGCTTGTAAAAGTACAGAAACTTGAAATTCGGTGTATGTACTAGAAGTTAAGGCCTCAGATTTTTGTGTAATTTTCAACCCCCTACCACCCCTACCCCATTATTAATGGGGTTGATAAAATAAAGTTGAGATATTCATTTGAAATTTCGTACACGTACGTATTATAACGACGTCTGGAATTAGATTATATTTTCCGTTGAAGGGTTGGGGTTATTTAGGGGTGAATAGTGGGAAATAAGTAGAGCAAGCTGGTATGAGTACAGAAAGTTGAAATTCGGTGTATGTACTAGAAGCCAAGGCCTCAGATTTTTTAATAATATTTTTCAACCCCCCACCTACTTCATTATTAAAAGGGTTGATAAAATAAAATCGAGGTATTCATTTTAAATTTGGTACACGTATGAAGTATAACGACATCTGGAACTAGATTATACTTTGAGATGATTCCGTTGAAGGGTTGGGGGCTATTTAGGGGTAAATAGGGGGAAATAAGTAAAGCAAGCTGGTATGAGTACAGAAACTTGAAATTCGGTGTACGTACTAGAAGCCAAGGCCGTAGATTTTTTGATAATATATTTCAGTCCCCCTCCACCCCTACTCCATTATACAAGGGGTTGATAAAATAAAACTGAGATATTCACATGAAATTCAGCACGCATATGTATTATAACGGCATCTGGAACTAGATTTTATTTTGAGATGATTCCGTTGAAGGGTTGGGGGTTAAATAGGGACATATAAGGGAAAATAAGTAAAGCCAGCTGGTAAAAGTACAGAAGAGCAGAGGTCTCAGGTTGTTTTATTAGTATTTTCCATCCCCCACCAACCCCCACTCCCTTATTAAAAGAGTTGGTAAAATTAAATTTAAATTTTCACTTGAAATTTGGTACATTTATGTATTATAACTATATCTGAAACTAGATTATATTTTGACATGATTGCGTTGAAGGAGTGGGGGTAAGTAGAGGTAAATAGAGGAAAATAAGTAAAGCAAGCTGGTAAAAGTACTGCAACTTGAAACTCGTTGTATGTCCTAGAAGCCAAGGCCTCAGATTTTTTAATAATATTTTTCAACGCTTCCTCTACGTACCCCCTCTACATTATTAAAGGGTTTGATAAAATAAAATTGAGATATTCACTTGTAATTTGGTAGACGTATGAATTATAACGAAATCTGAAAGTAGATTATATTTTGGAATGATTCCGTAGAAGGGTTGGAGTTAATAGGAGTAACTAGGGGGAAATAAGTAAAGCATGCTGGTATGAGTACAGAAACTTGAGATTCAGTGTAGGTATGTCCTAGAAGCCAAGGCCTCAGATTTTTTAATAATATTTTTAAACCCTTCCCCTACCCTTACTACATTATTAAAGGGGTTGATAAAATAAAATTGAGATATTCACTTGTAATTTGTTAGACGTATGTATTATAACGACATCTGGAAGTAGATTATATTTTGGAATGATTCCGTAGAAGGGTTGGGGTTAATAGGAGTAACTAGGGGAAAATAAGTAAATCAAGCTGGTAAGAGTACAGAAATTTGGGATTCGGTGCATATACTAGAAACCAGGGCCTCAGATTTCTTTCTAATATTTTTCAAACTCCACCACCTCCGCTTCATTATTAATGGGATTGATAACATAAAATGGAGATATTCACTTGAAAGTTAGTACACGTATGTATTGTAGTGACATCTGATTGAGATGACTCCATTGAAGGGGTGGGAGGTGGTAGGTTGTGAATAGTGGAAAATAAGTAGGGTAAACTAGAAACTTCATTTTTAACGTATATGGTAGAAACCAACTCAAACTTTTCTATGACATCTGCCCCAAATATTATTAAAATTCTATGGCCAATAATTTCCACATACTAGAGTGCAAATATAGTCAAAATGTTTCCTTTAAAGTGACTTGGATGAAAAATCTGGATGTGGAAGTAGTGATTCTCTAGGCAGCGGTTTTTTATGAGATTATCCACTCTATTATTATTAATGAGGTTTAATAAAATAAAATTGTGATTTAGTGTGCATGAGAACTAGTTCTCAAAATTATTTTTGGCATCAGCCACCTCATTGCCACCTTGGAGTAGGATGATTCCGTTGTAGGATTGGGGTTAAATAGGAGTAAATAGGGGAAAGTAAGTAAATCAAGCTGGTAAGAGTACAGAAATTTAGAATTTGGTGTATATGCTACATACCGTGACCTTAAATTTCTTTCTAATATTTTTCAAACCCCAACACTTTCACTCCATTATTAATGGGACTGTTAATATAAAATTGATATATTCACTTGAAAGTTAGTACCACATCTGATTGAGATGATTCCATTGAAGGGGTTGGAGGTGGTAGGTTGTGAATAGGGGAAAATAAGTAGTGTAAACTAGAAACTCCAGTTTTAACGTATATGGTAGTCACCAACGCCCCAAATTTTTCTATGACATCTGCCCCAAATACTATTAAAATTCTATGATCAATAATTTCCACATACTAGAGTGTTTCCTTCAAAGTGACTTGGATGAAAAATCTAGATGTGGATATGGAAGTAGTGATTCCTTAGGCAGCGGCTTTTTTTCTTTGAAATATATGCCGAAAACTAAGCTATGTAGGTTACTATGAACTTCTGTTCTTAAAATAACCCAAGAAGTCACCCACTCCCTCCCATATGGAAGCTTACTTAATAAAGGACCAATCTGTATGAAAAATATATTAGCTTTTGGAGCAACTATATTGTTGTGACAACAAGTTAGTCACATCCCAAGGAATTGTACAGATTGTTAAAAAATTTGATTTCACAGAGAAAACTGAAAAATCCACTACAAAAATGGCCAAATTAAATTATGAAAACCTATGCGTTAGATGTAAAATTTTATTGAAATCTTTGAGCAATAACAGCATGATATTTTAAACAAGATAACAAACCTAAGTTCTAATGAAACACAACCAAAAGTATTAAATTATTGTAAACGAAACGTAAAAGGTCAAATGACCAAAAATAATATTTAAATGTATCATATCCGAATATTTTATATAACATAATATGTACAGGACTTTAAAAATGGTTTAATATCTATTAAGTTACGTCACCATGAACTATAACATGTAGATATAAGTAAGGACTTGACCCATGGTCAACATAAGCAGCATAGTAGTGGGAAATATAGATGAAAATTAACAAAAATCTATATAAATGTGAAATAAAAACATTATCTGTAGTGAAATTTTCAATAAGTACTCATGAGTGAGCTATAAACACTAAAAGACTTGATAAACGCATATCCAAAATCATGGATACAAAAAACATTATTAGTAAGAACGGTAGACTCCACCGCAGAAGTGAAAAGTGATAAAAACTGTAGAATTTCACATCGTATTGACTTTAAAGTAATGAATATGGTAGATACTTACTATATTTCACTAAAGAACGTGAAAGTTCTAGAATACCTGGACTATTAGAGGTCTCAAGATCCATTAATTAAAATAAGGGTGCATAACCTTACATATTTCAGACTGTATCTCACAAAAGAGAAAATTTATGTTGATAAAACACAGACATGGTGTTGAAGGGAACTTTTCACAGTAGTTTTCATAAGTTGTATGTTAAAATTTCATCAAGGTAGATAAGTTGTAAGCCAATCAAGAAAACCAATGACAGTTTGCGGTACCCTAAAAAGGCAAAAAATGCTTTGGTCATTATTTTGATGTAAAATATAGTAGGATAAGTGTTATTAGTATAGAATTGTTCAGAGAGGATTGCTAATCAATTTACATAATAGTTATATTAGTATAAGATAGTTTTTAATTGAATATTTGTAAAAATAGTTGGTAATAGAAAAATTTTAAATGTTGACAAAAACATATAGTATGGCATATCAGAAAACGCAGAATAAGCTCTAGTAAATGAATATGAAATTAGTTTTATCATTTTCAATCCACAAAAAGAATTATATTAAAATAAAGTTTTTCATAATAAAATGACAGAAGTCAAGTAGTCTGTTTTGTAACATAAATGTCAAATTAAGCTTGTGTGGGCCAATAGAATTCCACAAATTCAAATTTAGTATGTATTTGGTATTGAAGGCGTAAGCACGCTAAGTTTAAGAGGAAAAAATAACCTCACTTTTATAAAAATAAAATATAAAGTATGTATTTGGTATCGAGAGCGTAAGCACGCTAAATTTAAGAGAAAAAAATAACCTCACTTTAAAAAAAATCAAAATAAATAATGAAACCAGCATACTCACAGTAATAAGTAAACCAGGCTGAAGATAAAATTTAAAATATTTGATATCCAAGTGGATAAATACATGCTGAACAAGCAAATGTTCCGTTCCTGAAAGAAATCATAATTTAAAATAAAATTTCTATAACCAAATATATCAACAAGTTTTGTTTATGAATGAGAAGAAGTAAATTAAAAGGTAATAATTTGTGCAACGCATATTTTGAAGTGCAAGTAATCAGGTAAATACTTACCTAGATTTAATAATAAATCCAGTGATATTTTAAACAAAGTGAATTTCATCGAAACGCCAAGAGCTCCGTCAAAACAGTGCTGCCAGCGGCATAAAGGAAGCGACAGTTTGAAAGCTGAACGTGCGCACGCAGAAGAATAAGGAGCACCGATCGATAGACTCAAGGTAACATCTAAATAAACAAACAAATAAAACCCTAGGTAATTGAAATCAAACATATGATTATTTTTCAACTAAATAAAGGCTAATTTGAAATTTTATTTTAGTTTTAAGTTTAAACATTATCCAAATTTTATACTCTATTGTCACATTTCATATCTTTAAATTGATTAGCTTATTAAAATTTTGTATAAAACCAGTGGTTGTGTTTTTCATTGGAACCTACAGTTTGCTGAGGAGAAAGAAACGTGCAAATTTTGAGCAATTGAAACCACTCTTGGCCCTGAAAGAGTTAATAATCTCATGCTATAAATTATACTGTTTATAGAAATAAAATCGGTTTGGCAACAAACCTGGCGCTCAACTAAATTCAAATTTTATATAAAAAAATAATATTATAAAAAAATAAAACAGTATAATATATATTTATATACAATGAATTTAAAAGCTATCTGTTTTCTATTGCCTGTTGTCGAAAAATTTCAGTGCGACCTTACATGCCTAATTACCACCAAACTCAAAATTTGCTCAAAATATAATCTAGTTCCAGATATTGTTATGAGACATTTGCGTGAAAAATTTCAAATTAATATCTTAATTTTAATTTGCTAATAACTTTAATAATATAATGCGGGTGGTAGTGGTGCTGGAAGATGTCATAAAAAAATTGAGACTTTGGTTTCTAGTATGTAAAATAAAATGCAAGTGTCTGGACTTTTACTAGCTTGACTTACTTATTTACCCCTATTTACCCCCCAACTGTTCAACGTCATTATAAAATTATACATGCGTGTACTAAATTTCAAGTCAATATCTTAAACCGTTCCAGAGAAGTTGTGCGCACCAAAAAAGTTACAGACCGACCGACAGACAGACGAATATTTTCTTTCGCTCAATTATCTCCACGTTTCATAACATTCAAAACCTATTGTTATTACTATACTTACACTCCACTTATTGAGCGTCTAATTATATGAGTAATTGTTTTTCGCTATTTAGTGACATTTACTCCACAAAAATCAATAAGTAATAAAAATATTTCGAACAAAATATAACCTGTTTCGTTTTTTTATGCACATTGTAAATAGACAATATATGTCTATAAACATTTACTCACTAATACTCTAGAACGTGATGATTGTAAAATATAAAATTATTCCTTGTTACTTAAAATCATTGCTTTACTATTTACTCTCTGTATTACCCACTGCGTCGAAATTCAACGTCCTAATGGGTGAACTCAATCATTCTGAACATCCTTTGAACTCTTTAATCCCTAAGGCTAAGATTCGAAAGTGGGGATTTAGTGCTTGTTTGAGGTCGACGAAAGCTTAGCAGCTTCTGATGTCAACATTTGCACCTCACAACGTAGGACAAGTAAACTATTCTCCCAAGCTACATTTTCAATAGGAACGGAAGCCGTTCTAAATTTTATTATCGTTAGTTTTCTTATTAAAAGTGGAATGTATTAAAATGTAAACTGTCGTTCTAACCGAGATTCTAACGCTTCCTTAGAATTTCCTGTTTCAAAAATATGTTTTACGAATATAAATGTATTCCGTGTTTACTAGGGTAACCACAACAAAAGATTCAGCTATGTAGAATATTTCGTACACACTATAACAGTTTGTACAGTATACTGACTAGTTGGAAAATTCCTTTTATTTTTTAGTATAACACAATAATTAAATTAAATAGTTTCATATGAGTGTAATTTCATGTGTTATCAGCAAGGCTAGGAAATTTTATCTCGGCGCCAGAGACGGCTCTGATGTAGACCGAATATTATATTGCACACACTCTGAAACAATTAGAAAAAAGACTGTGGTGAAATATTCATCATTGTCAGCTACAAAGTATTTGTGATAAATTTAACCTAAAAAACGGCAGTTTCTTACAGAAACATGTAATACATGTTTCTGTAAGAAACATGTATCGTCATAAAGTGAATTTTATTTCGTTTTAAAATGTTATTGCATTTGACCCTGAACGAGCTTCAATATTAGACTTCAGTGTATGGCGTTACTTCTATATGTATTTTACTAATGCGGTTTCATTATCTCCTTTAATTAGATGACGCCGCCGAAGTTGTGGAACACATTAGTTTGACAAAATCTCTCTCTACCCAGGTATATTGTGGCAATTCTTGGCATTGACGTCAACATTTAATAAAGATTTTCCAGAACTACAGTTAGATGAAACAGATCTTTATTGTAGTAGTTGCAGCAACACAATTTCTTGAACATATACAACAAATGTTAACAGATATATTTCCTCACAAAAGCATATGAGTGTTAGTGTCTCTACTGATAGTGATAGCCAACGTAACTTTAATTTAGATTTAGTGGAAGTGGTGGTGGGATGTAACATACCGTGGTCGAAATTATGTTAGCTCAATGTTACATCCCCCAATACCTCCTCATCGAGCGGGGCTTTATAATAAACTATTCATATTAACATTGGATATTACGAAAGAAGAAACCGCTGCCTAAGGAATCATTACTTCCACATCCAGATTTCTCATTCAATTCACTTTAAAGGAAACATCTTGACTATATTTGCACTCTAGTATGTGGAAATTATTGGTCATAGAATTTTAATAATATTTGGGGCAGATATAGAAAAATATGAGGCGTTGGTTTCTACCACATGCGTTAAAAATGAAGTTTCTAGCTTGGTCTACTTATTTTGCGCTATTCACAGCTTACCACCTCCTACACCTTACCAGCTTGCTTTATTTATTTTCCCCTATTTACCCCTATTTACCCCCCAACCCTTCACCGGATATGTTCAAAAGACAGTTCCAGATCTCGTTATAATACATACGTGTACAATATTTCAAGTCAATACCTTAAATCGTTCCGGAGAAAACGTACGGACAAAAAAATGTTACAGACCGACAGACAGACAGAACATTTTTTTTTGCTCAAATTTAAAATCTCGACGCTACGTGGCATTCTGTACTCTTACCAGCTTGTTTTATTTATTTTCCCCTAATTTAACCCCCAACCCTTCAACGGAATAATCCCAAAATATAATCTAGTTCCTGATGTCAATATAATATATACGTATACCAAATTTCAAGTGAATATCTCAATTTTTTTGTATCAATTATTTAATAATGGAGTGGGGAGGTGGTGGGGACACGGAAAATATAAAAAATTTAGAGGCCTTGGCTTCATACACCAAATTTCAAGTTTCAGTACTCTTACCAGCTTGATTTACTTATTTCCCCCTCTTTACCCCTATTTACCCCCCAACCCGTCACCGGATATATTAAAAAAAAACAATCCAGTTTCAGATCTCGTTATAATATATATTACGATTACTCTACTTCCAATCCACTACGTGGATATGGAAGTAAAACTACAAGGTAAGATATATTGTGTCATACTTGAATATAAATCTTTCCGCGCTGGCAGAGCCAACCTTGACTTTCACGACACCGAATGAAATTCCCGTGCTCTGGTTATAAGTCAGCGAATTAAATAAATTTGATATACATATAATTTCAGAAATATATAATATTCCATACGAGTTTCAAAATTAACTTGATTGCTTAAAGCAGGTTCTTTAATACACCTTTCCTGCCTACTCAACAACGTTCCTATAATTACTTCCACATCTACGTAGTGGATTGGAAGTAGGTATAGTAATCGTAAAAAAAATTTCAATTTTTTTCTCTCTTGAAATAGGTTTAGAATGTCATGAAACGTCGAGATTTTAAATTTGAGCTAACAAAAATTTATGTCTGTCGGTCTGTCTGACGGTCTGTCTGTCTGTCTGTCGGTTTGTAACTTTTCTTTTGTCCGCACGTTTCCTTCGGAACAGTTTAAGATATTGACTTGAAATTTTGTACACGTATATATTGAAACTGGATTGTTTTCTGAACATATTCGGTGAAGAATTGGGGGGTAAATAGGGAGAAATGAGTATAAAAAGCTGGTAAGAGTACAGAAAGTTGAAATTTGATGTATACGTACTAAAAGTCAAAGCCTCACATTTTTTTTATATATTCCATCTCCTACCACCCCCCCACTTCATTATTAAAAGGGTTGATAAAATAAAATTGAGATGTTCACTTGATATTTGGTATACGTATATATTATGACATCTGGAACTAGATCATATTTTTGGATTATTCCGTTGAAGGGTTGAGGGTTAAAAATAGGAGAAAATAAGTAAAGCAAGCTGGTAAGAGTACAGGAGCTTGAAATTCAGTGTATATACCAGAAGCCAAGGCCTGAGATTTTTTCATAATATTTTTCAACCCTCACCCCGCCACCCCACCTCTACTTCATTTTAAAGGGGTTGATAAAATAAAATTGAGATATCCACTTGAAATTTGGTACACGTATGTATTTTTTGTTGAAGGGGTGTAAGGAGGTGTGTAATTGGGAAAAATCAGGAGAACAAGCTAGTAAGAGTCCAGAAACTTTATTTATGGCTTGTGTGCTTTAACACTGAAAATATTTAACAAATCGAAGATGTAACAGTAATAGGGAGGTCCAGTAGCGATCTTTGTAACGCTTGGAAATTCGGCTGTTTTTTTGGACACAAAAGCATTCGGTGCTGATACATCGCAGACGTTATGAAAGATCCAAATTTGGTTTTGAATTTGAGAAATTTTGATACCTAGAAGCATATTCTTGCATTTTTACGTCTCAACGCCGACCGACGGCGACGCCTAAGGTCGCTTTTGTAAATCTTGTGTATTTGATAAATCTCGATATCGGAATTTACGTTCTTTACGTTCTTTACGTTCTTTACGTCTCGACGCCTAGCGTCGTTTTTGTAAAACTAGTGTATATGGTAAATTTTGATACCTAAACTCATATTATTGCATTTTCACGTCTTGATCATCGAAATACAAGACTTTTTTTGTTTGCAACTTTTCTGTAAAGTACGTTTTCACCGAGTTTTTCCAGAAAAACACGGTAAACTCCCCCTATCTTTGAAATTGTAATGCCTTAAAAGCGTGTAATTTAAAAATTTGAAAAAGTTCAGACGCATTTACTGATGCCTTCTAAACATTTTTTGTCTCTTAGAACTTTTTGTAACTTGCTAATTTTCCGAGTTACAGGCAGTTTTTCACGACAAATAATGTACTTACTATATTTTTTGCACATTTCCAATTTAAAAGTTATATTGAACCTTTAAAAATGGTAAAACTATCTTAAGTTTCATATTTATTTTATAACAACATATATATAAATCACACTCATTTTTTGAATTTTCATGTGTTTTTTAATTGAAAATTTTGCAAAATTTTTAGTACATTATTCATCATGAAAAACTGCCTGTAACAGGGAAAAGTAGCAAATTACAAAAAACATTCAAGAGACAGAAAGTTGAGATGGTCTCAATGCATATTTCAGAATTTTTTCAATTTTTTTAAATTACATGTTTTTAAAGCGCTACGGTTTCAAAAAAGGGGGAAGTTTTTCATATTCTTCCTGAAAAACTTAGTGAAAACGGACTTTACAGAAAAGTTGCAAATAAAGAAAGTCTTGTTTTTCGATGATACATTCACGTGCAATGTTTCAGATTTTTTTTCAACTTTTACATTTCCCTTCCCCCACTTTTAGGAATTTTCGAATGGACATATCTCGAAAAAAATTACGAGATAAAAACATATTGTTCATTTTTCATTTTAGACCAAATTCTACAAGTTACGGAACCCGTGATTAAAGGGGTGTTTTCTACACCTTCCGATATCATTTCCTACTTTAATCTTTTTTCAACTTTTTTATTAACTTCATTGTATATATTTAAAAATGAATTATTATTTGTTTGCTTATAATTGTATTGAAACATTCTTTATAGGATTTTGCAAACAGCAGAAAAATTAACTATCTATAAAAGAAAAACTTTGTGTAGAAATATTAATGAAATCATTGCTTTCTTTCGATAACCTGAATTCTGGTTATGCTAGCAAGTTAAAATCCTAAAATGAATTTGTCTAATTTCTTATTTGACAATTCTCATTCTAACACTAGCATCCACACAGTCCCCTACGGCCATGCAGATTAAACTAGTATCCACATAACCCCCTACGATTATGAAGATTCAGTTAAAAATGAGAACAAAGACCTAAAATGAATTTATTTATCTACCTTGTCTTAAAAAATTTTTCATTCCAATGGATTACATTTTCATGAAATCTATCATTCTGTTTCCTGGAAATGCTTAGCCTTTGAAACGTTTTTCGCCCTTATTCTGGAGCTCATCAGAAAGACATAAAGTCATTCATAAAGATGTTTCATGCAAAACCAAGACAATTTCTATGAATAAGTGTGAAATGATTATATTTGACATTGACTGATAAAAACAACCTCACCTATCTATTAGCTAACTAGTATTGGAGCCTATATACTCTATGCATGTTTAAAAATGAATTATTATTTGTTTGCTTATAATTGTATTGAAACATTCTTTATAGGATTTTGCAAACAGCAGAAAAATTAACTATCTATAAAAGAAAAACTTTGTGTAGAAATATTAATGAAATCATTGCTTTCTTTCGATAACCTGAATTCTGGTTATGCTAGCAAGTTAAAATCCTAAAATGAATTTGTCTAATTTCTTATTTGACAATTCTCATTCTAACACTAGCATCCACACAGTCCCCTACGGCCATGCAGATTAAACTAGTATCCACATAACCCCCTACGATTATGAAGATTCAGTTAAAAATGAGAACAAAGACCTAAAATGAATTTATTTATCTACCTTCTCTTAAAAAATTTTTCATTCCAATGGATTACATTTTCATGAAATCTATCATTGTGTTTCCTGGAAATGCTTAGCCTTTGAAACGTTTTTCGCCCTTATTCTGGAGCTTTATGTCTTTCTGATGAGCTCCAGAATAAGGGCGAAAAACGTTTCAAAGGCTAAGCATTTCCAGGAAACAGAATGATAGATTTCATGAAAATGTAATCCATTGGAATGAAAAATTTTTTAAGACAAGGTAGATAAATAAATTCATTTTAGGTCTTTGTTCTCATTTTTAACTGAATCTTCATAATCGTAGGGGGTTATGTGGATACTAGTTTAATCTGCATGGCCGTAGGGGACTGTGTGGATGCTAGTGTTAGAATGAGAATTGTCAAATAAGAAATTAGACAAATTCATTTTAGGATTTTAACTTGCTAGCATAACCAGAATTCAGGTTATCGAAAGAAAGCAATGATTTCATTAATATTTCTACACAAAGTTTTTCTTTTATAGATAGTTAATTTTTCTGCTGTTTGCAAAATCCTATAATGTTTCAATACATTCATTGTATATAGATTGCACAGGGTTTCATCAAAATCCATTCACTAGCACTCAAGTTAGAGATTTTAGTCATTTTAACACTCCGTTGACTGGGCTAACTTCATGCCATAACATCTTCCACTACATCCGTTTTAGGAGACATGTGATTATAACGCCGAACTTTGCAAATGCCTGTAAACTAATATAAACGAAATACCTGTAAAAATATTATATAGTTTCACATGTCATATAGCAAAGTAGGTACACTAGTAAATGTTTTAAATGCTAAATGCATGTAAGGCTTGAGACCACGGAGTCCTGGGATCAAATTCTGGCTAGGTTATCAATGTTTAGTGACGTTATTAATATGTTACCAAAACGTTAGCAGTAGGTACACTATATGCTTGAGTAGCATAATATGGATAATCGCTGTTATATTTCCTGAGTTCGAGTTTCAGCAGCGGCAGATGGCAATGGCGCAGGTAATAGTTGTTGTGTTGTTGTTTGTGTGTATCCTGGTTAAGTAGTAGAATGGTTACGGCGTTACTCAGCCAGAACGTTAATATAAACAAGGCGATTTAAAAAAAAAAGTAAATCTATGGATTTTACTGCAAGATATTTTAAATGTGTATTAAGGTACTTTAAATAACTCACATCTCTATCATTACTAAAATTCACAGCAACTCATGCCCCTTTAACAATTCCATTTTCTATAGAAAACTTGTTCAACTCAATAGTTTTAGAGGATAGTAAATAGTAAGTTAAGCAGTTGATTTATTTAGCTGTGATTAAGCCCTAGACGTGACATGCTCGTAAGGGGTACGTTGCATAATAACGTCGGTTCCACACATTCGTCCACGAATATTCGCTTACTTTTACGAATATAGAGACATATTCGTTTTGAATATTTGGCGAATACACTCTCCACCCATAAAATCGTTGTTATCGATTATTTGTGTACGACAAAATTTCAATACAGTGAATATTCGTTCCCTTTGATGTGCGTCTGTTTACCGACTCGAAACTGGAACGTGTTCGTGTTCAGAATAAATATCAAATATTTGTGCACGTATACGAACACTCCATCCACACTTGCATATACATTTAACAAATCTTACCAACAAAAGTAGGAGCAAGTTCAAAATTAAATGGAGTAATTAGAGGCAATACAGAGCAAATATTTCTGAAAAGAAATATATTGTCGTTCCCTTCGAACAACAATAATAAATATATCAATGTAGTTATCACATATCATGTTGAAAAGTGACAAAATTGTATGCATGGAAACGAAATATTTTATTAATCTGGTAGTAAAAATTTATTACTGTCATAAATCCAGCCATATAATCCTTTTCCTCTTCTAAATTTATATTTGTAAACTAATAATACTTGTATTTCGATCAAGGTCGTCTGAATTTTCAGGTTTTATTTTGAAATTCTGAAAGTATGTGGAAAATAATGTTCTATCCAATTAACTATCCATTCCAGTATCAGATCAATCGATGGTTAGTTAATTGATGAATTTTATTATTTCTTTACTGAACATTAAATACTTAATCGTCTGTTTCTTTCTATCGATAGATATAACTAAGTTTGATTTCGTTTTGTCTGAAAACCCATTTACGAAAAAAGAAGTAAGAGATAATTTCCCCCTTCTTCATTTTTATAAATTCTTCGCGTTTTTTTCGGATTTTCGTGATAAACAGGTTTTCACCAATCCTTAATTTTTTAGCTTCCGGTTATGACTTATGATCCTAATGCTAGAGAATAAATACTACATTTGGAACCATCTACACAGAGGGTAAGATAATTCGTGCTGTTGAACCTTTTTTCTCAGACTACGTAAAGTTTTTAACATTATAGAATTTAAAGAAGTGTGGACTCAGCTATTGGAAATTAGGCCGGTCGTCGCAAAAGCAAAATCATTGATTTTGGTCAGAAATTTAAAACAGCAATTTTATTGACTATTCTTATTGGAAAAATTGCACTGAACGCGATAGTGACGATAGAAAAATTATAAAACACAGGCTTCATTGTTAAAAACAATGGTTTTTAGCGAAACTCGTTGTTTTATGTTCTTTGACTTTTCAAAGAAAACGGAGCGAGCGTCGGACAAAGAAAAGTCAGGATATAAAAAATGACAATTTTATCAATACACGTCGTTTGAGACTTGTAGTGGCCTTTTATATTTGACCGTTGAATTGTTATAAACAAATTAAAGGTCCTAAATTAAAAATTTATTTTTTGTTCAAGAAAAGGTCATACGGATATTTTATTATGATTAAGATGTTGCATTTTGTTCATAGAATTTACAGTTTTATTTTTGTGTCGATATCTCGCATATTTTGCAATTGTTTAAACAAATTAGCTAATTTGTTTATTAAGGACTTGCAGACGTACAGTTCTTGAATGAAACAATTAAATTCAAATTGAAGCTAATTACACTGGCACACACACAAAAAAATTGTCTATTACACGGACCAGACTAATCATTTCCGGTGTATTTTGGCTTGCTTAATCCGAATCCGGTGTCTGTTTTGCGCCAGCTAGTCACATTTTTTTCTATCCTCAAAAAAACAGTTAGAAAAATGGAATTTTGCATTTTTACATTTTTCTGTTTTCGAGGATCAAGCAAAAAAATGCATAAAAAAACCAATGGTTTTTTGTGAAAACTGAAAGCTAGTTGGTTTAATATATTAACTTTATGTTGTCACAAGATTTTTTTCAAAACATTAATTAATAAACAACTAACAATCGTAAACGCAAAGTGGTTTATATACGGATCGAGGTCTATCCGAGTAGTATGCATGACACTGGCCTTGAAAAGTGAAAGTTAATTAGGTCATTAACGTTAGTGAGGTAATTAAGATAATGACGTAATTGGGATATCCGCTGATTTTGGAAATTTTAATCACCGCGAGATAATTATCTTATCTGGTGGGTGGCCCCGGTCATTAACGTTAATTAGATATACGTGCCTTTCAACATGTGTAACTTGGCTGGAATTTTTGAGCGATTAAAAAACACGTTTTGGTCTACGTGATTTTAAACAGGCATGCATGTGGAATTCTGACCGGAATTATTTATTTTTGTTATTGTTTAAAAAAATTGTCGTAATAAACATGTATAGCAACAGTGATTTTCGGTCTATCTAGGCTCAAAATGTTCATTCTTTTATTGTCTTTCATTTATCGATAATTTCATTTCGATACGATATTCCTGAGCTGAGATATTTCATTTGTTTACTAAGAAGTTTTTTTTAAACGTTTTCGGGGGGTAAAGAAAAAGAAAAAAGGGTCACGACCACATAGAGATGGTAGTTTTCATCAATATTTATCGATTGCCAGGGGTGGACAGTACAAAAAATACCATGGAAATTCGCAAATCCTTAATAAACAAATTAGCTTATTTGTTTAAACAATTGCAAAATACGCGAGATATCGACACAGAGAAAAAATCATATATTCCATGAAAAAATGCAACATTTTGACCATAAAATATTCGTATGACCTCTTGTTGAACAGAAAAAAAAATTGTTAATTTAAGACCCTTAATTCCTTTGTAACAATTGAACGGTCAAAGATACTCGGTCGCTATAAACGATTCCTATTGACAAAATCTGCATTTTTATATCTTGTTTTTTCTTTTCGGCCGACGCACCGTTTTCGTTAAAAAGTCAAGAAACATCAAAAAATTTGATTTCTCTCTAAAAACCATTATTATCATAATCGGGTTTTAATTATTCACCGACTGTATGAAGAAGAGACTTTCCTTACTTTTTATTGGGTATTTTGCCACTGAAAAATATTTAAAAATTTTAATGAAAAAACCTCTGCGCCAAACGGATCAGACAGAGGTTGGTTCTTGAGTACTTGACTGTTTCAAAAAGTCTCACACCTAAAAATATATAAACTAGAACAATGTTATAAACTAAAAACTGAAAATCAAAGCTATAGGTAGTTAACGTTTCGGAAGAGAATCTACTTCCGTTCTCAAAACTTTTTTGGCCGTCAACCATGACAGTTCTTTGTTTATGTATTTCCATAGTCACGTGAATAGAACTAAGTTAAGCATTGAAACTATAATGGAATTACTTACACTTTGCATTAAAACAACATACTTTCAATTAAATAATGACTTCTATCAACAGGACTTTGGGATGGCCATGGGTTCTTCATTATCTCCAATATTAAGTAACATTTTCATGGAAAATTTCGAGGAAAGCAATATTAATAATCTAGCTTATAAACCCATTGTATGATGGAGATATGTAGATGACATTTTTGCTATTGGCCTTATAGTAAAGAATGTTTAATAATAATAATAATAATAATAATAATAATAATAATAATAATAATAATAATAATAATAACACGTCTTTATTATTTTTCATCTTTAAAAAAAATACAATCTATTATTGATTTTATAAAATAAACAATGAAAAATAAATGGCGAAGTTAAGCAGTCACAATTCATAAGAAATCATGAACGCTTTTCTTCCACTTAACCATATATTCTGTTTGAAGCGTACAGACTCGGTCCCTCCTGTATCTTGAAGGTACACAAGAGAGGCGAAATCTGCACACTTCGAACAGAATCGAAAATAATAATCTATAATAATTTCAACATGAATACAAAAAAAAGGCAAGGCTGCAAGAATGAGATTTAAAGAAAAATGTTTTCTTTTTCATTATTACAATATTATTCTATACAAAGGGCTACAATAATCCTGTACATTGACGTTCGAGCAAATATGATTTATATATCTTTTTGAACCTAGTAATGCTGTTCCTTTTTAGCTGATTATTCAAACCATTATATATTTTACAAATTTGGTAACTAAATGATCTCTTAAACAGTTCAGTACGGTGCTGGGGTGGAGTTAGAAGACCCTTAAATCTAATATTTAATGTGTGCACATCAGTTCGAAATTTAATTTTTTGATAAAGATATATAGGAGTTTTGTTTAATATAATTCCATGAAAAAGACAAGCTGTGTGATGCAATCTTCTGTTGTACATGTTAAGCCATTTTACCTGCTTGAGTTTATGAGAAATTCTCTGATTTCGGTAAATTCCATAGATGAGTCTAAGACAAGAATTTTGTAATTTCTGAATTTTCCTTGCATACAGTGTATTTATACATGGGCCATATAAACAGTCTGCATAATTTAATATAGATAAAACCAAAGTTTCACAGAGGAGAACTTTGGTTTTATGTGGGAGGTAATGGCGATTACCATATATTAATTTTAATATGGAGTAACCTTTTTGTAGCATTTTATTTACATGAGCCTCAAATCTTAAATCACAGTCTAATATAACTCCTAAACTTTTTGCCTTGTCTACTTTTACCAAGGAATCATTACCAATTTTAATATTTGTATGTTCTTTAATATTACTTCGCTGGTTCTTTGCACCAAAAATTATAATATTAGATTTAATGGGATTAATGACAAGACAATGATCATTTGCAATTTTGACAAAATTTTGAAGATCTTCATTAACAAATGAACAGGCGATATCAGCATCAGAGGGCCTGAAAGAATAGTAGAGTTGAGTGTCATCTGCATATAAATGTACTTTGCAGTAATTTAAGTGATTAATAAAATTGCTTGTATATATAGTAAATAGCAATGGACCGAGGATTGACCCTTGGGGAACACCAGATCTTAGGGTTAGGTAATTTGAAATATTATTATTTAATTTTACACGTTGCTCCCGATTTTTTAAGTAGGCATTAAATAATTGTATTGCTTCCTCAGAGAGCCCTATGTAGTGTAAAATATTATTAAGTATATCGTAATTAATAGTATCAAATGCCCTACTGAAGTCAAGCAAAATTAAGGTGGTACAAAATCCCTGGTCAGTAGCCGCTATAATATCATCCACTATGTGTAAGAGAGCCGTAGTGCAACTGTGTTTGGGCCTAAATCCTGATTGAACCGACGGTATTAAATCGTACTTTTCTGTATGTTCTCTTAACTGTTGTTCCATTACTCTTTCAATAAGTTTTGACATGGTCGGTAATAAACTAATAGCTCGGAGATCTTTGAATTCTTTTGGATTATTTTTTTTAGGCAGCACAGTTACATCGGCCCTCTTCCACATTGCCGGAAAAACATTTTCAGTTAAACAGAAATTAATTATATGCGTCAAATATAAAACAATATGTGGACAACACAATTTTATCAGATTAACATTTAAATCATCACACCCAGCAGCAGTAGTTTTTATGTTATTTAAAATCTTATATATTGCAAGTTCGTCAACAGGCTGAAATTTAAAATTTGAATTATTTATATTATTATTTTTATAAAAGTCAATAACTTCAGCCGATGCAGTTGTCTGAGGAATAGCATTTATAAAAAAATTATTTATTTCGTCTGCGTTCTGTAAATGATCCGGAATATTTTTATGTTTATTTTGAGGTACAAAATTATTATCTCTGAGAAATTTCCAGTTCTGTTTTGGGGTAGAATTATTCATTTTGTGTTCGATATAGATTTTTTTCTCTTTTTTAATTGCTCGAGTTGTATAATTACGTATTTCCTTATAAAACTGAAAATGTACTGGGTTTTTTGTTTTTTTATAACGTTTCTCTGCTTTATCCCGCGATTTCATCATCATTTTTATATTATATGTTAACCAAGGGGCATATGGCTTAGTGAATCTGGATGTGATAAAAGGTGCATGTATATCAAACAAGTCGTTAATATTATTGACTAAAAATTCTAACTTTTCATCAATATTATGTAAATCAAATATTACATACCAGGGAACATTAATAAGATCTGCTTCGAAGTGTTCGTAATCAAAATTTTTAAAATTTCTGTAAGTAATTAATTTTGGTTTAGTTTTTTTACCATATACCTTTAAAGTACAAGATATAATTTGATGATCAGATAAATCATTATCTAAGACACCTTTCTCCAAAACTTCCAAACCCTCTGACACTAAAATGAGATCAATTAATGAGGAAGTAGTTTCTGTGATTCTAGTTGGAACGTCAATTATTTGTTCTAGATTAAAAGAGTTTAAAACAGAAAAAAATTTGTTAACAGTAATATTATGAAGATTTAGTAAATTTATATTGAAATCCCCTGCACAAAGAACATAGTTTACTGTGGGAAATATTAAACTTAAGTTGTCTTCTAACTCGTTCAGAAAAACTCCTGTATCCTGGGTGGGAGGTCTATAAACAACACCTATAGCTACAGAAATATTATTCAATGTTACCTTTATCCATAATTGTTCTATAGTATTGTTTGTAAGAATTAGATCGCTATTTAAACTACTTTTTAGATAAATGCATAATCCTCCCCCCCTAGCTTCACGGTCACGTCGAAACACTTTAAATCCATCGATCTGTATTAAGTTATCTGGTATATTTACATGCAACCAGCTTTCAGATACTAAAAAAATATGAAATGATTGTTGAAGAATAATTTCTTTTACTTCATGTACTGAAGGTAACAGAGATCTTATATTTAGGTGGCCGACTTTTAAGGTTTTTAAACTCATTGTTTTTAAATATAGACAAGCATGCTAAAAAAGAACTTAATCACTAGGCACCAAACAATTAACAAGGAGACACGAAATATTTTATTTACAATTAAGAAAATAAACTAGATATAAGTTATACGTATAACTTATGAGTAATATATAAAGGATAGAAAATACTTGGGTTCAGTGTCAAAAGTTATTAAAATATATTATTATAGCCCAATACAGAAAAATAAAATATGTAGAGAAATAAAATGTGAGCAGAAAAAGAAAAGATAATATTTCTTTTATAAAAAGGGAAAAAAAAACTGGTGAATGCAAGAGCTGTTTTTCTACTTGATACCCTATAAAACTTTATTTACTGTCTAATCTGAAAACATCGACTTTAATATAGCAGTGCAAAAATTCTAAAGAAACAAAACAATGGAAAAAAAACCATAGGCATAAATATCATTACTAATAAAATTATAAATTTTCAACATCTGTTTCTGATTTGATTCTAATAATTTCTTCGCCTTCATTAAACTTGTAAAAAATCCGACCGTCACTAGTCCAGACTTTGCCGATTTCGCCCACTTTGCTAATAACCATTTTCAGTAAACCTATTTTGTCTCTGGTTAAGTCTTCCCGTATTATTAATTTACTACCTTTCAGGTTCTTCTTTTTGCCATATACAAGTTGTTTATCTCCAAGTGGTGCAAACTGAACGATAATTGGACGAATTTTATCTTTATTGTGCTTACCAATTCTGTAACAGTGCTCAATTTCAAGTTTTTCGGTGTCTATTCGTACATTGGTTTTTAACACTTCAGTTACAACTTTGTAAATACTTTCATTTTTTAGCTCTTTCACACCATAAATTCTAATTGTTTTTTTACGAAGTATCTGATCCATGTTCTAACATTTTTCTGATACATTTTGCAACATTTTATTTTGCTTTTCCATTGCAACTTTTAAACTTTTATTTTCTGCCTGTAGTAGTGTAATTTTTTCTTCAAATTCTTTGGTTATAGTACTAGTAATTGATTGTGTAATTAAATTTACAAAGTCATCAGATGTGCAAATTTTATTGACTAACATTTTTATGTTGGCTTGTAATTCAGAGGGTTCCTCCTTATCTTTACCTGCTTTGCTTCTGCTAGACATATTATTAATAAATTTGCACTTATTAATCACTTTTTACACTCCACAATTATAGTTATATTAAACTTGGACTTTAAAGGATCGTTTGGTACTAGACAGCAATAATTATTTATACTGGTAACCACTTTAATTTAAATATTTTTACAGAGCTCATGCAATTACACCTTCACTCGAGCAGCGCCATCTGCTGATCTGTTTAAGTAATTTTTTGAATCAGATTAACGAAAAAGAACCTTCAATTAAATTTACAATAGAAATAGAGAATAATAATGAATTACCTTTCTTAGATATTTTAATTAAAAAATTAGATAACACATACCAAACCAGTGTGTATAGTAAACAAACACACACAAACAGATACTTAAATTTCAATTCAAATCAACATATTAGTGTTAAGAAAGGTGTTGTTAAGTGTTTGTACGACAGGGCCAAAATTATTTCTTCAAATGATGTAATATTAAGGAACGAAAAACAATTTATAAAAACTGTCTTATTAAATAATCAATACCCTGAGAGTTTTGTTGATAGTCAGTTATTGAACATTGATAGTAGAGAGAATATACTATCACAACCTGAGGTATTTAGGTCAATGGCAGTAATTCCATATATACATGGTTTATCGGATAAATTACGAAAAATTGGGAACAGGTTTTCCGTACGAACGGTTTTTCAAACGGGCTCCACGCTAAGATCGGTTTTATCAAGAACCAAACCTCCAAATATTGTTCAAAGTTCAAAAAATTGTATTTATAGTGTTCCGTGTGAGTGCGGAAAACATTACGTAGGTGAATCATCTAGACCTTTCAACGTAAGGCTTGGTGAACATAGAAATTACGCTAGAAGGGGAGAATTTGAAAAATCCAAAATTTGTGAACACGCGTGGGATAATAATCATAGAATTAAATGGGACTCGGCGAAGATTTTGGAAAAAGAGAGCAACGGAACTAAAAGAAAACTTAAAGAATCCGCGATTATTTTATTAAACGAGGATAGATGCGTTTCTAATTATTCAATAGATTTTTGTACTAGTTGGTTGCCCATTCTTAGAGACGAAGTAAGTAAAAATAAGATAAATATAATTTAATGTCTCACGTGACTATGGAAATACATAAACAAAGAACTGTCATGGTTGACGGCCAGAAAAGTTTTGAGAACGGAAGTAGATTCTCTTCCGAAACGTTAACTACCTATAGCTTTGATTTTCAGTTTTTAGTTTATAACATTGTTCTAGTTTATATATTTTTAGGTGTGAGACTTTTTGAAACAGTCGAGTACTCAAGAACCAACCTCTGTCTGATCCGTTTGGCGCAGAGGTTTTTTCATTAAAATTTTTAAATATTTTTCAGTGGCAAAATACCCAATAAAAAGTAATAAAATCTGAATATGCCACAAATAAACAATTACAGACAATAAGAAGAGACTGTTTTGGTGAAAGTAGACAAAACTAATTCCGATAAATGTAAAGTTGGAAAATGAGATAGGCAGGACTGTATCTGTCACCAATTCTATTTAACGTCTATGGTAGACACGTGATGCTGTGGATGAACTCACCACCGCGCGTCAGAAGGACACGACAAAAGTTTATCAATAACAGCGTGGCGCCAGACGTGCCTTAGCTATGTTTGAGGATTACACCCCAAAGGCAAGTAAGAAAAAATTACTTACCGCGATTGTTATTAACGGTGCACTCTTTGCTTCGATCGTCGTCTTATAGTTGGCACTTTAGAGTTATTAGCCTTTGATAGACATTGTGAACAATTGGGACATTGATATAGACGTGACAGAATCGAAATCGATCGGTAAAATACAGTTTCCAATTCGTGCTACAGAATCGCATGCAGGTCTTCAATCTTAATTAAGTTACCAAGAAATAATCGAGTTGAAAAATTATTGTGTTTATTGATTTTAAAATTGCAATAAATATAAAAAATAAAATATTTAAACCTATCTAGCTAATTTTATATAAACAACTTAGATTACAAAGCACACTATCCATGGTAAATGAGTCATTCCTCGAGGACGTAGATATCGAGGTTTCGCATCTACATACAATAGCAGTGGCAAGAATTCGACGGTGAAATGTTCAAATTACCACTAAAATATGTTTGTAAAGCTTTAGTTCGATTTTGGGAAAATATAGGTCTGACTGTGATTTGCGCTTTAAATTTTGATTCGCTTTGGTTTACTTAAATTCCTTACTGGCGAGTTTGTCATTGATGTGGACGATATAAATTTGATAGTTTCAAAAAGCTTATTTACTGCGCACAGTCACATAAAAATAAAAAAGTCATCCGAACCCGGAGTGTTTTTGTAAAGCATACCTGCTCACAGTGCAGAAAACGCCCATGGCTGGCTCCTATTGGTTAATTGAAAGTATACCCGCACACAGAGACCCCCAGAGAGTTTTCAATAAAAGGTACCCGAGTCTAGTGCCTACGTGTATCTAGAATCAAGGTCATGAAGGCATATAAAGTTCAGTCTATAAATCGGTTGCATTTTGCTTTGTTTGTTTCTGTACCTAATATTTCATTAGTGTAGATGCGTAAAAAATATACATGTGCTTAATCATCTTATGATGACGTTTTTATTTGAATCAAAATGTAAAACTTAAAGTTGAAAATGACCTTAGAAATAAAACAAAATAGGCTGAAATTTTTTTTACAACTTATTAAGGCAATGGGTCCTCTACCCCCGAGCCCATAATAATGTTATCCAAGATTCACTGACCTATATGGATTGAAACAATATGATACTGACCCAAAAATGATTAAAATCGACTGAACAATAAAAAAGTTATCGCCAAAAATGGATTTTATACCCTTAACTTCAAGAGCGAATATCTTCGTAGGGGTACCTCGGGTGAATGAAAAATATACGAACTTGTGACCTTATTTTCACTTGTTCTACCCAAATCCGAGTGATTGCCCACCATTTTCAGGACACCCTATAAGATAACCAATTAAAATTGATAATTGGCGTGTCCGGTGCTCTGCTTAAGTATATTTAGGCAAAACGCACCCGAGACCAGGCATAGTAATCCCTATGTATTTCGACGAGCTAAACACGAATCCGATGTCCGTTTAGCTCCATCACGAGTACAAAATAAAAATAAATACGACATAACTAAAAGAATTTTCACGTTTTCAAGAAAAAAGAAATTAATGTCCTAATGCAGTATAGTTTTGAATCGACTTCGTTTATAAATGGGTTTTACATTGAAATGGGCATTACAAAATGATACCAGTTGATCTTGCTAAATTAGCATATATTTCTTTTAAGGGAGGTACCCTTAAAAGAAATATATGGTTTTACAGTTATTATTTTGTATGTTTCTCACAGGTACTTATTAATTTATAAATGAGCTTTTATAAGGATTTCTTATTAAAGATATTTTATGAGAAATGTGATGGTGTAACGGATCATATTTTAGGAAATATTTATTTTATAAAAGATATTTTATAAAATAAATAGGTACAGACTTTTAAATTTTATAAATTATTTAATAGAGATGGCCGACGCAACGGAAAGTTCATTTTATGCATTTTCTCAACGAAAAGTACGACACGTTATTTAACATCCATTATAAAATTAGAAATAAAAGAATGGGTGCATAGAAAGAGATTGTCGATGCAACAACAACTATTATTTTACTTTTTTATTTTAACGCCTTATTTATTTTAACGTCCTGGCGAAGTTTAGCTAATGCAATTCCACCGCTTAACCAGGACTGCGAAATGAGATATGGTAACATTGGTAACCCATCCAAGCGATGGACTCGATTGACGTGGCTTAACTTCGTCGATTGAGATCTCGTACTCAATTCAATTCAATTCAAATTTCTTTTATTCAATTTAGTAATAACATCGTATTACATGTACGTACTCAGAGCCAGCCAGACATGCACGGTGCAAAGCGCCGTGGTTATTGAATGGTTGGATGAGTGAGTTAGTAAAACTTGAAATAGATAAC